>CAXIPT010000003.1:4854689-4875350 GCA_964030475.1 Tethya wilhelma | reverse complement strand
GGGGGGGGGGGGGGGAGAAAGAAAAGGGGGGGAAAATCATACAAATACATACAAAAATCATAATAATTAACATACCACATTGAATACAGAGGGAGAGGTACAGTTTTGCAGCAACACAGTTAAATTGGTATGCAGTGGTTTCAAGAGCACGAGAGCAATGGTATGATCCCAGAGACACCCAGCCATTTCATCCAGGACAGATATGTCCTCTCTTTCCAGGTCTACCGGAACACAGCCATCTCTGGTACAGCCTGAGGCAGAACGAGAGTGAAAATGGATGCCAGATTTACTCCTGAGAGGAGCAAGATAGTGCTCAAAGTCAGCATCCTGGAGAGAAGAGATGGAGAGAATGGAAATGTTGCTCAAGTACATGAAAAAAAACACATTGAAAATAATCTTGAGATCTAGTCGGGATTCGAACCCAAGTGAGTGGATGGCAATGGTACAAACCTTTATATCAGGGTTCAATGCAGTCACATGGACTGAAGGATGACCAATGGGAGAGTACAACTTGTGATATCGACTAGAAGGCTTATGAATGTAGCCTTCGACATTAACTAGTCCAGTCAATACACGCATCTGAACACAACCTCGAAATGACCTCAATTTCCATTGTGTGTAGAACCCTCAGCTTATTGATGGGTTTGAGACACTTCTTTCAAGGTCTGTTTCAACACTTCCGGATATATTCAGACGGCTTGCTTGGGACATTGTGGCCCACAATGGTCAGTATTAGTACTTTATTGGTTGCTATTGTAACACCGTCCACTGACTGTGGTCTACTCTTGCACTAGGTATGTCGTTGCTGGTGTGTGGTAGCCAGGGAACGGGCAAGTCAACTCTGTGCAGGTATCTCATCAACTACCTCTTGAACAGGTTTGGAGATTTGGTATATTTTCAAAATCTAGTGGAACTGAGTCCATGATTAAGATCATGTACTTGCAATGATACTATAATGGTTGTGTGTAGGCATCCTTCGGTGTGCTATCTGGAGTGTGATGTGGGTCAACCAGAGTTCACCATACCCGAGGTCCTCTCCTTGCATATTGTGTCAGAACCACTCACCGGACCTCCTTTCACGCACCAACGGAAGGCATTCAGGTGCATACTGTATGAGAGTGAATACCACCATATTTACTCTTGCCACCATTATGTCATAATGATGTAATCTTTGCATGATGTAATGTCTAGGTCATATTTCTTTGGCGACAATTCGCCTCGAGCTGACCCGGCCTACTACATAAAGATCATAAAAATCTTGTTCAGAGACTTCACTGACGTGGTGAGAGTCAGTGACCCTGCTATCCCACTCATTGTGAACACCTGTGGATGGACAAGTGGTATTGGTTGTCTGTACACCAAGGATGAATAGCTCTGCATCACTATGTAGTTCAGAGAGTACCATAATTTTATAGGACATTTTTTCCTGGAGGGAAACTAATTGTGTGGATCTGCTAAAATTATGTATTCATGCATTTTTCTTGCTTGCCATTGCCATAATACTGCACAGTGAGATTGGGGGGGGAGGGAGATTTTTGAGAATCACTACCAAATCCACAAAATCTACAAAATTTCTTCCCATAAAATGCCCTATACAGTATTTACTTGGGCCTGGGTCACCTGGGCACACTTCATTTCTTCTCTCTTATACACACACACACAATCTCAGGAATTGGAGAAGGGTTACTGTTGGACTTAATTCGTTCCATTAGTCCTTCACACATCATCAGACTGATTGGAAGAACCTCTGAAAACGAAATGCCACTTTTCACTGAAGACCTCCTCACCAACAGACCAGGACTGGTTACCGTGCACCCTAGCTTTCATCAACTCCACAGCCACCATCACTCTTTCTATGAGCTCAACGTGAGTGGTCCTCTCTGGGCCAGTTCGGCCAGTATCCCAGAGGAGGACCAAGAAGAGAGCATGGACACGAGCCACGATGATAGTCGGGAGGTGATTGAGATCGTAGACAGTAAGGAAGAAGAGGCTGTCGCTGCTAAATTTAGCAAGGAATGTGAATCTGGGTCATCAAACATCAAGTACGAAAAAAAATGTCTTTTTGTGTGTGTTTTTCTATGAATGACTGACAAATAAGCTGTATTATGATGTGTTTATTTTTGTAGTGAACCTGTGAGGCTTTCCCTTGCATCACCTGAAAAGCTTCCCCATAAGAAGATAAAGGGAAACAAACGTCTGAGGAGGTTGGACTTTTACCGACGAATGTTTCTCAGACTTAAACAGAAGAAGGGAAACGGTTCGCATGTTTGGAAACCAGTCTTGTCCCACCAAGTAATCCACTTGCAGTGTGCAGTTCACAAAAAACAGTACGTATCATTTTAGGAGTGAAAAAAAATTCTACTTTACTGTAATGATTTTTATTAAGCCTCGGCGCGTGCGTTGCACGTGCAGAGGGTTACGGTAGTCGTTCTGTCTGTCTGTCTGTCTGCAAGGGGTGGCAACTGCCAGTCACTTAGTACTTGCACCCGCGACCGCGGTCAAGATCTTGTCTGTCTAAAATTTCCATTTTGACCATTGACCGTAGCTAAAATTTGATCTTGACCATTGACCAAGCGGTGAAATTTCGCGCTTGACTTATCCGTGACGACCTTTACCTACTTTGACCGTTCAGAAATTTCATTTTGACCGTTGACTTGCACTAAAATCTCATTTTGACCGTTGACCATCATCTTGACCGCGGTAGCGGGTGCAAGTACAGAGTGAATGGCAGTTGCCACCCCTTGTATCTGTCCCANATTATAGCAAACATCCCTCTTTGTAATTCAGGTCGTCCAATTTGAGGAAGCTTGCACTAATTGCTCATCTCAGTCCACTGTTGGAAGCTGCATTGTCAGTTGCTAGGGAGTACAATATGCCCGACCCTCACACCAATATGTTGTGCTATGCTCCACCTCTTCAAGTTCCCTGGAAAGATGTGGCAGTTCATGTCCTGCACAGACGTGTTAGTCAAAAAAATTTTTCCTTCTTTTTTTTTTATCTCACTGAAAATGTCACTCACATGTTCTTTGTTTTAGGTACCCCATGACCACATTCTGTATGCTTTGAATGGTCAGTTTGTTGCTCTAGGCTCAGTTGCCAGTGAAGAGGTACAGTTACTGTAAACCAAATTCTTGTTAATGTTTTTTATACCTCAAATTGCATAATTATTGCTCGTTGTGTTGGTGACATTGTAGGTCATTGATCTCAATCCTGGTTCCTTCAAGTTCCTCAAATCAGAAACACCAATTATTGAGTTCATTGAACTAGGTATAATTCTAATGATTTAATGTTGCAAGTGGTAAAGTGTGCTAAAGTAAGTGAGGTTGATTCATAATTATTGTGATTTGGATACACTTTAGGTCTTCTTCGTGGTATTGATGTCAAAAAGAAGCTGTTCTACCTCACAACTCCAGAGAGCTCTCAACAGCTGGAGAGAGTGAATGTACTTGTTCTGGGGAACACAGAAAAGCTACCTAGCTTTGCAAAAGATGTTAGTCCATCTGAACTATACTCTAAACCATCCCAATGTGTGCTGCATGTTGAGTTTTTTTTTTTTCCCTTTTCTTGTAGACTACCCGAAACAGCAGAGTTCCATATCACTTAAAAGGCTATCAGCCTGCAAATGGAGGACAGTTTGCATGGTCAACCAAACGATGATTCATCACTCATCTATTCATTTGCATACCTGACTTTCTATATATGCTTTTTACATCAATCATTGCTTGCAACCCCTATTATTGTGACGTAATCTCCGCGCACGTGCGCGGTTGAGATTCAAAGAGTTTACACTAGCCAATGAGCCGTGAAGTTGCTATGAAACCCATGGATACAAGAGTCGTCTAGGTAAGCTGTTTTCGTTCATTCTTTGCATTTGCATTCGAGAAGAACTAGAGAAAAGTCTCACTTCGTTCTTGTGTGCTTTATTGCTGTGGATTTTCAGTGCGATTAGCTGCGAACTTACTCTTGTTTACTGTGTTTATCTCTCCCAAATCATGCCCACCTCAAAGAAGAGAACGGGAAGAAAGAAGTCCCCTCGAGTGGAAGAAAGCGGAGGCTCAAAGAAAACACCGATTCGACCTCCTGTTTCAAGCTCTGCTTGCTCCTCAAGTAGCTCAAGTGACCAATTGCTTTCTTCTTCTGGAAGCATTTCAAAGTCTTCTTCAAGGTAATTATACATAATTTATGTGTACACGCTAACTAATTATTTCCACTTTGTACAAATTTTTTTGCAGCTCTTCAGTGAGTGAATTGTCGAGCGAGATGCCCCTAAGACTGCCCAAGTTGCGAGGCAAGAAGTCTAAACAGGCTGGTTTGGGAGATGCTGATTCTGGAAGTGTAGCCAGTGTGGCTAGTGTAGGAAGCTTGGCTAGCAATGCCAGCAGTGGCTCTCTGCGAACTGTGGACAGTGAGTTTACAGTTTACCATCATAATCTTTATCCAGAGATAGCATCTGTTCCTACTCCTTCCTAAGTGTCTTTTTTGCAGGAAATTTTACCAGCTGCAGAAGCTGGACAATGATGTTGGGTTGTTTAGGCCCATTGGGGAATTGTGCAGTGAAGTGTGTGGCTAGGGGTCATTTGTTTTTTGTGTAATGGTGCATTCATTGATGGCTGGGTTCTTTAGTAAAGGTATTCAGTCTCCTTGTCTCTAGCTAGCTATAGCTGTTGACCATCTTCTTGAGCTAGCTACCTCTCTTGCAAAGTTTCTTAGCACAGACTCATCTCTATGACAACCAAAGATGTTGCTATTGTACATCTTTAGCATTTTAGCAGAGCTTCATGTGCACTCCCATTTTAGTGCAAACACTTTCTCTTTTTGTTTTCTATTATGAAGTGAATAGCTACATGTTTGAAAGTGTGAACATCTTATTAGTAGTAATTTGTGTGTTCTTTGTGTACTAATTTATTATCTTTAGGTTTCACTGGTGGTAACTATGCCTATGTGATTCCCAAAGTGAAAGAGCTGCCCAAGTTGCACCGGGCAGTGTGGAAAGGTGATTTGACTAAGCTCAAGTCTATCACCAAAGGAATAAGAACAAAGGACCTCAATGCCTCTGACAAGGCTAAGAGGTCAGTTCAATATTTGGTGGTTGTTGTTTTTTGTTTTGTTTGCTTTGTTGCTTTTGTTTTTTTTGTTTTTTTAACCTTTCTCATTGTTTTTTTTGTTTGTTTTTGTTTCTTTGAGGGGAGGATTATAATTATGTCCTTTATATCTTTCTGGTTACAGGACTGCTCTACATTTGGCTTGTGCCAAAGGTGAAGGAGATGTTGTCCACCATCTTTGCTCACTCAAAGCCATTGTCAATGTTGTGGACTCTGAAGGTGCCACTCCAATGCACAAGGTATGTATGTGTATATGTCATAAATACACACGCTGTACTTGCTGCACCCATTTCTCTCCTAAACTGCACTGAGTTTTAAGTAATTTACAGTAGCGTGAAATTAGCATGGATTGATTGCGGTGTGTAAATTAGTAAGGAATGTCTGTGTGGGATTTTTTCAGTCTGCAAAACAGTTTTACTTCTAACGTGTGTTTTTGGTGTAATATTTCAGGGAGGGGAGAGCTAGGTATTGGATGCTGGCAGTTTGTGAATACATGACATTGAGCATTCTATAGCTAAGTACAGATTAGCTACACTTGTCTGTCATTGTAGCTAGTTGGGGGGTCTTTACACATGAGACAATCACCATCTTGTTGGATCCTATGCCCAAGTTGCACCGGGCAGTGTGGAAAGGTGATTTGACTAAGCTCAAGTCTATCACCAAAGGAATAAGAACAAAGGACCTCAATGCCTCTGACAAGGCTAAGAGGTCAGTTCAATATTTGGTGGTTGTTGTTTTTTGTTTTGTTTGCTTTGTTGCTTTTGTTTTTTTTGTTTTTTTAACCTTTCTCATTGTTTTTTTTGTTTCTTTGAGGGGAGGATTATAATTATGTCCTTTATATCTTTCTGGTTACAGGACTGCTCTACATTTGGCTTGTGCCAAAGGTGAAGGAGATGTTGTCCACCATCTTTGCTCACTCAAAGCCATTGTCAATGTTGTGGACTCTGAAGGTGCCACTCCAATGCACAAGGTATGTATGTGTATATGTCATAAATACACACGCTGTACTTGCTGCACCCATTTCTCTCCTAAACTGCACTGAGTTTTAAGTAATTTACAGTAGCGTGAAATTAGCATGGATTGATTGCGGTGTGTAAATTAGTAAGGAATGTCTGTGTGGGATTTTTTCAGTCTGCAAAACAGTTTTACTTCTAACGCTGTTTTTGGTGTAATATTTCAGGGAGGGGAGAGCTAGGTATTGGGTGCTGGCAGTTTGTGAATACGTGACATTGAGCATTCTATAGCTAAGTACAGATTAGCTACACTTGTCTGTCATTGTAGCTAGTTGGGGGGTCTTTACACATGAGACAATTACCATCTTGTTGGATCCTAGTGACAGCCTCTTTGTTTGTCTTCTCTCTCTCTCTCTCTCTCTCTCTCTCTCTCTCCCTCTCTCTCTGATGTAGCTCATTGAGAGTGGCCAAAGTGGGAGCCTTCAGTATCTGTTGGACTGTGGAGGTGATTCTAACCTAGCTGACAAGTGTGGCAGAGCCCCTCTTCATGTGGCAGCCAAGATGGGTGATGTGGACGCTGCCATTCTGCTCCTGGAGAGAGATGCTAGGATTGATGCTGTTGAGATGGTGGGTTCTTAATCTTTTAATAAAGACTTAAGTGTAAATATTATATGTTGTTTCAACTTGCTTTTGAAGTGGTGGGGTATTTGATTGAAGTTAGTTTCATTTCACATCAATGCTTATAACTGCTTGACTTAGTAAAAATTATAATGAAATTTTATCATTCTGTCATATCAGTTAAAATTTTGAAAAAAATTAATGTACACTGTATGTTTGTGTATTTCACCTTCAGAATGGCATGACTGCCCTCCATATTGCCACTCTCAACGGTCACTGTGCCCTCGTCACCTCACTGATCAACGATGGTGCTGACATCAACGCCAAGGATGGACAAGGACGGTGAGTGTAGGCTCCTGAGTGGCTTGGCCTTTTGCCAGTTTACTATAGACACTTTCCTGAGCAGACTATATATTAGGAGGGTTCCTTTAGGTTTGGGATTGTTTTAAAAATAAAGACCTTTTGAATTTTCATAATTTTGTAGCTCTCATTCCCAGGCTCCTCCTTTGTGAGTATTTTCTTACTTTCAAAGAAAATATTTGCGAAGGAGAAGCCTGGTAACGAGGCTAGCTCACAGCTTCATCTTGTTTTGAAATAGCATTTATGTTTCTCCTCCATGTTTTCGTTTTTCTTCTCTTGATTTATTTGTTTGTTTGTTTATTGTCTAGAACTTGCCTGATGATTGCTGCCAGTGAAGGAAACGTTGATATGCTGAAGTTGTTGATTAACGACAAAGCCGACCCTCAGGTCACTGATAGCAACCTGTTCAAGGCCCTTGACTATGCTGTGACGAGAAACCACCAAGAGTAAGTAGCAAGGAATGAATGTATGTGATGGATGGAGAGGCACTGAGCATGGAGTGAAGATCAAACTATTGGAGGGAGATCTATAGTGCCATTACTTTTAGTACCCACTCATGTACTAAGTCAAGTATCATTCTGCTGGTATTAATTTTATAGAGGTCTCATACTCATACACACACACACACACACACACACTTACAGTTGTGCTCGTCTCATTGAAGACCACGAGAAGGTGATGGAAAAGGAACGTCAACTTCAGGAGAAGCAGCCAAGGAGAGGTTCCCTTGTGGACCCTGCCATCATCAACGCCACGTACGGTGTACCATCTGCTAGCCGAGCACCGGTCCTCAATCTCCCTGGGGACAACAAGCCCTCCAAGAGTGAGGATGTCGACACACACAGCCAGTAAGATTGCTGAATCTGTATGCCTAGCCTTTCAGAGGCATTTGAAGGCTTTTGATCTCGTGTACATGTATCATTGTATATATGCATATAGTATTATATAAATGTGATATCAATTTCATTTTTCTCTGTAGGGCTAGTGAGTCTCAACAAGACACGTGGCATAGCTCAGATTCTGAAGATGATTTGTTGTCTGCTCAGGAGGTGAGTTGTTTGGGTATTTTCCTGTAAATGTTTGTGTGTGCTGTTGATCTGTACTTCTTCATCGTGTGTCTCTCTGCACAGAGTGAAAAAACCAAGCAGCAGACAGCCAAGGTGAACTTGAAGTCTGTGCTGGAGAAGGCTAACTCAGCCTCACCAGAGAGGAGTGATGGTAAGTCAGTGCCGTTTTGCTAAGTACTGCTTAAGCTACAAATTTAATTTTTGTATAGTTTGAGATATTTCTGCATTTAAAATATTCCATATATTAAAATATTCGCGTGTTTAATTTTCGTACTTATGTAGCACCTGCATTAATATTAGTAATGGGTCATCAAAATTTTGAGAGTTTAATTTTCACACACGGTAACACGTGCAAAATTTCCCCAATGCGGATATTAGTCAAATTATGGTGTATTATAATATACTTTTGTTTCTTCTCTGTGCAGCTGTTGTACCGAAGCCAATTGAACAGCCTTCCCTCTCTACCAAGTTGGATGATGGAGCTATGGACACACCCTCCACATCCAAAGACCACACCCACCACTATCAGTTGGCCACCTCAACAACTGATGCCAAGGTGGGCCAAGGGGTAAACCCCTCTACTCAAGAAGTTGACGAGGATTCCGATTGGGACTCCGAGGATTCAAATCCCGATGAACCTTTCTGTGTCCCTAAATATCCAACTGTTGTTGATGCAAGGGACTACAATGCTGCTAAAGACCAAAAGGAGCAAGCAGCTCAAGAAGTGCCTGAAAAGAAAGCTCCTCTTCTCAAGACTACCAAGAGTGAAGAAGACTTCATTGCAGCCGTGGAGAAAGCTGAAGAAGAAGAGTTTGACTTTGACGAAGCACAAGATGGAGACTTCATCGAGTCTCACAAAGCGGCGGCCGAACTCTCTGACTTTGATTCTGAAAGCTCGGAAGAAGATGGTGAAGAAGAGGAGAAACAAGTCGGCCTCCGTCTCCTGTCTGCTGGGAGACCACCATTGTACCCCGTCACTTCACCTCCCAAACTACCCATGTCCCCTCTGACCAGGTCATTGAAGGCACCAGAAGATGCAACTCCCACTCGTGCTCAGCCAAAGATGGCCGACGACCTACAAGGTGCCAAACAGGGAGAAGCAGTCAGTCGAGAGGCCAGTACGGAAGGGATGCTTACCATAGACGAAGAGCTGTCCAATTTTGATTCGGAAGATGAAGACTTTATTGAAGATGTTCCCGATTTTGGCGGCTACGTTCCCAGTGCCTCCGATCCACAGGGCACTCCCACACGTACACCAAGTGAGGTGATTGGCATGAGGTCCAACTCTGTACCCACCGTCAAAGTTGACGGACTTGAGGAGAGAAAACCGCCCAAGGTGGCTACCTCTCTGCTAGACCCAGCCGACAACGATGCCATCAAGGTGATGAGCAGTGACTCCTTGATAAAGGAACAGGAGGTGGCTAAACCAGAGGCGGACAAAGCTCAGGGAAATGTGAGCGAGAAAGACGAAGAAGATGAGGTTCTGTTTGAGTCCGATGAGGACGACATTGATCAACTCCTAGCCAAGGCCGAAGAACTCTCACCTTCAAAGAAAGTCACACCTCCTGCCGATCCTGTGGTAGCAACTGAAACGGTTACCGCTAAAACCAACGAGGAGCGCAAAGAGGACGTCCCTGTCATTAGTGAAGAAGGTTCACGTGGCGCTGATGCTAAAACTCCCGATCTGGTGGACATCATTCCCAAATACGAAGACTCGGACTGGGACACTGATGACGAGGAAGATGACGACGAAGAAGAAGAAGTTGGAAACGCTCTTGCCTGGCTTACCAACAGCAGTCTTGCGGACCCCTTTGCCTTTTCAAGACGGCCTCAAACTGGTACAAAATCTAGCCGAACCAAGCTCAGCCCACCTAGTTCCCCGGTGAAAGACAAAACGAGTGATGCCATGGTGATGTTGAACGAGAGCCATGACAGTGATCTCGAGGTGGTCAGTGAGATGAGTCTGTTGAACAAGGCGGCCGATGAACCAGGAGAACAGAGCACTTCTTCTCTCCTACTAGCCTCTCCCGTCCGATCTGGAAGTCCCGTTCAAGGGGGATCACCTAAGTTGGAGCCTCTGAGTGCCAACTCCTCACTCCAAAAGCTGCCACCACTTACCATCTCTCCTGGCCATTCCAGTTTAATTACTCCTCAACGACAGGAGCTTACCCCCGTTAAGAGAACCAGCCCACCGAGCCAGCAGTCGTCTCCTAGCAGTGAGGCTATTGAAAGTGAAAGTGACTGGGAGAGAGAGTTGAAAGCTAAGAAACAGGGCAGTGTCGAGAATGTCGATTCTGGGTTCGATACTCTTCACAGTCAGGCTGCTGGTCTCACTACTACACAGCAGGCGGAAGTTGGCAGCAACAAAGATGCTGAGAGTAAAGACAAAGAAAGCAGCAAACGTACCATGAGTGAGCTTGAACGGAGAGATGAAGAGGCAAGTCAGCGCTTCTATGAAAGGGATACTGAACTGCTGCGAGTTCTGGAGTCAAGGAAACGTGAGGTAGACTCTTCTCCTTCCAAGTCTCCAGAAGCTGCCAAGACAACTATTGCAGCAGCTGGTGAGTTATTGCTACTATGTATTAGCCTCGTTCCCAGGCTCCTCCCTCGTGCATATTTTCTGCATTTGTCTATACTCCTAGGTCTCATATCTATGTAGTTACCATACAGACCATTGATTGCTGCTAAAAATTTTTGCTTGCTTAATTTCACATGGTTAATTTTTGCTATTTCAACCAATTCAGTAAAGTTTGCTATGTATGTATACATCACCATTTGTGCTGTATAGTGGCAGTTCCTGATCTACATATTATGTGGTCATTGTGTACAGTTTTATTTACATGTATCTATTTTCTCTCTTATCCTAAGCAGCTCAAGATGGCATTCAGGTTCTTGGAAAAGCACGTGTGCAACACCTGCTAGAGATGTGGGAATCAGCCAGTGCCGCCACAAACAGTGATACCGTTAGGCTGGTCACTTCCCTGGACACTGACGACAACAATGATGTGGCTGAAGGCATGAAGACGAGCGACGAATCGGGCCTTCTTCATGAGCAGTCGATTGACAAGCTGCTAGAGACCGAAGAAAGTTCTGAGCAGCTCTTGGACATGCCTTCTGAACCGGGCAAAGTAACCAAGTCCGTCAGTAACATTTCAAGTAACTTGTCTTTCCCAGACACAATCTCTTCTGAGAGAAGTTCTGAGATGATACTCACACCAGAATCAAGCGGTGAGCAGCTAGCTTCTAACCACTACCAGCGGCAGAAGGTTTCCTCTCAGCTGTCTGAGTTGATGGCAACTCTACCAGAAGAACAGCAGAGTGGATATGACGTTGCTAAAGCACTCACATTTGAAACTGTTCCTGAGGAAAGTGCTCTCAAAGAAAGTCGCGACGTTGCAGCACTCGTTGAACGTTCTCAAGAAGATGAACCGACCAAGCAGAGTGAACAAACACCTGTCAATGAGAAAGACAGTAGCATTTGTTCAGAAGTATCAGAGCTGCTTGAGGTTCTCAGCGAGCTTGAAGGTGATGGTGAAGAAGAAAAAGAAGAGTTTAAGGACACGGTAGGTGAACTGCTTGTCAACGCCAAACAGCTCCAGCTGCCACCACCAGAGCTACAGAGCATTGAAGAGAATGCTCCAACACCCACTGTAACATCTCTGGTACAACCCACCCCAGTCCTTCCTCCCATGGTGACAGCCACTGCTAACATTAGTGAAGCTGCCACTCAAGCTAAACCAGTGCCATTCCTTGAAACACCAGTTGTGATGGACAGCAGCAGCACTGTGCTGATGTCTTCACCTCCACCACCTCTCACCACAGCCACAGCAGCTCCCACTGCTGTCTCCACACAGTTGAACACCACTCCGGTCCAGTCTCTGAATGCAGCAGAGAGGCACTCCACGCCCATAGCTCCTCCAGAACCAAAGAAAGCAACAACAGCTACAACAATGAGAAGTCAGATTTCTCCTAATGTGATGCCCACCACTGTCTCATCACAGCCTCCTCCTACCAGTAGCACACTCTCTGGAAGTTTCAAAGCTGGAAGAGTCAGTGACAGTCATTTGGGAGTTGGGCCAAGCCGAAGAGGTCTGAGATCGTATAGGGACTCGGGAGATGATGATGATGACCTGCTAACCAGTACTACTGAGAGTGATGTAAGTGCTAACTGCTCAAAGTGTGAGAAGTGCCCAGCATACTTTCAAGTTTTGATTCACGTGTTAATGTAGAAGTTTTCAAACATGCAAAGTGATGTAAAATGTGCCTCAATGTACACTGTAGCTAGCTGTATATAAGTGGAGAAGCTTTATTGCCATGGCAACCAAAATAGCTTCTGGAATGGGTGTCACAAAATTTGCAGTCAGAGAAGCTTTGCTGTTTTTGAGTGACTAGCTGAGTGGTAGCATCAGACTCTCTTCAGTTGCCAATGGTAACTCAAGCTATATTGCCCATGGTTACCAAGCTATGTTGTCATGCCACTTATAGCTTCTTCTCTAGCAGTTTCATCAAGTTGAACAAGCTAGCATGTAGCTACATCTAGTAGCCAATGCTAGCCAGTTTACAGTATGGAGGAGAAGCCATATTCCGTGATGGATTTCAGGGAGCTGTTCAAGAATCTTGTAGTCAGTAATAAATATATTAGTCACTTAATTTTTGTGATATTCAGCCATTTTGTCCTTGAATATACTCTGCAAAGATTGAATGGTGGGAGAATTTACTGACTACATCTGTCTCTCCTCCATAGGTCTCCCCGGTCCGATCTCCACGTGTTCTTACCCCTCTGGGCCAGTCCTCTGTCCTCACCTCCTCCCATCTTCATTCCTCTCCTCCACTACAACTCCACCACCTCCTACACACGCCTGGAGCACCAGCAGCCATGGACGGCAACCAGCCTCTGTAAGTCCCCACACCATGCAATACAAACACCATTGTAGAGTACACTAGCTAGCTGCATGTGTAGCTGGACGTATAATGTCATTTTCGAAAAACCTGGGTTCAAAATCCAAGCTACAGTAGATCTCAAGATTTTTGTCTAATATTTTTGGTAAATTCCAGTTTAACAGTTGACTTTTGCAGAAAAATGGCAGGCAACCAGATCAGATTTGTAAAAATGTATTTTGATTGTAATTCAGAAGCTCCAGATACCTTCCAACAACATAGCCAGTTTATGTATGTATGTGCATAGTAAACTGACTATGTTTACAATCCATCCTCCTTGTCAGAATTGACTCCTCAACCTTGAGGAATCTGTAATTCTAGATTTGACAGTTTGAGACAGTCACTATGATGTTATTGTTTCTGTGTTTGTTTCCCCCCTTCCACTCAGCGTGAGTGAGCCCAGTGGTGTGTCTGGACTCTCCACTAGTAGTCCGGTGGATGGTCAGTCCTCGCAGGACATTTTGTCCGACGTCAGTAGAATCTCTGACGACGTGCCCCCTCTGGCTAATGTGATGAGGCTGAACGAGTCCTCCATTGGAGGAGCTGGTATGATGACCCTTCTCAACTCGGCACAAGTGGCCCACCTCCAAGAGAGTCTGAGGGAAGTCTCCAGAGGATTGGAGCAGTCACAGAGGAGCAAGCAGGCTAGCGAGCACGCTAAGAAACGTGTGGAGGCTCGTCTTGAGGAGTACCAAAAGAAGCACGATGAAGTGGTCGGTGTAAAACTGAGGCTTGAGAATAGCAAACTGGAGCTGGAATTGCAGGTACAGCTAATTGTGTGTGTGCATTGTTAGTAGGCATGGTAACACTAAACAAATGGACTGGTAAAGGATTTCTGAAGAATATACTTATTTACTTCTCATCACTATTATAATTATAGGTACTATCCCTTCTTGTCCTTTTGTAGTTACTCATTTCTCCTTCTTAATTTTTGTTAACTACAAGACCGATGGTCTGCTACATTGCGCATGACAATAAAAAGTTTATCTGTCTATATCTATCAATATCTCTACACTCGAACTGTAACTGTATTCTTTGTTCTCTCTAGGGGCGAGAACTCAAGTACCAACTTGAACAGTGCCGTGAGGCTCTCAAATCATGTGAGGCTGTCAATAATCAACTCCGTGAGCAACTTGATAAGATGGAGGCCCGACTCTCACGAGAGATTGAGTCACGTCAAGCCACTGAGCTCCGTTGCAGGGAAATGGAGATCACTTTGCGTGGTTTGAAGATCGGAAACCAGCAACTCCGTGAGGAGAATACAGATCTCACTGCACAGCTCCAGAACGAGAAAGAAGGAAAGATTGTCCAAGAGAGCTTGTACAAAGAGCAGCTCAAGATGTTCCAGAATCTCCAGAAAGAGGCAAAGAAGGCTCAAGATCAAAAAACCGACTTTATGAGCCAGCTTCAATCGGCTGATTCCAACAAGCAGGATCTTCAGGGCCAACTGAGCGAGCTACTCCGAGCCAACTCACAGCTCAAGTTGGAGCTGAACACCGAACGACAGAAACACGAGGATGTTGTGAGCAGGCTGGAGAGTGAGCTTGAGAGTGTGAAGGAACGGCTGCAGGAGAAGTCAGAAAGACAGGTACATTTACTTAACCTTTGATGGTGGATGAATGCAAACAGATAGAAGTACTACATGCGTGAATGACTGTATTGATTCTTCTCTCCAGGTCGAAGCTGAAGACAGCTTGCTTGAGTCAAGGCAGCAATTTGAGGCTCACCTTAGCGAGCTGAAAGGCAAAGCTGAGCTTCTCACCTCCACCTTGGACAAGGAGGTCTCACAGAGAGTCAGCACTCAAGAGGAGGTACACACTTGCAACTTATCATTATAGAGTAGCCATCCTCCTATTTTTTGTTTTTGTTGTTATTGTTGTTGTTGTTGTTGTTGTTTCTTGTAAACAATTATACAATGATGTTGCCTGGCCTGTTTTCTTTCAGACAACGAGACTCCAGGCTCGTTTGGACCAGGCCAACTCAGAGCTGCAAGAACTGATGAGGAAGAGTGCCGAGACTGAACGATTGCTGAGTCAGCAACTTGAAGATGCTCGTAGGGACATCATCGTTAAAGATAAAGACTTGGCCACTCTAAAGTGAGTGTAAACAGTATACAGTAACATGTTTTTATCCAACTGTTTGCTTGCACTGCAGGGAGACCAACCATCAGTTGAATGTCAGGTTGGAGAACACTGAATCCAAGAACCTCACAGTAGAGAACGACCTCAGGTCCTCACAGACCATCCTTCTCGAGAGAGCCAACCAAATCTCAGGCCTTCAACGCGAGTGCGACCAAAAAGACGTGCGTATCGCATCGCTCGAAAATCTTCTCCGTTCGGAGAAAGACACGGTTGGAAAGATGGAGGTGAAAGCGTCCGTTGCCAACGAGAAAGTGATGAGTCTCGAAATGGAGGGGTCCCGGTTAAGGCAGCAGGTGGAGCTGGCTCAGCACAGGGTGGAGGAGAAGGAGAGAAGTGCTGCTCAAGCTCAGCAGAGGTTTGACTCCATGTTGCAGTCTATGAAGGACGAGTATGATAAGGTATGTTGGATTCTTGGCTGTGAGGGTCATTGGGTGAATCAGGTCTTGTTGCTTTTGAGAAGATAGTCATAAAATTTAATTTGCTTTACTAACTGACCACTAAAGTAATTTTGTTTTGTTACTGTTTATTTGTGGTGTAAAGTACATACAGGAACAGCTGCATCATTGTGGGTTAGGGTCAGACTTATAATATGGTTTTCTTTGGTGGCTTTGTATGGCTTACATGCACCACAATGTTGTTTTTTGGTATTGTTTTAGTACCACAAGGGGTGTTTTGTCTGTGAGAAATGTCCACACACACACACACACACACACACACACAGAGTACAGCCCAGTTGGAGCAGAAGCACTCCACTCTTCTTGAACAGCTCCTCTCCCTCAAAGATGGCCTTGCTCGCAAAGAAGCCGAGTTGAACACTGCACTGCTCAGTCAGGAGAAGCTCCAAGAGGAGATGAAAGGGTTGCAAGCTTCAAATTCTGAGTTTGAGGAGACACTCAGAGCCACTGAAGAGGCTTATCATGAGCTGGAGGGAGAGAAGGCAGAGGCTAGCAACCTCATGTCAGTGCTAGAAGACAAGGTGTGTAGTGTGGAGGTTTTCATTCATGCAAAGGTATTATGTTAGCAAATTTTTATACATTTCTACCGTTTAGGTTTTCAAACTGGAAGAGACCATTTCAACTTTGGAGAAGGAGAAGAGTGTTCTAGAAGCAAAGAGCTCTGGATTGGAGCACACTCTCTCTCAGGCTCAAGACATGAAGCAGCTGGTGTTGGGTGAGAAGAAGACACTCACGCAGCAGAAGGCCCAGCTTGAGACTGACTTGAGGTCACTCCAAGGTCAACTGAGCACCTTGGGTGCTGAGGCAAACACACAGAGGGAGAAAGAAAGAGAGCTTCAAACTAGACTGGAGCATTTGGCTGAGGTATATTGTATATGATGTGTTTGTTATGTACTACCTGTACAGTGGGTGACAGCTATATAGCTGTTGTCAAAAAAAAAATGCAAGATAACAAGGTTCTTATTTTAGACTCTTTTTGTGTGCAAAATTCTAAGAATATTGCACCACAAAATTTGTTTGTGTGTTCACACGATGTAACACTGACGCCTGGACATCTGTTTTTGCACCACTGTGAAAATGTTCTGCAACAAACTCCTCCAGAAAATGATCCCCTAGTTTGTACACAACACGCACACCCAATGTACATTTTGTTGTTTGTTAACAACTTGTTTGTGTGCCATGGCATTGGGTACGATGTGTATTGTACAGTAGTACGTGTAGACACTTCACACAAACAACAACAACCTTCTCTCTCTCTCTCTCTCTCTCTCTCTCTCTCTCTCTCTCTCAGGTTCGTTCCACTCTGGAGAGTCGTCTCTCAGAGCAACAATCAGAGATTGCTCAGCTCCAGACAAAGACCGAGAAGCTCAAGTCCTCTCTTGGTAAGAGTCAGAGAGAGGCAGAGGAGGCTAGGACACTGTGGGAGAATGAGGTGAAGTCCAAGTCCAAGCTGGGCATGAAGATCATGGAGATGGAGAGAAACAAAGCAGACGCCAACAGCTCTGTTGAAAATGTAAATCCTCAATGGCATGCCAAGCTTTTACACTTGTGGTTGACTACATGGCTTTGTTTTTGTGTTTGCTCTGACAGGAGAAGCGTCGCACCCGTAAGGCACTTGATCTAAAGAAAGGTGCGGAACTCAAGCTGGAAGCTTTCCAGGAGCGTCTTGTCAAGATGCAAGGCGAAGTGAGCTCACTGCGAACTCAACTCAAAGTGTCCAAGAGGCGTATTCAGCAGCTGGAGATGACGGAGTCTCAAGTGCCCGAGATAAAGGCGGAGTTTGATCGAGAGCAGGCCTCCTATCAGAACGAGATGGAGGGACTGAAGAGACTGCTGGAGACCACCCAAGACCAGCTGAGGAGAGAGGTGGAGCTGAGACACAAAGCTGAGCAGGCGATCAGCTTCAGCAAACAGGGTGAGCAAAGGAAAAAAGAAAAGGGAAAGTGTTTTTTAAAAAAAAAAAAAAAAAAGAAAGGGAGGAAGTCAAATTGATAGTAGTACTTGGAGACTTGTCCAGCCAATTGTGATACTTGTCTATTGTACATGCCCTTTCTTACTGTAGAGTTGGATGCCAGCAGCAACCGTATGTCAACGGCTGTGGCTGACTCCCAGAGTAAACAGAGGGAGGTGTTGAAACTGGAGAAGGCCAACAAGAAGTTGAAAGATGAGGTCCAAGCTCTTCACGAGCACATTGCAGTGGGTACCGTGAGCAAGGCCGAAATGGAGGCCTACAAGAAGACAGTCGATGATAAGGTGTGTGCTTGTAATGGTAAAGATCAGCACTTGTGGAAGATATACATATGTGTTGATTTGAGTCATGCAGGTGTTTGGGGTCTGTTCATGATTAGCCTAATTGTTTACTATTGCTAAATATGTGAAGAATTCTTTACTTTATTAACATTAACTGATTCGATACACAACTCGATAAGGTTGGGGTATTCCTCGACTAATGTCGGCTCTCTCCCTCCATGTCTATTTAGGATAAGACAGTATTGTAAACTACAGCTGCCATTGCTTTTTGTTTTCACTTCTATATCCTGCAAAAGTTTTACCTAGGTGAATTGATCCTAAAGCCAAAACTTCCACTGTTTCTCAGTGTAGGGGATTTGCTAACTAGCACATTCAAGTAGTCCCTCAACTTTTTGAAAGTAGACCCTCCTGGACCCTATTTATTGGTTCCATCATTATCTTCATGTGTGTTACAAAATCATGTGATTCTATTGCCTTAGAAATGTGAGATCAGGTGTGGTATATTGGATTAGTCTGTAATGACTCGACTCTGGCATGTGATGTGCATCGATTCAATGTGAGATGCTGTACATCATAACAGTTTGTGTGTGAGACTTTCTCATGTAGCTGTGTAGCTCTGGTGTATGCGTACATTTTTTCGTCTTTGAGAAGCTTCACCTATGCTTGTAGGGTGCACCATTACCTGTACAGAGGAGTGCAATACTAGCCAGCTAGCCTAGAACAGCAGGCTGCACACACATACAGCAGTAATCCTATAGTGTATTGGGTGCTGTAATCTTGTTTGTGCCACCATTGAACTAATGTCTCCTCTGTTACAAGGTGAAGGGTAATGGAACAGCTGGCTGTGGGTCAGCTTGGTGCATGGGGGGCTTCAAATTGGTTTTGTGTCCTAACATAGTAAAAAAAAAATAATAAAATGTTGTTTACTTGAGAGACAGAGATATTTAGGAAGCCCAGTTATGTATGGGGCCACAAAGATTCTTGTAGAGACACTGGTATAATACATTTAACACTGTTTATCTTTTTACTATGTCTTTGTATTGCTGTTTCAATTTGTGAGTGACTCAAGTCTGTCTGTGTCTTCTTGTCTCCTGCTACAGGCTCGAAAAGAATTGAGCAAGAAGCTGGAGGAGGTGAATGCTCATTTGGAACAACAGGTAAAGCACCTTGTTTGTATTTACAGGGATGTTTTCATTGGTTCTTGAGTATACACAAAAAACATCCTACGCACCAATATGTCGTATACCACTCACCATACTTAAAATATCGTTCGATGTTTACGGTAGACATTACTCAAGATATAGTGAGTGGATACCCTAGCTACTATTTTTACTACTGCTAGTATGTGTGTACCATTAGAGGGATCTGAGATTGATTACACTGGTATGACTGTACACCACTTAGTTGCTATGATTACAGGGGGCACACTCTTTCCCCCCACCCCCCTTAGTACACGTCTTTCTTTGATGGTGTGTGTGGTAGGTACTTGTACAGAAGTTTGTCATGTACTTAGCAAATGTAGAGGCTAAAATGTCAATTTTAGCTGCTCCAAAGTGAGTGTATCTGAGATGTTACTCTACACTTACATGTAGTACTTGCTGTGTAAAGTGACTGCAAGCTAATAATGTACAGTTTCAAATATTTTTTTTCCATTCACGACACAAAAATCTCTTCTTGGTTTTAATTCATGACCTGAGACTATACTAGCCTCGTTTCAAGGCTCCTTCTTTGTGGATATTTTCTCACTTATTCTTTGAAGAAACTATTCAAGGAAAGAGCCTGGGAAAAGGCTATGACTGCAGAGCTTAGCCTCGTACCCAGGCCACTCCCTCTTTTTAGTGTTTCACGCTGGGAGTGGCCTGGGTACGAGGCTATGACTGCAGAGCTATTGTGAAAAAAATACCTCATGAATTATGAGGTTTTAGGATGGCATAGACACAAACTTGTTTTGTGCCACAAAAATTTGCAGCTGTACAGTAGTAGTAGTGTGTGTGTGTATGAGTAGCTACATAATGTCTCTGTCCTCACCATGCAGTCTCAGGCTCAAGATGCACTGGCCAAACTCCGCTCCAGCACGGAGGGAGAGTGGAGGGAGAGATACGAGAAGACCAGCGAGGACATGAGAAACAGACTAGCGCAGGCTGCAGCCGATGTGGAAGCCATGGCCATTGAAGCTCAAAGATTCAAGGTAATACACACACTCTCTCCCTGCATCATGCTGTGTAATAAATAATGTGGGTATTTGGGAGTTGCTTATTTTTAGCATGACAGGGCAAATTCAATCTGCCCACAGGCAGTGATGTACACGGGAATGGAATTGCACAAGTTTCTTCATTCCTGTGGTTTGTAGTCGGACAGGAAATATTGATACGGTCGTGTTCACCTTTGTTGGCGTACACGTCTTCTGGGGAAGGGCTCAAGACGTTGTGTAGAGATGTGTGGGAGTGATGCTCTTGAGCAAATATTTGCTCATGAGAACCATGGCAATTTCAAAGGCCTTTCGATTAGTTGGATGTTGATCAACGCAAACACAGACAGCTTAGGTTTGACCAAGTATGGGATGGTTGGCCTGCGATTCAAAGATCTTGTTGTTTGGGTGTGGAGTGTGTGTGCGTGGAGTAAGCGATGCTGTTTAGTTTCGAAGAATTTGTGCGTCCAATCTTTTGATTCTTCTCTCCCACCCATCCCAATTGGGATTTGTGTGTGTGTGTGTGTGTGTGTGTGTGTGTGTGTGTGTGTGTGTGTGTGTGTGTGTGTGTGTGTGTGTGTGTGTGTGT
>CAXIPT010000003.1:4829783-4854575 GCA_964030475.1 Tethya wilhelma | reverse complement strand
AACAATTGAAATAGGTTATTCATTGAAATAGGTTATTCATTGCTGACCATCAAAACTCAATTATTCAACATAGTATATTGTGACCATCTGTATCCTTACACACACACACACACACACACACACACACACACACACACACACAAACCATCACAGGAACTCTATGAAGCAGAACTTCATCGTTCAGAGAAGCTCGGTAGTCGGTTGCAAAAGGCCAAAGAAGATGCCAAAGAATCACGCCTGAAACTAAGGTACAGCCAGTGAGTACAATGTACACTTCAGGTGTACAATTATACATTCTGTTGTTGATTTTTGAAACTTTCAATCAAATTGAAACTAACATCTTTCTTAGTTATTGCAACACACTAAAAAAACAGTTTATCTTAGCCAGGCAATAAGCTTTAGCACTGAACTTAGTGTGCCTGGATTTCACCTGTGACTGTGTTATGCCAATACTAGTACAACAAGGATTAGCTAGCAACAGATCGTGATATTTTCAAGTTTGTTTGTTGATCACTCAGTTTTGCTTTCAGCTACCATATTTAGCCTTCTTGGGGGTGACCAGAGACTTGGTAATGATGTACATGTAGCTAAGCTAGCTGCATACATGCAGTGTAGGTGATGTAGAATGTTTTGTGTTTCAGTTTAGGTTTCTTGGAAGAATAATAGTAGTTGTATAGTATAGTGAGGCCACAACATTTTCAGTATGTGCACACACACTCAGCCTAGTGGTGTAAGATCTGATTCCTCCACTAATTTTCTTGACACTGACTGCCAATAGAGTACCGCCTTCCTGAGTATTGAAAACCGACAGTCTATTACACAATGTCCTACCATACGGCTTTGCCTACATTTAGTAAAGAGACGTGATCTTCCCCGTATCTCCCATGGGTCACGAGTGTATATGAGGATACAATTAGGCATTCACGCAGCCTATTCCCAGTGGCCCTCACAGTTGGTAGTTGTATTGTCTTCACTGACTGCCATTGAAGTGGTACATGGTATTGTCATGTGGCTGTATGGTGCATGAGAAACATTATACAAAGTACAGTACAGTACATAATAATTTAAAAGTGCATATTGCCTAATACAGTATTTCTAAACTTAGCCTGTGCTAAAAACACTTTACTCAAATGTAGCATGTGCATCTTTTAAAAAAGCATTTGTTAGCTTCTTTTGGAATAAATCACTCACAATCATAATTTCCATATATTTTTCTTAAAAATGTCCAGTTTTGAACGCAACAGGACCCAGCATATGTTGAATGCCACCCAGACTGCTGCTGCCAGGCTCTCTCCACCCACCAATCACCACAGTTTCACCACATCCACTCCGTTCCGGCACAACACAGCCGCCACATTCACTGCCACTGTAAGTGAACATGGTGTGCATGACTATACATGTGCATGTTGACATGCTGAATTTCTATTATTGTACGTGTTCTTCCATTTTTTTTTTTTTTTTAAATGTTATTGCTGATAATGTAACCTACTGTTCATGGTTTGTTGGTGGAGCAGTAAATAGGATAATCCTTTAAAGTTCTGTGTGAAATGGCTTGTTACCTTTTCCTTGTAAACATTCTGATGTAATAACTCATTCAGAGGAATTCAGTTTTCTTCTATTTTTGTTTACCTACTATAATTATACACACCTTTCTCTGTCGCATGCACACATGTACTTGCCACTTTCAGGACCATTCTCCAACCGATGAACTTCTCAGTTCTGTAAGGGCAGAGCTGGACAAGTCCATTGCCAGACATCTTGACTCTGCAACAGGTGAATCAAATTCCAAATCATAGGGCATTACATAAAGCCACTCATGTTGCAAACATAGAGTAAAGGGGTCATTTTCAACTTGTTGGAGACATGTAATGGTCAAATCATAGGATGTTATTTGTATAGAAATGTTCTGTGGATTTCCTTTGTGGTAGTGCTGGCCTAGCAAATACAAGGGTTCAGGAAATCCCTCTCCCAGAGGTTTCAGGCCCCTAGAACTAGTCAGCTGTCTTGGAAGCTTCTTGGCTAGTCACATTGTAGTGCCCAAAAATATCCACAGCCCCTATAATCATTGCTACATAGTTGTCTGGTACATAGTTCAACTGTACTATTGACTCCAGTCAGTGCATGCTAGTATAGTGAACACTTGGGTGGTATAACTAGTAGGCAGCTAGGTGCATGACACTTGTTGTACTTAGCCACCATTGTGCTTTTGAGTTCAATGGTTCTATTTCACACTGGAAACCTCTTTACACTGTTATGAATATATGTAATGCCTGTAGCCATCAGCAGAGCCTTATTGGCTGTGTGTATTGGTTCAAGTTACACACCATACTTTACCTATAGGAGCCCTAGGGCCCTACGCAAACCTCCTTAATAGAGTTCATTCCATCAATAAGGGGGAGTGAGTGTGTTGGTCTATTGAGCCATATATAGTTTGATAAGGATCGAAGATGATTTGAATTCTTAAATTCTGCAGTGTAAGCTGCATTTCATTGTTTTCATGCAAAATTATTTTTTGGAAGAGAAGATCTAATAGAATTAATCTATGTAGCCCTTCCATGGAGTAGGTCAATTAATTAAGATTAGTCTAGAAATAGCATGTGAGGTCAAGAGAGATGGGAGTGGCTGCATGGTGTGAAGTGTGAGGATTATTCATGGCATGTCTGGTCACATGATTGCAATAATTGTAACTGTGAACATGAGGTCACACTAGCCTCGTTCCCAGGCTCCTCCCAGCTCTTCAAGTTATTCTTAGTGTGTAACACTAAAAGAGGGTGTGGCCTGGTACGAGGCTAAGGTCACACATCTACTCACCTTTTTCTTATTAGTGCCCACCACAAGGGCTTCTATGGCAACCCGACTCACTTATGGAGGTGGCAGTAGCAGCAGGAGCAATGGGGGACATCCACACTCATCATCCATGAAGTACTCTCACTTGGACTCTATCAAAAGAAACTATCACATTTAATTTCAGAGAACATAATATTTTTTTGCATCAGGCTTATTATAGTAGAAACATACAGTAGAGAAAGAGTGAGTGAGAGACAGAGCGCAACAGCACATGTGGTGGTTTTTATCCCATCTCAAAATAATGATATAATATATTTTTCTGAAGAAAAGTTAAACATTTAATTGTCATAAATTTTTTCATATAATAATAATTTCTAAGGTGTGCACAATACACAACTAGATACATAAATCACACAAATATAACTAGCTAAATATACAAATTCAACAATAATTATGTCACCGTAAGTCATAAAGTTTAACATATATAGTTATAGTAAAAGTGATAGAGGACTGGTGTGGTTGTATGTGCCACAAACATTGAGAAGACAGTCAACAAAATTCAAGTTTTTTCTCACTGTTATACAGTGATGGTATAGGGGCAGTGATTGAATGATGAGAAGGGTTATGATTAATTTCAGGACACACAAGACATAAAACAAAGTCACTTGGTAGTGATCCATATGACTATCTTATTGCCAGGGTGCCTGCAACGAAAACTCCCACGCTAACTGCAGCCAGAGCCCACAGAGCTCCTTTGCCTTGTACTGCCTTCTCCTTTGGAACGTGGACATCAGTGTTCACTGCATCCTTGATTGCAGCCTGTAGTGACAACAATGAGCAAACAGGTTTTAAATTGATTTTGGCCATTCATGAAGCTGTTTACAAGAAATAGAACCCCAACAAACACCTCAATAAATGTTATAACTATTCCCATTATTCACATTCATTACTATACAAAAGGTTACACAAAGGAATTCACCTTGCATAAACTAAAGCTATTCAGAGTTTTGAATACCTTTACAACAGATGGGGTGTTACCTACGTATTGAAGGTACTTATATAGGAAATGCAAAGCATCAACAAGTGAACGGTTGCTACAACAGCTTTCAGATCACAATACACAATGTTAAAGAATTAAGGTTTGCTTGTAAACATATAACTTTATAGCCAGAGGTCATTTTCAAAATGTGTCTAGCAAGCATTATCGTAATTGAAATCAGCTGTCTGTCATATGTACCTACAACATAGCTGCAGTCACTTTGCTAACACAACAAAAGAAAGGTAAGCCAATATTTCCTTTCTTTAGACAAAGGGCCAGTCCAAACTTTGAATGGGATATGTTGTCAAACTTTGAGCTAACTAAGCTCAACATTCAAAATGTATGTGGTTTCACTTCCCAATTCTTTAGTACCTTTGTTTGTGTTAGGTACCAGCATGTGCCAATGGCTATATGAAGGTAACAACTCGCACTCCCACACTTAAAATACGACAACATAAAAAGGTCCATGCCACATGTGTGTAGACTATCGGCAACATTTTGTGTTCATGTAGAAGAGTGCATACCCCCAAATACCACAACAATGGTGCCATTGTACACTCTTCAAGCCCAAACACAGAGACATTACAACTAAACACAGACAGACATAACTCTCAACTCACCCAGTCTCCTTTCTGTTGAGATACCCAAGGAACCACTGTCTCGTTAAGAAATACACCCAACCATCCAACTAGATGTTCTATTCTTGCAGTACTGCCTTCTCTGTGAAGTCTTTCTGCTAGTACACTTGTGAAAAAGAATAGCGCAATAATTCGGCCCCAGCGAATTTCATCATTCATAAGAGTACTGGCTGCTTTTAGAAAGTTCTGATGTAGTCTTGCGTGGGAAATGTCAAGCGTTCTAACAAGTTCTGTGATTTCCTCGCTATGCCTTCTCTTCAAAGCCGCACAGCCTTTCTTTATAGTCTCCACAGCCATTGCAAAATCTTCATCTCTCAATAAAATACTCGGGTTGCTTTCAGCGCCATTTCGAAAGCCATTTAAGCGTATGCCCTCCTCCTTCAGCAGATAGTACACCATATGGTGAGCAAGACATATAGCTCTCTCTTGAACACGAGTTGGAACTCTCGTACTGGAGGACGGACAGGCCACAGTCATTGCTGTTGCTGTTGTGGCAATTAGGGACGCATCAACAGTGGACATCTTTAACTCTTTACAGTATTTAATATAAGCAGCAGAAGTTTTATCACTTGTAACACCTCTGTCTTGTTCAATGCTCAAATGATATGCGAAGAATAATTTATACGAATTTGGGTGGCCAAAAATATGCTGTGTCATGTGACTTTGAATTTGAGTTCGCGCGTGAATATATTTAGAGACATACCTTTCCCCATGTAACTATGCTAGCTATGAAATACATGGCTATCCCATTGCTATCTTCAGCCTGAATGTAGCCTTATCACTCTGATGAAAGGTGACTAAGAGAAATCCCATGCAATCAAACAAGAGGGTAATTTAGGTATCACACTATGCACTGATGGATCCCAACACAGACACACACCATGATAGTGACACATTCCCACAGTTGAGGCTGGTGATGGAAATACAACGAATTATGTTTGTCAACATGCATTCTAATGCTCAATCCATTACGCATGTGTCCATCAACAGACCTGACAACATCTCTATACTAATATATACACGTATGTATATACACAAACAATGTCGATACATGCATGGTATAATTGTATAGGTCAGATTTTTTGTGTCAGTCATAAAATTTCCTCACCCCAATGCACTCAGTGGGATATGTTTGACTATGAAGGGTCTCGATCAGACACATGTGCAGCGCAGTAAGTTTGGGTCATGCACACTAGATATAATTTATGTGCATGCAGCATACGATACATGTACAACATATACTATTATGGTGTATTCCCTCCTATAATATGGTATACCAGCGTGTGAAAGCTATATATTTCCCACTGGACCAATGGCCATATTATACTGAGGCATTCAATATTACAATAGTCTCCACGTAGTCAATAGCTACATGATTGAGAATTGACACTGAAGTGCTAGCCAGCTGCCAAAGATTGTGATCCTAATTGTGACAACAAGTCACATGTATGCAATGTTTGAGCCAAGTTCCGTGAGCATTGTTGGATGGATGCATCACCTATTATGAGTATACTGAGACTCAACAGATCTAGAACAATGAACCATATCAATCAGATCTCAGTCAGTCTGGCTAGAAGTTTGGGCATGAGGATATCACACAGCCTAGAATGATTGCTTGAATGTTAACACATGTACAACACCTTATGTACTTATGTAACATGCATTGAGTCTCAGAGTTGGCATCAGGATGGCACTGCCTGTAACAAGACTTCAAGTGTTGTCCAACACATGGTGTGTCAGTGACTTTAGCCCAGCTGCACATGCACAGAGATGATCTCTAACATGTGGTTACAATGTTTGTGTCTGTGTGGCAAGACTTGCTTGACTCAAAGGAGACATTTACTACCATGTTTACAGCCAGATGAACCTTGATAGAGAGTGTGATTACAATGTCCTTTACCCTTTTTAGGGGATGATCAAAAGGCTGTGGTTGGGTTTCAATCATGATTGTGATAGACAGATGCCGTGTGGTGATTCTTAGAAACTTGGGTAACATGTGTGGAGGAAGCTACAGAGATATTGTCCTGTGCTAATTCAGGCACTGACATGTATGATCTGGCCATCATCCACTGCCAGGCTGTACTGTACCACCTGCATCATCTTTGAAATCACAATGTGAAGCACCAAAAGAGATCACACAGCTAGTGTACCTTAATTAGGAGGATCACTACCTTTAATTTTTATAGGGGCATGAAAATAATAGCTTGTGTGTCAACATTTGTCAAATGACAGTGACTCACTGCCATACAACAACTGGAAACAATGCTCACAGCTATAAATTATATGGATTCAGGTAGCAAACAAAAGCAGCCTCCCAGATATCCTAGGGGCACCAGCAGCTGTACATACATGTACTGGTTGATTAGAATTAGAGTACTAGTGATTGATAGCTTGGAGATAGCAAACCACAGACATTGATTTCTAGAATTCTGATCATTTTTGAGATCTAATCCCAAAGATAATTATAACTGAGTCCAAAAGATGCAATAAATTACAATTTTGGAGATTGGGAAGTCACAATAAATGATGTGGACTAATACAGCTAAAGGACTACAATTGTATGAATTTTAGGCCTAAAAATAGCACAGTCATTGTGATTCTTACAGCATCAGCATAGTTCCTATTTTGATCAAATAACTAAATTCATGCCAAGAGAAACAAAAGAGCAGTATGGCGTGTGGTACATGCCACATGCATGTGTTTGACACAACTTTATACGTACAAAATTTAATGCATGTTCCATTAATATAATTCATTGAACTTTACAATGACTTGATTGTAAGCACTTAACTTTGCATTGTCATGTATGTATTTGAATATAAGATGATATACTGTACATGCACACATTAAGACTTCTGTTGGGTCTATTTTTCCTGCAATCCTTTAATTTCTGTACAAAAGTAGAATATGTATGTCAACCAGTGAGGAAATCTGGAAACTGTGATAATCCTCATCTCATCATTCATAAGACTTCATAAGCAATAATAGTTTCACAAGAAATTATTACTCTTGTATTATATGATTGCATTGCATCATTACCATATTGTTACAACATTATTCTGGGTACAATGTTTTTGTGTAGTGTAAAGCTATTACACCATATTATACGATAAAACTATAAAACCATAAATTTTGCATTTACTGAAAACAATAAACAATGATATGTAAATAATTAATGCAGTAATCACAATCTGATTCAATGGATTATAAACAGCTTTGGTTGGCTGAAAGCAATATTATTATTATACATGTGCAATATGTGATTTTTTTTGTTGTTGAATCACTCCAGCTGGACAATGTACATAAACTGGGGGAGCGAAAACAAATAACAGCATCTCACATTAAACCTTATTTGGTAAAATACGAAATGTTTTTTATATGCCAATTAATGACAGTCACATACTGAATACGATCACAAGACTTATAGTAATTAGAAGCGCTTCACATAATCCAATATGTAATGGCTTCTAACGATCACCCAAACACAAATACAAAATGGTATGCATGGCTTGGCAGCAGCTTATAAGCTAGCTACTAGCTAGTGCTGACCTTTGCCAAATATCTTAGAGCTATAAAAATATAAATATATATAATACATGCTGATGATATCAGATGATGTCACATCCTGGATGGGATACGTCAAATCACATCAAAACTTGTTGATCTTTACCATACAACAACAACAGATGTATTAAAGACAGTGAGTAGCCAATTTGTAGCAACTAGTCTAGTGTTGGATTTATAATAGTACTTGAAATTGTCAGAGGCAGCTGTGACGATAGAGCCAATCAACAGTATTGACGAATGAATCAGCATCAGCATACACAGAATTGATGGGGTGACTTTCACCAGGATACATCAGCACTCTGCATAAGACACACAGTACAAGAGGCTCCCAACTGAACCATAATACAATCAGCATGCAACAAATTTACTTTGCTTCTTTGTTCTGCGCCTTCAGTGTATTGTACAAGAGAAGGCCTTGTTCGTTAGGACAACGGAGATCATCTGATCCAAGATGGAGAAGAACAGGTACTTTGATCTGATAATGAATGAAATGGAATAATCTTTGCACTACTATATTATTATAGTGATTTCAAATGTACCTTATCTGCACGTGTGATAGGTGAGCACTTTAGAAGAGTAGCCAGCTCTTCTGCAACCCTCGGTCTGGTTGGGTCATATTTGCCAGCACCAGATTCAACAAAACACCACAGAGGGATATCAGTAGTAGCAGACATGGAGGACAAATCAATGACAGCATTGAAAATTGAAGCAGCTTTATAGAAGTCCTAAGAAGTGGAGAATAGGGAAGAATGCAAAGTGATTGAATTTAGCACAGTTCTCCAGTATTACCAGCATAGACGTTCTTCACTACACACACACACACACACACACATGCATACACACACACACACACACACACACACACACACACACACGCTCACGGGGAATTGACCAATGAGATGAGCTGAGAGGAACCCTCCGTGTGAGCCTCCTAAGACAACCACACGATCTTTGTCCACCACACCCATCTTCACCACCATTTCAGCTGCATACTGTGAGGACATAAGAAGATATGCTGCATTTTTAGCTCTCCAAACACATGAGATGAGCACAGTTGCCTCTTGTACCTGGACATCTTGCACATCCTGAGTGCCAGCCTTCCCGAGAAGACTCTTCACGTTGTCCTGACCAAAGCCAGAGGATCCTCTGTAGTTCACTAGGAGGACAGTGAAGCCTAGTGCAGCCAGACAGACAGGCCACACCATGAAGTCCACAGGAAACACACTATGTGGTCCACCATGTGGGAACACTGCCAATGGCCGTGGGATATCAGTAGAGGAGGAGGGGGGAGGAGTGAGGAGGATAGACTGATAGTAGAGACCATCGTCAGTGGGGTACGTTTTAACCTCCCACTTCAGGCCATCTGTGAGTGAGGTCATTGTGGCAGCTGGAAGAGACAAAGGAGAGGCAAATCTCAAGTGAACTAAATTGCATTTGGAATCAATGTATTAGATAAGTTGTTAGAACATTCATTTTAGCGTACCAATTTGTGTCCAAACAACTGAATCTGTTGGGTTATCAGGAATAGCTCCTATAAACTGTGAGAGTGTGTAATGACATACTGTAGTTTGCACTTTAAAAATGAGAGCCTGAGAACATACCAACTGAGGTGATGTTGTCAAACTGCCAAACTGTGCTACAATGAGATCATGTGACACATCCAATACTGACAATGTCCCTTTGCTATCGGTCCCAGAAATCCTGGTGACACTTTTCTTGACAACATCAACACAATTCACCTCGACGTAGCTGGCCCAGTTGTCAGAGAAGATGACTCTGTCTCCAGCATTGTTCCAACATCTTTCTGGTAGAAACACTGCATAGAATCCAGGAAACTCTTCTGGGTCTGTGTGTATGTATAAACGAACAATTATTGAAATACCCAGAAAAGTGATTTTATGCTAACCTTTTGGTCTATGGACAATTTCTACAACTGTGGAAATGTTTCTACTCGGCCACTCCATCTGAATGAGAATATAAATAAGTGTTTATTGGTGCTCAGATATTTTTGGGCAAGCATTAATTTTGTACCATTTTCAAAGCAGCACAAGTGTGATGAGGACCACCTACTTCAGCTTCAAAATAGACCATTCTATTTCCTTGGAGGTTAAATCTCGGATTAAACAGACAGCTTTGGTTATCAGTCAGAGATTCTGTGAGAAGAATTTAAGCAAAATTATGTGTACTATTGATTGACTGGAGTCGTTAATATATTCACTCACTGTACTCATTGGTTTTGATGTTCACATAATACAGAGCAGATCTGAATGGAGTGAGAAATACAAGAAATAGGAAAATTAATTGTTGATTAAAAACTTAACACTCACCTCCTGTTCAAACAATAGATGAAGCCCAGTTTGATTGGCTTGTTCTCCCAACCGGCAAAAACCACACCCCCTTCTACACCAGGGATCCATTGAGCTTGCCCAGCTGCAGTGACAACCACAAAGAGCTCAAGATGGAGTACGTATTTTTATCTTTAGACTCACGGTCACTCACCTGAAATGTCTCCAAATTTGCTGGTATCTATCACTACACACTCTTCACTCTCCAGAGTTAGCACGGCTGGTATGGGATTGATCACCTTAGACAACTGCTCCCCCCAGCTTTTCTCATACACATATTCAGCACCCTAATATCACATAGCAGTATTGGTATATTATTGATAGATGATTGTTATTGGTTAGTTACCTTGACTACAGAAGTTTCTTCGCTTGTTGGAGGTTCCTTTTTAAAGTACGAAATGGACTTTGGTTTTTCCTTCTCTGCGATGTAGAGCAGTTGTTTCCCATCAGGAGAGAGTTGGAAGGAACCAAAATATACTGTGTGCATGTGTGCAGAAGAATGGACATAATATTGCAATGTATTCACTGCAATGTCTTCTGCTCACTGTCTTCATTGATGGTGCCATGTTTCTTGAGGTCCTCCACAGAGATGGTCTTCATCAACACAGAGCCATTCCACACCTGCAATGATGGACCGTCTTTGAAACTAGACCAAAGTCAATGCTAGGAATTTATGTCACAAACTTCAATATACTGCTGAGGTTTTGTTGACTCTTCAGCTTTTGCTGGCTTGTCTTTCAGCAACACTGCCTTAACATTGCACTCCGAAGCATATGCCACCTTCACTCTGCAATCAAACATGGAGCTTTAAATCATGCATGCATAATTTATGAGTCTTGCATTTATGCTTACATTTTAGTTGCATCAGCTTGGAAAGTAGTATCACACAGCTTGTCAATTTGGGTACCTTTTTTCTCAACAAAGTATGATTTGGTGTACACTAACTTTTTCCCCCTCTCTATTTCTCGTTGGCTCCATCTTGCTTCAACCTCATACCTCCCCTCTCCTTCAACAGGTAGCACCCTGGCTGCAACGACTGTAGGTACTAGAGAACACTCTCGAAAAACTTTCGCTGCTTTCTCTGTAAAGTCCATTTTTTTAATAATGAGTAGAGGTGCTAGGTACGCCCCATTAAAATTATACAATCATCAACACATTTGCAATTACCAAATTCAATACGTTATTAAAGTTATTATTATTGAATTTATTAGCAAAGTTGCGCATCAAAACTTGCCATGCAACATCATAGCAAAAAAAATATTGTTTTTCCCTCCAGAGATTGAAGGTAAAAAAATGAAGTGAGAGATTTCTCTCTCCAGAGAGTGAAGGTATGAAGTAAGAGAAGTTTCTTTCTCTAGTGGGTCAGTGAAGTAATAAATGAATTACAAATTATTTACAATACTTACACACCAGCTACAACATACAAAAATAACTTGACAAGTGTCTTATAGCATAGCAATATGAAGAAGTAGCTAGAATAGCTACCGGTAGTTCCCACGCTATTAGGAGCCTCTACTCTCAAATTGAAGGTATATAGCTTCCAGTGCATCACTAGCAGCATCAAGCATTTCCAACTGACTCTCATCTCCTTGTACCGTAAACCACCAGCAGAACTTGCCTGTAGTTGTGTTGGTCTTGCCCTTGTGCCTGATATGCTCAATATGAATGCCAAAAAAGCTGAGAATTCCCTGCACTGTTCCGACTGTATTCATGGATGGTACTGTCATTTTACTTTCAGGGATCTTTTTCGCTAGGACTCTGACCAAGACTTTCCAAAGCTTTGCACAATTTCTCATAGGAAGGTTCTTTGTCATTGCCACGCTGATGATCAATCATTTCAGCCAATCTCGTTTGGTTCGATTGGTATAGTCTTCTTCTATTCGTCTCAAGACATTATTAGGGTCTAATCTTGAAGCGAAGACCCAAGGCCATGCCAACTTCAGTCACATCCTCCAACTTCTCAACAACATCAACAGTTCTCAAACTCTATAGAAAATTGGATCAGGCATATAGCTATACATGGATAGAATTTCATTTATAATAATTGCAACAAAAGGTATTAATTCAACATACTTTGATACGTCTCTTTCGATGGCCATTCACACCCACCTGCAAAAACAAAAACAAAAACAAACAATTAAACAAACAAAAAAAAACAGAATGGTGAATATTATCAATACTGAAAAATGTTTCAGCAGTATTCGATATTCTCATGCTCATACTACTGTGTGATGTGGCCTAGGGAAAAGAGCCAAGCATTCTGGACCATTAAATTGTAACTACTCATTAATTTTAATACGCGAATTCACAACTCACCCATGCCAATCTCCTATCCAAGGAACTACTGTCTCGTTTAGACACACACCCAACCATCCAACTAGACTTTGAATTTTCGCCGCAGGCTGCAGAGTCTTCTTTGTATAACCTTTTTGCTAGTTTGCCCATAAAAAAGAACAGTATCTCATCCTCCATTAGAGCTAGCATTCACTGCTTTTTGATAGTTTTGATAGAGTCAGTCATCAGAAATATAGTGTTTTCACACACTTTCCACTTCTCTTCTGTACCTTCTCTTCATTTCCATGCAAACGTCCTCAACTGCCTCAAGGGTCTCCACAACTTCTGAAAATGTTTTGTCATTCAAAAGCGCTTTCTTAAACCCTTCAGAGGTATACCCTCCTCCTTCAGCAGATAGTACACCATATGGTGAGCAAGATACTCAGATTACTCAGCAACATGAGACTAACACCAAATGGTACCACCTGAATCAGTCATTAGATCTATGCTATGTCAGCAGTTTTATCAAAATTTACGATTTTGCTGAGTCAGCTTAGCAAGTCTTTTGACCACGCCTACCTTCATGAAGCACCCCACGTGCCTTTGCAGTATGGACTTCACAGAGAAAGCAGTGAAGGTTGTTCGAGAGTGTTCTCTAGTACCTACAGTCGTTGCAGTCAGGGTGCTACCTGTTGAAGGAGAGGGGAGGTATGAGGTTAAGCCAAGCATTCTGGACCATTAAATTGTAACTACTCATTAATTTTAATACGCGAATTCACAACTCACCCATGCCAATCTCCTATCCAAGGAACTACTGTCTCGTTTAGACACACACCCAACCATCCAACTAGACTTTGAATTTTCGCCGCAGGCTGCAGAGTCTTCTTTGTATAACCTTTTTGCTAGTTTGCCCATAAAAAAGAACAGTATCTCATCCTCCATTAGAGCTAGCATTCACTGCTTTTTGATAGTTTTGATAGAGTCAGTCATCAGAAATATAGTGTTTTCACACACTTTCCACTTCTCTTCTGTACCTTCTCTTCATTTCCATGCAAACGTCCTCAACTGCCTCAAGGGTCTCCACAACTTCTGAAAATGTTTTGTCATTCAAAAGCGCTTTCTTAAACCCTTCAGAGGTATACCCTCCTCCTTCAGCAGATAGTACACCATATGGTGAGCAAGATACTCAGATTACTCAGCAACATGAGACTAACACCAAATGGTACCACCTGAATCAGTCATTAGATCTATGCTATGTCAGCAGTTTTATCAAAATTTACGATTTTGCTGAGTCAGCTTAGCAAGTCTTTTGACCACGCCTACCTTCATGAAGCACCCCACGTGCCTTTGCAGTATGGACTTCACAGAGAAAGCAGTGAAGGTTGTTCGAGAGTGTTCTCTAGTACCTACAGTCGTTGCAGTCAGGGTGCTACCTGTTGAAGGAGAGGGGAGGTATGAGGTTGAAGCAAGATGGAGCCAACGAGAAATAGAGAGGGGGAAAAAGTTGGTGTACACCAAATCATACTTTGTTGAGAAAAAAGGTACCCAAATTGACAATCTGTGTGATACTACTTTCCAAGCTGATGCAACTAAAATGTAAGCATAAATGCAAGACTCATAAATTATGCATGCATGATTTAAGCCTCCGGGCCATGTTTGATTGCAGAGTGAAGGTGGCATATGCTTCGGAGTGCAATGTTAAGGCAGTGTTGCTGAAAGACAAGCCAGCAAAAGCTGAAGAGTCAACAAAACCTCAGCAGTATATTGAAGTTTGTGATATAAATTCCTAGCATTGACTTTGGTCTGGTTTCAGACGGTCTGTCATTGCAGGTGTGGAATGGCTCTGTGTTGATGAAGACCATCTCTGTGGAGGACCTCAAGAAACATGGCACCATCAACGAAGACAGTGAGCAGAAGACATTGCAGTGAATACATTGCAATATTATGTCCATCCTTCTGCACATAGTATATTTTGGTTCCTTCCAACTCTCTCCTGATGGGAAACAACTGCTCTACATCGCAGAGAAGGAAAAACCAAAGTCCATTTCGTACTTTAAAAAGGAACCTCCAACAAAAGAGGATACCCCTGTCGTCAAGGTACCTAATGACCGTCCTCTACCAGTAATGTAACAATACCACTATTATCTTACATGATGCATATGATATTAGGGTGCCGAATATGTGTATGAGAAAAGCTGGGGGGAGCAGTTGTCTAAGGTGATCAACCCTATACCAGCCGTGCTAACTCTGGAGAGTGAAGAGTGTGTTTTGATAGATACCAGCAAATTTGGAGACATTTCAGGTGAGTGTGAAGATAAAAATACGTACGCTACCTTGAGCTCTTTGTGGTTGTCACTGCAGCTGGGCAAGCTCAATGGATCCCTGGTGTAGAAGGGGGTGTGGTTTTTGCCGGTTGGGAGAACAAGCCAATCAAACTGGGCTTCATCTATTGTTTGAACAGGAGGTGAGTGTTAAGTTTTTAATCAACAATTAATTTTCCCATTTCTTGTGTTTCTCACTCCATTCAGATCTGCTATGTATTATGTGAACATCAAAACCAATGAGTACAGTGAGTGAATATCAACAACCCTAGTCAATCAATAACACATCAATTTTTATTCTTCTCACAGAATCTCTGACTGATAACCAAAGCTGTCTGTTTAATCCGAGATTCAACCTCCAAGGAAATAGAATGGTATATTTTGAAGCTGAAGTAGGTGGTCCTCATCACACTTGTGCTGCTTTGAAAATGGTACAAAATTAATGCTTGCCCAAAAATATCTGAGCACCAATAAAAATTTATTTCTATTCTCTTTCAGATGGAGTGGCCGAGTAGAAACATTTCCACAGTTGTAGAAATTGTCCATAGACCAAAAGGTTAGCATATAATCACTTTTCTGGCTATTTCAATAATTATTAATTTTGTCTGTTTACACACACTTGCATAGACCCAGAAGAGTTTCCTGGATTCTATGCAGTGTTTCTACCAGAGAGATGTTGGAACAATGCTGGAGACAGAGTCATCTTCTCTGACAACTGGGCCAGCTACGTCGAGGTGAATTGTGTTGATGTTGTCAAGAAAAGTATCGCCAGGATTTCTGGGACCGATATCAAAGGGACGTGGTCAGTATTGGATGTGTCACATGATCTCATCGTAGCACAGTTTGGCAGTTTGACAACATCACCTCAGTTGGTATGTTCTCAGGCTCTCATTTTTAAATTGTAAACATAGTCTTACACACTCTCACAGTTTATAGGAGCTATTCCTGACAACCCAACAGATTCAGTTGCTTGGACACAAATTGGTAAGCTTCATTACAATACAATGAAAGCAACATACCTAATACATTGTTTGACATTGGTTCGAAATGCAATCTAGTTCACTTTGAGATTTGCCTCTCCTTTGTCTCTTCCAGCTGCCACAAAGACCTCACTCACAGATGGCCTGAAGTGGGAAGTTAAAACGTACCCCACTGACGATGGTCTCTACTATCAGTCTATCCTCCTCACTCCTCCCCCCTCCTCCTCTTCTGATATCCCACGGCCATTGGCAGTGTTCCCACATGGAGGACCACATGTTGTGTTTCCTGTGGACTTCATGGTTTGGCCTGTCTGTCTGGCTGCATTGGGCTTCACTGTCCTCCTAGTGAACTACAGAGGATCCTCTGGCTTTGGTCAGGACAGTGTGAAGAGTCTTCCCGGGAAGGCTGGCACTCAGGATGTGCAAGATGTCCAGGTACAAGAAGCAACTGTGCTCATGTGTCTGGAGAGCTACAAATGCAGCATATCTTCTTATGTCCTCACAGTATGCAGCTGAAATGGTGGTGAAGATGGGTGTGGTGGACAAAGATCGTGTGGTTGTCTTAGGAGGCTCACACGGAGGGTTCCTCTCAGCTCATCTCATTAGTCAATTCCCTGTGAGTGCGTGTTTATAAATAATCTATTGGGTAGTAAACTACTGGAGGACCTCAAAATGTTTTGCTAGTTTACATCCCTATCCTCCACCTTGCAGGACTTTTATAAAGCTGCTTCAATTCGTAATCCTGTCACTGATATGTCGTCCATGTCTGCTACTACTGATATCCCTCTGTGGTGTTTTGTTGAATCTGGTGCTGACAAATACAACCCAACCAGACCGAGGGTTGCAGAAAAGCTGGCTACTCTTCTAAAGTGCTCACCTATCACACACGCAGATAAGGTACATTTGAAGAAAAATCAATCGTAGTAATGCAGAAATTATTGTATACAATTTCACTCATCAGATCAAAGCCGCTGTTCTTCTCCATCTTGGAACAGATGATCTCCGTGTTCCTAACGAACAAGGCCTTCTCTTGTATAATACACTGAAGGCACAGAACAAAGAAGCAAAGTAAACCTGTTGTATATGTTGTGAATTGTATTATGGTTCAGTTGGGAGCCTCTTGTACCGTGTATCTTATGCAGAATGCTGATGTATCCTGGCGAAAGTCACCCCATCAATTCTGTGTATGCTGATGCTGACTCGTTTGTCAATACTGCTGATTGGCTCTATCGTCACAGCTGCCTCTGACAATTAAAACTTAATCTTTAATTTGTATGTAGATAAAGTTAGAAAATATGTGAGCAGTATAATTATTATAGCCGAGCGCTGGTTGGCAACTAAATCCTCTAGCTAACTACGTGTTGAATGCAGAAGCATGGATTATCCTAGTCTCGCGTGCCAGACCCCCAACGAAAAATGGGGGTCTGGTCACCATTGCATACAGGACTTGTAACCAGCGCCAGATACTGGCGCTGCCAATCAGATTCGAGGATTGCATTGACGTCACGTTGGAATTTAATTTCGCCCACGTTTGCTTTCTGACTGTACTGATCAGCTGAGTAAAAAAACTATGAGCTATTGAAGTGAAAGCTGTAAAATACAGGCTGCCACTCGATCTGTAGGTTACACAAAGTTGAAAGCAGAACAAGAAAAGGCTATCCTTTCCTTTGCGGATGGCAAGAACGTGTTCGTGTCACTCCCGACCAGGTACGGAAGTCTCTGTGCTATGGTCTCTTGCCTAAAGTGTTTTACAAGCTGAAAAGACGCCTGGAACGTCCATAGTGATGGCTGATAGCATTTATAAGAGACACTGCTAGCGCTAGCGCTCTCCATTGTGCTTCAGTGCACGCTGTGTGTTGCGTGGGCGTGTGGTTGTCGACTTACGTAATAATTGCATTCCGCCGTTACAAGTCCTATATGCAATGGTGACCAGACCCCCATTTTTCGTTGGGGGTCTGGCACGCGAGACTAGGATTATCCATGGCGCCGGCAGCGCAGAAGAGGTAGCCTGCTTGGCCGTCCCGCGCCCGGACCCCGGCCCCATAGGCATAGCAAACAACACTATCGACCACTTACCTTTTTACAAATTTTCACTGAACCAAGCCTTGTGTAAATTTCACTTGGAACTAAAGCCTATTGTAAGTCTAATATGGCTGACTTAGGCACGCCAGCTCCTGGTGGAATGACTCCTAATCCAGCAGCAGGAGGCAGTGGACAGAGCAAGCAACCAATGACCTACATCTGTGGAGGTACATAACACAAGAGTAGGACACCTAACATGTATAATAATTTGTCAATGGGTATGACTATGAGTAGAGCTGTACATAGTTTTGTATGGTTATTTATCACATATTATAGAATGTCACAGTGAGAATGAGATTCGTCCACGTGATCCTATACGTTGCCGTGAGTGTGGCTACCGAATTATGTACAAGAAAAGGACAAAAAGGAGTATCCTAAATAATGCACACCACATGTGTACCTAAATATAATTTGGCATTCCTGAAGTTATACTTCAACTATTTGGAATATTTTCTTAACTAAAATTTAAGTAATTGTGTTTGATGCAAGATAACCCAAGAATTCAAAGAACGTTCACCTCATCTTGACCTTAATGTACGTGTATATCACTCGATCAATCCGTCTATTATTAACCAACTGTGTTTCTTATTATGTGCACTCTTTATTTGTAGTTCTAGATCTTCTACACTTGCCTGTACACAAAATTTAATGAATTTTCAATACTTAGAGTACATGTAATGTGATTTTGTACAAACTGCTGTGGGATTCTGATTGGAATACTACAACACTGAATACTATAGCAACACATGTAATGTTGTAAACAAACAAACAAACAAAAGGAATATAGCTGAAAGTAAAAACACACAAACATTATACACTGGTAGATACACACAACACATACACACACTGGTTGGTAGCCATAGTGATCAGTTCAACTATAACATAGAGAAATGAGTTTACACTAGGGACCTCAAGATATGGGACTGTGTGTTCACATCGAACGTGACTTGGGTATCTCGTGATTTCTGCAACCCTTCCATCGAAGTGGCCATTTTGGGACGACTGCTAGTAGCCGGTGGCTTTGCAAGCTTGAGTGGTGGTGAGGAGTGATTGTGTGAAGCATGAGAGGGTGAGGTATGTGACAGTAGTGAAGGCTCGGCAGCAGTGGTGGTTGTGGCGGTCGGTCCTGTGTCTCTACGATGAGCAGCTTTGATCTTCTCCAACTCTCCACGTGACGATATTTTCATTTCACTCTGTGCCCTCATCTTTGCCGGCTCCACTGGCTCCACGCTACTTGCCAGGAAAGAATCACTGCCGTATCTAGAGCGAGCCTGGAGGGTCGTACTGATACTGGCCAGGAGAGAACCATCATCAGTAGCCGAAGAGGTCCTTGGTGGGCTTGCTTCGTGCTGTTTGGCCCGTCTCTCCAGGGAGTAAGAGTGAGTGCTCTTGTTGTGCACCCTCTCAAGGGACTGGACATTGCGTAGCTCTGTGCTGCCAGGTTGTGGTACCTCACTCATCATCACCTCTCCACTCTGAGCTCTCTCGCCCGCCGGACGTGGAGGAGTACGTTCCTTCTTTCCTGCTCGCTTGCGAACACCAATCACCTTGTACTTGGAAGCTGCCATCTGATCCCATGGCCTATCGTACACATTCTCTTCCACAGGAGCAATGGTAGCCTCTTCCTCTCTCTCCTCAACTTCAACTCCACCTATTGCAACTTCGAACAACCTCCGATCTTCAACCGTCGGCGATTCTCCACTGTTGTTGTTATTTGCATTCGGGGAATTCTCACGATAGAATGGTCTGCTCTCGTGGTGAAATTCGTACCCGTCGCTGAACGTCATATTCTCAGGGTGAGTGTACTTCGGACTGAGGCTCCCTTCCTTCTTGTACTTGGCCACCTCGGTCTCTTGAGCTCCGAACAATTTCATCTTCAAAGCTGCAACACTCGATGGAATCACTTCTTCTTCTTGCTCCTCCTCCTCCTCTCCAGGCTGAGGCTCGTAGCTTGGAATGTCCTCCACTTCTTCCTTGAACATGACTCTGTGTCTTCCCTTGTTTGATTTTACGGCACCGGGTACTTCAGGAGAAGACAGTACATCGAGATGTTGCTGCTGGTATTCAGCTATCATCTGAGGACTTGGTCCTAGATCGTGATCAGAAAGAGGCGTTTCAATGTGAGTGGCACCTTCTGGGGTTGTCCGCTCCATGGCTAGGTGGGCAGAGTCAGTCATAGGCCACTCCTCTTCTTCCTCTTCTTCACGATAACTGTTGGGCATCTCGGTTTGGCCGACATAGGCGGCAGGTTGTCCGTTGGCAACAAGACTACTAGTACGCTGTGGAACTGGAACTGGAATCCTTGGTTTGGGACTGAACCCATCGTTGATCATATCAAGCTGTTCGTCAATGTCACTGATGGTGTTCATGACTTGGGAGAATCCAAGACTTGTATTACTATGTTCACTGGCTCTCAGCTCGTGAGAAGAATCCTCTTCCTGTGCAGTAGCATCGCTGGATGAGGAGATGCTAGCACCGACCACACCCATCTCTGGACCCTCGTCCATGTCCCTCGGAGGGGGAGGGGGAGGGGGCAAATTGGGAGGAGAACGACTTCTCTTTTTTATGCTTCCCGATCGTTTTGACTTCCTCCGTCGAGGTTGAGGCTTCACCACTCCAACATCTGAAATGAGACTGAGGTGTCGGGTGTGACGGCCTCGTGGAGACTCCTTGAACATGAGCGGTTGATTCGAAGCGTCTTGGTGACTCGGTCCGGACTCCTCCAAACTGCTGCCCTGCTCTTCCGTGACGTTATCGTCGGGACTAGTCGATCCCCCATGTTTTATGAGGTCAGGGAGAGAGGCAGAGTTCTTCTGATGGAGTACCAGGGAGTCAGACGCAGCTCTCACGTGAACTGGTTGGACGTCATTGACTCTTTCTTCTTCTTCTTGTTCTTCTTGGTGATGGTGGTGGTGGTGGTGATGGTGATGCTGTAGAGGCATGACAACATCGTGGTCCGTTTGTGAGATCTCCAGGTCCATGATGGGGTGAACGCCCGATCCCATCGTACTCATACTGTAGCCCTCTTGTGAGAGAACTGCCGGCATCGACTCGGAATACCCAGGTGGTGGAGTGTCCCCGGTCGTTGCATTAGGGGACAGGGGAGAGAGCGGGGGGACCTCCCCCTGAGAGAGCCTGTTGCGACCTCCTGGCGCTATCGGTGCAGGTCGTACGGGTCTCCTACGAGGGGACCTGCTGGCTGCTGCAACGGCACTCCCGTCTGAGTTAGGAGGGGGTGGGGCTCTCCGGGTGGGTGTGGGCGGAGTTGTCCCGGAAGCACCGGTCGAGGGTCTAGTGGTGGAGATATCGACCGTGTTGGAACGTTGTCGGTGGCCTTGTCTCTCTCTGGCTTTACGCTGTTTCTTCTTAAAGGTTTCGAGAGCATTGTGCAACGTGAAGATCCACTCGTGGAGATCATACCTATACACATAAATAAAGGAAAGAAATAGCATGGTATTATTATAGTTCTCAGCATCAACCATACTATACAGCTGAATCAAAATGAGAATTATGATTTTATACTGCCTAAAGTCCATCTGGTTTGAGAATGCCGCCGGAAGTGAAATAATGAGATTCATGCAATATTTTTATATGGGGCAAAAGTGCTAACATTTGATTGGTAAGGTGTACGAAGCTGGAAAAGCAACCAAAAGAATGGGGAGAACGAGCGCTTTCTAACGGTACTTGATTTTTCAAAATCGGTTGGATGTTTAGAAAGTTAATCAATTTTTTTCTATCAGCATTCCTAAACCAGATGGACTTTAAGTTGTGGCACAAAATGTATACTAGTTTACCCAGATATATATATATCACAATTGTAGTACGTATAAACAATAGGGAGACTATTATCTAAAGTAAATGAGTGTTCCAATTAAAGACATCAGTAGGAATATGATAACACCATGCACTGGCACTTCCCTTGAATGTACTGCCTGAATTGTGGACACAAAACATTCGGCATTTGTATGATGTGAACGGCCATGTAATCTCTGTACCAACCAAACACAATTACCTTTGACATTCAACTACGCTATTCAAAATAGTATAGAAAGTTTAATATAATTTCTGTATTCCAAAGAACTATGAGTTATACTTGAATACTGTGAGAGTGCATTAGTTTTGATTCCTCAGTAATTGATGAATTAACATTCCTTCATCAATCGAACGCTTGAGTATGCGACAAGATTACCTACAATCGATTACTTAGTCTACCAAGCTACTGGAATTTTTTTATAATAATTAGGCACACTGGCACACGTAGTCTCTGTAATGAACACAGCTTTGTGGGTACTGTGTGTGTGTGTGTGTATGTGTGTGTGTGTGTGTGTGTGTGTGTGTGTGTGTGAAAGTGAGATGAAACCTAAACCCTAACCCCATGTGGTATATATTCCATGCTGATGATGAGGTGTTGTGTCACCACAGGCTTGGCAAGGCAAAGAGAAGGAGCAAGTCAGTAGACCATACTCAATACCATAATTACTAACCACAAGGCGACCACAAGCTTGCGAGCAGACACACACACAATACCAACACCCAGCTATTATAAACATACCACACACCTACAGTATGTCACCACCTATGACACGATTTATGTACCAAATAATTTCCAATGGAGGCAGTCCCTCCCCTACACCCACCCCACACAATTTAAAGAGCTATATACACACACAAAACACACACACACACACTACAAAATCAATCTACAAAATCAAAAACACATTAATATCTCTTCATAGTAGTCCCCTTCATGGCTGCTTGGAGTCAATACTGTTGAGTCAAAAGCAATGAAAAAAAGAAATTCTAGAAGAGGAAGATTGCGATAAACTGAAATATAAGTTGTGTGACTCCAATACAGATATTATTGGTTGGTAATGGTTATTGCTCTATTATTGATAGCTATTGAAATAGCAACAGACAACCAAGAATTGATGGCTAGCTGCAAAATAACTTAACACACAAATCATGAGATGCTCTAAAAAAAATCATACACCATACCCGCTAGACAGTGACCATGTATAGATGAGGCAATAAATGACTCTGTGATTGCATCAATGGCAGCAAAGGAGATAGAACATAAGGTTGCAATCAACTTCCAGATACATTATTCAAGATCGGGGAGTAGCAACAGTACTGCTGTTAACAAAAAGCCACAGGTCACAGGGTTGGTGACTTGACACCAGCCACAGACACAACAACACTGGGAGATGCAGCTACTGTCTCCATTTACAAGATGCTACCTACACAGCACACACAGGTAGCCATTAAAGACTCTCACAGTGTGGCATGTAGGGACAATTATGAAAGACTGTACTGGTACACAACCTCCAGCTAAGAAGAGTTCCAGAAGAATAGACAGGCTTGTATTTCACCATAGCAACAGACAAGTACTGAATATAACAGTGACAGCAAGAACACTACCTACCCAGCTAGAATTGGCACCTGGTAGAAATAATCGAATTACCTCCAATTCACTACGCATATCAAAAACTGACTATTATCAATTAACCCTGTGAACTCTCACGGCTCCATTTCTCACCCCGATACCATGACAACATCCTAAAACTATTAACCCTCTTTGAACTGGATAGATTGTGAAGTGATCTTCAGTAAATGACATGGGATACCATGAGAACCTCAGCGAGAACTATCCTAGGAATGTGCCAACCCAATCACCATACAGCATCAATGCTAGAAGCCATGCACTGAAGAGCATGTTATGACTTTGTACCTTGAGAATCAGGGTACACATTTAACGACAGAAACTGTATCAAGTGTCTCCTCTGAATTGAAACCGTTGCCATGTCCGTGCAGCCCAGTGACCAGTCAGTGCATGTGTCCCCAATAAAATGAACCTGATATCATGCATATCAACAGTGCTATGTAACTAGGTGTGGCTTCTGTGCATGAATTAAACATTACTGGTACACATCATGTCATGTCAGTGAGCATAGCCTGAAGGTGTGTGGGCTCAGTGTGAACTTCGTGATACAGAGGAACTGCTAATTAGACTAGCTGCACAGAAATCTTTGAAGGGGAGGAAGGGCAAGGAAGATAATGACTGTGAGCTCACACCTCACACTCTAAAGAATGTCTTCCAACTGATAGTAAACACTTGTAAACCTCTCAACACACACAGAGAGATCCCTGAGTGTGTGTGTGTGTGCATACACATGTATCGTTGACATTTTTTGCACAGAAACATTTCACCACAACTATTACCCACTAAACCACGTGGCATGCAAACAGAGGTCAGCCATTGGCCTAGAAATATGCAAACAGAAACACAAAACTAGGCAACCAAGAGAGAGCAGTATAGAGCCAGTGAGGGGACACGTATCTTAGAGCACACAAGAGTGGGCGAGACGCTAAGGAAGGGTGCAACACACTTCAAAGACATAATAAGTGGCAGAGTTTGGCTGGTTGTGGAATGGAGGGGCATTCATTAGCACAGTGTGTGTGTGTGTGTGTGACCCTCTACAGTCAATGTAAGGTCATTCTTAACCAGGGTGTATGCAGATTGTGGCGTAATCCAATTACAACACAATGTCGGGTTGTAAGCAAAAACTTGGACAGGGATGAGAGTGTGTGTTTTTCAAAACAGCTTTATTACACTCAATATCATTCCTCAATTCAATTTCAAAGATGCTCCACATAAGCAGAGGCACACATGTACACACACACTGTGTGTGTGTGTGTGTGTGTGTGTGTGTGTGTGTGTGTGTGTGTGTGTGTGTGTGTGTGTGTGTGTGTGTGTGTGTG
>CAXIPT010000003.1:4815162-4829297 GCA_964030475.1 Tethya wilhelma | reverse complement strand
CACACACACACACACACACACACACACACACACACACACACACACACACTACACATGTAGATGTAGCAGAAGATCGAATATTTTTCCACAATGCACTTAAGAGCAATTGTTCAAGAACAGTGGCAGGTCACACAAATCAATTGTTGGCTGTTTTGACAGCTCTACGTCTAAAGAGTGTGAACCACGAAACAATTTTGTCTAATTTGGACCTTGAAATGTGTAAAAACTCCAACCAAACAATACACCCTCTTACAAGGGCCACACCAATACCAGCCCCAGGGTTGGTTGCCACTAGCCACTTACAAAATCAATGGTCTATACACACAGCAATACACAGTGCAAGGTACAAGATGCTTTATAACACTAAAACTGTATTATTCTTGTACCTGCTCTCTGGAACTAGATGGTAGTTGGCTCTTGGCGACTTGACAACAAAAGCATGTTTGCTTCCAAGGTACTCTCCAACCACGCTGATGGCATCGCAGTCGTCCAACCGAATGAATCCTTCATTACGTTGCCTTGCGATATAGCTGTCTTCGTTCTTGAAGTAGACCAGTGCCACTTGGCGCTTGTCCTCCACCAGTACAAACCAGTAGCGATGCAACTTCTGTTGGACCAGAAGATGGTAGGCGTATTAAACTCATTGTGTGCTTTCTTAAATACATGCCATGTTAAACCACATATCATGAATATAAACACTCAATGCATACTGTCTTTCAAATAGTGTTATTCATACCAAGATATCAGTCATACTATATTTTCTAATCCAAACTAACTGCTACTAATGGGTAGGGAAAAAATGCACACACTTGTGATACTCGGATACAAAGATTCTACCTTTCTCAGTCCACGCTTGGAAGGCGGCGGCTCCTTCAGCATGTAGCCTTGCTTCAGAATCTTGTAAGGCGCCATCCTTGCTTGGTTACTAGACGATAAGTTTATAAACTTCTGCAGCAAATTATTTGGAACACTTTGCGAAGTCCAGTGCGCAGAGAAAAAGGACTCGGGTTTAGCAACAATACTTGAGGTCTCCTCTGCTTGGTGCGGTGATTCAGAAGCTAGGAATGCTGTAACTTGCAAAACTTGAAGAAATGTTGAAACCAACTTCCAACTTTGCAGAAATTCCCACCTAATGACTTCCGGTGATTAGTAGGCCCCGCCCTCCACTAATTATACCAATCCTGCAGGAGTAATCCCAATTTCACTACCCCATTCCGAATTCTAATTCCGCGCAGTATTGGAACGTGACTACCATCAAAAAGTGGGTGGATCTAAAGACGTAATCACGCGGATACTTGACATGCTTTTGGTGGTCAAGTATGTCAAATAAGCAACCCTAGAGTAGTGTGTACACTATACTCAAGTAAATCACTCGTATCCACCGATCGCTGTCTAGCACGGAAAAAGAAGATGGTGTCGGTAAAGTGCATTCAAGTCCTAAATACTGCGATTCTGTTGCAAATCCTGCTCGGAGTACGAATCAAAGGTAAGCCAAATGAGTTTCCCTGTTCGTTAAGTGTCTTGAACGTGTGTTGTGGTTGTTAATTTGGCTCACGAAGCCGCATACTTTCTGTTCATCCACTTGTATCTGTGTACACATCAATCGAGTCCTACAATAAATGCTTGTTTTCGCCTCTTTTGTTTTAAAATTATCACCCATTCCAGCTCAAACTTCACCGCAGTTTATCACACAGCCTCAAAACAGTACAGTTTCTCCCAACAGAATAGCCACTTTAAACTGTAGAACAACTGGCACACCAAGTCCCACAATAACATGGTACAAAGACAACGTCCTCATTACACAAGGCAGCGACTCGAGAATAACCATCGATGCACAAGGAAACCTTCAGATTCAGAACCCAGTATCGTCCGATGAAGGGACGTACCACTGTGTGGCAAGCAACCCCGAAGCAGGCAGTGTTCAAAGCCAAAGTGCCTCATTGCGAATAGCAGGTGAGCTGTTTGTAGTGTGATGTGTGTCAAAGTGAAATGCACGTGTGGGAATGAATGCATGGTTGATATGTTGGGAGGTACTGGGGATGCTAATTGTGTGCAATTGAGTGTTTACTATTGCAGTATTCAGGTAGCTCCTTTATCACCCCCTACAATCTTACCACACCACAGCTCAAGCCTCCCCACAGACAGAACACTTATATAACTCTGAGTGTATGATAATACCATAAGCTAAGTAGTATACCATACATTTGCTCCAATCAGTTCCAGTTTTTTGCTACAAACTGGGCCAGGTTGCGTGGATGGCTATTTGCATGGGCGATATTATGCAAAGATCAGTTTCTACCTACTGTTATGAACATAAAAACATGACTGTGAATTCTATGAGGATGATATTCAATCCACCCCCTTTCAAAAATGCTCAGAGAACTTGGAGATACTAGTAATGAAGTAATGATATACATGGACTGTTAGTTGAGTCTGTTTGAAGATGACCTGTTGTGAGCATGAGAACTAAGGGTGATGTCATTCGAAACTCAAGACCTTTAATCGACCAATCTCCAAAGCATGATTGAACCTGTATAAGATAGCATACACTTATCAGTACTATGAGCTCGAGGGAAAAAAATAGAATATTAGAATTATTAGAGTAGATCTCTCTCCCGTCGTGAAGCACTAGCAGTTGCATAGCTCTTCCAAATCACATTTTCATTCCTCTAAGTTATAGTGCTGCCTGGTCAAAACAAACATGCACCCAGACACTTAACAACCGTAGAGACTACTTTGTGGCTGCTCTTAAAACCACAAAGAAATCTAATACTCTCCTCCTTGTCACCGTGCAATCACTGGACTCGAACAAAGAGCAGAACCTGACGGATATTTACACACACCAAGCTTTTGATATTTGTTCAGTGGGGCTTGCGAGCGTGATGAATTGCTGTGATGTATTTTCTTGAAGCAAGAACAATAAATGAAGCCTGTGTTCCTATCACAACATAGAATAATTTGCTCTGTTTTGCCGAATGTTTTATGTAAAGTTAATGTACCCTTTCATAACAAGCACACAACTGGTGTCCAAGCAAGCTGTGGTAGGTAACTCATGCACTGCAGGGATATAGGGGGTGGTCCACTTCATTATGGACAGGCAGGTGTTTAAGGTAATGAAGTGATTTAAAAGTTGAACGGTCAATGGAGCATGTAAGGAATTGTTGGGGTATCTCATTACACTGATGTAATGGGTAATATACTCTTGTGTCAGTCGCCCACTATTTTCAATATACTACACGTGTGTGGTCTGTGTAGGAAGAGTTATCAAACTGTGTCCACATGTGCATCTAGGCTTCTCAAATTCACAAGATGAAAAGGTATACTCATAATGTTCCTTCTACACATATGCACACCCAGTTTTAGGTAGTTTGAACAGTCCTCTTCTGACAACACAACAGCTACCTCGACGCAGTCCTGCTTTTCTTGAATGTGCTCTCCCTGCTCAGAGCGTACCGTATCCTGCGACAGTCACATGGCCTGAGGCCGTAACACAACAAATGAGCGATACTGATGGACGAATCACAGTCACACTTAATGGAACCCTTGTGTTATCATCGTGGAACCAACAATCTGATGGACCGAGGTTTGCTTGTGAGGTGACCAACCCTGTGATCATGGGCACACCTCGTACTAGTTCCAGTTACTTTCTAATAGAAGGTAAGTCAACTTCAACACCCTTTCGTTTTGGACCTAATTATAAAGCTGTAAACTTGTCATGGTCTCTATGATTTGTATCACCCTCTTAAACAATCTCATTGATTAATTTACAGATGGTCCTGTTGGCCCACTGCTTCAGGCTACACAAATAGTTGTACCTCCAGAGTCTCATCAAACAGCTGTCACTGGTGATACTGTCAACTTTGAATGTTTTACAACTGGAAGGTAAGGGATTTTGGCACAATCAGTAATGTCAAAATTAACATTTAACATTGTGGTACCTCCTAATAGTCCCCCAGCTACTATCCGTTGGCTGAAAGATGGGTCAACTGTGGGATCATCAACTAGCACAACGCAATTTGGTCGTATCCTCACAATCTCCAGTGTGGCAGCTACAGATGCTGGCACCTACACCTGCGAGGCAACTCAGACAGGCTCTACTCACAGAGTCACAGCATCTGGAGAACTGGAAGTCATTGGTTAGATTACATGTGTATGTATAGTAGCCTCGTAAACCAGGCCCTCCCCACTCCACTATGCTTATGGCTAAAAGCGGTTATATAATAGTGGCAAGAGTAATGTGGGGAGGGCCTGGTTTAGTTTTTAGTTTTTAATGTACATAGAAAACCCATAATTCTGAGAAGTACATTAGCTTTGATACAACTCATGGTGAAAGTTGAAGGGAATATTGAAACTAGGAAGGCTTTGTCAAAATCATGTTTTGTTTGTGAAAAACAACACAAAAAAAGAGTAACAAGTCCCATAACATTATAATATATTTGTCCACCATAGCAGGGTATATTTATGATCACGTCCAAAGTACATACAGCTAGGGTATTGCATGAACATATTGATGGCACACAGAGTGTAAACTAACACTGTGAGATCATATGTCTCATGAGGACCCTCACCACACAAACCCAATGGGGGAGTCGAGGGGCATATAGACACACTGCTGCATGTTTCACATATAATTGTTTTGTGGCACCTGCAAGTATACTGAAGTACCGCTGAAATGAACAAAACAATCACAACCATACATTGAGTGATATGTAAATTGTGATGCCTGCACCCACTTGTTCAACTCATAGTTTGTCAAAACTTAAGCAAGAAGCAGTGTGTGTATGTGTGTGTGTGTTCTCTTAGTAGTGCTGGGCGTGTTCTTTGGATCAAATACCTAAGATGTTTGCAGCTTTGTAACCAATAGTCACAGGAACACTTGAACTCACTGTCTGTAGCTGTTGACACAAGACAGGCACTAAAATATCCACACACACACACACACACACACACACACAGTACCCCCTCGAATAACAAGCTCCTTTCCACAAACATTGGTGAACGCGAGCCTCCCAGTTTCTCTGACTTGTCGGTGTGAAGGTGATCTTTCCCTCCAATGGACTTGGAAGAGAGACACCCAGACTCTGTCTCCTGGTGGAAGGGTGTCCCTCACTACCAGTGGGACTGAATCAACACTGACAATATCATCTGTTAGTGTGAGCGATGGTGGTGTGTACCAGTGCATAGTGGAACAGCCATCCACTGGAAGAACTGCTGCAGCTAACGAATTACTAATAGCTAGAGGTAAGTCGTGATCTTTAATTACATGTCAAGAAGCAAAGTGTTGATTGATTTGAATTCTTTCAAAAGTTGTGAGGTTTTTTGGTTTGTTTTTTTTTGCATATTCCCCATCTTATTATATTGCACTTTCATTTTTTTCATTCTCAGCTGAGAGTCCTGAATTCACACACGGAGATGCTTTCAGAGATCAACTCGTGCTAGAGTCAGACTCGGTTCTGTTGCCCTGCACAGCAACTGGATTCCCTCCTCCAGAGTTTGAATGGAGTGTGTTTCAATCAGAGATGTCACAACCAATTGATATTGACAGTTTGTGTAAGTCTTTACTAGTAAAAAAATTCCAAGACTCCATTCCGTACATACTTCAATTGATGGGAGTTCTCATACTACTACTACTACACATGAATTGAATGTTTGTCAATATACACACACAGCTCGATACAGCCTACCTCCCAGTGGTACAGGAAATGGAAGTCTAACCATCACTAATGCGCAGGTGGCTGACAGTAGAACACTGATGTGTACTGCTAGAAATGAGGCTGAAAGTATAACCACTTTGGCAATTCGACTTTTAGTCATTGGTAAGTCTAAACCATCATAACAATTATTATCGTGAGTATCTTTACATATGCTATTACTGTTGGTTTCTTTGTTGTTGTTACAGAACGCCCTTCTTCAGCTTCACCACCATTTAGCACTAGGGTTGTTGCTGAGGGAGAACTCGTGGTACTAACATGCTCAGTGAGTTTGAGCAGGTCTGATATCAGTATCAACTACCAATGGAAGAAAAATGAACAAATAGTAACAACTGGGCAACAGGGAACCTTCACTATATCGAGTTTCGAAACTTCAGACAATGGAAATTACGAGTGCACTGCAATACTGAGCCTCAATTCTTTCAGCCGTGTACCCATTTCGTATTTAGTGAGCACGAATGTAGTCACTGTGGGAGGTAAGTTGATGAATATTCATGTGGGTGTGACAGGTTCAGACTGACAATAAAAACACTCTCTCTCTTTAACGACACACAGAGCCAGAGCCTCCCTCACCCCCCCTCAACCCACAGGCAACTACGATCACAGCAACTTCGTTCACAGCCACCTGGGAGGGCCCAACATTTGATGGGAGACTACCGCTAGTGAACTACACCGTTGAACTTCAGAGCTTTGGAAACTCACTGTGTCCAGGGGATTTGACCTTGCAGCCTGTTTCAATGAGAATCGATCCAAGTGCAACCTCACTGAGAGTGGATTCTCTGTATCCATCCGTGGAATACCAGTTTCGGGTGATCGCATTCAACTTTTTGTTCAGGAGCGAGCCATCACGAATTTCAAATTTTAGAACATCATCATCAGGTAAGTCAACTTGCTGACAATATCTTCTGTTTTGGGTTTTGGTTGCTATGAGCACAAAGTAGTGTTTGCTGTTGTCAAGGTGTATAAACAACAACAGCACTTTACATTGTAGTCAAAATCATTTGTATGTGGTAAATGAAATGTGTTTTTTGTTTAATGTTGAGGTTTGACCTCAGTTCATATTCATGGACCACAAGTAGCACCTAATGAATAACTCGGTAGAAACACTATAACTGATACATTAACTTACATCCAGCAGATCATGATGATCGTCATAATATTTATTATATTGTTGCTGTTATCCCCCCCCCAAACAGCACCACTGGATCCACCTAGTGATGTCACAGTGGAGCCATCACAGAGTGTTCTTGAACTGACAGTCAGGTGGGAGGATCCATCACCATGCTCACGAGGTGGAGAACTCACCGGCTACACTATCCAGTATATAAGCGTGTCGACGTCTGAGTCCAGGGAAGTGTCAGTCCCTCAGGGTTCTACTGAGTATGTCCTCTCCAATCTTCTTCCCAGTGCAACGTACGATATCAGAGTGGCTGCGAGAAACTCTGACGGCACTGGTCCGTATTCTGAGATTGTATCAGAAAACACAGCTGATATAAGTAGGTTGATATCTGCATCTAAGAATAGGAGTGATTTAAAACAATTATACCACTGTATTTCAGATATTACACCAGAGGTAACCTCGACAGAGCCTCCAACTGGTATAACTGTCACAGAAATCAACTCCACAGCTGTCATTCTATCATGGGGTGCCCCTATCATTGAAGACTGTGACGAGTTGACAGGCTACATAGTGACATATGTTGTAAGCGATGGCCGGCTCTTCACACTGAGGTTTAACACTACAGTCAGTTCAGCCACAGTGACAAACCTCCGGCACGACTTCTCATACACCTTCACACTGTCTGCTGAATGTTCAAATGGCATGATGATTCTTTTTGCTAACAACACAATCACACTGCCGGCTCCTGAATCAGAATGTGAGTCACTTATATAATTATAATCCACCTTGTGTAAATTATAAACACAGCAAACTCCTGACAACTCTTTTCTCTCTCTGTAGATCTGTTCTACGAACAGATCTGGTTCTATGCTGTGGTGGGTGCAGTAGGGGCGTTGGTACTTGTTGTTCTCCTAGTGGTTGTTATACTACTCTGCTGCAAAGTCTGTTGCAAATGCGGCTCAGAAGATGGAAAGATATACAGTAAGAAATAAAGTGTTTTTGGCACGAAAATATTTACATCTACATCTGTAATGTGCATGGTAGAACTCCTTTCTTATTCATCTTCCTATATGGTTTATAATTGTATCTATTTTTGCTCTATAGTCACTACTCGGCGAAGTGCATCCAGTCTCAGTGGAGCTTCAAGCGGTTTCTCTGAATACCAGCGGAAGAACAAAGTCTTGTAAGTATCCAACAATGGCTTAGCTTAGTTGTCACAAACTTTCACAGAGAAAACCAAACCAGTATATAACTGTCCCTTTATCCTTTCTGCTTACAATAATTTTAGATCTCGATTCGTCAAAGTGCACGAGTCCCCCACTCCTAGTCGACGCTCAACTGACTACGCTGATCTGGAATCGATTCGCCCTGCTCCAAGCACCATAGGCACGATAAGTCTCAACTACACCGACTCTGTAGTCTCAGAACAAGTGAATGGAAGACTCCCCCCTCACTTCCACCACCAGCAACACCACCACGGACATCACGGACATCACGGACACCACGGACAGACCAGACAGTATTATCCGGATGAGCATTTTGACGAGCGTCATAATCCTCATGATCATCGATCCCACGGTGGAGCACCTAACCCAAGGTTCGGAGCCAGGAGTCCCGAAGGTATCGATTTTCCGATGAACGACATGGACATTAAACCTCATCACTTGAGAGAAGAGAATTTGAGCCAGCGGTTTGTTGACACGCTGACAAGAGTACACACCCCTCCTCCTGCACTAAGAGAGTCACCGGAACACGCCAACATGGGATCTCCACCTAGAATGTCCTCACCACACGATCTCAATTCTCAGGATGATTTTTCACAAGATGACGATGATACTTGGAATCCTACTAATCACCTTAATCACAAGGGGCACATGAGTAATAAGCCTGTCAGTCGATCAAACTCTGGTCGAAGCACACAGAGTTCAAAAAGCTTTGAAAGTGGTCGGGGGCACTCTTCAAATATCCATCTTGACCAGAAAAGACTGCAGAGACAACTCTCTCCACTGCACGAGAATCAGTTCTCCGAGAAGAAAAGAGACCATCTTGGAAGTCACCACATGCAAGCTCAGGCGATGAGTGTTCAAGAAGGACTGCATGGCAGATCTCGTGCAATGTCCAACCACGCACCATCACAAGTTGCAGACGAGCATGCAATGAGGATGCAGAGAGCACAAAGCATGGATCAAAATTTCGGCATGAAGATGAGAAGTCGACAACCACCGATTGGAATGGAAATGAAACAACTTCCATCAGTAGCTACAGAAAAGCACCAGATGAGAGATGTCCCTCAAACGGCAAGAAACGATCGTGAACGGCAATTGACATCACCTCCTCCACCTGCCTACCGAGAGGATCTCGACCACGAAACACACCGACTACATCAAAATACAAGTCCCATTCCCAATCCACATGTTGTGGATTATGGTCTCAACCCACCTGTTCATCTGAGTTATAGTCACTCGATAGAAACACAAGAACACTCTCAACCAGGGCACACTAACCGTGGACAACGGCCGGTCAATTACTACCCAGAAAAGAGAAATCCACCACACGAGCATCCCCGCTCCCCAGAACACTATCCCACGAGTGAGCCAATGTTGAACCAGCCATCGAGCATACCCCCTCCTGCGCCACCACACCAAAGACGTCCAACAACAGAGAAGAGTCATTCTCAACGACCTTTGAACTATCCTCAGATAGAAATTAAGACACCAAGGAAAGTAGACGATGGACAAACATACCTGTCTACCAGCGAAGTGACACCGGTCAAAAACTACCCTCCTAATAGAACTGTGTCTCCACCTCTCCCCCATCCCCCTCCTAATCAGGCTCCTGCGTCCAACAGGGCTAGCTCACCCGTGTACTCTATGCCACTGAATGTCCCAAAGAAAGGTCACAAGGTCGAACCTCCACAGCTGCCAAAAGAGCCACCACCACCACTGTCTTCATCACACCAACACCAGCAGCAAATGAAACAGAAACAGAAAGAAGAGCAACAGCTCAATACTCTCTACATTGACCAGTCTTTCATCAACAATCCAGGAGACAGTCTGGACTCAGGTGTAGGTCACAGCATTGATCGGAAACAAGTGAAGACAACACACCCTTCACAGCCACCACCATCAACACACCCAGCCACTGCTACTGCTGCTCCTGCTGCAACAAGAGTTGGCGGTACTGATACTACGAGACAACAGAGTGTTCCAGCTGCACTCACACACAATCTACCCCACCAACGGCAAATCTCTGAGCCAGTGATGTACGCGACCCCAACAAAGCAACCTAGTGTGCTGCCAGACTACATTGCCACTACTGAACTCAATACTAGCATCAGCTCCCACCAGTTCAATGGATTTGAACGAGTTCCACTGAGCAGTTCGCATTCGATAGACACTCTGGGTGGCTCTTCAATGAGTCAACAGCAGAGTGGATGGGACTCAGACATTGACAGAATACAGCAGCAGTTTGAACTGAGCATACTCAACATGCAAACAATGCTCACTCCACCTGCAGAAGCAGATGGATTCCAATCACCCAATGTTTCCAACATTGCAGCTCACATGCACAATAATACAAGCACACCAAATGTTGCAAAGCCTCCTCCAGTCAGACCTAAGCCACAAGTTGCACCAAAGCCTGCAGTTGCACCAAAACCTCCATCATCGAAACTACTCAAACCTTCTTCTCAGAGCAACACAAAACTCAACGGACCAGAATTTGATCCCAAATCACTAGCAATCAACAAACTACGCCCTAGCATACCTGACCTCAACCAGTTGACTGATATGGACCCAAAGAAACCAAAAATAAAGCAGGGGAAAGTTCGCCGAGCTGTTTGGGAACCAAGACCTATGAATCAGGCTATCGAGAGTTCTAGTGACTCTGAGAGTGATACTTGTAGTGAATACAGTGTAGATAGTGTATTGCAACCAGGAGATAACACTAGTTTGAGGTCTTCCCATGTATAAATATTAAACTGCAAGCAATGAGTTGTTTTTATGTTCAGTAACATTATAACTATGCAAATTAAATTTTGTAATGCACTGTAAAATTTTATGACTTTACATCTCACTTAATGAGTTGTGTGAAAATTACTGGTGATGGGGTGAGTAGAAAGTATGAGCTTCACCTCAGTGTTCTGACTTCAGGAGTCCCTGTTCAGACTGTGGGATCTAGACAAAACTTGGCTTTCCAACTGCTTTTTTTGTCATACCTTTGAGGCCTATTGCGCATGCTCATAAAAGGTCAAAGGTCTAATTGTACACTGAGTGTTCTTCTCAGCTTATCTCCTGACAAGGAAAGATGAGGAAAGTGTGGCTAAGTAACGATGATTTCGAGCTCTTCAATCAAGATATCACTCCTTCAGACTTTGAATTCTTTCGAACACATGCAGGAGCTTTCAAAAGAATGTGGCAGGAACAGGTAAGCCTAGATATTTGTCATCTACAGTCTGTGTCAAGTGGGATCATCCGTGGCCAACTGGTGTGCCTTGAGTATAAGGAAGCGAAGAATTGTGGTGTATATTGCTAAGCTGTATAGGCTCTAAATATCTCATTCTTTTCCAAATACACAAACCATAGATAACATGCACAATTTAACTCTCTCTTTCTCTCTCTTTCTCTCTCTCTCTCTCACACACACACACACACATTGAATGTTCAAGAGTCGTCAATTCTGGGCAATCTACGTCACCACATTTGAACACTTCATCTGGCACTATGGTGTGATGAAAGATTTCCCTGTCAAGGTCACTAACTCTCTTGAGAACTTGTGATCATATTAAACATGTACAGATACAATAGTACATGTGGGATACTCAAGTATGTGATGTACATTCATACATGCACATGGCAGACACTGGATATGAACGAGTACATTAAAGAAATCCTCTCATACATTCGTGAACAGTGTGTGGATGGAAAAGCAACAACGGCCAAAAATTTAGTTATGGACAGTGTTATAGTTACACAGCACAGGCACTGCATTGCATTACTTGACAAAGTTGATTATTGTAAGAATAATAATTATGTAACAATGTAGTCAATACATCAGGAAAGGCCTGGTGGTGTGACAATAGAGAAAAGTTAATTTCTTTGTTGTTGATCTCAAACTTTTCTTTCTTTTGCACATACAGCTCAGAATCCTTTTTATATGAAAGAAACAAGGTTGGTCAAAAAAATTTTCTCTGTATTTGTGTTAATGTTATACGTACGCTTTCTAATTTTTTTTTTCTTTTCTTTTTTTTTGGGTTATTTTTTCAAACAGAGAAATATTCAGGCAGCTGTTTGGTTCTCCAGATTCAAAGAGGACATTTATGAAAGTAAAACTTGAGTATGAAGCTCTTTAACTTTTATGACTGTCTATTCGCGCGCACACATACACACATATCAGGTCTTGTGTGGTTTTCCTGTGTACACCAAGTTTGCTGGCTCGGCAGTTATATTGCTACGGCGATGGTTGTCAGCAGAAGAAATTGATTCTGGCGATGAACTAGCCAAAAATGATTACTTCTCAAAGATCCACCACAAGAAATGCATAGGAACTTCTGTGGAAGAACTGAAGTCACTTGCAAAAGCTCTGACATACAGGGGTGAGAGTTAGTGGTCACATATACCTGTACAATCATACACAAACTCACTAACTACACACACACACACACACGCACACACACACACACACACACACAGATCGTGATCAAACATCTCATCATCTGACGGATGCAGTGAAGGAGGTCCTGGAGGAAGAAAAGAAGAAGAGGAGGAAAAAGAAAAAGAGGTCAAAATCTGACAAAACTGTTGGGAGTCAGCCTCCAGACAAGAGCAAAGATGCACAAAAGAAGCCTGAACTAGAGAAGGACAAAGAAAACAAAACACCTGATGAAGGTGATGCTTCTCTCCTGGCTAAAAGTGTTAATGACACAGACAAACTTCCTACTCCTGGTGAGAGTGAGATTGGTGAGACTGAGATTGATAGTGCCACTGTTGTAGAGAAAACTGACAAGAAGGAAGACTCACTGACATCAAATGAAGTGAAAGCTGTTGCTGCTACTGACAAACAACAAAATGAGGAGAAAGTCAAAACTTCAACAACTGCTGACAAAGACGACGAAACTTTAGGTGTTGACAAAGAAAACACTTCAGCCGATATCAATGGGGAAAATGAAATCAAAAATGGAAATGGAGACTCGAAAACAGCTCCAAATGGCGATAAAGAGGCAGTTGAAGGAGTTGAGCAACCTAATGGAGCTGATGGTAGTGAACCAAAGCAAGTGCAGAAGGTGGATGAATCTACTATGGCTGCTACTGTCAAGAAGAAACTCCATCTGTGTGGTGCTTGTGGCAAGGAGGAGACAATGCCAAAGACCTTCAAGAGATGTCAGAAGTAAGCAGACTCAATCCATTTTTAAGGCTAGCTTGTTGATTTGTACATATATTCACAACACTAGGTGCCGAGGAAAGCCAGACCCCAAGTACTACTGTAGTCGGAGCTGCCAAGCCCAAGACTGGAAGACTCACAAGCTGGATCACAGAGATGACCCGTGATATTGTTAATAAAGCTCCAAGGGACAGGGTGGCATGTTGGAACTTAACTTTGTATATAATATTATTATTATAATACAATAATATCTTTATCTATTATACAGTCAAGTGTTAACTGTGATTGTATTGTATTGTATACGCCTTGAAAGGTATCTTTTAACATGTAAACTTTATTCACTTTTGCAAAACTTCACAATGAAAACCAACTTCAAAAGAACCACAAAACAAAAAACAACAACAAAAAAAAAACACAAATCACTACATGCATTAATGATGAACTAAATCAATCAATAGTATGTCCCTCCACTGTTGGGTCCAGAATGTCTCGGTGGATAAGCAGGCCCACCACCACCACTCCCAGTGACAGGCGGCCTATGTTGCTGCTGCTGCTGGGGGGGAGGTGGGGGGACCGATTGATGGTACTCCCCCCGTCCATGTGTCGTAGGCTGTTGCTGCTGCATCATGACTTGTCCCATGTCTTGTTGCATCATAGGAGACTGTAGCATGGCTCCCCCACCACTGTGCTGTTGGACGTACTGTACGGGAGCTTGTTGGACCACTCCGTGTGCAGGATGGGGGAGAATACCGGAGGAAGAATGATCGGTAGCTGTAACAACAGCAGCAGTGTGTGGGAGAGCGGACTGTTGGACAACATACATCTCACCAGTGCCTAGGGCAACTGAGAGAGAGAGAGAGAGAGAGAGAGAGAGAGAGAGAGAGAGAGAGAGAGAGAGAGAGAGAGAGAGAGAGAGAGAGAGAGAG
>CAXIPT010000003.1:4761545-4814801 GCA_964030475.1 Tethya wilhelma | reverse complement strand
ACACACACACACACACACACACACACACACACACACACACACCTACCTTTCTTTTTCCGGGCGTTTGGGTAGGCTTGGGTGGTGTCACTTCTTCAAATTTCCTACTACCAGTATCTTGTTCCACCATGCTGCCACTGTCACCAGCCACCATTGCCTCTCCCCCTCCAACTCCAGACTGAGGTAGCTCCAACGAAGAGACTATACCACCGCCACCAAGAGGAGGAGTGGCCATAATACTCTTAACCGGGGATGAATCCACTGGCAGCTCTTTTCTCAAACTAACCACATCCGGACTCTTTATCTCCTCGGTAGTAACTGAAGGAGGTGGGGTGCCTTGAGATGCCATTGGTCCCGGCTCTTTTTGCTGTCCCAGTGAAATGATGGTTGGCTCGTCGTCATAGCTACCAGAAGTGTCCATATCACTTGAAATATCGCTGACGTGGACACCGCTCACTTCTTCAAGTGGGTGTGGCTCAGGGGGTGGAGTCTTTGGGCCACCCTTTTCCGAAGGTTGGTCGTTGGAGACCAAACTGATGTCGGAATAACTGTTCAAATTACACTCCTCACTGACGTCATCAAGGTCTTCCATTGGCTTATCGTCGACAGGGAGGTCTAGGGACGATGGAGGCTCGTCGACACAAGGAGAGGGAGGAGTCTTTGGTCCTTCCCGGTGGATAGGCTCATCACTGTCATCTGAACAAATAGCAACAATAATAACAGCTTACACAAGAGTACACATAATAACGTGTACCGAGTTTGGGAAATTTAGTGGTTCAAAAATTTTCAGATGACACTGCATTTTATGAAAATTTCAGACGTGAACTTTTGAACCTGACAACCCGCTAAAAATTTTCGTATGTACCGTATTTACGAAAATTTTATTCTTTCCAACACGAAAATTTCCCAATCTACGGTATTTCCGATCACGGAATCAACAGGAGTATAGTAAGACTTTGTGGTCCTAGATTTGTCTCATCTCACAAACACTCAAACAAGCACAATGTCGTGTTACTAACATCAAAACACCCTGCAACTATCTACATACTACACGTACAACTGTTTTCCCCCCAATGTGGTGTAGCGTGTGCAATGCTCGAGTAGGCTCTGAACAGAACTACAGATATCTGTGGCATGTACCTAGATAAACCACAATGCCACCAATACTCACCAGCAGATTCCTCAGATTCCAGCTGTTGTTGTTCTTCGGTTATAGCATTGTGGAGCTCCGCTGTTGCAGCTGCCACTGCTGCTGCTGCTGGTGGTGGTGGTGGTGATGGTGGTAGAGTAGAAAGGCTCTTTTTCTGCTCCTCTTCGAATTCTTCGTTGTCAGAAAAGTCCTCAAACAGGGGTGAACTCTGTTTGCCTTCCACCTCACCACCTACATTGGTCTCTCTGCTCCTCTCCACTTCTACATCCTCATGACAGCTTGGTTCTACATTAGCAGCTGGCTCAAGCACTTCAGATTGCTTCTTCTCCACAGCATTCTGCCATCTCAACAAAACTTGCTTCTTGTAAGGCACTGTGTATAAAAATATATTATATACATTTGAAATGAACAAGTGTTAAGAGACAGTGAAAGATACAGACAAAGAGAGAGAGAGGGCACTCACAAGGACGTGATCCACTTTCTTCAGTGTTGTTCTCCTTGTCACTTGAACCATTCGTGACACCACCATTCAAAATGGCTGATTCAGCCTCCTTTTGTTGCTCAAAATGCTTTTTCAACCAACGCTGGAGTGAGGTGGGGTGCACAAAAACACATTCAACCACACATGCCTCACATACAATCATAACTACACAATTGGCACACAACTCTCAACACCTACATGTTTGAGAGATCCCTTCACACGATGTCTAGTACGTTCGTTAGTCATGTGACAGACAGAGAGGGTACGTCCATTTGACCAATATGGATGCTTGGTAGCAGTTCCATTCTGCTCACTCTCCCATTGTTTCAATATCGCCTGAAAATTTCAAATGCCTTAACTATAACACTTCATAGTTCTTATACATTACATTATGTTCACACCTTTTTCCACGGCAGAGCAAAATCAGCAAAGAGATACTTTGGGTGGAGATACGGAGTCACTTCAAACGATGGCTTGAGGGGATCTGGTGAGAGAAGAGGGGAATGTGAGACGCCGACTGCGTCAGAAGGAGGGGCCAGTCCGGGGGTGAAGGGGGGAGAGAAGGCTTCGGAGAAGTCACACGGAGAAAGAGGGTCTGCTGACGACACACTGGATAGCCTCCTGAAGAAGAAAAAAAAAAATTTAAACCATTTTAAAAACAATACAATCATTTTGAGGGTATAAAGTCAGGTTTTGGATAACTATTTTATCCCAGATGTAATTAGTATCATGTGTAGCTGTGTATTTATTGAGTAAAGATAGCTGCTAGCTAGCTGTGTATTATTCTTGTGTTACTATTGTCCTGACAATAGCACATTTATCACTTGAAAATAACAAATTTATCGCTTGAAAATTGCTTTGAAGTACCAATTAGATCTGGGATAATAATTATTATAATTTGCTCACATTTTCCCCCCAGGCATCAGCTGCACCTTCTTGGCACTGTTAGTGGATCCCCTCCTCTCCTTGATGTGCCTCAGGGAGTGCAGGGCAGACGGGGAAGAGAGGGGATCAGACTCCCCACTGCCTTCAGAGAGAAGGTTCTGTCTCCTTCGAGCACTGGCTTCCATTTTCTCCACCAGCTTCCACACCTGTTCCGTCTTGCGTTCCTCACGAGACAAAGACTACAAAAATAACGAAGGAATAGAATTTCAGAGTACCACATGTACATTAAGGACCACAACAAGTTTTATCGCTTGTTTTTTACCTTCCTTCTCTTTTCACTCTCTGCTCCATCTTCATCAGAATCACTGCTAACATCTCGACTAGCCTATCAGAGCACAAGGCAACAACAAATTACACAACTTCCACTCACTACAACAGTAGTGGCAATGACACATGTCAACAAAAGAACAAGGCTACTCTCGTGTGTCCGCTTACATGTCTGCTGGCTTGTTTGACCGGTGACTGAAGGACACGTCTGCTTCTCTTGCGTCCACTTCCGGTGCTGGCCCAACTGGAGTTGCTGTCCTCGTCCACGACAACGTGGGAATGGGTCCGCTGACGAAAGGTCTTCCCCCCACCAGCACTGTGGTGCTTCTCCTCGTGTTGCTGCCCCTTTCCCTGTTTGCGACCCAAGATGGACTGGTTGGAACGAGCCACCATACAAGAGGCCTTGCCTTGACCACAAGCACACTCAATGAAATAGTCACTATGGTGGAAGGGGAGGCAGGGAGAGAAGATTGATACCAAGATTGATATTCTAAATTAAATGCTCATAGATTGCAGTTATATAATGATACTACTAAATTAAAATGGTTATAGATTGCAGTTGTAAAAAAACTATGAAGTAAAGTACGTACCATTTCTCGTATCTGAAATCGAACGGGATCGTGATTTCTTCACCAGTGGATATGTTGTTGAGAGCATACACACCAAAGTGAAGCTCGTTGGAGACAAAGAAATGGCGTAGCTGGAAGAAGTACAAAGGATACGTATGTACACTTGAAGACTTGCACAGTTATACTTGTAAATAGCCTAAAGAAATACCTCTGAGTTTGGTGAACAAGAACGCCTCATGAAACGAGCCAAGTTACCATAACTCCTGTAAGGAGACAAAGTCTCGTTGAAGCAAATACAGTGATACACACAAAAACACAGGGGTTATCTTACCGCGCATCAATACACAGGTCGAGATCGGATATCTTATCGTAAAGATAAACAAAGGGACACGGCTTGTGTTTCCATAACGACTTCCCACCAGAGCCAAAATCACTCAACACGGCTTGCTTAACGGTCACTTTTCCCTAATCACCAAAAAACAACACTCATTATACCAACCAGTGTGACTGTCAGAGCAATTGCTTCCAAACAGTGACACACAAACAGGATGAAACCTTTCTCAACCAAAAATCGAATTGAAACATTTATATCGATGCAACAAGCCGTTATCTTGCACCTTGTATTCCAGCACCAGTTCATCCTCGGGAATGGACAACTTAGCAACGACTCCCTTCCGTCTGTGTGCCACTTCCTCCGGGGCTGCTTGTGGGTGTGTCCTGGTCTCGGTGGTGGTGTACTCGCGATGACTGTAGACCACGGCCTCCGATTTCAGCTGAGAGAGTCGACCAGAGACAAACACCTTCACCGGGTCAGAGTAGCGATTATGAGTGGCTATTTCGTACTTGTCCGTCCATGGGCTGAATGGTATTAAAGTGAACATAATATTGTTTGAAATTATTGGTGTGTTTTGTACAGGATATGGTCTTCTTGAAACTGCCACTACGTATTGGATGCTCAAGAAAAACATAATGTATTATGTTGGCATGCAAGGATGTGTACAAGTAGATGTTAAGAGGGGGTGTACATGGAAGCATCAATGGCTGAATACAACAAACAACACACAGAGAGAGAGAGAGAGAGAGAGAGAGAGAGAGAGANCTGTGTCATCTACCTTGTTGTGGCGTTCCACAAGCTGAGCTGTTCCTTTCCCTCGCTGCAGGAGCTGCTCACTTCCATCCCTTCTCCTCCTTCCAACAGAGAAGCAGCCGTCAACAGAGACTGGATGTTGCTATTGCCCACACGTTGGGAGCCATGTTGACTCTTTCCCGACGACTTCTTCTTGGGTTTCTTCACACTACCAGGACCACTACTGCTTCCACTGTGATCAGAACGTTCCTTCTCTTTCTTTCCTTTCTTAGACAAGTCCACCTTTGGCTCAGGTACCTGGACCACACACACAAAGGAAATACCCACTAACACGACATTGTGCTCTTCAAGCCACAAAAATAAACTTCTAGTCCTACCTTTGCTTTCTTCTTTCTCTTCTTAGCTCCACTCAGCAACGAGGAATGCAAACTAGATGCTGAACCTTTGCGTCCATCTTTCGATGAAGAAGAGTGTGGAGCTCCTCCGCGACCTCCAGAATCGTTGTCCTCCATTTCTGAGAGGTCCTCCTGTTTCCTGATTTGAGCTTGCTTAGCTCTCAGTCTGTCAACAGCTCTAGTGAAACAATGGAAGAGCATTCAACCCCAAATGTATGCTACAACAACTTCCTACTACATTGTAGCAGATAGAATGTTTAGTCAGATCACAGAATTAGCAAAAAAAATTTGGCTAGGAGGGGGAAAAAATCTCACACATGCAGTTTGACCAGTAAAAGTGTGAACTAAATGTGAACCAAATGTGAGAACATACCTTGGTTCACAAATTTCACAGAGGTACTTCTCGGGAAGGTTCTTTGGGTCCACTTGCATGCACTCGACGTGCTGCCACACGCTACAGCCGTCACAGCAAATCATGTAACCATCGTCGTGTTTGAAACCACAGATACATCTTGTCACATAGTCGCCATAATCTTCATCTTCATTGCCTATAGCGTAGACGAGATAGGAGTAATTCTAGGAAACTTAAACATACCTACAAATCGCACACAGCGCAGAAAGTAGAAAGATCACTCTGACTCAAAACAACATACAGTCGAGCGCTGTTTCATACTTGATGATACACAAGCAAAAAGCTTACCTAGTTTCTTCTCTTGCTTTCTCTTCTCCATCTCAAAGCTTTTCAACGCAACCAAAGCATTTAGAACACTAGAAACTTTCAAAATAACTGACGAGAAACAAGCCTTTGGGGGTATTTAGCTCAAGAACTCACATAGCCACGGCCACATGGTTCATATATCTCACTATCTGAGAATATTATGTCATTGAGATGTGAAGATGGTGAGTTCGATTTATGAGGGCGCCATTATGACGTTTTAACTGGCTCACGTGATTTTGTAGAGTAGTGCAGCCACTCCCCCTTTTAGAGCGGTTGAAAGTACACCAGAGAAGCTGTGAAGGCGACTGTTGTAGTATAGAATGCCTCATAACCGTCCTGCAGTTACTGTTTGCTAGCTGGACGTTCTTTTCAACTTCTACTATGTCGAGATACCAATACAACCCCGAGGTTCGCTGGAGGTGGAGTTATTTCCTAGTTTTTGCTATCCTGACATTGTTTTTTGGCCCCTCAAATGAAGTGGAGTATGAGTGGAGTGGCTTCATCAATACTCTACGTGGGCGACTTGACTACATGTGTCCCAACAACACTGTAGTCACAGGAGTGGCCAGTGATTACAGGTAATGAACTTACTACTCAAAACAACACAGGAGACTAATTGGGATAACACATGCAGTTTGAACACTTACTTGGTGTTTTGTTGTTTGTACTTTGCAGCTCTTCATTTAATGACAGACGGTGGGAGTACCAGTGTGCTAGTGGAGACGGGCTTGCTAATGTTTCGACAACATGTACACTACAGGTAAAGTGTACATGTGTGTGTGTGTGTGAACATGTACTGTAGGAGAAAAATCTTTTAAAAAGCTGTTTTCACTTTATTTTTTTAGCTCTCTGCCCATTCATGTATACACATGCACACACCATTTATATGCAGCCTGCAATCAATACAATCCAAGGTGATATCAATTTCAACTGCCCCAACGATGGCTACCTGTCTGGGTTTGTCAGTGAGTTCACTCTGGGCAGCAACGACCGTCTCTGGATGCCCTACTGTTGCAGCCGTCCTTTCTCCTCCCTCATCAACTGTCAGGCACCACGCTCCAACTGGGAGAACGTTTTAAGAGCCAACCTCAATTTCAGTGCACCATTAGGTTACGTGGTAGCAGGGGTAGAGAGTTTCTATTTCAATAGGTGAGTAAATATTATAAGCAGCTGCCAGTTACATAGTTATACAGTGGTGTGTAAGTATAAAAGAGTGAAATTTTTTTGGCATTTAATTTTTGTGTTCGTACAGGGATCGAAGATGGAGATTTAGAGTTTGTCAAGTTGAAGGTGAGTGCCTTTGGCTATGTGGCTGGGCACCATTGTGTGTGTGGCTGCATGGTTTATTTACCCTGCTCTGTTTTAAACAAGTACCATGGTGATACCATTATTCATAGTACAAGATGCTGCATTCATAGCAGCTGGACTGCATTGCTCACTAATGAATATAGAAACCCTTCAATGTGATCATGAATAGCATCACTGAATCTCTCTCTCTCTCTCTCTCTCTCTCTCTCTCTCTCTCCTTCTCCAGTGAACTGCACTGATCCAGGCATTCCAGATAATGCACAGCGTGTAGGTACCGATTTCCTATACCAAGACGAGGTGGTCTTCACGTGTAACCATGGTTACTATCAGTCGAGTGGTCCAGAAGGTGGACTTAGAACATGCCTTGAAACTGGTCTTTGGAGTGATGAACAACCAGAGTGTTCATGTGAGTTCACTGAAATCATATCGTAATATTCTCAAGCAATTTTTTTACTCCATTTTGTAATCTTCATCTTCAATCTTATACCTGCACAAAATCATTCATACACAACACACACACTGTATATATAGTATGTACAAATATTGACAACTGTGCTGATATTCGTTGTACCAATGATTCCGATCACAACTGTAATCTTTGTCATTCTAACAATGGGCCTGGTCTGGGAGAAGCTGCTTTCACCAACCTGGGAGATGAGTGTGAAGGTGAGCAACTCCATTCCGATTGCTATCGACAAAACAGAGAATGTAAGAAAATACTTATTTTTCTATCCAGCCAAATGCTCGTGGTTGGGTGTATTCTGCTACCCCGGGGTGTGTCCAAGTGACCCCTCTTCTTGCAATTGTACAGAAGGTTTTGAAGGAGACAGCTGTCTGGAGAGTAAGCAACAACCCAATTGAACATATATATATAGTCTAACCTATCCCTCTTGGTTGTTCACATTGTGTCCACTTTTGTCAATCAGTCACAGACTCACCAACCCTCCTCTCGTGCTCCGTCACTCTGAGAGGTGCCGACAGCAGTGAGGAGTCATCCACATGCCCCATCGTCAACCAAACCCTCACCTATACCAACGTCGTTCCCAGTGAGCTAGAGGCACGATGGATGGCAATGTACGACCCCCCTCTTCCTCCACCCGAGCCTGCCTACGTGGATGCATTTGAAGTTGGAGTTTCACTGTCGGAGATTCGAGCAACCGTCTTCAGGGCCACAAGTGAGTAGATGATATCAATATGTATGAGCTTCAGCTTTGACCAAGCTGGAAATAGTCGTCACAGCAGACGTCTCTTGTTACAGCACAAATCAATGCCATGATTATGCATGTACTTGAATGTGCTATGTTCTTTGCCTGTTGTTGATTTATTTTTCTTTCACACAGACCCCTCCCAGCCTGTCACCACTACTAGGCACAGTTGTAGCACTCCCACTCCGTCACCAGACGCCCCCCTCTCTGGTCTGGTGGACTGCTCTACTCCAGCTGCACACTCCAATTTGAGCATGCACACATTTCTCCATGGAGACACGTAAGCTATCCTCATAATGAGTCATAATTGTATATACCATTTATGAGTGGATTTTAAGAAGCCATATCAGTATAAAATTGTTGTTTTGTTACTATTTTTGCCATTTTGTGACATTTTTGTTTATACTTAGGCCCCATGTTTGAAAATGCTTGCGTACTAGCTCCGTGTATTGCGCATTTATCAACAAAAAATGTCAAAATGTCACAAAATGTCAATTATTTTATTCTTGGTAGAAACACACCACTTATATTATTTATATTTTTTACTAACAAAGATTTGAAGTGCAAGCCTATGTAAGCACTGGTGGACATCTCGACATCTTAAACCTGGACACCAATCAGACCCAGAGTCACTACTACAACGGAACTGCCTCCATTGGAGTGGCTACGTTCATCATCGACCTTCTCCCTCCTGTCCACTGCTCCCTGGTCAGCTCCACCGTCTGTCTCATCAGTCAAAACCTCCTGAGTCTCGGAGGAGAGATCATTGAGATCGGAACTGTTGCAGTCATGTGGGGAGGATGGGTAGATGCTCCTTCTGGTGTCGTACGCTATGAAGTCGATGTCTTCCATTTGGTGGAATCGGGAGGGATGCTTACTGAGGGGACGAGAATTTCACAGGGTGGGTTTCAAGTCTATCAGCACACGGGACAGAACACTTATGAACACATCACTAACTTGCCAGCCGAAGGTCCTTTTTCGTTCATTCTTCGAATTTTCGACCAAGCTGGAAATATTCGTCAGAGCAGACGTCTCTTGTTTTACGACTTCAGCTCTACACTTGAGATCGATTTAACCATCCCCCTGCAAGTTGTTTCAGCTGTCCCCCAAACACAATACCTCTGGCAAAATTCCACCACTCGTCCACTGGTTGTGAGTGGCAGAGGTCACTTTTACAACACTAATCTCCGTAACGTCGACTACCTTGCTCCTGTTGTTAACTATACTTCAGCCGACATCCATCCAGACTACGACCATCCTCTCGATACGGGTCGCTATCCCCGATCTGGAACCAGGAATGCGCTTGGGATCGTACAGCTTTTGTACGATGTGATAGTTGATAGGGAGGGTGGTCGATCTGCTGAGAGCCAAACACAGCCTCGAGTGTTTCCATTTGAGAGCGAAGATGTTGGAATAGATGGAATTGAAATTGCTACTCAATTGACGGATGGAGATTCTGTTCGAATATGGTTTCAAGTCATTGATTTTCGGTTCCAGGACAATTTTGATTCAGTTCTAGTACATGTGGACTCGAGTCCTCCGAACCTACAAGATTTGTGGCTGGAATGGAATGGAGTTACTGGTCTCAATTTACACGGTACAGAATCCTTGCTTGATCTGACAATCCAGTTTCAAACTTACGACCAACACAGTGGAATTCTCTCAGTTGAATGGAGTATTGGAACCGAACCGTACTCAAACAACGTGGGATCTGGGAATGTGAATGTACAGAATGTTCAAGATCCCGATGCCTGCATTCCTCCAGCCTGTTACTGCGATTCTCTCTTCCACTGCTCTCAAGTCCAGTACAGCTTCTCTCCAACTGCGTCAGACTTTACGAGATCTACTGAAGCACTCCACGACACGGACTACTTTGTAACCATGACGATCACAAACCACGCCTACTTGACATCCTCGCTTGTGCACCCCTTTACAGTTGACACAACACCTCCACTTGTGGGCTCTGTCTTTGACTGTCCTCCTGGATCACTTGATCGCGATTATCAAACGGCTACGTCACTGGAAGCATGGTGGAGTGGATTCTTTGATCGTGAAACAGACGTCTCCTTTTATCAGTACATTTTTGGTACTTCGTGCATCAATGCATCATATTTCAGTCACCCTCTGGACTCTGATAGTCCCATTACACACACTCTAAGTACGTCTGCAAGCTGGGAGGCACCTGGTGAAGGAACATACTACATCACTGTGGTGGCATATAACAGTGCATTGCAGCCTTCCAATGTAGTGTGTTCGGATGGAATCAGCGTCGATAGTTCTCCACCATCATTTGAAGGCGTGGTCATACCAGGAGGTGTGGTCAAATCGGGACTTGCTCGAGATGGAGAAGGTAGGGTGTGGTTTGTTGAGAGGAACAGAGAGAGATGGCTGATTGATGGTGATGGTGGTGAGAATGAACAGTGCTTGAATCGATCAACAGTTTCAGACTTATCAACACACCCCGTCAGATCAGGTCGTCTGTCGGAGCTGCCTGTAGATGTATGCCTCACAGCTCCACCATTCATCCCCTCTCAGCCGACATACCTCACCTGGGAACATGCTCTTAATGTCAGCTGGTTTGCAAGTGATAACTTTGGGTTCCGTGAGTTTGAAGTCGGCATCATTGAAGCAGAGAATTTCACAAATGGTGACATTGGAATTGAATACCTCCCAACAGCTGGGCAGTTTCATTCTTCCATTCTGAATCCGGAGATTATTTCCAATGGAAGGAGTTTTTATCTTTCCATCAGAGCTACTGACTTGGCTTCGAATGAAGTATCTGTCAATGTTGGGCCACTTGTCGTTGATATTTCACCACCTGTTGTTGATGGAGACCTGGTAGTTGAGCGGAATGGAGATCATGTGATAGTCACATGGAACGAGACAACGTTTATCGATGAGGAAGACTTGGAGCCAATTTCGTCTTTCAAATATGCTATAGGTAAGTTAACCTTTTTGTTTCTTCATTTGTTTGGTCATTTGTTTGTTTGTTTGTTTGTTTTTGTAAAAAAAATGCTGTAAATTATATTATGTTTGTATTACAGGTACATCACAGTTTGGTGAGCAGATTCAAGAGTTTTTACCTCTTCCAGCATCACCACTGGACTATTGTAGCACTCCTTATTGTGTTGCCATAGATACAACATCGTTGGCTACATCTCTGTTGAGTAGCCATGAGTACTACTTCACCATTGAAGCCACCAACAGCGCCGGCTTAGCTGGCTTTGTTTCTTCCACTCCCTACACTCATATTGCCGGCCTTCCTTCAGTGGGAGTGGTGCACGATCTTGATCCCTCGCTATCTCTGGACTTGGACGACACTGGATTGAGTCTTCACGACCGAGATGTTGATGTGTTGATTGACCCAGCAAGCCTGAGTGCCCAATGGAGTGGGTTTGTCCACTCATCTCTCCCACTGTCATTCACCGTAAGCTTAGGCTCCCTACCAGGTGGTAGTAGCAACATAGTTGGTCCGGTGACAGTTGGACAGCAGTCGGCTTACACTTTTGACAATATCATCTTGGAAGCTGGTGTCACGTACTACGTAACTGTCACTGCCAGTAATGAATATGGTGCTGTGAATGCAACATCGGACGGTGTCCTCATTCTGAGAGATTTGAATCGGGCACTCCTCTATGCCACTGTCTACGATGGTACGGAAGATGTCGACACAGATTACCAATCATCTTCAAGTGTTGCAGCAGCTCATTGGTTCTTTCCCACACCGTTAAGAGAGCGTGTGACACACTACAAGTGGGCACTTCATGAGGCGGTCGGTGGGAACAGGTCAAACCTTGTTGAAGTAAAGCCAGCTGAAAACGTAGCCGGTCAAACGTCAGGAATGACTGCTGGAGTCTCACTTTTGCAAGGAGCTACCTATGTTTCAGCTGTGCAGGCGTGCATTGAGAGATATTGCCTCAATCCAGTTTACTCAGATGGATTCCAAGTCTCTACCGTACCTGTGGCTGGACCCATCAATGCCACATACACACCATTGGAGTTGGATACAGAGTATGGAACAAGTTCGTACGGTCGTTTGGAACTGTCTTGGGAATCGTTTGTCGACCCTCAAATTGCTTTCTACGAGTGGGCCATTGGAACTGGAGAACTGGGATCTGAGCTGATTGTCTACTGGAATCAGGCCGAGTGGTTTGAGGATCAGGTTTTGGTGTATTTGAACGAGACACTTTCACTTCACAAACGGAACACGGTAGCGATCAAAGGCTACAACACTGCCGGCCTCTACTCTATCACCAGTACGTCTCTGCTCTGGGAAGTGGATGAACAAATTCTGCCGCAAGATTCTGTTCCACGTTCTCCACTCACAGTTTTCGATGTTTCCAATTCCCAAGTTCAGAATCTGGAGAGCTCAGATTGGAGAGAAATTGAACACTTTGAAACTAGACCCACTGATTTAGACTACACTGACTCACCTGACTCCCTCTCAGCAGCATGGCCCAGCCTGAGATACAGGACATACCAATATTCTGTTTCAAACATCCCAACTTTCCAACCGTGTGATTCACCCGAATCTCTTGCATGTGGTGAAACAATTGCCAACTCCATTACCATCAATTCTCTAAACTTAGTCAATGGAGAGCGCTATTTCTTCTGTGTCCAAGCACTGCGTGAAGACGCCATTCTTCCAACACCTTCCACCCCCTCGGTTCTCACCAGCTGTTCCAACGGGGTCACAGTGGACTTGGAGACACCAGTAGGTGGGTGTGTCCAGATTGTGTCCCCGTCTCTTGAAGCTGGGGGTCATGCCATTGGGAGTGGAGGGGAACCCAGCGGACTGCGCCCGATACTGGATAATACGAGAGAGTGCCAAGAAACAAATGTATCGAGATTTCAATCTTCAGTTTCTGAGATTCACATTATCTGGAACCAGTTTCTGGATGTGGAACAGAGTGGGAATGCAGTTCATGCAAGTGGAGTGGCATACTATGAATATTCAATTGGTAAGTTTCTTCATAAAGTTTTAAGAGTAAGAATTTTTTATGTGATTGCATAAATATTTTGTTGTAGGTACTGCGCCTGCTGCTAGAGATGTTGTAGATTTCACTAGTGTGGGCATCTCAACATATGCTGTTGCAACGGGGTTGACCCTGCAATCAGGCACCACTTATTATGCCACTATAAGAGCATGGGACTTTACTGGTCAAAGTAGTTATGCAGCGTCACAGGGTGTTACCATTGATACCACTCCACCCACATTGAGTCAAATCTGGGTGGAAATGTCTGACACTCAATCGTCGAGTTTGGAACTGAAATGGGACCCAGTTGAAGAGCTTGAGAGTGAGATTGTCAGCATGGAATGGGGACTTGGTTCCAGTCCTGGCTCTAGTAATCTCGCTGAGTGGACTGGTGTTAGTCTGGAGTCAATATCGGGAACTGAACTGAGAGATTTTTCATATCAAGATGGTCAACTTGTCTTTCTGTCACTAAGGGTAAGTGTGTGACTGAGTTGTGAGAGAGTAGACTTGAGGTTATAGTCTAGGATTCATTTGTGTTACCAATATTGCAGGCAGAGAATGGTGCAGGACTTAGCAGGGTAATGGTCTCACCGGGATATGTGCTTGATTCAAGGCAGCCGCTCAGTGGAGATGTGTATGACGGTCCACAACCACCTAGACAGGGAGTCTCTGATCGTGACTACACTACCAGTCTAACAACACTGCATGGACATTGGCAAGGATATGGCTCAGGAGTGCTGGAGTACTTTTGGAGCATTGGGACCTGTGCTTACTGTTATGATGTTCAACCACTTACTTCTGTAGGCAGTGCAACTTGTAAGTTGGTACAAAGTTTATGTGACTATAAAAAAAGATAAAATTTCACTTTTTTTCACTCTCTTTACATATCCAGCTGCCGTCAGAAATGGGCTCAGTCTTTCAAATGGACGGACATACTATATCACTGTACAAGCTTGTAGAATGAGTCGTTGCACATTGACTTCATCCAACGGGATCACAGTCGACACAACTCCACCCATTGGTGGAACAGTGGTGGACAGCTACCTTGGAAATGATATACAATTTCAATCTTCACAGTAAGCAAAAAAAATCACAAAAGATCAATGTATTTTAATGGGATTTTTTTAAAACTTCATGAGAGTTAATTCTTTCTTTCACACACGTCTATAGGTCATTGGTGTCGGCCAGCTGGTCTGGATTTCACGACAGTCAGTCGTCCATCCAGTACTTTGTCTACACTGTTGGACTCAGCCCAAATGATTCAAGTATAGTTCCACCAACTACCCTTCCAGCTAGCAGCACCTCATTTCTCATCCCTGCGCCTTTCTCTCTGCCCATCAACAGAACTATATACACTACTGTAACAGCCTACAACAGAGCTGGCCTCCATACTCAGGTTAGCTCTAGTGGTGTTTATATTGACAGCACACCACCACTGTCAGTTGGAGGTGTATCCATAGCAACTGAGTGGGGTGGTTCGGTTGTCACGGGGACACAATATAGCAAGTCGGCTGTTCGAGTAGATTGGGAGTTTTCGGATACTCTTTCGACCATTGATCAACACTTTTGGACTCTAATGTCTGATTCTGGAGTTCGAAAACCCATTCCGCCCAAGACAGCTGGTACGCAGTCATATGATACTTACACCAATGTCCAACTGTCAGATGGCGATAGTCACCATGCTCTAGTCACAGCATGCAACGCAGCTGAGCTTTGCACTCAAGGTAGATCAGACCAGGTTCTCTTTGACTCAAGCCCACCAATTGATGGCTATTTTGCAGTGTCGACTAGCTCAGCTATAGACCTGAATCGCACTGTTGCAGGTGGCATGACGTGGAGGAACAGACCTGTTCGGGGATATGCACAACTCAATGTAGCATTTCTTGGATTCTCAGACCCTCATTCCGGGATAGCCGAGTACTGGGCGATGGTTGGCACTGAATTTGCTCAGAGTGATTTGACGTCTTCTTCACAAGCTCTCTTGTTGGATGTCTCCCTTGCTTCGGAAGAGAAAGGTGTTTCACTGGCACTTGTACCACTCAACAGACTTTTACAAGTGGAGGAAGTCATATATATCTCATTATGGGCCGTCAATGGTGTTGGCTTAAGAAGTCACATTGTCCAATCAAGCTTCAGGATTGAAGCCAATCCCGAGCTAACAAACAACGGGTCGTTGACTATTCTAAGATCTGCCAGCTGTCCCATTGAGACTTGTGTGGGACACTGCACATGTGCTGCCAGGGGAGATCTGTGCAGCCTTGAGACACCATCAGCTTGCCAAGAACTAGACCTAGCTTCACTCTCAGCAGACATGCAGCTCAGAGTGTTCAATGTCCCACAAACTCTCCAAGACCCAAATAATGACATTCTCTTTACAGCTGTCACAGACAAGTTGCTCGGTCGCTGGGAATTTGTCAATCCCAACACCAATGCCTTTAGATTACTAGAATGGTCCTTTAGCGAACAGGGTTCTCCTCCCGGTGTCGGATTAATTGACACTCTCAACGATCCAATATGGCAATCAACTGGCTCCTCAATGACAGCTCTCTTTTCTGTGTCACAGTCTTATCCTCTCAGAAATGGAGCTACGTATGTCTTTCACGTTCGAGCCTGGTACAGCAACACCACCTACAGTGTGTTCACTTCTAGTGGTATCACGGTGGACACTGTTGGTGCTCAGACAGAGCGTGGACTGAGAGTAAAAGAGGGTGAAGAAGACGCTGATTTCTTGTCGAGCGATTCGACAGTAGACCTTTCCTGGCAGGGCGTGTTTTTACCAACTCGTTCGAGTAACTACTCACAGTATGAGATTGCAATTGGGGATTCACCTGGCTCTGATAGCATACACCCATTTACTCCGGTCTCAAGCATTAGCACATCATCTACTCCTATAACTGGATTGACCTTGAGACATGGAAGGAAGTACTACTCCACAGTGAGGGCGCTCTCTCCTCTGGGTATCATCACAGATTCAATTTCGGATGGGTTTCGAGTGGATCTCACTTCTCCGAATGTTGGACAAGTTCTCAATGGATATGGAATTGGGTACTCAAGTATCACAGCTCAATACAATACGTCAGCATATTCCTGCAGATGGTTTGGGTTCAATGATCCAGAATCGAGCATACATCACTATGAAGTTTCCATCACCAATTCCCAGCTCCAGCCATTAGAATTGGAATATCAAGATGTAGGAATCGGATTGAAGAGCACCCTCACCGACTTGCCGTTGGTTGATGGAGCAACATATTATGCACATATTATTGCTGTGAACAATGCTGGTATCAGATCACAAGATGCTCTCTCCGCTGGAGTTGTAATTGATAGCACGAGACCTGCTGGATACGAATGCACTTCATACAGCTCCAATGTCTTATCCAACCCTTCCTTTGAGGGACCCAACCCAGGCACAGTACCTTGCCCAGCTGCTGCTATCTTACTTCCAGTTGCTACTGACAGTTGGACACTCGCAACTTCATACACGAGTGTAATATCCTCACTGTCTGATCATGCAAGTCCGTACGATGGCTGCTTCAGTTTATACTTCATTGGCACCATCTCTCAGAGCTTCTCAACAACACCAGGTTCCTCCTACAGGCTAACCTTTGCACTCCATCGTGGAAGAACATCAACTGCAGTTTCGTTGGTTCGTGTGACCATACCTGGAGTGGACCGGACACTTGAACTCCTTCCTTCGTCTGAAGGAAGCACTCTAGGTGGCTGGGAACGATCTGAGTTTGTTTTTTCAGCAGAGGCGTCCACATCATTGCTCACATTTAGTACAGTGTCTGGGGAATATGGTGTTATAGTGGATGGAGTGAGAATCACTGAGTGTACTAACTACGTCGAATTGTCATCCTCCAACACTATTGTCCAATGGCCCAATGCCATTCACATCAATCAGGACTACATATCTAGGCCAGTGACCAAAATCGTTGCCAATTGGGACATACGGGATCCCGAGAGTGGAATAAGAGAGTACCAGTGGGCCATTGGTACCACTGCACGCGGAGAGCAGCTGCAGAGGTATATATCAACTGGTACCACTGCACAAGGCATTAGTGGAGAGTTAGAAGTGGTACACAATGAGAGAGTGTTTGTCACTGTTGTTGCATGGAATTATGCCGGTTTGGAGAGAGTTGTGTATTCGAGGGAGTACACTGTTGATCTCACTCCTCCTGTGGTTGTTAATGGAAGGGGAGTTTTGGACGGGCTTGGAGAAGATGTGGACTATCAGAGCAGTGGAGTCATTTCTGCCGACTGGTCTGGAATAATTGACTCAGAGAGTGGAATAGCCAGTTGTAGATGGGCTATAGGTAAGTTATTATGATCTAGTACACTTCATATTATAATACTATACACATAATATTATGCACAACTCATAATACTATGCACTTGTAAACATACACACATTCAGGTTCAACACCAGGATCATCTGATATCCAATCCTTCACAATTCTTTCTTATTCATCTGCCACCTCTGCCTCTAGCTCAGATCTCACAACTTCCCTCACAGATGGCCAAACACTCTTCTCCACTGTAATTTGTACAAACGGTGCTGGCTTGCAGACAACAAGTCATTCAAATGGAGTCACCATTCTTAGAAACCCACCAATTTCTATCGGTAGCAGTGTATTTGCATTCATTTCTAGTTCAGAGCTTACTCAATTTGACTCACAGAATGGGTATATTTCGTCAAGCTCTTTAGTGTTCACATATGGTGGCTTTGCCCAGAGCCCATCAACTCCTCTGACGTACGAAGTAAGACTACTGGAAGAAGGTGTTCCAGGAAACTGGACAGATGTGAGATATTCAAAGTCGATCGCTTTCAACGATTTGCAACAGTTTTCCCACAACGTCAGTGGACATGCTGTACAAGTGAGGGCCGTGAATCCAGCTGGATTGAGGAGCGAACCACTGACAAGAAACTTCACCATAGTCCCAACTGCACCTCAGGATAGTGGTAAGCAAGTGTATTAATAATTATTGACATTACAACCAGTATAAAAGCTGTAGTATACCTTATCTCACTGAATGTTTATTGTCTTTCAAACTTGCAGGCACTCGAATCAACATTACCTGGTTGACAGAGACAAGGCTTCAAATTGAGTGGCCAAACAAATTTCTCTCACTTACTCCACTCTATTATGAGCTGTCACTAGGGACCCAAATGGGAAGCTCAAGTATAGAGAGGTGGGTGGAGCTTAGCACACAGGAAACAAGTTATACTGTGACTAGCGATAGATTACGACGCAATGTCGACTATTTTGTAACACTAACAGCCATTAGTAGTTCAGGATTACATACCACGGTTAGTCAGCTTGAGTCAGGCATGCCTCTAACAGGATGATGATGTAATGTGCACATGTTGTTTTGCTTTCAATCTCTTGTCTTGTATTTTTATTTTTTTTTATTCTCTCTTTTATCGCATTAATGACTCACAGGTCAATTATTTCTATTATTAATTTTTTAGTTGTCAATTTATTTTTAATCTACTGACACTCAAAACATTTTACGTGCATAATAATAATATTAAAACAAATTTTGTCAAAATAAAAGTACAAAAAAAAAGGAAGCGCCTAGCTAGCTACATAATAATGCTACTAACTCAACAATTTATAATACATATATAGCTCAGTGCTAAAAATGTCATTTTACTGCGTACAAGAGTCAATGGTTCAAAATGCATAACTTAATTGTGGTATACAGTTTGTTGTACGTGTGTCATGATTGGTCCTCGTCCTATGTGTCCAAGATCCTATAGCCGACAAACTGGATTGGGTGCTTGTATTCGGCACGCTCAGAATCCAAATCTGGAACAGGCACATCTTTGTAAAGATCTTTTTTACGCGAGTTGCCCGAGTAGCCAGGCTCTTGGCGAGAATGAAGTGCTTTCGTTTTTGGCAACCCTTTTAAACTTTTAGCAATTTGTGGTTGAAGCCCAATTCCATCAGGCTCATCAGATAGGGAGCGAAATGACAGAGGCTGTACTTCTTCCTTGTGCTTAGGACTAGTCTTCTTGTCAGCGGCAGCTCCTGTAGGGAGCTCCTTTTCGTTATGCCTTGGCTGGGCTTGATACACTTTCCTCAAAGCCTTTTGTTTTGGAAGGCCCTTTAGAGAAGACTGGCTGGTGGTTTCATCTTGTAGGTTTAAGGCTTTCTTGAAGGATTCCAACCATGCTTCAAGCTCACCACTGTGCATAGGGACAAACAGCATTGTAGGTACTCAGTCCATACTTGGTAACAATGTGCACGAATGCTATGTCATTTGCCGGTAGTCATGTGCATGTGTGCTGCTTGTTGTTGCTGTTACATTAATTATGAGTCAACATGTAAGAATGTCAGGTTAATGGTGTGTGTGTGTGTGTGTGTGTGTGTGTGTGCGTGCGTGCGCGCACGTATTATAAAATTAATGTTGTTTCTTTACCTATTATCAGCGTAGAAGGTGATGGTTCTGTGTGGAAAACCCAACACAAACGTGTACAATGACTTAGAGTGAGTGGGGATCGTGTAGAGCTTCTCACATCCTTCCAGAAGGACCACTCCACATGGAGCCTCACAATTTATGAAGCTAGTCCTGTGCTTGTAGTAAAGAAGATGAACTCCATCAGCTGTCTGCGAAAGCACACACCAACGATATTTCCAGCTGCCCTATAAGGTGTTCAGTCAACAATGCCTTCAATTATAACATCCAAAATTTAATCTAGGTATTATACTGCTGAATGTTTTGTTGCAGTGGTGCCATTTATAAGTATGTTAGTTACCTTGATTGAAGGATCAGATGTTCTTTTTGCTAGAGAAGCGTGCTTTGCATCCTTTTGTTTGGAACCTTGTGATTCGTCCTCTGTCATGTGCAAGTAGCCATCTTTTAGAAATTGAAATTTGCTCTTACTTTTACCATTAGTTGCAGAGTCCTTATCTAACCACTCAAATTCTGTTGCTTGCAAACTGTCTGCCATGACTTTAGCTAGGTCTGAGCTCATGTTTCAATTGTTATTGAGCAATTTCTATAGCTATCGATACACACAGTCACACAATGTACACACACACATGATCCCTGGCAACCAGACACCTATGGTGGCACTTCCTCTTTATAAGTCTTACAATGGTGTTGTTGTAAGTTATTAAAGCATCACATTGTGCATATACTATTCTGGGTATATATATATAACATTGTATATGATGGGTAGCACACACAACTATGATAACAAACAAAGGTTTTATCAACAAAAAAGGTTTCACTGCAGGAGAATTGCTAGTAGAAGAAAAAGCAAGAAGAAAGCGATTGCATTTGCAGTTAATCTTGTACTAGAGTTCTCGATTCTGTACACAGTTGTTGGTGTGGGTCTTGAAATGGTGAGACTTTGTGTGGCTTGAATCATCGATGGTCTCAACAAAGAATAGCCTGCAGTAATATTGCAAAAGTCAACTCAATGCACGATAAAATTAGTTACTTGCTAACCTAATGTTGAACCATTGAAGGTTCTCCCTGACTCAATAGGCTGTGCACTTGCACTAGCTGGTAATATGAGTGGTGTCGAGTGATCAATTAGAGTTGGATGAGGTAAAACTGTATTAAGAAAAGAGTAAGCATTATTATATTTAGCCTAGATTTGTATACATTTCAGTGAACTAACTTGTAACATTAAGTGTTTCAGAATCAAAGCCATCTCTATTCACAACAGTGCACTTGTACTGCCCAGCATCTTTCCAACTGACTTTTGACAGATGAAGTACACTCTGGAAGCCAACGAATATCTCGTTGCTACCAGATATGTGCTGCCAGAAGAAGAACAGGAAATGGTGATAGATGGAGACAAGGCAAGACAGATGGAGTGGCTGTCCAATGTAGGCAGAGGCAGTTTCCTGCCAGTTGAGGATAATTGGAGGTTGTTGTATGACTGGCTCAGTAGGCTCTGATCCAATTTGAAAGTCACAGGTACCTGAAGCAAAACAAACAAACAAAAAAGTCACAACATTCATAAAATAAGCCTGTACTCTAGTGATTCTCTGACTGAAAACCAACTACGCATTCAATCCCAACTAGCAATGAGCATGCATATTGTGGAGAGGCAAAGATCAGCTAGCTGGTTTTGTATGTACAAGGTTAAAAGTCTTACTTCTTCTACAAACTAATATGACATATCCCCTCTCAGCAAAGCCAAGCTGGTTCTCTGCTCTACATGTGTAAGTTCCCTGGTCTTGCTCTAAAATGGGGTAAAATCCAAGCGATCCATTCCAAAACTGTCGGATACGATCATTAGATGGAGTTGGAATCTCAATCCTCCTTGCTCCCGAACCAGGATGATGAAACCAAGTGATTGTGATATCAGGGTAGCCACTGACTTGACAGTGGATCATCACATTTGATCTTCTTTGGAACTCGTACAGTGGAATTGGATTCTCTGATATATCGGGGAATACTGGTGGACTCAGTGGATCTACAAGAATAATAATGTAATATTATTAACCACAATATAATTTAATCAGTGTGAAATTAACAATAATTCACTCACAAGGTGATACGATAAAGAGATGCAAAAATGCCAAGTCTTGACCCCCAGCATTGGCAGCTGTACAGACATACACCCCTTGGTCATCAGCTGTGGCATTGATGACGAGTAAGGACCCATTCTCCTGCTGCATGAAGCGATAAGGATCAAGATCTGAAGGTGAGTCATACAAGTGCCAGTCAATAGTTGGCAATGGCTCCCCTATCACTTCACACGGCAGGAGAACTGTATCGCCTACGTCAAAATCAACCAGAAGGTTCTCAAGAGTTTGAATCACAGGAGGTGCTAAAGGAAGGGAAGTCAGTAAGTATGTCATTAGAGCTTTTGTATTATAATTATGGCTATACCTACACACTGCCAATCGTTTGTTAAAACCAGCTTCAACCCTGATGGAGTTGTAGTATTACACTGAGTACACCTTGACCTGTTGACTTCTGGACCCAAGCACAACCAACTTGAGCAATACAAATCGTTCTCTGTTATAGGTGGACACTCTGGAATGAGAGATAAATAGTGGAGAAGAGCAATGGAAAACTATATGATTAGTGGCAGTAATAAATAAAAGCACTCGGTGCATAATGGTGTACATGGTGTATAGGATTTAGTTTTGTGAAAAATGACTGAAAAAATGCGTAGGGATAAATCCGGAGCTCTATCTCTTCAGTCACGATGCTCAGTGCTCATTCCAGTATACTGTGCAATACTAATCAATACCTTTGCAAGTTGGCAGTGGAGTCCATTGTCCAGAAGATAGACAAGTAATGTTTGCTGGGCCCTCTCTGAAGTAACCTTCATCACAATATATTTCCACTGTTTGTCCATGTGATATGTGGTGAATGAGGCCAACTACACCACCAGCCTTTGCATCCAGAGAAGAGTATCCATTACTTATGTGTGGAACATTACACTGAACTGTACAGTCATATTGACAACAATAATAGTATATTTGCATGTGATCAGTGAACTATAATTGTATAAAGAAGTAATATCGTTGCTACCGTACCATTAGTGATCTCACACATCTCAACTGTCCAAATGAGAAAACTGCCATGACAAGCACAAAAGAGCGTGACATTAATCTTACTGATAATACTTATCATACTCTTCAATGTGCTCACTAATTAATTGGATGGAGTTCCATCGAGATGCCTCTAATGAACTTATGAACAGGGAGTTCTAGTAGTGAAACAGAAGGCTCGATACTCAGAGTCCTTGGGGTAGTAATACAGTGGGAGTCGATGGGTGAAAATGTCCACCCTTCTGGTAAAGAATTGCACGCCACTTGCCATGCTGTATTTGGAGATGACGTGAAAAGGCCACCGATGAATTGGTTGCTTGAGTTGCAAGTGAAGGTACGGCCTATGTTGAGCTGCTTCAGCTCATGTCCAGGTGTGAAGTCATACACAAACCCATTGTCGGTTCCTCCAGCACACACAATTGTCCAGAGTGTCTGAAGAAAACCAGTTGTAGAATTCCTGCTTGGCAGTGTGTGTGTGTGTGTGTGTGTGTGTGTGTGTGNTGTGTGTGTGTGTGTGTGTGTGTGTGTGTGTGTGTGTGTGTGTGTGTGTGTGTGTGTGTGTGTGTGTGTGTGTGTGTGTGTGTGTGTGTGTGTACATTGATTTGTCATTGCTGTATGCAAGCTTAATTGGAATATAAAGCAAACGTTTATGAAAAGGTTTCCACATACTCTGGCAGTATAACCTCCACCCTGATCTCCACAACTGGTCCTGCATGTGGACATTGCACTTCCAGTCTTGTTCCCAACCTTGTCTCAAACACAGTCAGGTTTGCCCAGTGAGCACTGATACCTTGAGAGAGAGAGAAAAAGTAAAATTTTATTACATAATAATTATTATTACATGCTTTGTTTATTGCCAGTAACTTATAAAAAAAATTAAAATGAATAAGAAGGAGAGTCTATATGCAAATATAATATGGCTAACCATTGAATAAACATCCAAATAGAACTCCAAGGATAATTAGTATCAGGTTACTACCAGCCATCCTATATATCTCTTGCTTGCCAATATTCTTCTTCTCTAGCTACCAATATTTTTGCAAGGTTTTAAAATGATTTGTGTGCTTTTCAACTGCTCATTAAATACTCAGTGTCACCTGCAGAATGGGTTTTGGACACAAAGAGAGAAATATTTCAACAAGCCATGGAAGTGCTCATCCTGCAGCTGGGGTTGACTCTGAGAATGAAACACATTGTATTGTACTTGTTGAAGAATCACTCAGTTGTGTGGAGGCCATCATCAGTTATATTATTCATGCATATATGACATTGCACATGTGCTTGACTATAATACCTTAATTTTAAAATTCGCCAGATGAACCACTGAGGTCACTATAGAGACGGACATGTCATGTATTATGTGGTCAGGTTTTGATGACTCTTGTAGCACTGCCATAACCAAGTGGTCAAGACAGTGTAGACTACTCTGTTGAATGTGGTCAGCCATTGAGTGTACACTACAACATTGGGAAAAAAGAAAAGCAATCATTTCTTTCAGGCTTTGTCAGCAAAGACAATAGGCAGATAGATAGACATTTTTGCTGTGATAACATGCGGGCTACTGGCCACTTAAAGAAATACCAAAATTGTGTTCTTTGAGGCCAGCTTGTGGAAGAGGACAATAATTGTCTTCAACCGCAGTCATGTTCAGATGGCCCTTAAGAGAGATGTGAGAGGTCAGCTGCACATGTTGCATCAGGGTTAACCCTAAACCGTAATTTGTAATCAGGGTATTCAACTTTGATTCGATTACAGCACTAAGACTGGTTAAACCTGTTAGCATGCATGCTGTGGGATGATTTATCAGCGAAATAGCCAGCCATTTTTGCTGTGATAACATGCGGGCTACTGGCCACTTAATTCCTTGAGGCCAACTAATGTAAGTCTTGTGGATCGGAAAAGGACAATAATTGTCTTCATTGCAGTTGAACTCTCACATCCCTCTTAAGGGCCATCATTTAAACGTGAGGTGACTTGCACATTGATCCCCAGATCTTGGGTAGATGCAAGATAATTTTCAGCAACAGCAACTCTATAGCTATATATAGCTCTAAGATTATTGTCTTGTGCAATTACCTACAGTCATGCATGTGATTTGTCAGGGCAATATGGTGAGCAACAACTTTTGAGGTAATTTACACACCTCTCATTTACTTGTCTGTTAACTATAATTATAATCATTCTTAGTTTTCATGTGATCAAAATAACTCAACATGATTAAATTGTGAGAAAATTTAGTCTTGGCAATAATTATGAAAAAAAAACAGGGGATGAGTGATGAGTGAGTGTTATGGTACAAAATCTCTAAGTAATGTCAGCCGTTTGACCTCTGCAACATTCATTTGTTGTCTTAAATCAGCAACATCAGTACTTTCAGCTCTTTCTACTTTCCACGAGAGATTTTCAATTTCAACTTCCAGCTGGGCCTGCTGATACTCAAACTGAGAAAGAAAGAGAGAGAGAGAGAGAAAGAGAGAGAGAGAGAGAGAGAGAGAGAGAGAGAGAGAGAGAGAGAGAGAGAGATGATAAAAAAAAAAGAATGGAGTTGAGAAGGATCATAACTCTACTACTACTCACGAGTGGTTTTCTGTCTCCATCAAGGTAGTAAGCATAAGGATACGTGTACTTGAGTGTGTAACGGCACTGCAGCACAAATAATAGCATGTCAATTAACATAAGTGACCAAGAAAATCTCACAGGTGTACAGACCGACACCAAGTACACAACAACACACAAGAAAAACTTCCCAGGCCAGTGTCATTCTTGCCACAAGCCTGGAAGCACACAACCATGGTTGTACAGCCACCACACCACTAGTACACCTAATCACATTAGAGACTGCTGGTGTGGATAGTGGTACACACCTTTCTGAGTAGTTTCACTGCATCCAATAGATACTGCCAGTCAATCCACGTCCCTGAACCGTTGGACACCTTCTCATCAATGCGATCCAAAATCTTTTGCTTTGTTTGTTCCTCCAGTTTCAAGCTCTGATCATGATTGGCCCACTATATTATTATACACAAAATAAGTTTATCAGATGAGATGGCATACTCGTATACACGTACACATAGCCTCGTACCCAGGCCACTCCCTCTTAGGCTCTTACACTAAAAGAAGGAATGGCCCGGGTCCGGGTACGAGGATAACCTAGCTACTATACTGACTCACTCTTTGGTAGTAGAAGAGATATTTCTCCAGTGCCTGTCTTGCTTGGTTTGCCTTGTCTCCTTCTTGGTTGTTCTCTTTGTACTTGCTGCAGTTGTAATAGCCATTGTGGCTTTTCCACTCTGTAAGTTTAATTCACAAAATTGTCTATCAATTCATTGGTATGTCATCAGTGTCAAATGTGGTGAGGCAAGCCCAAGCTTGCAAACTTATCACCTGGATCAAATTTTTTTGGAAGCCAAAAAAGCATACTAAAATTAAGATGTGCTAAATTTCCCTGGAGGGCCTTTCATACCACAACCATGAAATTAGTCTGGCATGGAAACTCTGGAATGGAACTCTAACAAAACACACACACCACACTAAGTATGGGAATCAAACTCACCTCCCATACACATCCAACAGAAGTCTGTATGGACAAGAGAAGAGAGGCAATAAAGTAAAACTTGTCACTAAGAAAATCTACAAAAAAACTAATGTTCTTACCATGCCTGCATCTTGAGCAACACTGAAAGCAAAGAAATAGGAAAACATAATGTAAGCAGCACTATTATATGATATGTGTCATCTGGAAATGGTCACTACAACTAAAAGCTCTCAGATTGTGAGGAATATACAGTTCTCAACCTTCAATTCCTTACCATGTGATTGCAGCCACCATTCTTCTCAATAGCAGTATGACACTTAGGACACTGTTGGAGAAGATCAGTAAAAGATAAAATTTGTAAACCACACTACAAAGAATACAGATGTTACGATTGTCTAGCCTCGATCCCAGGTCCCTCTCTTAGTACCCCTTTCCCTTCGCTATGAGCTGAGAGAGAGGAGCCTGGGAATGATCGAGGCCAACGATATCTACTACAACTCACGTCCTTTGTGTTGGCCATGATGTAGTTGGCAGTTTCAGAATCATCTCGGCACTTGTTAGACCACATTCTGATGGTTGCACAGTCCGTGGGACAGTGGTAGTCCTCACCACATTGGAAGCTGAGGAATGTTGTGTGTGTGCATTTGTTCAAGAATTTGGCATGACTGAGTCAACACAGGATGTGGACCACACCATGTACATAGAGACCATTGGAAACACAACTGAACAACGTTGCCATTCCATGAAAATTTTTACTCCTTAAAATTTTTCTAGCTATACTGTACAAGTAATTTATTGCACACAGCCTCATTGCTAGATATGTAGTGTCATATTCTATTGGATGTTCATGCGCTTCTCATACCTATCTAGCACAATAAAAATTTCACTTGCTTACGAGAAGCTCATATACATCCAACAGATCATATATTGCAAGAGCCACTACATACATATAACTGCACTGTAGAAGATGATATATCATGTATCAACTCGTACCAGCAATTTGTCTTGCACTTGGAACACTCCACTTTCTTTGCCTGAGGCTCTTTCACTTGAAATACGATGGAGCACTCTGCCCCGGGGCACCATCGCAAGAGGTGGTGGGAGTGGACGTACTCACTGAGACAGAAGTGAAGGTACTTGCTGCAGAGCTGAGCCTCTGATTGGAGCAGGGTATTGATCATCTCCAGAGAGATGCGAACTGAGCATAACATGCATTCAATGCCTAAATGTGTGTGTGTGTGTGTGTGTGTGTGTGTGTGTGTGTGTGTGTGAGGCAATAAAGGTAAAAGGGTTGAGAATTTCATTAACATGCATTCAATATAATTCTGTGTGTGATGTGTAGGAGGGATATACATACATGACAAAATAAAACGGGTGTGCTATAGATTGTGGCATTTATTTCTACCTACTTGCAGACTGTCCAGCTGCAATCTTTGAGCTGAGGTACTCGATCCAGCACGACTCACAGAACATGTGACCACATGAGAGCCCATACATCTTACTGTCTTCCACAGAACTTAAACAGATTGGGCATGAGTCACACTGATAGGATTGTGCGTGTATGTGTGTGTGTGTGTGTGTGTGTGTGTGTGTGTATGTGTGTGCCCGTGTACATTGAATACATACATGTACAAAATACTGTAGTCTTAGCACAACTATGAACAACAATTATGGATAAATGATACACATACACAACATTCCATACCAATTGAATTGATATGTCCTTTTTGTTTGGTCTAAGCTGAGCCTCCACCATCAGTCCTTCACTGTCTTCTTCAAACCTGACCAAGCCCAACACACAAAAAAAGTAACCGTTCATGCAATAACACCAAAAATCTATAGAGTGGGTGCAATTACGTCATCAAAAACTGGAAATACTTAGCAAAATGATACTGAAAATAGTTTTTTTTGCCATACAGAAGTAAATGACAACTGCCTGCTTCTCTGTATCACTCCTGTACAATTGCCACACACAAGTATTTGATTGCACCCGCTCTCTATACATTAAGTACAATTTATGCATATTTCCAACCTTTTCTTGACTTCATTCTTGTCCCAATGGAGACAGTTCAGAATCGTTCTTGAAGAGGGAATATCCATCTGAGTAGATCACAATTAAAACAGATGGTATGGTGTGTATCAATTAGAAAATTATATACCTTGATCTCTTTGCTGGTTTCACGAGCAAATGAGTCCAAGTAGTTCCACGTCTCTTCCAGTGAAAGACACAAGAACTCGTAGTGTTCTGGATCGACTTGAAAGGAAGCATCTCTCACTTCTCCTTCGTCCGTTGCCATCACGTCCACGTCTTCCTCGCCATAGTAATCCTCGTAGTCTGTATCGTCATCATCTTCAGTCGGCCAGTCTTCGCTGACTTGACTAGCCTCACTCACTTGACTCTCTATCGTCGGTACGGACATAATATCTTGATTCTGTCTTCTGTGTGCACGGTAGAGTTTTTATGGCATGAGCTTGCAACAGCCTGTGTTTACATTTTTACCAACTGTGCTATTTTTAGAAACGGAACCGTCATGATGCTAAATTTAGGACAAATCACGTGGAGTTCAACGTAATGGCGGGAACATTTGGGCTAAAACTTCACCAAGAGCTTCACCTTTGATCAAAGAGGATAAAGCTAAAGGTACATACAGAAAAACGTGTTCTTAAGTGCGTTAATGATGATCAGTCACCTATTTTCAATCCACATGAACCGTTTGATTCAAAGACTAAAAAGTCCACCCACATTTTCACACAACAGTTTATGCTTTCAGCCATGAGTCACGAGTTTGAAGTCCACCACCATCTTTCTCAGTTGGTCTCTCTCCTGCACATCCAAGATGCAGGAGAAGTGAAAGACTACGTCGACTTACTTCTCAAGAATCGGACTCCTTACGTCACATCACAGGTGATTCTATAGCTACGTGTTGTATTAATTTGTGATGTACTATGTATGGTATTTGAGTTACCCAATTACCAGTATTTAGGGCTCTGGGGAAATGCTCACTGTGTTGATAGTATATCCCTATTGTACAATTTCTGTACATTACGATGGCTGTATATACGTACATATAGTATAATTATGTGTGGGAGCCATTTGTAATCCCCACAATTTGTCCCAAAACAGTCATTAAAGGCTCCATGTCCTTTTTCTCTGTAAACTAATAGTCCAGTGCATGGGAGTATAGGAGTGGTGTTCAAAGACAAGTAGACTCCATTAAAATTGATCGTCTACGGAGGAAGAGAGCTTATAACTTACTCGAAAGCTAGACTATCCCTTCCTCTTGGCATGTGCACATACTGTAGGTTAGTACTCACACTGCTAAACGGAAGATTGCCGAGTTTTCGTCTCGTGGGGAAGAGTTTCTAGCCAAGTACGATGAGTTAAAGTTGCGACAGACTCGTGATCTGGATCCCTTTGTCTACCTCTTGTCAAGAATGACGGAGGACCGAGAGCTGTGTAGTTTTTTGAAGGCCTCACGTCCTCCCCTGACTGAGGCTAAGAGAAGAGAGATCAAAGATGTGAAGGTACTGGACTTGGTAGAAGGACAGGAGTTGGAGCTGCCTGACAAAGGTGAGTAGGTGGCAGTGATATATTCTCCCGGTTTTCATTTGCAGTCCTTAGCTCTTATATTGAGTAGGTGCAATCAAATACTTCTGTATGGTGAATGTAATACGAGTGATATGGGGAAATGGGCAGCTGTCATTTACTTCTGTGTGGCAAAAAAATAACTATTTCCAGTATCAATACTGCCATTTTTTGATGGTGTAATTGCACCCACTTAGCTCTGATATGATAATCAGATTTAGTAATTTCAGTGTAAATTGTGCATGACACGCACAGAAATGATACTGTTCTTCATATTGTGTGTCTCACTTGATGTCCATGCCCTTATCTCAGGCACCGTCATGACTGATGAACAGCTTGGCCAATTCAAAGCCAAACTGGAGTCCATTACGACCACACTCCAAGAGAGAGAAAAGGCCAAACAAAAAGCCTCTGAAGTTTCCTTCACTCATCCTCCACTGCCTTCGTGGCTCGTTGAACGACCCTACCTCACCAGAGATTTTGTCACCTCCAGTCGTGTACCTGGTGCAGTCTCGCTGGGATCCATGCCAATCGAGATGCAACAGCAAGCTGTACTTGAAGACCTCCTCTTTGCCATGATGGGAGTGGATGGAAGGTACATCTATAGTCAACTCGTGAATAAAAAACATACTAGTAGACTAGTTGAAGTGATAGTATCCCTGGTTTGATCTATACCATATTTCTATCTCAAAATCTCTGTTTTCGATGTGTAGGTATATCCACACAGAGACGCTGCCGACTAATGGTGTGCGGGTATTTTCAGTCGATCGCACTCTTGATCGCTCTCTCCACTCGCTCGTCAACAAGGTGCTTCCTGTCTGTGGTCACTACTCCACCGTGAGTAGATTCATCAAAGACAAGTCGAAATTCATCCACGGAATGGTCAATCAAGCTCTCTGTTCCTCCATGAAGGGTTTGCTCAAAGAATACCTAGTAATTGTCGCTCAGCTTGAGTACCAGCTTCACACCAACCAACTCACACTTCAAAAGCTCTGGTACTACGTTCAACCTTGCATGAAAACAGTCGAGATTTTGTCTCGGGTTGCGGTCTCTGTCGACAATGGGATGTGTCGCGGTGGCAAGACGCTCACGACACTTCATCGCATCACTTGTGGCTACATTGGAGACGAGAGGAGCCTCGAGTTGTGCCTTCACTTGGCACAGAGTGCTTGCCGACCGTACTTTGAAATGCTGGAGAAATGGATCTACAGAGGTGAAGTGGTGGACCCGTACGCAGAGTTCATGATCAAAGAGCACGAAATGATCAACAAGGAGTTGCTTCACGAGAAGTACAATGATGCTTACTGGGAGCGTCACTACACCGTCGCTCAGGAGAACATTCCCTCGTTTTTTGAGCACATTACAGAGAAGATTCTCTCGACGGGCAAGTACCTCAATGTCGTGAGAGAATGTGGACAGGAGGTAGATTTCCCAGATTCACGTGAAGTGAAATACTCTGTTCAAGAACGCCATTACGTGGAGCAGATCGAAAAGGCACATGCGTACGCCAGCAAGAAGCTACTGGACCTCATGATAGAGGACCAAGACCTCCTGGGCTACCTTCGCTCCATCAAGCACTACTTTCTTTTAGATCAAGGCGACCTGTTGGTGCACTTCATGGACATGGCACAGGAAGAGCTCTACAAGCCAGTCTCCGAAATCCACTCCCAACGATTAGAGTCCCTGCTCGAAGTGGCCGTACGTACTAGTCTAGCCGATCATGATCCCTACAAGGACAATGTGTGTCCTCAGCTCATACCGTACGATGTCGTCACTCAGCTGCTCTACATCACGGATATCCAGCCAGAGAATGTAGGCAGCACTGCAGCACCCCCTCCACCCATCCTACGACCAGATGCAGACTCCAAGCTCTCTGCTCTCGAAGCGTTTTGTCTCGATTACAAAGTCAAGTGGCCACTCTCTTTGGTCATCAGTCGCAAATGTCTCTTTCGGTATCAAGTTCTTTTCAGACATCTCTTCTACTGCAAGCACGTTGAGAGGCAGCTGTGTGCCACCTGGAGCAGCTACAAGGGAGCAAAAAAGTGCTCACTTTTGACCCATTCGTGGTGAGTTTTATCAACCTATCCATCTTTATCCATTTTTTCCCCTCATTTTTGTATTGTTTTTTTTTTCCCTTTCCTTTCAAGTGTCTACTTGTGATATGAATTTCATTTCTATTCACTATTTCCCCCTAGGTATTCATCGGCTTTTGCACTCCTCCAACGAATGCTCAACTTTGTTCAAAACCTCCAGTACTACACAATGTTTGAGGTACTGGAACCAAACTGGGTTCAGTTGGAGCGTTGTCTCAGATCGGTCACCACCATCGACGATGTCCTCTCCGCACACAACGATTTCCTGAACAAGTGTCTTCACGGGTGCATGTTGAGCAACAGAGAACTGCTGGAAATCCTGAGTCGGCTCATGACCATTTGCACCTCCTTCACGAGTCACATGCAGCATGCAGCTGTCACGGAGTCTGGGAAAGACCTTGCCGGTCAAACCAAACCGCCCGTTCTCAGATCTCGACTCTTGGTAGGTAGTTTAGACGATCTTGTTTCAAGTGTGAACTTTGGCGAAACAATCGTCAATTTTGATAAAAGGTTTACCCAAGAACTTGTGATACTTTTGGATAAACTGCGACTTTCTTCTGTGGAGGACAGCATTACTGGCAGCATGGTGTCTAGGTTAAACTTCAATAGCTTTTACAAAGATGAAAGTGAAACCTAAAAAGCCTAGGCCTAGAATATAGGTATTTATACTTCAAATAAGCATACCTTACCTTGAACCTTAACACTGTTTTATTCAACTTACAAAACACATCTCAAAGTGCATAATATAGAATGTGTATAAAAATATTGTCTTATTGTGCACAATTTATTGTTTTACAGTAACAATGGTAATAATATTATTTAAGACTTGAAGAGTGACACAGTAGAATTAGTGTAGTACAATGCAAAGACATGAGACGAGGACAATAATATAAAAAGGAGTAGATCCACACTTGGTGCGTGTGTGTTCAGATCACAAAATGCTGCAGCATGTACTTGAAGAGGAGTCTGATTCATCATTTAGAAGGGGTGTGTTCTCATTATCAACTCTGTGCTGTTGCTGCTGTCTTTGTCTCACCTCAGGGCGTGTTGGAGCAGGAGCTGTATTATGTATGTGTTCACAACAAAGTGTGCATGTACACAATTGTCTTTCAAAATCTTTCAGTCAACAGATATATCTACTCACTTCCATTAAAGACCTGGGAATCTGAAATAGGTCTCTTTTCTTGTGTGGGCTGAACAGAATCATCAGCCAGTGCCAGTTTTGGCTGGTCGGGGTCTACGAAGTGTGGCCTGGACCTGTGATTAGTAGGTTCAACTCTCTCCGTTATAGTATCATCTTCTTGATCATCAAAATCTGCTGCTGCTTGACTCTGTATCCTACTAGAGAGGTCATCACCAAAATCTGGAATCTTAGGAAACAAGAACACATTTCATCCATAGTTTCAGTTTTGAAATTGGATATATTGTGTCAATTATTTTGTGTACTAAGGTTTTAAACTTACATCTACATCGCGTTGCCAGTCTGATTCTAGAGGCTCTGGTGTGTGAAAGCTAGCTGTGTCCAACGAGATGGCTGGAGAGGAAGCTAGATCTCTTTGAATAGCTGTGTTTATACGAAAAAACAGTTAAATTATTATAATCATCTGTATACCATTTGAACAAAGCTGACCTGGAGCACTCCCTCCAGATGCAGTCATATAACTTCTACCATCAGAATCCATCAAAAAAGTTAGCTCGATCAAGCTTGGTACAAATATTTAGGACCGGTACTTTCAGGTGAAGTTTTACACCATCATACGTCTCGATCTCATGACCTTGTTTTGTAACTTAGCTCCGCCCCATTTTAATTGATTTACTGAGCATGCGCAGTAAGTTCATAGAAACCAGCTGCTGCTGTTGAAACTTGACTTTGCCGGGAGCTCTCCCACATGTAAATTAAACAGATGGTTGAAATGACTATGAAACCGAAGAAAATACTAGCACTGCTGCTTATTTTGGTCTCCTTGTCTTCACATACTAGTGGTAAGCAAATGTAGGACTACCTTACTTTTGTATGTGATTTTATATCAGTTTGTTTTGTACATTCACAGGACAGCTGCACATTTTGTGCAATGCAAATGGAGATTGTATTCGTGACTCCAGTGTCTCAAATGTGTTGGATACCTTGTCATCTTCCCGTGAGAAACCTGGCATACAACAAAATCTAAACACAAACAGTCGCAGTACTATTAGTGTACGTAGAGCCGATGTTCTTAATGAAGGAAAGCTATTGAAGGAATCACAAAAGCTGGAAGATGAAATAGGTGTAGTTCAAGATGTGGAAACTGCAATGGAAAGAGAAATTGAGAAACTTGATAGCCAACAACCTTCCAAAGATGTTCAGACTGAAGAAAATGAACTGAAAAAGGATTTGGCTGTAATGAAAGGCATTGAGTCTGAGTTGATATCTAAAGAGACTACCATTGAAGAAGAGCTGGAGAACACTGGTGAAGAAACAAGCGAGGACTCGTACATGGGAGATGATTATGAAGATTACTACACTGATGATGATGATTATCGTCAGAGGAGAAATGCGAATCATTTCAAACCACAAAGACTGCATGTTAGGAGAGTGGACTATGTAAAACATGAGCAAAAGCTTCCGAAGAGTGCTCTTGATCAGAAAACCTCCAAGATTTCTGAAGATTTGCATCGTGCTGAAAAGCTTTTCAGTGAAACTCAAAAGCTGCGAGATGAGGTGAATGCAGTTCAAGATGTAGAGTCTGTCATGGAGGATGACCTAAAGAGCATGAAGAAACACCATCATCCATCAAGGGCTACAAATGCTGAAATGAAAGAATTGAAGAACGAGTTGATCGTGATGAAGGGACTGGATTCAGACTTGGTCACCAAGGAAAAGGCCACTGAACAAGAGCTGAAAGATGTTGAACAAGAGATTGAGAGTGAGCCAGACCAGTCGGAGGACATAGATGATGAATACCAATACAAGGACTATGATCAGAGTGACTCTAACGATTACTCATATGAAGAGAATCAATACGTGGATGAAGATCGGAAGAAGCGATCAATACGTATACATTTCAAACCACATAGTAGAAAAGTTACTCCGCTTTCTGTTGTAGGTACTATTGTACTTCATCCACTTGATCACAAACCCTTGAGATTCTACAAGAACAAAGTGCTCAATGTTAAAAAAGATCCAGATTTGTTGTCCAAGAAGCATCCAGCTAAAGTCGTGAAACAAGGCAAGAAATACCTGCTTAAAAAAAGTGAGAAAATTTTAACCAGTGTGATTATGCTACCATATAGCGGGAAATTTTCGTGGGGGAAAATTTTTACGTTTTCGTCTTGAATAGAAATTCGCGGGGAAATTTTCGTGGATTGCGTCTCAACTATACGTGACGACCACATACCTTACAAATTTCGTGGGGGAAAATTTTCGTGGAAAGCTGCCAAACTGCAAAATTCCCAAAAATTTTCCCCCACGAAAATTTCCCGCTATACGGTATTATAATCTCTTTTCTCCCTCCCCATGCACCACAAATTACTCTGAAGCTAAAGCACAAGGTTTGTTTGGAAGTTTGGAATCCCTACGTAGGGAAGTGATGCAGATAGAAGCTAGAGCCAAAACGAAAGGACTTTCTACTCAAGAAAATGAAAAGTTGCAGGCTCAAATCAAGAGCTTGCAGTCTAAGATGTTGAAGAGACTAGCGGAACTGAAGAATTCAAAGTCTCGTTCGTGGAAAAGGTAATGCAACTAGATTTATCTATATACATGTGTATCACAGATGTTTTTATTGTGCATATCAAGGAATTACGAGTTATTCACAAGGAAAGCTCTTTCACGGAGACTTCAGAAGACATTACTGAAACTAGGCAAGATGTCTCACAACAAAAAGTAAGCAACAACCAAAGAAGGTGAACCTAATTTATGTGACTGTTATCTACCTATTTTGCAGAGGGAAACGTAGCATAGCAGAAGATTCACCATCTGATCATCATATCTTGAGAAGCGCTCGTAGTGATGAGATGGCCCAATCTCAAGACCTTGCTGCCAAGGAGCAAAGACTCAAGAATGAGATCGGTGTAGTCCAAAATGTGGAGTACGATATGGTAGAAGAGTTGGGAGAGCTGAACAAACAACCACCTTCAAAGTTGATTCGTTCTGAAAAGAAAACCTTACAACACGACTTAGATGCCTTGAGTCAAGTGGAAAGTGATCTGATGAGCAAAGAGGAGGCCATTGAAAAGAAAATAAAAGAACAAACCACCAACAACGATGCAGATACAGACTACAATCAATCATATGAAGATGACGATATCGAAATGAATGACTATGAACAAGAAGAAGATGAAGAATCTGATTCGACAGCCAAGTATGAAGCAGAAGAGGACTCGTATGATGATGATGATTATTCAAATGATGATGACAGCCAGGAAGGACTGTATCGTCCTAAACGAAATGCTGTTTCACGCAAGCAATGGGGAGGAGGATTTTTTCGCAGACTGTGTCTAAATAAACATACTTTTAGAAACCTGGCAAAGAGATGGAGAGATTATTGTAAACGAAAAATGGCACAAAAGTCCTCAAAAAAACCTTCTCACAAACCCAAAACAGTCAATCCCCCTCAAGTTGGCAAAAATACTCAACACCATTCCATAAAACAAGCCACCAAATCTCACGTCAAGAACAGGCATCACAAGCACAGACCACATTTGACTCCTCCAAAATCCGTCACAGAAGCCCCACAACTCACCTACTCTGGTGGTAGGAACGAACGTTGTCAGCGCTGTGAGCAGAAGGTAGGAGAGGAGGTGTGTGGGAGCAATGGAAAGACTTACAACTCACTCTGTCATGCTGTCAACTGTGCTGGTCTAAGTGAAGATGATGTTACTGCTGGGCCATGTTCGCAGAAAGTGAGAACCCATTTTTGTTTGAATATGTACCTCTAATGTATTTATATAGTTGCAGTGTTTACCTTTTCCCCCATCATATTTATATTGTTAGGATGTATGTAGTAAGAATAGTTGTATAGAGGATCAACTGTGTGTACCAATGACAAATGGAGTGTGTTTGGCTACGTATCAAAAGGGAACCAAGCTGCCATGTAGGCAGTATCTGTGTGGTAAGTAGTAGCCTCAATCCCAGGCCCCTCCCTTAGCAGCTAAGAAGTGGGGAGCCTGGGAACAAGGCTATACAATGTGTACATGTAGATAAAATTTTCATTGACTGTTATAATACAGTAACAAAAGACCGTGAGTGCACTAGCACCGAGTTCTCCCAGGTGTGTGGTGTCAATGGTAAGACCTACCTTTCGCTGTGTTTCCTACACAAGGCTGGTGTGCAAATGGCATACACTGGAGTGTGCAGGCCTGGGCTTTGTAGAGGCACAGTGTGTGGAGAAGACGAAACCACTTACAAGTCATCGTGTCACGCCAGAGCTCGCAATGTCAGGATTGACTACAGTGGAGAGTGCTTTGCTGAAAAGTATGTGACTCTGTATGGAATGAAGCTTACATAGGATGGTAAATATTAATTTTTGTATCTTTGTAGACTTGATATTGATCTAACAAGCTGCTCTGATGTCAGAAAGGCTGGACGATGCATTGCTGCACCCTGTAGAAACTCTGTCATACCTGCGGGGGCATGCTGTCCAGTTTGTGGTAAGTTTCATCGGCTATCTGTATTATAATAACCACTGATTCATTGAAATGTCCTCAATTTGGTAACCTCTAGGAGGTGCTGCTGTGATCCAGCCTGATTATGGTGCATTGTCGTCGCTAGCCAAAACATGGGAAGAAGTAAACCATCTCTACATTATCGAAAACTTTCTACGCAAACTCCTCGCCCCAGCAGCCATGAGAAAGTGTGAACTAACGTCAACACTAACTGACACTGGAAACATCTCAATTGTCTTAGCAGCTGTGAACTCAGAGGAGCATAAAACATGCAGTGATGGCGTCACACAACTTGTAAAGACTATCAACAGGCATCCAGCTTCACTTGAGAACTCCATGATCGGTCCAGTAGCAAAGACAGCAGCTATGATAAACCCCTTCAACCCTGGAGCATCTTTTCAGAACTATTTAGTCAACATGCAAAACAAGGCCATCAATAAAGGGAAAGACACAATGAACTCTGCAAACAACAAGTATAAATCTACTCTGAAGGATTTGGACGACAAAGCTACAAGACTAGAGGATCAACGTGAGCTTGAACGAGAGAATGGAAGCAAGAGAGTGTCACTCCAAGTTAGCATTATAACTTTAGCATTGGTACTTGTGGCTCTTCTATAGGAAAACATAGGATTCGTATGGATACGTATATACTGAAGTTTTATCTCTAAAGTGCATCAAATCATATTTAATGCTGTAGTATGTTTATGCAATCATTAAGCAATCACCAGATTGCGCATGCGCAGTGATGTTCATATGGCCAGGGTGGAGCACTAAGTTGAGCTACATACCAAGATTTGACTTTAAAAAAAGTTGTTGTTTTTCTGGACGAGAAGAATTACTTAGCATTCATAAAGACATGGCCACGCAGAATTCAAAGAATGAACTGTCAGAAAGTATTAGAAACCACTACGCTGTGGCCGGATTGGCTGGTGCAGGTGGCAGCACAGTTGAAACATCTGAATTCGTACAATCCCCACGATATAAAGTATTTGTTCAAAATTTTCCTCGTCTAGTGGATGCTGTAAGTCCATTTGTTGTGAAATTTGCTGTAAATGCTCGTTCAAAAGATATGATCTCTGATTATAATAAAACTCAAGCAGAGAATCCTCATGCTCATGAATATGACAGGGCTAGTATCCTCATGAGTCAGATTCTAGCCAGGATCAAAGACAGTGATGCTCAATTTGACAATTTTATTGCTATCCTTCAAGAGCTGAACCTCAAAAGGCTAGCTTTTGAGCTAAAGAGGGTAACTAATCCTACTGAGAGTAGAACTAGTAGAGATGCTGATTCTGGCAGTACTACAGGAAAGTCAGGAATACAAGTGTATGGTTTTCAGTGTCCCTGTGGACAGTGTACTTTTCAATCATACTTTGAAGATAGGTCAAAATGTCGGGCAAAGAAAATAACATTTCCATTTCTCAATGTGAGTCATTTGAATGAAATAGAGAAAGATATTTTGAGGAGACAATTAATAAGTGATGCAAATGCCATGAGTGATGACTTTCAAGATTTTTCAAGAGTAGTTTTCACTGCTTTGGAGAGAAATGCAACACCTGTTAATAAGATTGTAAACACTGTGTTTTGTTCAGGACAAAGACTTCCAAGACTGATTGAAGAAAGACATGGAGACAAGTTGGAGGCAATCAAAACAATACCAGAAGTTCAGACATTTCTAGTTCGTCACAAGTATATATCTTTTATCAATTATCGGATTCTAGAGAAAATTATTAATGAACATTGCAGTGAGTGTCAGGAAGATCTTCATAGTTACCTTTAAAAACTCCAACTGTTCTGCAAGAGGAGTATTTTTGAAATTCCGACATATGTCATCATGTCACCTGCCTCTTTTGACCAGCTACTAGTGGTTAAAGTAATTGATGAACTGTGGTTTGGGGGCACTCAGCGTGATAACCCAAACTGCCCATTTACCTTGAGGGACATAGATGCTGTCAAAAATAAAGTTTCTGAAATCATTGAACTCAAACATGGCTATTTTGGTCTCGTAGATGTTGGTGCTGGTTGTATTCAACTAGCATTTTCAATTTTATTGTGTCAAGAAGCTCCCATTTTCCCTCTTACTACCTCACAACTAAGTGAGTTGATACGCCATGGTATTATTGTCTTATACCAACCAAAACTACAATGGTTACTACCAACCAAGGATCAAGACACATGGAGTCAATCCCATAAAATTAAAGAGCCTTCTGCTAATGACTGTAAGACACCACCCATTCTGCTCGTCAACATTAATAAACCTCCTCCCATTCTACCCAGTCACAATACTGAGTCCCCTCCCATTCTACCCAGTCACAATACTGAGTCCTCTCCCATTCTACCTAGTCACAATACTGAGACTCCAGTTATATTCCCAACAGCAACGAGCAACAGGAATTCGAATCAGATGTACCTCTCCATTCTAGGAGCACACTCTGTAGACCGTTCAGGTAAATATGGTCAAGTTTGTTCTGTTACAACCCTTTCCTGTATATTTACCATAATGATGCATGATTATGTAGCTTAGAAATTTTCAAAGATTATTATTTTTGTTTCGTGGAAAGGTGTGGGTACTCTTCATGTATGATGAAAAATTTGCTGTCCTTCCAAGGGGTGGTGACTTATGTACTATAATACTTGCATCCACGACTCACTGCAGTCAAAATTTGACCATATAAAAATTTCAGTTGGACTATGGCTTGACCTTTTCTAGTCAGGCTAAAGTGCATAAACTGCATGCCAGCAAGGTCAGCAAATTAGATGATTGAACAAAGGGGTAGCAACTCCAATAAAAATAGCGTGCTTTTACCAGGGATCATGATCAAGATGATGGTAAAGGATCAAAGCAAGATTTTGGTGCTGCCCAACAGAATTTTAGAACAATCCAAGTTGGTGTAGGTTGTCATGAATGATCCAAAGCATGAAATTTGCCAGTCAAGCTATATACACAATCGGAATCTTACTGAATCATTATTACTGTTTGTGATTCTGTGTGAATAGGTGTTAATCTCAGCAGATTCGAAGCCATCAGATGTGTAGATTGTCCTGTATACTTGGCTCCATTTTGCTTCAGAAAACTACTGTTAGACTCCTTCAAGTCATCAGAAAACAGATGGAAGAGGTTTTCTGCCTACTTCAACATTCGTATTCCTGTTGGCAAAGAAGGACTTGTTCAATTTTGGGTCAATGAAGACCCAGATCGCGACAAGAACAGTATAAAACGACTATTGGAGTTTGCTTGCAATAGTAACAGTGAGGAAGATGCTGAGCTTCATGTTCAACTTGATAAAGTGATTAAAGGTACTGAATCAGTAACTGTTGTGCTGAAATGATCACCTGTCTCTCTTAATGAACCTCACATAATATTATAAGCTCTTCACTAATATTAAAATTTTCTCTATTTATACTTGCAGAACATCTCTGTCCTAATCACTTTTGCTGTGTAACTGATCCTGCTGCCTGCTTTCAATGTTGTGAGAGATGTCTTCAAATGCCACCACCACCATCACCACCATCACCACCACCTTCACCACCTTCACCACCACAATCTTCACCATCACCATCTCCTCCTCCACAGGATATGGATGAACAGAAAGACAAAGATGATCCCCAGGTTGATATTGATAGCATTCTTCATTTTATCAGCTCATCAAAGGCTTTTTTTCACAATATGTTTCCCTACAATCAGTTCCGGCCTAAGCCTCATACGTGGCTGGAATTTGTGATAGTGTTCTTCTTGGTATATCAGATGACAGCATCCACATTCATCACAATATGCGAAGATGAAGGACTGAATCGTGTTTTCAGAAAATATGGAACACTGGATGTAGATGTCATGGAGCTAGTTCGTCGAATGTGCCTCTATTTCCTAAGGATTCTGGTCAGAGTGGCCACACCATTTACATTTTATCGTCAACTATGTCGTATGGCAGAAGGTGAAAGAAGGTTTCAGAATCGAAAGCAGAATGGAACAAAGAAGTCCATCAAACAGGAACAGAATTCTCCACCATCGTACAAAGACCATCATCACAACCTTATACAGGAGGTGACTCTCTGGAGTTCAATTGTACCCCATGCTGTGATGTTTTCACTGATTCTCCTTTGTCTTGGTGTGTTTTTGACCGCCGAAGACCTCTTGATAGGAGACACAATATGCATTAGAGAACTCTTCCAAATTCAGGTACCGTTCATTGGTATGAAGATATTTCAATTTGGTGACTATGTTGCAGTATTCTTTATGATGATGGTAATGGGAATACTGAAGGATTGTTATTGTCTGGAGAACCATTTGGCCGCTGAATGCGATGCACACTTGTACAACATCATGCGTGATAGATGGTTCTTGATCGATGCCTTCTGTTACATCACCTCTCTCCTTCTGTTTGCCTTCACCGTGTTGATGTTCATCTTTGGAAATCCACTCACTCCTCCTCCTTCTTGTGACTTGGACGCTGGAGGATTGCAATTGTGGTCCTTCTGGATTATCGCTCTCACTATCCTTCAGTTTGGTGGCTCTTCAGCTAACAGGATCATAAAGAAATGCTGCGTTGTTGGTCACATTGTTCTCTTTGTGTTCATCTTCCTTCTAAGGTTTGTCCTGAAAGTGAAGAATGTCAGTGTACCACCGGGTAGCACAATACTACTACTCTACACAAGACTAGCCATGACCACATTCAATCTACTACTCTGCTTGACTCTGAATCATTATCGCAGTAAGGGTTATAAGTCAAAGCGCTTTTATCTCAGTTTATTGTGTTTGATTATTCTGTCTGTCAGTGTGTTTTCTTTTGCTGCACGTGAAATCACATATGCTTTATATAACCCAAGATATTGTGAATGTGCACAATCACACTTGTCTAATATTATAATGTCTGATGCTTCAGGTTATTGTCATGTTTAATGTTGTCACAATATTATTATGTTGACATTAAATTTAGCTCCTATGTCAGTACCAGACACAGATGTGTGCATATGTTTTAATTTGGGGGTAGCCTCGTCCCCAGGCTATAATTTTGGAGGTGCATGCCGTAAATTGTCAAAGAATAGTTTATGTAGCTCATGACAGACGAATCAAAATCATGACCTTGCGTTAAAAAAAGTGGGTGGGGCTGTAAGCGTATGCATGTCGGTAAAAGGACGTTACGTTTGACCGCAGCTATTTACTCTTGTTTTGGAAATCAACCATGGACTCGCCACAGAGCAACAAGGAAGAGGTGAAAGCCAGGCTAGTAGACACTCATAGCAAGAGAGTATACCCTCTCAAAGACAACAGCAGAGCCATCTTGGGTAAGTGGTTTACCGAAAATCGGCACAAAGATGATGTAATCTCTAACGAAATCTAGCTGACTCCACACAAAAGTTTTGTGTTTATGTGAATGTATATATCTGAGGGGGAAAGGACGAGTCCTCCTGTAAATAAAATGTTTGTGTTTTTTTCCCCCCTCAGTGTCCCATTCTCATCTCTCTTCCACTGAGGACCTAGATGGGGATGATGAGAACCATCTGCCTCTCATTTTCCCCTCCAAGGATGGTGATAAATACTGTGTAGAGGTGTCCATCCAAGAGGATGGAAATGTGGCCATTGTTCGTGTGCTACTCGGCAGCTGTACAGTGAATGGGGAGAAAATGACACACGAAGATAAACCCAAAAGAACTACCAGCGGTGAGTGAGTAAATTGCTGGAATTGTTTATTGTCTCTTCCTTCCTAACTTGGTGAGGTGATTATATAAACTGGTGCCTTATTTTACTGCTAACTGTAACTGCTACTAGGAGAAAGTTGCCAAACTTTCACACTCCCAGCCAAATGTAGGCACTACAATGATATTAGCATTGATCCATATGTACAGTTATGCAGGTCTGCACATATTATGTGTAGTAACCAGAGCGTTAAAAGTATTTTTTTTTTATTGTAGGAACGTTTCTGAACATTGGCTCAAGTTACCAGCTCCAGTATCTTGGGCCCTCTTGTACTTCAGACGACACCAAAAAGGGTCGTAGGGTCCTTCCTCGCACGCCGGGCAAGGACTTCACCAGTACCCCACCTTCCAAACCCAGGAGACAGAACACACAGCCGACACTGTTGGACACGGCCAGTGGGTCTAGTAGCCTAGGATCACCAGAGGTCGAGAGACCGATAATGGATGATGGTTTGCGGTCTCAACTGCAGAGGATAGCTAAGGAAATCACAGCAAGAGACACAGGTTACAAGGACCGAAAGCCACCACCTGTGAGTTTGTACTAGTGCATAGTTTTAGTATGGTTCGTTAAATCTGACATGCTAATGAAAGTTCTTTCCTCTCCTACGTATAAAATCGTTAACCACATGTACTCTCTTACACACACACACACACACACACACACACACACACACACACACACAGCCTTATGAGCAAGTGGGAAATAGCGTAGCATTTCAATTGCTTCATCAGAAACATGCAGAAATAAGCTCTCTTCTCATCAATTCGCTCTATCCTTCACTAAAGGTATGTATGTGTGTTTATGAGATATAGACAGAATATTATATACATATCTTGACCTTCTTTCCTCTATTATAGGAAATGGAGTTGAAAGATCCCTCTGTTGTCGACAGGTACACTTCATATCTAACATCTTACAATGATGCTCGTCAGGTTCGAGCAACTCCCACTTGTATGCTACCAGCCGATATCCCTACCTTGACCTTTCTCACTGAGACTTTGATTGACCTCTGCTCCTTCCCTGTAAGCAAATGGCATACAGACTATAAAGAAATTGTGTACAAGCTCTCCCAACTATAGCTAATAGCTTCTTTTCTTTAGTGAAAGAACTTGTCTGGATATAGCTAAACATGAAACAAAACAAATATCAGACAAGACACGCAGTTTATATCAGATGTACAGACTATCATTGCTCAGTGTAGCATCATAGATATTATCTATGGTAGCATTGTCCTTTGTTATTCTCTATTCCTAACAGACCTTGATAACACTCATAGAGAAGAAGGCTCCACTCTTTTGTGAGCTGTTGGCCATCTTCTCTGCCACTCGTCAGAACCAGCTTGTCATGTCAGAGAAGAGATTTCCAAGCAGGGTCCTCTCTTGCATGCACCTCGGAATCCTGTCCTCCGATACAACCTTCCAACGATGTGGTTGGGTCATACTGGCCAACACTATCAACACACCAACTCCAGTCGGAAATAAAGTAGGGCACTTTCATTTTCACTGTTTACTATTGTGTCTTGTGTATTATAATAAACAAATAACCCAACAACCACACACATCACAGCCGGCACTGTCAGAGCCCTCCCTCACTCTGGCTCTCTCTCTTATTGAGAGGCAGCTCGATAAACACGGCCAGAACCTGCCTCTCGCTGTGGCCATACTTCACTTCTTAGCACAAGTCGCAACTACAGCCAAGGCGTGCAAGAATCCACCCAAGAAGAAGAAAAAGAAGTCTGATAATGACGAGGAGGTTCCGTTGACTTACACAACAGAACAGGTAAATAGTACCTGTACACCAGACTACTTCAAATAGCTCGATAATTTATCTCTCAACCTTTTGGGACTATGTATATATATAGGCTACAAGAATATTAGGCTTACTTCAAGAGTACAACATCCTGAGACACATCATGAAGGTGCCGCAGGATCTACGAAGTGACCAGTCATTTGACGCAGACTACTGTGCTCTTGTCAAGGCCCTTGTGCCCACTCGACAGAAACGTGACCAGTTGTCTGTGCCACAGCTGGTAGGCGATGAAACCACACCCCCTCCTTCAAAGCCACCTCGTAAACCACAGAGGTCACATAGGTTTAGAAGATCTTCATCTTTGGGCACCAAGGTGTGCATTAGCATGTCACTTGTTTCAGTATCACAATAGTACTATTATGGGTCTCCTTGTAATAATACTATATGTATATAATGGAGTGTGTTTGTTGTTGCTGTAGAAATCAAAGAAACAACGAACAAGAGAGCTTCCTGCAGTCCCCAATGCTCCCGGTATCTCTACTAATGCTGTTGCAAATGACAATGATGTCCAACCAACTTATTGTAGGAGTAATACAATTGATGTACTCACAACACAGTCAAGCGATATGGTTGATTCCTTAGCTAGTGTGGACTTTGAGGCAATTCCTTTCGGTGATAAAGAAATAGAAGATGATGATGATGCTTCCCCGTTGGTTCATTCCCAGTCATGCTCAGCCTTGGAAGTTGAAACACGCGATGAAAATGATGACGATCTACTGCCACAGACTGTTTCTGAACCAGACATGCTTCAAGAATCAGTGCAGATTTCGACTGAAGATGAAGTGAACCGGGCATCTTGGATTGAAGAGGAAAAACTGAAGCTTCAAGACCAGATACCAGAGAAGACTTTGAGCCAAGATGAAGAGTTGAAGCTTCAAGACCAGATACCAGAGAAGACTTTGAGCCAAGATGAAGAGTTGAAGCTTCAAGACCAGATACCAGAGAAGACTTTGAATCAAGATAAAGAGTTGAAACTTCAAGACAAGGATGCAGAACCCATTGACTCAAAGCAACAAAGTGTAAATGAAAATGAGACATTCTCCAACTCTGAGAAGACAGAGAGTCTAAAACAAGATTTGAAAAGCTCTGAACAGATTGCAAATGAAATTCCTGAAATGTCTTTTGAATGTGAACAAACTGAAAGTCAAACTCAAGAAGAAGTGGACAGTCCTCAACTAGTGGCTACAAGTCAGGGTGACAGTGATTCAAAGAAAGATAAAAATGGTGATACACCTTTTGAAAGTGAACCACCAAAGCCAACTAGTGATGATATGCAAACAATACAAAACAGCCAAGAACCCCCTGCCAATGATGATGCCATTGAAACAAATGTCATTGAATCTGTATTGGTTATATCGTTGCGTGACATTGAGATATCGCAACAAACTTCTGAAATGGGTGATCCATCGACAGATATAACTGGTGATGTTACAAACAAAGAAGATGGCACAAACCCCCCAACTGATTCAACATGTACAGAAGTTGTTGTAAAAGAATCAACTGATTTAACTACAGATGCCACAAGTGATTCAAAAACTGCAGATGTTACAAAAGCCTCAACTGATTCAACAAATGCTGATGAAATTAGAGTTTCTACTGATGTAGTTGAAACCCCCAATCAGGAAAGCAATGAAGAGATAATGAAAGCCATTCAAAACTTGACCTTGGACACAACACATGAAAGTGAAGATGATGGAGACTCAGACGAGCCACCTACGAGTGGTGAATACAAGACTCCACCTCCCACTCCACGTACGGCCTCCTTGGCAAGAGATGTCCAGAGTCTCTTGGACTCCCTTCGAGCCCCCCTCTCGGTCGACGATGAGATGGAACAGTTAGTGAGGGTGCCCAGTGTGTCCAGGAACAACCACTACTATCGACACTCCTTGAAGAGGAAGAACATCGTGAGGCACACTGAGAATGAGGAAACAGAAGCCTCTCAGGTGAACTAACCTTTTTTTTTCGTTTTTGTTTAGCACTCTAAGTTATAAATTTACTAATGGTTGATTTGATTGTTCAGGAGGTGTTGAGTCCCAGTCGAATGCGATGGGGAGAGGGGACTCGCCCTTCCTCCATGGCCCAGCTGGAGGACTGCTCTCCCTTTGAAGTGTCGGGTCAGCACCTGTCAACGACTCATGCTGTTCTTGAGGACATTACATCTGGTCATAGTGATATGAAAGTAACACTACATGGCAGGATGGAGGTGCGTAGCTGTATTACACACACACTGACTCACTCTCTCTCTCTCTCTCTCTCTCTCTCTCACACACACACACACACACACACACACACACACACACACACACACACACACACACTGTAAATAACCCTATGATATTGTATGTTCGATACTTTCACAGCTACTGGGGAATGTTTTAGAGCTGTGGAGAAACGACAAAGGACTTCAAGCTGCCACAAACACCCTACATGGCTGTTTTTCTGAAGGCTCTGCTGACATTCCACTCTTCACAGACTTGATGCAATGCTTCTTGAAGCACCAGTAAGAAACCAAAATGTCAAGAAGATCAAAGCAACAGTTTCTATTTCAGACATTTTAATTTTTTTTTTTACTCATTCAGGTCCCCTTGGACGATTGCAGTGTGTGTTGTTTTACTCCCTGCCTTGAGACAACTGGTTACAACTCAAACAGATGAAAGGTAAAACGTAGTTAGTATAGCCATGCAGGTATCTAATTTTCAGAGTCTGTTTGTGTATGTTATGCCCGTTTATTGTAGCCACTTGTCGACTGTTTGTGCAACTCTTCAAATGATTGTGAAGCGTTTCTCTGATCTCATTCTCAAATGTAAATGTAAGTATAAGACCACCCACTCACATTACTACTGAATAAACTTTACTTATGATACATACTCCCATACTTATGTACATCACTTCCCATAGCCCCACCCACTTCCTCCAGAGGTCGTCTCTCGGCCACCATGGACAGACAGCAACTGGAGGTCTGTTATAGAGAGCTGCATGCCACGAGAACGGTACTACACAATAGACTAGATTTGAACTTTGATCCAAAAACGGTTAGCAGTAGTCTTCGGAAAGTTCATGCTTCACTAAAGCCATTCAAAGAGGAGCTGAGTACATGATCCTTTTTATCATAATCATTTAAAATTTTTATACGGTATTTTTTTTTTAGTGTCACAAGTGTTGTGTTTGTCAAGGAGTAATTTGTTTTTTTAAGAAATTATTATTTAATATAATTTATTTATATTGTACAAAAAATAACCAATTAAACAAATTATGTGATGAATTATAGCTTCACGAGCAAAATTAATTATCATGGATTGTTGAAAAATTGATTCGAAAGTAACAAACAGCACAAAAACACTTCTCAGAGATTCTTACAAAGGACAAAAATAATACTTAAAAAAAAGCTGTACAAACTCAATGGTGAAAAATTTAGTTTGCGCATAGCCACCTGCAGGCAATGATTCACACACAAATATACAACACATACAAAAAAATACACACAGAAACAAAATACACACACAAAAGTACAAAAACCACATACAAAGGTTAAATGTTGATTCATAACAATAAACTGAGTGAGTGAGTGAGTGAATAATTATTGATCGAAGTTTGTGGGTTGATTCATTCGGTCTGTTTCATTTTCAAAATGACACTAGCAACACACTGTCACAAGAAAACCATCTCTCACGAATTAGTAGCAGTGTTCCCTTTATCGGGACTGATACTTCTGCTCCGTCCTCCAGCAAGGCACAAGAGAGCGTCTGCACCCATCTCCTCCATACTGGTGCCTCCACCATAGCCACTGTCACCAAGATTAGGGATGTCTTCTTCATCTTCTTCTTCTTCTTCTTCTTCCATGCCATCGTCATCTTCATCATCGCAGTCGCTGTCCATCTCTCCTATTCCTTCGTCGCTGCTGTCATTGTTATCCTTGGCCGCATCTTGAGCCAGAATGAGTTCAGCAGCTGCTGCTACTTCGTCGAGAGTCAATCTATATTGGTCATGTGACAATCATGTGATGTGTTGAGTCAGCAAGTAGGCATACTTGATATTACATTAATTTGATTTCCTATACGTTATTCATTTGTTCCCTTATTAGTAGACTCCACCCATCTGAATATCATTTAGTGCTTGTTTCTATAGTGACTGAGCAACAGTTCCAGTCACAAGGTCAGTGACCTCACACAACAATAGGACAATAACATCTGTTCCTAAAAGTTAGAATCCTCCACAGTATTACACTTACATGTACCAGCCCACACGCCTAAATATAATATCACTGGCCTATACTGAACTGCCACATAGTGTCCAACTATTGCATGGGTTATTGACTGATACCAAATGTTGACTAAGGCTTTTAATTGGCATAGCTTAAGAGCATAGTTTACTCCATTGAAATGTTTCTACATATGCAGGGTACTGTGAAGACAAGAGACTATAGGGAGAGTGTTTCTCTTACCCAGTGTGCCTTCCAAATCCGTTGGGGAGAGAAATGGCTGGTCTCTTGGAGTAACAATGGTCATGTATGATAGCATGCAGGATGTCAGGGGTCACATTGGGCGTGGTGCCACCACTGGTCATCATACACATAGTGAGAGCTGCATCTCTCTCTGCGGGATTAAGTGACTCTGTGTGTGTGTGTGTGTGCGTGTGTGCGTGTGTGGTGCCATCATTACACTACTGTTGCAGCTGTACCTTTCAAATGGTAGAACACTAACAGGTACAATGTTTGGTAGCTATCCAGGAGTACATAATGCATTGACAGTCAGTTGTACACATACAGTACATCTGTACCCTCTCCATAGCAACAAGGTTTCACTTAGGAATACACAATAGGAGGCCATTCTAAGCCAGTACAGTAATGGAGTTGAATTGGATTGTGCCAAAACACACAATACACACACTGGTACATGGTAACACTATCCCGGTAATGTTCATAGAATATTCATCATTTGTGGCAATAGGAAACACTTGCACGTTCACCCATGCATGACGAACAGGTAGCCATAGTAACACTATATCAGATACAACTTTTTTTTCATCTTTGAGTTGGCTTCACACCAACACCAATACCATGACAACACAAATACCACGGGACTCTATGGAGACAAGTGACTGCTCCTGGGGCTAAAGGAAGGGATTATCATAACAAACTCACCTAAACTGCTGCTGCTTGAGCTGTGTTGTTTGTGAATGTGTGTGTGTGTGTATTTTCAATAATAGCAGACAGTTAAAAGTGCATACAATTATGATGCAGATATGCTGACTGATGACATTACATCATATTCATGCAATACTTCAATGAATACTAGAACACCGAGATATAGAATTTCAAATCACTCCAACATTCATAACGCAGAATAGTTCAAAGTCACTAATGAATTTTTGCATCCCTATACCAAATTAATGCCCACCTTCATCAACACCCAAACCAATGCTGACAGCTAAAGAATTGGTGCCATCTACACTTGCTGTCTAATGATTAGCAACTCATCAATTGTAAGTTAGGAAGCTAAACTGAAACCTTTGAAACAGCATTTACACCAATTAGATATCCATTTTGAAACATACACACATAGGAGCACACACCATCATGGAACCTTTAGCACACACTCTCACAGGATATGCATTGCATGGAGGAGTGAATGCACCGTACCTTGGAGACAGAGGAGGGGTGAAGTAGCGATGGTAAGGATGATAAGGAGACCTCTTTAGAGCTGCAAGCAAACAGCGACGATAGTCGGGATCCACAGTCCAAAGACCTCCTTTGCTGATGGTATTTCTTGACTGGACATTAGACAAAGAATGAGGAAACTGAGATCACAGAATACACCCAGTGAATAAATGCCACTATATATACAAGGGCATTAGGCCGAGATTTTATATAAACAAGAGAAACAAAGGCAGAGATCGAAGAAAGTTTTAGAATGAGACAAATAAACATATTATTCATGGTCATGCATCATTACCCAACCACTAACCACAGGTCATCCAATATTCAAAACATTCATAAGCAGTTGCACAGTATGTAACATGTGCCTGGTCTCCAATGGAAACCAACTAACAAAAAACTCACCCGTGTTGAGCATCTCTGGACCTTTTTGAAGCACTTGTTGAGAGAGAGGTTGTGTCTCACAGAATTTTTCCATCCGGGGGCGGCATTGCGGTAGTACGGAAACTTCCACATGATCCACTCGTATATATCCTTCACCGGTAGCGTTTTTGTCGGGGAACTCTCGATGGACATGAAGATCATACAGGCAAAAGAAAGCGGCGGCTTATGGGCATCCTCTCCGTTGTACTTCCGATTGCGTACATTCAAGATTACATTGACCATTTTGTCACTGGATCTTCGAATATGGTCGGCTTTTGCTCCATCCAAAGCTTTGGTCGAACGGGGCTTTCTGATCGATCGTGTGCCAGTCTTGCTGTGCTTGTGGGGAGAGCCGGTCAGGGCAGTACACATGGAAGTGAGCACTCCTGGTTTCTGGAGCCAGCCTAGATTTGTGAGTTCATTGTCTACAGACAGTGTTTCAGCTGTAGCGTTAGCGTGAATAGTGAGCCCAGTAGTGCTTGCTGGGCTTGGAGGCGACAAAGAATTAGACAGAGCGCCTGGGCTACTCGGTAGCGAAGCACCCGAGGCTATACTCAAGCCAGGGCTTGTGTTGGCGGGCTTGGGAATGGTGGCAGTAGCTAACATGTTGCGTTTTCTTGACACGATAGGATGAATTTGACAAGTCCGATAAACTCTGACACCACCTATCAGCTCCGATCCGCAGTCAAAATCTCCTCTTTTGAAAGCTAGAGGTTGTTGGTGTGTTTGAATGTAATTTCACGATCAGTGACTTCAAGCTTTGATCCAGTTATTTGATCCCGACAAAAACAATAGTGTCCCCAACAAAAGCAGTTTTTTCTCGATGAATCTCCAAAGACTTGACTCTTAGTCTTGAATAATGACTTCAGAGACTATTATTGTCTACTCCAAATGTTCTTTCGTGTTCTTTTCTAAGTGATTCGGGCGACGATCGCCTCAATAGAAGACTGCTCAGACAACCATGCTGGTCAAAGAGCTGAACAAAGATCACGTGAGCCTTCTTTCCTGTTGACTAATTTTGCTCTGCGGCTAGTATCCACTAGCAACGTTAATTAATTGCACACCGGGGACCAGTCTTGCATGCATCAGGCATGCGGAGGATGTCAACAGTAGATCTAGACTATCCCAATGTCCTTAGAAGATTGTATATGATACTGTCTATTAATTTTCCCAATTTTTAGGAATAAAACATAACAGACTGAATGATTATACATGACATGAACATGTATCGTAAAAACGAACACACAAAAAAAAGGATATATTCATACAAAAAAATCAATATGTATTACATGCATGTAAAATTAGTATTTTAAGTGACTATAGTCCTCATCATCTGGTACAGATAAGTCAGTCAAATTCTCATAGTCTGTAAAAGGAGAAAATAATGCGCAATATAATACCGTGCTAAAACATCATATCACACAGACATGATAGAAGAAATTTTGTGATTAAAGCAAGCTACTACAGTTGTAATAACAGCTGACAACATAGTTACTATTATGCAAGTAGTAACAAATGTGCATTTCCAGGTCTGCGAATCTTGTTGGCCAGATGCATGTTCCTTCATGCGTGACATTAAAATTTCATTTGTTCATTATTATAGAAAAACATCACAAAACGTCACACTCAGATTTCTATTATTAGTAACTTCTGGTTGACTGACGCAGTTCCTTGCATGGACAAGAATTTCATACTTAGGCCACTAAAAATTTATCTGAAAAACTTCCCAATTTACACTATGTCAGTTAGGAATCCTAGTGCAGTATACTAACCTCTGTTCTTATCAGATTCCGGGGTTCTCTTCTTTTGAGTTAAAATTGGCTCAGGTGTGCAGTGCCCTGTGGTACCATTTAATTCAAGATGACTATAGTTTTGGTTTGAAGGGTCGTAGCCAGAAACTTTAGATTCTTGCAAAATACTGTATTCTTGATCATCGTTGCTCCCTGTATAAAATACAACACTGTCGTCATGCTATATAGTATACAGGTGAGTTGAAGTTCAATTACTATTGTTTGGAGCTGCCTTGTGAACAGAAATATTCTCATCCAGGCTGCGAGATTGGCCTCCCACTAGAGAAAAACAGAAAACAGCAATGAAATTGGACTTCACCACACGCGCGCGCACACACACACACACACACACACACACACACACACACACACACACACACACACACACACACACACACACACAC
>CAXIPT010000003.1:4700705-4760847 GCA_964030475.1 Tethya wilhelma | reverse complement strand
CACACACACACACACACACACACACACACACACACACACACACACACACACACACACACACACACACACAAACACACACACACACACACACCAGTCAAACACACCACATACCTGCTCAGTGAAAAGAAGATTATTTAGTGTTTGGATCCAATCATGTTTCTCCTGAGCATTCTCAGCTGCCAAATGATACGTGCGGTCCTCGGTGCACACATCAAACACAAACTTGTGACCTTTGATGGGCTCACGAGAAATGACTTGGTTACAATCCTTGAGATTAATCATTCCTATAGACAAAATGTTGGTTGAAGGAATGAAATAGCATTCATGGTGAGGTATTTCTATTCATCAGTGAATAACTAGTGTTGCCATAAGGGGATTGTGGAGGTATGCAAAATACAAAATAATGAATTGTTAATCGATTATCATGTACTTTTATTAGATGTGACATGACTTACACTAGAATGGTTTCGGGATAAACATCACGAGAATACAAACAATATGTACACGTATATTCACACACACACACACACACACACACACACACACACACACGTGTGCAGCATCACAATGTTGCAACAATACCAGTTTCTAGATTGAACACATGATACACTTTACATCCTGTCTGACCAAACATAGACCAACAGCACCATAAGAGTCAATTGGTTATGAGACAAAAATGATTCAATTAACTAACTCCATGTGGATGAAACCTGACCCTCCACCTCACAACTGTCTACATGTTCCTAAGCAACACTTCAAAATACAGCACCAAAGCCAACAGTCCTAAAATGAAATGGTCTTTCACAGGAGCTTGGCAACATATTCCAACTATAGCTGAGTTTGGATGAAATTATTCCTTGCATTTACTGTATTGTGTACTGGTATGCCATACTTGATATAGTTACAGCAAGGTGCATATGCGATCACACAGAAATGAAGACTATAGTCATAGCAAAATAATGTTCTTGGCATCCCATACAAGACTTATACTGTCAAGGAAAACCTATACCCTTAATACTCAGTCTCCCATTTCAATTAGGTTGCCATTAATTTAATGCACTTGAGTACAATGTGATTATCATGTGTGCACTCTATGCAAAGCCACTATATACTGTCCAAGGGAAGTGTTAACCAATAAAACGAAGAAGCATTGGTGTAAAGTGGTTGGGACAGGTGAAAACAAACTGTGACTATAAACAAATACTGCACTGATAAACCCACAGATACTATATACAGATATTTATCAGGGTACAGAGTATACAAATTATATCATTCTATTGTCAACAGAGATGTATGCAAGAAAGATGAACCACGCCACAGCACACTACTATTGCATGTGTGCCTCTTGTTTTCATCAGGATGGGTGGACCTCACTTCACTCTCAGGAACTTCACCGCGAACAGCCCAATTATCATGAAACATGTACACTCAAAACACACTCGCCTTTTGGATCAGCCAGTCTAAGTGCTTCAGCTTCACTCTGGTAGTACTCTAGTCTCACATATCTGTCGGCTAGTGGGTAGACTAGCTTTGAGTCCATGAGCAGAAACCATCTTTTGTGCCATTGAGCTACTTTGGCTTTGTTTTCTGGAGGGCTCTTTGTTAGATAGCCCCGCTTGACTGTTTCTCCTTGAGACATTAAGTTTATTGTATCACGATAATACTCTCTGAAAGTACTTTCTTTTGCTATTTAAAACTATTCACTGCGTCGAGTTTTTGCTTTTATCAAGACTCAGAAATTAATCAATGCAGGTGGGCGGGGTTTTGGTCTGATTGCATATGCGCATGCGGTCGTGAAACCATGATTTCGCGAAAGACGACAAATAACATGAATACTAGATGCTAGCTGCTTGCTAAACAACAACAACAACAACAACAACAACAACAACAAACTAAGATGGAGGGTATGGGGCCTGGGGGTGGGGAGCATTAGGATATGAACGTGGTCTAAAATGAGGGGGGTACATGGCCCCCGGTGGAGGGGGCCTAAACATAGGTCTAGGGGGTGGAACAATTCCATGGAGAGGGGCCGGAGCTCCAGTATAGCGTCTCTGATAGTGGTGTGCAGGAGGTGGTGGAGGTGACACCCCGCGGGGACCATGGTGATGGTAGTAGGGGGGCTGCTGTGCATGTGCATGCTGAGGTTTGTTTAGTGAATCACGCATTCTTGCACTATTGGCTGAAAGTGTACAAGAAAAGACAACATCAATATGGCAGCGCCAGATAGGCTAGAGTAATAAAAACCTACAATTATACCACTCATTGATCTCAATGCTTGGAACCAGTTCTTTAACACGCTGAATTACCTGACAAAAATAGGCATGAATTTCAGATTTCACATTCAAATGCACAGTGTTATTGTACGACAATGGATTTTGCTCACAAGTGATCCTGAGTGCTTTTCTGAGTCCTCATTCCATATGTGAATGCTGTTATCAAATCTTCGAATCCTAACACTCACTCCACAGATGTCATCTCCTTCAGCCATACAACCTGAGAACTGTTCGCCGATAGCCGCCAACAGAATTTCTTGCCAAACATTAGACTGAAAAACAGACAGTTGAAGGTAGGTGATAGATATCCAGGGTGAAGGTAGATTGTGAGAGGCTTACAGTGTCTTCTTTCCTTATCTTGAAAGTCCACTGTCCTCCTTCAACATTGTCTACATCTTCCCTGGAGCAAACACATACACACAGATCACCATTCATTACTGTATTTAGGCACAGTCTATTATAAATGGCACAGTAATGTATTCATAACTAAAATGTGGCAATTCCAAGGGAAAATAATCATCACAAATAATCATCACATCCTCAAATCTTATAAAGTACAGTGCTGCTTACACTCACCACACTGGCCTCCTCTTCTCTCCACGCATCAGGTGGTAGCTCTCTCTATCGTTCAATTGGTCAGCTGTAGGAATGTTATTAACCACTGCCCAGAAAGCCTAGAGTATAAAACCATTAGACCACACACATTTCCATAGGTTGAAATTACAAATTATACCTTAATTGTACGGACTGTGATGATTGGGCGCAAATTAGCAAAGTAATCTTGAGCTGATCCATGCTGCAGAGATCTATGAGAACACAGAGGTGCATACTCACGTTATATGTACATTCACTTCTCAAAAAACACTTACTTATCAAACCACAAAGTCCAAGGAGAGTGGAGAGGATAATTCTCAGGGTCTTCCTTACTGCATTTCTCTAATTCATCTTGCGCTTTGCGAGACAATCTTGGCGATGCAGTGATAGCCTTTTCTCGATCAAGACCACCCAGCAACTGGCTATCTTCTGGCGTATCACTGCTCAGCTGCTCACCGCTCGATGGTGGTTGCTCGCCAGTCGCCATCTTGAACTGGTGGTGTGCAGCAACTAGAACACCTCAAAACAACACCGTAGTCACACCCCCTCCATCAAGCCGGCCCGGCGCGCGCGGCCGATTAAATTATGCTTGCATATTTGACGATCAATACCATCTTGTTACTTTACTGAATGACAAGTGATACAAACTCTTAACAGAAAAATAAGTCAGTTTCTATGTTAAACAGTCAATTGTCTATTTGAAAACCTAAATGTATAGAGTTCATTTACACACAGTGACAAATACATTAATATACTGAATCGATTGAGATGATATATACAGTTGGTTAGTATTTTAGCATTAAATATGGGACTAGTGGTGATTCACACAATAAAGAAGATGATAGCATGTTTGCTTGTTCTTGAACTGGAAGTACATTACATTACATTGTGAGGCCTGCAATATACAGAAAATGGTAATGGTCGTCGCAATCATAAACAAAAACTTAACTATAGATCATTGTAATGCCCTACCTATGAGTCGTGTTGATGAGGCACACTAATAGAGACAGTGTAAGTGCCGTCGTTAGTGAATTGTGAAGTTACAGGGAGTGATGGGGGTGTGGAGGGCTGCTCCATTTTGATCTCCAGTCCACCCACAGGACTAGCACCATCTTCAGTGTCACTATAAACAAAAACCAGTACATTACAATAAAGTATTTGGCATCATTTTTTAACACGTATAGTTGCTAGCTTTAAGATGGCGAGAAAAATCGGGACAAAATGGACTCACGAGTCATCCTCTGTGGACAGTGCTTCGTCCTCTTCTAGGTTACCCTCTTGAGCCTGAGGTGGTGGTGGTGGTATAGCAGCAGCAGCGTTGGTGATATAATCACTCATGCCACCATTGTGTCTGTGATTATTGAGCGTCTCCATGGGAACAAGAGCCGAGGTGGCCTCTTCCGACATCTCGACGAGTTTGGACACGCTTGATTCCTCTTCTCCGATAGCTGCATGGATCGAGACAGCGGACAGACAAAGATAAAGAATTTACTCTGGAATGCACGGAATTTTTACTCACTCTTACTCTTACCCATATCGTTTTCAGGCGAGTTGTTGCCAGAGTCTGACACAGGCTGTTCCCCCTCCACACTAACCCTGAGGGAAAAGACAACACAAACAGAGACAGAGTGACTTCATGCAGCTGCTAATATCAAGAGTTCAAATGTAGTGCCCAATTATCTTTATTGTTGTTGTGTCTGACTTGTGTCTTGGCAACCAATAGAGGAGTTGTTGAGAAACAATATATAATATGTATATATAATATATTATATAGAGTACTTCACATGCACACACACAAAGTGTATATATGTAGCCGATTGTGTCTGGGCTAACTGGGAAGCTTTACTCACAAAACCATTAGTTGTTTTTTTGTTGTTGTGTTGCACACAAACACACACGCACTACACACAAAGCATTAGGTCATGCACGGTGAGTGGGTGTGAGAATACTCCACTGCAAATACACCAAATCACCACATTCCTCATTAATTGCTTTCCTTTACCTCCAAAAGGCCCAAAAATAACAGTTGTGGTAGTATACACTAGTACACGTTGACAAGCAATGTATACTCATCTCAGAATAAACTGTCAACAACCAAACTAACATCTTTATGTGTCTTTTCTTCTTGTAGAGGGTGTCGTCAACTGTCCAAACTGCTCCTCGACTCTTGTTCAGCTCAACACGTACAAAACACTTGTGCAGCGATAAGTTGTGTCTGATAGCATTCTGTGCATGGACAGCACAAGGGAACATGATAAAGTTATCATTTGTACAATATTGGTTGGAATTGCACACGCACACGCGCACACACACACACACATACACACACACACACACAAGCAAATCAGTCGTAATAATAAAGTCACACCACTCTTTCTCCACCTCTAATGCGCTATTTTGACTGACAGCTCCAATAGTGTCTACACTATTGTGATTAGATTGAGACATCATGGGATTGATGCCATATCAAATAGTGGGATGCCCAGAGCCTACTATAGACTACTACTGGAGCAGCTGTCCTTCACAGAAAGGGCACACACTATTGCTATTTACACCATAGAAGTCTTTGCATGCATTTGTGATGAAAAGTGTGTCTAGGTTGATTGAAGTATACCTATATGCATGGATGCATATCACTAGTGCAGACAGCTGTCACTGACCTTCCATGTTGGATTGTTGTCTCTGAAGTAGATGAAATTCTTCATGAACCAGGCGTAGATTTCACAGAGAGTGAGACACTGTTCAGGAGATTCTAGAATTGCCTGTATTAATAATGAAAGGGGGAGGGAAGGGAGGGGGGGTAAGCTATTTGTATAAGTGTGTGAGTGTGAGTGTGTTTGCAATCACGAATTATAATCACTGTGTGTGTGACTGCATATTTGCATGCATGTGTGCACCAAGACCTTTTGATGATGAGTACAAATCACACGCATTACTGGCACACGTAAACACTATCACCACCAATTACAACAAAACATAACAGACAAATGTGTTCTCCCCCATGTATGATGGTCGCTGGGCCGTAAGATGTACAAACACACACACATACACACACACACGCACACACACGGTCCTATTGATTTTCAATGGCTGGCGCCATTCATTGGACACTCTTAGAGCCATCGGTGAACTTCAAAGTGCTCCTTCTAAAGAGCAAGAGTAACCAAGTGTGACAGAATAGATGGTGGAGGAATGACAAACACTGACTGGGCGGACACACACCAACATATGGGCCATAATTACAACAAAAATATTGCAGAATGACTTATTAGTTGTCACTAGACAAAACTGAATGCTCCTTAGGGTAGCTAATAACAGACAACAGTCTCACTCACTATGTACACTATTTATAATAATAGTATATATAGAAAAGAATTATTATTGAACAGAAAACTACATGCATTTGTGTACGTGTGCATGTACAATTCTTGCACACAAAAACCACTAACAATGGGACACAGTGTGTTTCAAGTTGGAACGAGAAATGACAAATACTAGTACTACACATGTTTGCTTTCAATGCAACCACAATGCAAGGGAGGGTGTTGCTACTCAATGTGATGAATTGCATTGTGCTTGGTAAAACAGGCAACATGTTGGGCCTTGTTGCTACCTCAGAAACGAACACAGTACAATACAGGGTTTACACAATAACCACACACAAAAGAGAGCCTGTAACAAATATAGTGTTCATGTAATGTTCAAGGTGGTGAAAAAAAGAATTCTTACGAAATTTGTATGTGGTAAACCTGGTGCACTGTGTGGCCTTGTAGAAGGTGGCCCGTGTGCAAATGACTATCACTTTGAATTGGGCACTTATGGATAAACAGGCATTCTTGTTTGTTGTCTGTAACATGTTGTGGGGGTAGTACAACTATACTACCACAAATGACAGTCTGCAAACACCATTAGTATTATTATTGTTAGGTTTACACAACAGAACACAATGACAAATGCCCTCCACACAATGTCCTACAGCTGCTGCTTGTTCTTACTTGTCGAATGAGTGCTGCATAAGTAAAGGGTGGTCTCTGGTCCACATTGGCATAGCGAGGAATGGCCTTTCTGAGTTGTTCTTGTGACTCTACATAAGCAAACAACAACGAAAAATGTGATGATAGTGAGGTAACACAGACAGTGTTTGTATAGTAGAGGATCATTTTGGGTTAGCTGTTGTTAGTAGTTCAAAGCCAGGAATGTGTAGGGGTCTTTACAGAGCAGGTGGTTACTGAAATGCCTCTCTTTCCCTCCTTTTAGTTTTCTGTCTCTTCCCCTCTCTTTCTTTTGTGTACACACACACACACACACAATCGCTCTCACTAGCTACCATACATGCCTATCTTGTAAAAAAAATTTTTTTTCATCTTACTACACATGCATACATTTACTCACACATGCATGCCTCCTGCATACTCACACACACACTCTCATGCCACCACAAAAAACAATTTAATTATTCCACAGGCCACTGTCATGCAGAGGTGGTTACTTAGTGGTTTGTGGGCTGTGGGTTGCCATCCCAACAAAAGGATCATATAAGCCACCCAACCAACCAAACTGTATTCATGAGAAAATACACACATTCCACATTAAAAAAACACACACACACACACATTTTTTTTTTTTTTTTTTACCGTCAAAAGCAACTGGAGAGGGTCTTTCCCGAGTGACCTGTCTGGTGTGAGTCCTCATGGGTCCAACCTCGCTCATCTGCTGCCCGCCGTTGGTGTGTGGAAGTTGAATGAGTGGAAGTTTCGGTTGAATGAGTCCGTCTAGGCTCGGAGGAGTAAAAGTCTGCGTCACTGTAATGCTCTTGGGCGTTCCCGGAGGTGGTGTGGCCATCGAGGACAAACCGGCCTTTCCGGATTGGTCCAATTTGAGCGAAGAAGGAATAGTGACGGCGGGAACGTGAACGGAGTTTGTGAGTGTGGTATTTGCCCCTTGGGATGTGTAGGGGGCGACGGGAATACTAGGCTGCTGTAATTGAAGAGGGATAATAGCAGGGCCGCCGCTCTGGGAGTTCACTCCCTGATGGATGATGTAGACAGGCTGACCGCTCTGGTCGTACATGGCCGTGTGGAAGAGAGGGGTGGGCGTCGTAGCTACAGGCGTCTTTGCCGAAGAAGGAGCCGAGTTTGAAGAGGTTGAAACTCCAGACGGAGAGATGGAAGGGTGTTGTGACTGAGAGCTGTCGACGTTGTCCAACTAATAACATCAAGAAAACAACGTCGGATTTGAATAAGTACAATGTCATTGATTAGTTTGGAGTTGCATAATCATCGGTTATGATAGAAACGAGAGGAGTGCCAAGAGATTTAATAATGACAATACAAACAGACTTACATCAGAAGATGAGATGTTAAGATGTTTTTTCATTGCTTTCAGCCTCTCTCCCTCCATCATAAGCTGCATGCAATGTACATATATACATACATACATACATAACGTGTTTATGTTCAGCTGTGAATACACATCCTGTTACACATGTAAAGCCCTACGCAGACACACTAGTATTCAAAGAGACAAGTATCATGAGGGATGAAAGCCTGGTGTGTGAAAATGGCCAAAATGCATGACCTTTAGTAAACAAAAATGCAATTTTCCCGACTACAAATGTCAACAATAAGCCAGAAGTGAACACAAATATAGGATAGGTTGGATAACAATGCTGTCTTCAGATGAATTATGTCAGCATAAACATCACAACATAATTAGCGCTTCCAAAGGTGGCATGTGGGCCTGCAAGCAAAGCCACCACAAAGACCCACCATATGCCAACATCTCTGGCAGACTAAAGGAGTAGACTTTTGTTGCTAGCAAAACAATGGCTGGCAAAAGTATTTTGTGTGCACACTGCCTAAGGCTGCTTGTTTGTTTGCTGTGGCCATGATAATCACCTTGATACTTTGTGTGTTGTGAGAGCAAGCACATCCTGTGGTGTCTGGCTGCATATGTAGCCAGCTACTAACTTCTAACAGACCCAGGACTGGATTACAGAGCTACTAGTAATTTGTACCTCAGACAGCCTAGCCTTTTGACCTAAATCCAGTTACAAATGCTACAACTTTATTTATCTGAAGGGTACACTAAGTGACAGAAGACAATCCTATATATATCAAAAGAATGCTTGTGCAATGCAGCAAGTACCTAGAGTAATATTTTTTAGTCAGTGTGTACAGCAAAGGAACATTTGAGTCACAATTTCTGCTCATTTGGGGCACCACAAGCCAGCGTTATGGTGCAGGCGCCATAGTAAGGCTGGTCTCATAGGAACCAGAGCAGCTGCTCTTCATAGAAAAGGAGACACAATTTATACACCATGGACTCTGCATGCAATTGTCTCTGGCTTGATTGGCATGATTGATTGACTGAAGCACACATCAAACTTAGTCTATATTGAGCTAGACCCATTTTTTCTACTTCAGATCAAAGTCTAGTGGATAGACCAGGCACCAGGAGTAAAAAAAGAGTCTAATTGTATAGACTAACATCAAACTTTGAGAATCACATAATATCACTACAGTGTCAGACAGGTGAGCATGCTTCACATAATACTCATGCATATCTTTCAATCTTAGACTGCAGTATTTGGTAAGGGTATTTTGCTGCCACTATTCACTCTTATCTGTGGGGCCAATCACAGTTCCATTGTACACACATACCTGTTTCTCCAAATGGTCGACAATCATGGTCTGGACTTTTACTTGCGCCCGAGCTTTATGATTGAGAATGTGATCTGTGCTCAAGTGACTGTAGAGGTGTAGGTGTATGCATGGAGAATGGAGTATTGGAGTATGTGTGTATCCAACTGCGTTGTGTTTTAATACAATTATACATATACACACAAACCAAACACCCAAAGCTTGTAAACTAGTAGACAAACAAATAATTGTTTATCTTTTTGCATGCATGACTACATGTTATTTAAAGGTGGCACCTCAAAACTAAAGTACACAGCTTTTTGTTGATTTACAGCGAGGAATAATCAACCGTGTGTTTGCATTGTGGTTTGACTTCAGACCACAGCTGGCCCAGGATATACACAACAATGTTGATGCATGCACAGCCCCTTGACAATGCTACACTTTCAACTGAGCTCTTGTGTGTGTACGTTTCCACCCACGTGTGTTTGTGTGGAGGGGCTTGTGAGATTGCCAGGTGGGAGACATGTAGTTGAAAACTTGATTTGGATAAACCCTTTGCTTTTTCCCACAATCGAAAAAATGTTGCTCCAAGCTACATACCATGTACCTATGCATACATAGCTAGCTTGTTGTGAATACATGGTACAATTCTTGGCTTTACTGAATGGTGTTTATTTTAAATTATGGACTGTTAATCAGGGTGTTAATAAACGATAACTTACACTGCCATTTGTTCTTTGGAAGTGATCCTGGTAGAGCATCCTGGCCACTTACAGTGACTGCCCTCTTCGTAGAAAACTTTTACACTTTCTGTTTGTGTGTGTGTGTGTGTGTGTGTGTGTGTGTGTGTGTCGTGTTGTGTGTGCAGTTTTTGTTTGTGTGTTTGCAAGCATGGTTTGTGCTCTTGGAAAATAAGGCATCACAAATGAAGGTATAATTTGATTATCGCTAATTTACGCCAATAAACACCCTCAGGGTGTTGACTAGGCTATGAAAGAAGGGAGGGGAGCTAATTAGGGCAGCAATGTGTATATACAACAGGTAAATAAAACTACAACATAGTCTGAACTGTCAAAATTGTTACCACATTAACACAACCACATACATACAAACAGAGACTTTGAACATATCCAAACAAAGTATGTGATTTCATACAACCTTGCCAGACCACAGCAGAGCTAGGGAAGAGGGCTACATGCACCGGCATGCATATACATACATACATACATACATACCCCAACCACCTGTATAAAGCGAAGCAAGGCAACCACTATCAAAAGAAGAAAGGCTTCAGAGAACAAAGGCCATGTTTACAGATGAGATAAGTTGTTGACACAATGGGAGAATGATGGAGTCATGATGTTTGTAGAGAGTTAGTGTGCCATATTTGGCCCTGGTTCCCAGAGATATTATGTGTATAATATAAAGAAGCCACCCAACAACATACATGTACCAATGTTAAAGCAAAGCAGACCAACAACAACAAACAAGTAAACAGAACAACACAAACATGGGAAGACCTTTGGGTAAACAGTGAGGGTTGTTTGTTAAAACATGGAGGTACTAAATGCAACATATCAACAACAATTCACTTTGTGGCTTTTCAGTTACATTGTTTCCGAGTAGACTCAGTTTGTATTACTAAGATTCAAGTTGACAATAGTATTAATTTATGCAAACCAAAGAACGGTTATTTTGCTGTTTAAAAAAAGACAAAGTCAGACATAATATTATTTTATTAATACATGCACAAACGAACACACACACACACACAGCCCAGCAAAGCACAGCACAGCACAGCACAGCACAGCACACTACAAAAATGCAGGGACATCTGGAGCAGTTATATGAGCCTTATTTTGGATTTATCACAATGGCATGAAGCAGCTGTTTCACTCCATAAAATATTGCACAGACAACAAACACCTCCATGAATATCATTAAGATAAACATTGCTGAACAACAACAAACAAGTTGTTTGTTTAATAGTAGTCCATAAAAGTAGACACCTACACACAAAAGCATACTCACACACACAAACACATGACCTTACCTCCTGTGTAGGAAGAATTTTACTCCAATACCCACACAAAGAAAAATGTAGCCACTTTTGCTAGCTAGGATACATCAACTTTTAGAACTACTAAATAAAGCATTTTTACACACACACAGATTCCACTACATGTATGTAAGCCCACAACTGTGTTAACGTAGCTAGTTATGACGCCGAGTTAAATATTAATTGATGTATTGATTATGTTTGCAGGTCATTGATTATTCATAGCCAACTGCTGCCGGTGGGAGGAAAAAGAAACAATCTCAAATACATACCTACCAAAGATCACATCAAACGCAATTCTAAGTGCCTCTAATGTCCTGTGCAGAGGTGTATGGCTGTGAATATCATTAAGAACAACAAGACAACATTGAGAAAGGTATGGATCATTTACAGCCTACTCACTACCTGTGGGCGACTAACTGCTGTAGTGGCCCTCCCCACTATCCGATGTAACTTTATCCCACTAAACAACTCGCACCCCTCACTCGCTCGCTCACGAGTGAACATTCCAGCGGCGAGTCAGAAATATCGTGTGTGCAGAGAAACAAATCACAATAAACAAACTTCTGGCGAACTCATACCTGAGTGTGTGGGGTGAGCGGCGACAGCTGCTGATTGTTGGAGTCCTGTTGCCATGGGCAACCTGTGAGGAGAGGAGGGGAACATACGGTAGATCACATGCATCAGTAAACAAGAATTGCATATCCATCAACCAATACAGATTGTGTTTTCATATGCACGAAACCAAGAATACATAATAACAAAAATTATTATTACGTTTTCCTGACGCAATCAAGAGATTGGAAAACGAAAAAAAAAAGAAAAAAAAAATCAAAGGGATTTTTGTGCAGTGAGCCCTACAACATGCATTTTGGGAATGGCTCTTTACACATGTAGGCCATCACCATTGTTATCTGCAGGCTGTGTTGTCACTGGCAATTAAGACCATTGAAAGCATTCAGCAGGCCTACAAACATACATGCTCACCTATTTCACTAGGACATGCAATTTGCACAGTACACGACTACACGGCTAAAAAGACTGAACAAGAGGTCCATCAGTGTTCATTTAATACACTTCGAAGCAACCCCATTTGAATAGAATACTGGTAACGTGGTAATTCACGCAAAAGGAGTCAAGTGTGCGTGCATCTTGTTGACACATTTCGTGTACCTAGGTAGGCACGTGAAAAACAAACACATATTTGGCGACACGGCTTTGTTGAATAAGTGAATGAGGGGAAGGGGGAAGAGTGATTACAATACAATGTTGACATCAATTATGCAAGGATGGTGACAAAATTGCATTTCATCTGAGCGATCGTTAAACCAGGATTGAGAGGGGTATACCATGCAGTGCAAGCCACTCTCGGTTGCACACCAAACACATTTTGAGAACATTGAAAATGCATTGCAAAAAACATAAAATTAACTATAATTATTATATAAAAATGGCAGAAAAGATTAAAAATAAATGACTTACACTAGTCCTGTCCCAGACTGTAACAGTGCAGCTCTGTCCATGTTAGCAGCAGCACCAGAAGATGGCACTCCATAGCCCACAGTAGTAAGGTGTACAATAGAGCCAGCTGCACCAGAGACTGGACTAGCAACATCTGCAGCTCCTAGCTGGCCTGCAGCGGCAATCTGTGGAGCCAAAAGAGAGGCACCTTGGATGACTTGTGCTCCAGAAGCCATGTTCTGAGCAAAAAAAGGAACTGCGTTCATGGTGTTTGATGTCTGAGCAGAAGAGATAGCGATGATGCTTGGTTGACTTGAAGGTGAGGGAGGATTGGGAGTATTCACGTTGCCCGAGAAGACAATGTTCTTGACAATGGTGTTGTTCGTGTGGTGATGGTTATTGGCGGTAATAGGGAAAAGAGAGTTGTGGTTATTATTAGTGATACTACTGTTCAGTGTCGTATTGTGTTTCTGGATTACAGCGCTCATTGCCATTTCATGAACAAGACCCTGCCAGGGATCGGAAGTGGGCGTTGGGCAGGGAGGGGAAATGGGAGAGCAAGAAAGAACGGAGGATGTGGAGGAGGAAGACGAATTGCTAGTAAATTGTCGGAGTTCACTTATCACCGGAGATCCTTTGTCCATGGAGTGGTGACCAATTCTCTTCAGCCTGTTCGAACAATGGAAAAAAAGAAGGGCTTGATTCACACTTGTTTACAGTACAGTGATAACACATCAATTGACAGCTACATTTCTATGCTTATTGTGACAATTGTCACTTGTTTTCAACCAACAATTACAGTATGAATTGGGGCAGTAAAGAACACAATTATCAGTATGTATTTTGTGCAGATTAAACACCCAACACTATCCAACCACAATTCTCACCCGCTGCAAACCACACTAAACAGCAAGTGTCACGCAAACCGACTTTGCAATAACAGCTACAGCTTGTACGTGTGCAACTTGTTAGCTATTCAAACAAAGGTTTTCGACCAAACACACTTGGAATAAATTTACTGCAAATAACGTTTGCATACCACTGCGCCAGATTAGTATCATTACTGTACCTACTATGGGCTATAAACTTTCACTTCAGTACATAGGATTCATATAATTGCACTGTCAATCTGTAGTATTGACTTACCTCTTTCAGCTGTCCGCGATTCCTATGTCGTCGTTCGTTCACCGTCTGTACGTACGTCAGCAAGTGATACAGCAGAAGAAACTAAGTGCCATACCAAAGCCGTCCAAACTGATAGTAACTTTTCTGACTGAAGTACGATGTTTTATAGCGGATGTTAAAACGTTAGATCGATAATATGATCAGTTCAGGAAATAATGACATATCGCACAACAGTAATTGGTTGTTGTAATTTGTATGTATTCTCGATTGCACACGTAATGAATAACATAAACAAACAATATCCGGAGGAATACTTTCCGTATAATCTATCAGGATATTACTTTGCATGTACTATTTTTATTATTACAGCTGAAATAAATAGGACCTACAAGGTGCAACAAAAAAGAACTAAAATGTCCATGACACTACAGAGCTCCACATTTTTTCAGCATGGGGACCAACTCATTCTTGTCAGCAAGGGCCTTTGTTTCGGTGCCTCCTCCAATGCACTTGCCATTGATAAAAACTCTTGGGACAGAACGTGCACCAGTTAGACTGAGAAGATAATCTTGGATAGCTTCCATATCAGCTGCATGTAGACATTTCAAAAAGGAGGAGTACATTATAACAGAAAGCTGTATGGTAGGAAGTTTATGTTTCAATGGCCAGTACGTCTAAGGGTGAACACATGCTATGTAGCTATATATAGATGCATATAATCCTTGGACAATCACAATACTACATCCCTCACCTCTTTCATCCAGCTCAATGAGATCGTACTTGACACCAGTCTGGTTGAGTTGCGTCTTGGCCATTTTACAGAATGGACAGTAGGTCTTTGAAAAGACGACCACTTTGTTGTTCTTTACCTTATCGTCTACAAACTGCTGAGCCATTTCTGAAGGTGCATGGATTGTGGATGAGTGCACAATTGTTCTTTAATCCATACAATTTAAACCACATCACAAAACTATCAAAGTACACACCCTTATCTATCCCCTTTGAAGAAGACAGTCCCATGACAGATTGAAAAACGAACACTTACTGCTTAAACTGGATCTCCAAGACGGTGCAAAACTAAAGATTGGTTTAGAATTGAGCTTGATGGTACTTTTGCACTGCCTGACAGAAAGTAGAACACTTCTTGACACAGAGAAACTGATGAAGAGCAACCTCATAAGAGTTAGCGCCTGCTGAGTGTACAAAGGTCAGGTATGTCCCACCATCCAGGAAACACGAGGGGCTAAAGCACTGAATTTGATTAATCCACTATAAACTATTTGCCACATATGGCTAGGAGAGCGGAAGAAGAAGAATTGGCTTCTACAGTGAAGAAACTACATGCCAAACTGAGGAAGCTGGTGAGAAAAGGTGCACTCCCTGATACATTCTCTTCTGTTGTGCATTATCTCATCATGTTATGATCATCTTTATAGGAGATGCTGACACAGTCTGGCAAGAGCACTTATCTGACAAGCCAAGCTTGTTGGAGTATTCTGATGCAATGCGATCGCTTGCCACTGGACCATGGCACCAGGCACAGGAAGAGGGAGGCAACAGGATAGCTTGGTGTATGGACGTTTGTGAGGAGTACTTCAGAAGAGGAGCTATGGTCAAACTCTTGGTCAAAGATTTGAGGAGAACTGTCCATCAAATGCCTACTTTGATTCCTCTGGATATGCTTCCACCAACTGAAGAAGATGCGACTCGTCTTGCTGAAACTTTTAACTCAAGAAGGTGGAGTCTCCTTGATGTTGGTAGTTGTTACAATCCATTCAGGGCATACCCACAATTTGAAGTTACAGCAATTGACATTGCTCCTGCTGATGAGGTACATATGTTAGCCTAGCTCCTTCCCACACTCTCGCCTTTGACCTTGTATTCAAAGGGGGAGAGCCTGGGAACAAGGCTAAGGTACAATGTTTGTTATGATGTGTGTATACATTCATCACTGTGCCCTTTATTTACAGTCTGTTCAATGGTGTGACTTCATGAATGTGGACATTTGTGAGGGAAAAGTTTCTCAAGGTCAAATCAGTGTCAATTCCTCACCACCTGCAATAACTTCTATCAAAACTAATTCATTTGATGTGGTGGTCTTTTCCCTTCTTCTCTCTTACCTTCCACTACCCAAACAGAGGCTAAAATGTGTTTTAAATGCTCACAAGGCACTCAAACTTCATGGACTACTGTTGATCATAACACCAGATAGCTCCCATCAGAATAAACACACCACAATGATGAAGTCGTGGAGAACTGCGATTGAAGCAATTGGATTTCATCGCTGGAAGTATGTCAAAGAAACGCACCTCCATTGTATGGCCTTCAGGAAGACAAGTTGTACTCAAGACTATGGTAACCAGTTAGACAGCCATCAGCACATGATGTACATTCCCCAAGACACTCACAAAGAAGATGAAGACAAAAAAGAACAAACTGAAGGGGGAAGTGTACATAGTGAGATTGAAAATGCTGAGACACTTCAAGAATTACCCTTTGAAAGTTGACAGAACTCAATTTGGAGTATGTATACTTGTACCAAAATGTACATTGTTTTTCTGTTGTTATTATTGTGAACAAAAAAATAGTTTTTTTTATGAAAAATAAACTTCCTTGTGTGTTGTAGTTTGACATGTGTACTGTACCTAACCAATGTTGTGAGGTTTTGGTTGGTCTAAGTATTCTTCTATTGGGGTACTGAATGCAGTGTTCTTTGTGAATGGAGACCGACTATTACTATTGGGAGTTTGAGTTACTCCAGTGACAGATGTTAAATTGTCGCTCCAATAGCTCAATGGCAGATCAGTATAGCTGTTGTGGGTCTAGAAAGCAAATGAACACCTTTTGAACTATACACTGCATATACAGATTATAGTATTTGTCATAATCAACATACCCTTGTAGCAGGAGGCTTGGTAGGGGTGAAATCTGTGAAAAATAGGAAATGTAATCACACAAAATGAGCATTCTGACATGTATGTGTATACCTTTCCCAAAATCTTGTTTGGTGGTTGAAACATACTCCATTTTAGGTGGAGGTGGATGAAATTCTTTGTGTACTTCAGAGCTGACCTTTTGATAAAGTTGCTGTCTTATCATCTCTTGTCTCTTGCCAATGGTACAGACTTGAGTGGGAGATGGAGGCTGGTAGGAATCTTCGACGGTAGTGATGCAATCCATTTGTGCTGAGAGGCTGGGAGAGAAGATACCCTGCATGAGAGAGATACGTGGATTATGAAGGAGATTGTAACACATTGAGTGGTTCATTCGATTGCTTGGCTTTTTTAACCTTGTGGCCCTCTCTATGTATCTTTGTACAAAGAGTACCATCAGCATTTCGGTTGCCTTCTTCGAGATGAGCACACTGTCTCTGTATAAAAGTAGAACAGTACCAAAACCAGATCATTAATTTTAGTATATAATTTACTATCACTCATTCACTTACATCTTCTACCCAATTGGCAATTAGAGTCTTATTCTTCAGGTTTGTTGCCATCTTCACAAGTTGTGGTGGGCATTAACTAGAACTGTTAGTGGTTGCTAATAGCAACAATGTCATTGGGCTCTATCTATTTTTAGTACAAAGTCAGCGGTAGTGACCGTATTTGGTAAATCTACCGTAGTGGTTCTAATTTTAGAACACCATTACGAACGTCAACAAATCAAAGTTCAGATAAAAGAGTTCATTGCCACGTAAGTTTCAGTGAGTTGGCTTTTTATATATTTTAAACCAGACGTTGAACTAACACATAACCCAAACAGGTATCTTGCAGGGGTAACGGTAGCTCTAAAGAATGTCGGGCTTTGAAGATAGTGACGTGATGTATGAAACTGAGTCAGATGAAGAGGGGTATGACAGTGATGACGGACTCCAGTTCTCAGGAGGCGAGGAAGAGAGTGGCCTAGGAGAGCAGCTGAAGAGGAGGAGTACTGAGTATCAGACCCTCACACCAGATGAAATATCCAGGAAGATGTTTGCCATCATTGATGAAGTCAATGCCGTCTTTCAGGTACGAAATTACTGGTATGCTTCAAGGTGTCTGTATACATTCAAATACACACACGCACTCCACCTTGGCATACAGTTACCCACACCACACGTCCGTATACTTTTAACCACTTGCAAATGGGACAAAGGGAAACTCATGGAAAGGTACGCTCCTCAAGAACAGGTGTACCTGTCCTGTACACTCACACACTACTTCCTCTCTAACCACGCTCTGTCATTTCCTTCCTGTACATGTGTTAGATACTATGCTGGTGACCAGGAGGCTCTATTTAGAGAGGCTCATCTGGTCCATCCTCGAAGGAGGAACTCAATACCCAAACAACCAAACTTAAGAGTGAGTTAATTAGTCATAATATCCATGGTATAACAAACTCTCCCTTACTACCAGTATGGCCCGAAATATTGACAGTCAAAAAATTTGACGGTTTGCTCCGCAGAACATAAAATAAAAATATTAATGAAATTAAATCTGATGATTTGCGCGTGTGTATAGTACATGCATGTACGATTGCCAAAATATCAGCAGGACTAAATTTGACGATTTGAACTTAGACATGTCAAAATTCCTGTAAATATTTCCGGCTATACGGTATATTTCATTGGGAAGTGGGGTGATGGGGTGAGCAAAAGGATAAATGTGTGTAATAGTCCTCTGAATTATTAGGTAAATTTAATGTGAGCAGACATTAAATATTATTACACCTACAGACCCAACAGACTGCCACATGTGGAGCCGCTGCTAGTCCAGGTCAAGAGTACATCTGTGACATTTGCATGTTGTCGTATCCTCTTGAGAAGACAGCTGGTCTGGAGTGTGGCCATCTCTTCTGTTGTGAGTGCTGGGACTCCTACCTCAAAGTGATGATCATGCACGAGGGCAGAGGTCAGACAATCTCCTGTCCTGCCACCGCTTGTGATATTGTCGTCGATGAAGCCACAGTGTTGTAAGTTTGTGTGTGTGTGTGTGTGTGTGTGTGTGTGTGTGTGTGTGTATGTGTGTGTGTGTGTGTTTACATTGTGCATGTGTACACGAAGGTGTATTGTATGCTATTCATGTGATATTGTAGTAATCGTGTTCATTAGTGGACACTGTTGTTGTTTGATTCAATTGACACACTCACTTACAATTTAATTGTACACACACACACACACACACACACACATACACACTGTATACTCATACTCGTACTCACGACCCCTCAGGAAGCTATTGTGGCTGCCCGATGTAAAACGAAAGTACCAATACTTGATCACCAACAGCTTCGTTCAAGATCATCCCAGTCTGAAGTGGTGTCCCTCCCCCGGCTGTCAGAATGCTGTGCTGGTCACTTACCCCGATCACGCTCCTGTTACTTGTGCTTGTGGATACTCTTTTTGGTGAGCATGTTATGTTGCCCTCTGTGCATTTGTACCAACTAAAAAAGGGACTCCCTGTGTCTTGAATTTTAGTCAAATAAAGATCGTACCAAGCTTGCTTCTCTCTCTCCCTCTTTGTTTCTCAATCTTTGACTATGAACTGCTCCAGAGTAGAGCTAGCCCAGCTGAAAGAGAAGCTGCTCTCCACTTGTATAATTTTAGAGTGTGCTATATACGTAGGAGGAAACTATACACACAAAATTTATTTAAAGTTTGTGTATAATTTGGGTTCTCTTTTTTTAATGTTATGATTGTCATGACTGATGGCAAAGCTTGTTTTTCTTAAAGCCTTTATTTTCAGTCAGATATGTACACATTCATGTACCTACCAACATCCACTTAATTGTGTACTTACCCTCTTATCTAACTAACTAACTATATATATATATATATATTTGTTGTATACGTATTGCAGTTTCAAGTGTAGTCGTGATCCACACGAACCCATACTCTGCGAGTATCTCAAGCTGTGGCTCAAGAAGTGTGACGATGATAGCGAGACGTCCAACTGGATTCAGGTGAACACGAAGGAGTGTCCAAAGTGCCATGCCACCATCGAGAAGAACGGTGGCTGCAACCATATGGTGTGTAGCACATGTAGAGCAGAGTTTTGCTGGACTTGTCTTGGTCCTTGGGAGCCCCACGGATCTAGCTGGTGAGTGACCCCATAAGGTTTTTGTCTAGAAGAAAATGTGGAAGGGGGGAATGGCCTCTTACTTTATTATTTTTTTTGGAGGGCAAGGGGGCTAAGAGGGGATAGATAGAACCCCTGTGGCAAAGAAAATGGTATAAATATGGCTCCAAAGAGCTGTCTCATTTGTGTTAGTACATCATGGAATTGACAGTGTGTATGGTTGTAGTTGTTGCCTTTTGTGCTGATGAATGGCACTACAAGTGCAGCACGGTGGTTTTGTTGTGTGTCACCCAACAAAGAGAGGATTTATTTGTCTTTTGTCACTGATTGAGGTTTACTGTATGTGTGTGTGTGTGTTTATCAGCTCTGATGTGTTGTTTTAGGTACCACTGTAATAGATTCAATGAAAAGGATGCACAGGTGGCTAGAGACGCCCAGGCTGTAAGTACACATATTTTTTATCTTAAAGCAAGTGTAGGCGTTTTAAATCAAAGATTGTTTTACGTTCTGTGTTGATGTTTTGTGCTATTGTTTGTCTTCTTCGTGTAGAAATCACGGGCAGCTCTGCAGAGGTATCTGTTTTACTGCAATCGATACATGAACCATTTATCGAGCTCTAAAATGGAGCACAAGGTACGTGAGAGGGTGGGTGGGCAGTGGAGGAAAGTGCTCATTATCGTTGCGAGTGTTTGTTGTTGTTGAGGTTGTTTACTTGTTTGTTGTTTGTACAGTTGTACGAGATGGCACATCAAAAGATGCAAGAAATGCAACAACTCAGTGTGTCTTGGATTGAAGTGAGTCTTAAGAGTCCTGTATCACACATGCACACATATTCACTTCTCTCTCTCTCTCTCTCTCTCTCACACACACACACACACACACACACACACACACACACACACACACACACACACACACACACACAGGCACAATTCCTCAAAAGAGCAGTAGATGTGCTCTGTCAATGCAGACAGACTCTGATGTACACTTATGCTTTTGCCTTCTATCTTCAAAGAAACAATCACTCGATGATCTTTGAAGACAACCAGTGTGATTTAGAAATGGCAACAGAAACCCTCTCGGAATATCTGGAGAGAGATATCACAAGTGACTCTCTAAGCAACATCAAGATAACAGTGCAAGATAAATCCAAGTACGTGTGTGCATTGTGGGAATACCCTGCTTGATTGTTTAATGTAGATAATTACTGTTGCATTGACATGTTCATGTTTTGGTCTCTGTGTGTATGTGTATACATAGATATTGTGAGGCACGCAGACAAGTATTACTGGACCATGTGTATGAAGGATATGACCATGACCTGTGGGAGTATATCCCATCTTGAAGACATTCATGTGATGCACACATACACACGCTTAGTTTCTACAGTTCACCCATTTATATTATTGTAGGTAGCAGATGTATCGTTTCTCTTGCTGTGTCTATTATGTTGTGATATTGAACCTTGATTTTCTGTAAGCAATTCGTTGACACCAAGTGTTCTTCTGAGTTGTTGTTGTTGTTTTTTTATTCTTGAATCATACAAGTTTCTGTGGCACACAGCTATTTGATTACCAATTTATCGGACAGTCAATGACGCAAATTAAATGAAGCGGTGATGGTCGTCACAAGTAGACCCTGCAAAATTAATCTGCGTCTACGTCTTTGGAATGCCAGGAATGTGAGCTGCGGGGGGTGTGGCTGGTTCCTAGCAAACACAGCAAGAAATAACTGAAAATGGACAGCAACACAGACACTCACCGACCATCCCCTCCAAAGTCTGCAAGGAGACCACCACCATCATCTGGTAGGTACACTCAAATCAAAAAAAATTATGTCGTATGTTTCTTTCGATGATTTACTTGTTGTTTGCTTATGTATTTATTGTTTGTTTGTTTTGTAGCAAAGCAGGTTCGCTCTGCAATGGGAGAATACCGAGCTCCACCAGGTGGTAGACCACTCTCTGCCCAATGTAAGTAGTAGAAACTTCATCACATACAGTTAGCTACATGCCTTTAATACTCACTCTATCTTTTTACTAGACTATCCTACTCCTGGTCCTGCTGATTACAATCCATCTCAAAAGAAGGACTCTCGAAGATACAGCCTCAAAGGAAGGCTCTATCCCCTCATGGGTGAGTCTACATGTACATGCTCTTTAAAAAACATATTTTCTATACATACTGGACTTGCTAATCTAACTTTTGTCCATCTACATTTATTGTGAACCGTGTCACTGTATATTTGTTTAATGCTTGCATGCACGCAGAATCACAGATGCCAGCACCAAGTGATTATGATACTGAACAGGATTTAGTGTGGACAGGACCCAAGACCAAAACTCTAAAACAAAAGGGTCTTACCTGGCCTTACGACACTCGAGGTACCTGGTATATATCTTTCCTTCTACTCACGCACAGTTAACAATGCTTTTAACATGAATGTAATGATACAACAGAAAAGGCCGAACTGACGTGCAGTCCAGGTGCAGGCCACTATTATCGGAAAGATGGGGACACTGGAGCGGGGACAAAGAGAGCTGTCAGTGCTCGTCACAGGGAAGGACTCCATGCTGGCTACCCAAACATGATGATACAGCCTGTAGATACACTTGGTAAAATTTCCATTTTGTAGAGCCAGAATCATGACATTGTGTGACAGTGTATATAAAATGAGTGAGCGAGTGAGTGCTTAGTGTGTCATTTATTTAAATTTCAGGGTTTAGTACCCCGGGTCCTATCCAGTTTAGACCAGAGTCAGAGAGAGGACCTAAACACTTCATCGGAACAAAATTGAAGCAAAATGAAGGAAATAAACTGGGACCAGGTGAGCTGATCGGTAAACATAGTGATGACTTTTATAATTATTGAGAAAATGTGAATTTTGATACATATATAAAAGTAAGACTATTTATTATTCATTGTCTCAATTGATGCAGGTCCAGCTGCTTATGATTTACCCCAACCTGTTCCACCAGCTCCAAAGATTGGTGAGATGCTCAATGTGAACTTTGACCCTAACTATCCAGCTCCAAATACTTACAAGCTACCCAGTACTGTTGACAGCAAAGGTGGAAAGTCGTTTGGTGTTCGGTTGGAGGAAAGAGCTCCTCAAGAAAGCCCGTTAGGGAATCACAACCTTCCATCACCTAAAGTGGGCTCTCACTCATTCACTTACAGAGGATTTTCACAAAAGAGTAAGCCAATCTTTATTATCTGACCTAGACCATAACAGCACTTTGGTATGGTGCTTATGCAATAATAGTGTTACGTAGTTATTATTTTTATATTAGTTTCCTGACTTTAACTTGATAGAAGCATTTTGGAATAGATTCATCAATGTTGGTTGCACGATTCTAATATTCCTACAGTTGAAAAGCGTCCTTCTTCTGCTGCTTATCGTCCGACAGATCATGACCTTCCCACTGCTCCAAATTACAGCTGCAGGCCTCAATGTATGCCTGTCTTTCCCGACGTACTCTTGTACCCAGAACACAGTGAGTTACCTACATACTGTACTTCTCCTCTAGGTATCTTTATGATTACCTTTATATTTTTCTAGCTCCCCTCACTTTTCCTGGTCCCGGAGCTTACAAGAATGACAGAGAATTTCAAGACAACTCAAACCCATCTTATTCTATTGGACTACCACTGCCTCAAAAGCCAAGTGAGACACTGCAGATTAATAACAGCTATAGTTAATATCATTACAGGATTGAAGTTTCCTGCATTTAAGCCAAAAATTATAGCATGAAATACTGAGTGTAATTTTCCCTTTGCTAATAATATTATTACATAGCATTAATTAATTAATTACATATAATAAACAATACTTTTTTTTCTTATACAGATGCCAATCCAGCTCCCAACCAGTATCGTATTCGCCACTCTGCTCTATCTACCCAGCCATCTGCTCCTGCCTATACTCTCAGACCTGCCAGTGGCAGTTACAAGGGGAAAGAACGGAGTCCAGGACCAGCTGCCTACAATCCTCGACCATCAACAGCAGATGGTCGCTCAGGTTGTAGCATCACTCCCAGAAGAGATCAAAGAAATAGAAGTAAGTCTAATAATTGTACAGTACTAGTCATAATGATAGTGTTACAGTGGAGCTAAGACCACTCTTATTGATGACAGATCAACCTTTTAATCAGGCTACAACTAACTTTATGAAACTATGACACCTATAGGTTCATCTGTTCCATCTCCCGGTAAGTATGCTGTGAAGAGAGGCACCACCAACAAGGGGAGATTTACTGGGCCAGCTGCAAGCATGAAAGGAAGACACACGCCTGCTCGCTACTCTGGGTTTCCCAGCAGCTATCTCACTGCTCTGCAATCTCTTTCGTGATTCCAGATGATGATTGCACCATAGATACTATAGCAGTATGACATTTGGGTGGAATTACACAATACATCTGTAGTATAGAGCTGTGTGCAATTTATATTAATTTTTGTTTGTTTAGTTTTGCGTGACTGTTTTTTTTGTTTTGTTTTGTTTTTCTGTCAGCAAAGGCAACATAATAACACAATATATGTAGTAAAATAATTTTCAGTAGCATTGAATATATATAAACAACGTGATGCTCATTGTTATGTGATTGTCTATGCTATTATAGCTCAGTGGTTTTTCTATAGAATTTTCTCTTGCAATGATAATGGCAGTGACAGCTGTGAATGTTAGTGTTCTATTGCACCCTTCTCCCACCCAATTATGTCCCAATAGGGTTACATGTGATGGAACATTTCAGTTCTCCATATGGGCACTCACATAATAGACAGGTCTCAGCATTGAAGACAACAGAGCCAGCTGGAATGGCATTTTTTGTCTCGGGGTGTAAACACAGCTGTTCTGAATGCAGAAACAGAAATAAATGGCATAAATTTATGCATCATGTACTGCATGTTAGTAGTGAATTGGTCTACATGTATATTCTCTTCACCTTGCTCCAGCGGTGATAGCGAGTGCAAGTCCCTCGGCAATAAATCATCTTTCACATTCAGTATTATCTTGCCATTTCTCCATTCTTGATGAGCTGAAGGGAAATTTATTCATTATCACATTTCAAGTCATATTATTCAAGCATTTTGAGAGTCTGCAGACCTACTAACCATTAATTAGCTCAGTGTAGATTGCTGATCCACGTTCTACAAGATCATCCTCGACATGGAGAGAAGAAGGTTCTTGAAACTCAAAGGTCGGACCCAATATCTGTTTGCCTAAGAAAGAAAACAGATTTATTTTGTTTCAACCACTCTTCATATTTAGTACTAATACTGGGGTATCTTTCACTGCATACTGTAATAATCAGCTAGCTAACTATATACACTCAAATAATTGTATTACTGAGAAAAATTTTATAGACATCAAATGTTGCTTACCATGCTCAAAATAATTGTTGTCTTTGCTGATGGTAATGGGTTTGCAGTTGGACACTGCACTGAAGTATACTAGAAGCAGAAATAGCAACATCAGCTCCTGCAGCCTCAAGGTGATTGTTTGCACCATACTATTAGATACACCTAGGTAAGGTTTTAATAGCACTTTCGGCTCCTTTATTATGACATTGTGCGGTACACCACCGCAAGGGGACTTTTGCAACGCACCCGACTTCCGTTTCCTGTGTAGACCACGTTTTATCAATCAGCTGGCTACTTGTTTGTGGACACTTATGGACAAACTTGTTGCTTCTGCTGTGTGATTGCTTATTGCATATTGCGAGATGGCGGTGCAGTTCCAGGACGATACTGCACTACAGTACTCACTGCGGATTGGCGACACTGTCCTGCTCTACGCGAAAGAGACGAACGGTTATGTATGCTCTGAACTCTCCAGGTGAACCACCTCACTGAGTATTTAAGTATTAGAACTTAAACATGTTGCAAACACTACTGTCATGTGTGTTCATTTCTGAGTCTCACTCTGAACATCTAGCAGAGCAGGCAGCAGGCAGTATGTCTGTCAAGATTTTGTCTTATCATAGATAATATAGCCCTACATTATCTATTTATTTCTGGTCCATTTCTCTTGCAGTTCGAGACATAATTCTCTCTACTTGTACAAAGTGGACTCTTTGAAGGATCCTAACCTACCTAATGTACACTGTAAGTCAAATAATGGTCATGAAAAATTAATGAATTTTATGCAAATTGCATGCATGTGGTTAGAAAATTACTTCACAATTATAATTATTATAACCACACATGTTTGCACAGTTGGAACATTCAAGGTGGTTGCTGCCAACAAGTATAAAGCTCAGCAAGCTCTCTGCAAGCTCAAGAAGAAGATCGAGTATGCTATCTAAAATTGATGAATCATAGTGGGAATAATCACACCAGTACCTGTTTTTGCATCTTGTCTGCTATTTATATAGTGTGAATATTTTCACCATCAAATTCTTGCTATAATGTAGTTCTGTTTTTCATATGTTTAGGAAGAAGCATGAACCTAACACATTTGAGAAAGGAGAGCTGCTAAAAGCTGAGGTGCGTTTACAAACTGCATTGGGATACATAGTTGAGTGGAAATTGCATGTGTACGGTTTATATTATTTTATTCTTCTTACCGAACAGAAAGCTTTGAAGTTCGAGCTGAATGAAAACCGAACTGAACAGGAACGGTTGCAGGGATCCAGCATAGTGTATGGAGAAAAAGTCCAGGTACTACATGCAGCTTAGCTAGTCAGTGTGTGTTAGCAGTAGACTAAGTCTGGCTGCATGGGATTTAATTATGAGTGCGAAATCATACCTAATGAGCCCTTAGTACTCATTAATAACTATTGTTTTATCTATCTAAACTTCATATAATATTATTGTGCTCTACTGTTAAAATTAAGATTATTTTCAACCCTACATACTTGGCCTAATTGTCACATGTGTGCAGCTGCTACACACGCTCACGAAGAAGTACTTGTGTGTGAATACGACCAAGACCTCTAGAACTGAGAATACCAACCTCAGGGTAAGTAGATAATAATGATAATAATGCAGTGTGCAAGCAGCTATGTTGGCCAACTTGGGATTTTGGTTGTTTTTTTGGAAATAAAACCGCAACCACATGTTGTTTCTGTGAGGTGTTATTAATTTAATAGTGGTATAGTCCTATATGGGTTGGACAGCATTCCATAGGTTTAGAACTATGTTAATATTAGCATAATTATTTTCATGTGGTACCTCCCTAAGTCTCTTATAGGCTGGTGTTGGTATTGTTATCAAGATACCGCTACACATGCAGTCATGTAGATATTTGAACTGTCATTTCAACCTCTCAGGTGGAGCTATCTGAAGAAAATGCCGAAGGTTGCATCTTCAAGATTCTTCCTCGCTACAAAGTTCGATCCGTTGGCGATGAAGTCCGCTACAACGATCAGGTCAAGTTTGAGAGCTTCAAAACAGAGGGTCAGTTTTTGCACTGCTCCGGCAGGAAATTTAGGAGTGAATTCAGGGTGCTTGAAAACAGGTATGCTTTAGTAAATTACCACAAAATGCATGTAGTCTGGGCTTGATGCCTTTTTCACTGCACCATATTAAGTAGTCCCTGTACTAATCAATGGTACATAGCATAGTCCGTGGGTAGTATGGCTAGGCCTGTTGGGATTGCTTGTTCTTTCAGTGTTACTATTAACATTACACTATTACTGTAGCCTTTGGTGTTGAATTGTCAAGCACGAGTTATTGGGGTAACACCTATGATAATGATTAATCGAGCACAATATTTATAGTATAACACCAAAACTTAAGAAATTCCAACAAGCCTACCCAGACTATTAATAATATATAGTTTTGCTCGATTCATCGTATTTCATAATTGTGAGTAGTTAAAATCATGAATTGTTTCATCCCAATTATGCATGTATTGTGTCAGGCATGAGTTGAACCTGTCAGCCACAGAGTCTTCACTGACCATCATCCCACACTATAGACCAGTGGCTGACCACAAACCCAAAGCATTCAGAGTAAGTTAGACAACAAGACTGGCAGCTTGCTCCTCGCTTCCAGGTGGTCATTGTTGTCTTGTCAACAAGGAAATGAGTTGAAGTTGATAAAGATGATTATCTCATGGGTAGTAATGTCACATCCTTTCATCATCTGTCTTCTCTCCAGGCTGGTGGCACTGTGAGGTTGTTTCATCGAGAGAGAGAGTGCTATGTGTCAGCTGAAGGTTCTTTTGCTGAGAGTCCTGCTGTCATTGAAGATGGTAAGATAATATTATACGCACAACCATTATTCGCATAATAAATTTTAATAATAATATTTTTTTCCCTTCCAGTCCACTGTCGCAAGCGTCACTCTGACCATGGAAAGCTGAAGAAGCCATCAACATCTGCTAATGTCTATTGGCAGTTTGAGAAAGAGAGGGATCCAAGGAGTGGTGAGCCTCTGAGCTGGGGAGAGAGGTGTCGTATCAAACATCTGCCTACTCGGTGCTACCTAGCAGTGGTCCAGGAGCCTGGAGGAAAGTTCAATGTAAGACACTACTGCATCTGCTGCTGTGCTACAAAGGTCATTTTGCATGTGCATAATAAATAAATGTTTATCTCATGTTGTAGGTTACACTGAAGGAACGTAACCCCTATGGGTCACAGGTCGGTTCGACTAGTGACCTTGACACTGTGTTCTCACTCTCTCCTGTCATTCAGGTAGGTGCATGTCCTATGATGTTATAGTTCCTTCCCTCATTCCTGTTGCATGATATCAGGACCAGGATATAGTCATCAGTGATGCATGTGCTAGTGTTTCTAAGATAGGAAAATGAATGCCCTTGCCCTTATATCAAACAATATTTCAGAAGCAGCAGATGTTCTGTGGTGTTTGAAGCACATGAGGGTTTTTTTGGTTGGGGCCTTGTAATGTAGGAAAGAGCTCTCACATCTGCTCATATGGTTTGATTTTCCTACAGGAAGAAGACACTATTGAAGTGGAATCTTATGCTCGTATCAAACACTTGCAGACTAGGACGTGGCTGCACTTGGAGAAAAGTAACATACATGCCCTTTGCATGTCATTTATTACCTGTGTACTGTAGGTCTTTTGTTTACCCACATAATATTATAATGCGTGCACATGTGCTAGTAATACATTATCCTCAAGGGCCAGCAGCAGCAGTAAGGGGCTCTTTTTCTGAAAAAAATGAGATATTTTTGAGATGATGTTTAATGTTAGATATTTGGAAATGTGTACATGTCTCTTTATAATTGGGCCTTAAGCGTTTTAACAAAATCCTGGGTGGAGGTGAGTTTTTCAAGGTGTTCTGTTTTTAGTCTTGACTCCAAGTTGGCACATGCAAATTAACTCATGTCTTCCCCACACTGTCAACATTGGAGCAGAGTAATACACCTATTTCAATAGCTCCTGGAAGGGGATCATATTTTGGGCGGGAGTTATAAGTGGTATGAATGCAATGTAGTGTAATCACTAATCAGCTGTGTTGGTACTATTATGTGACTTTTTTAATTGTCTGCTTCCATAGTTGAAGAATATGAGCGTGTTGCGTTCAATCCCAATGACCCTGGACTGAAGGGATTGGAATGGGACAGTGCCGAACTCTACAAGGTAATCGTGATACTATTACATAATAATTGGATGCACTTGTAAATGAAAATCACCTTGCTATAACAGTGTGCTAACATTTCCTGCATGTGTTTTGTTTCTCTTGTTAGCTGACTGCCACAGAGACGATGAACTATGACGATGCTTTCACTTTGGAGCAGGTACTTATATAATGTCATGATTTGCTTACTCACTCACTCACTCACTCACTCACTCACTCACTCACTCATTCACTCACTCACTCACTCACTCACTCACTCACTCACTCACTCACGTACACACACCTACACACATTGGCCTTAGGTATCCGAAGAACTTTTGGACAAGTTCAACTATGTTGCTGGCATTGTTCCTGTGCTTACCACTCACATCAAGACTGTAGGTCATCTCACAGAGTACCACTAAAGCCTATACCCTGCTGCAATTAATACCTTCTATCTACATAATGTTATGTATTCCTGATATGCAGGAGACTCCTGTCTTGGACCCTCGATCTGCGTACCTCATCAGTTCTGCACTGGACGATCTCTCGCAGTTCATGTCCACTCCTCACGAGAGGGAAAACAAGAACAGACAAAAGCTCCTCAGGAACCTTCGAGTGAGCAGTTAACATACTGTGCAAATATCATGAATTATTCAAATATTGAAAGATATTAAAAGAATGGTTGTTATGATTGTGTACTTGTGTAGGTATTGGAGCTAGTCATCAAAGTTCTTGAGCCATTTAAACCCAACACTGAAGATGAAAAGTAAGGAAGATTGTAAGGAAGATATATAACTTTACAATTTTATTGTAAACTACAGAGAACAGCGAAGGGTGTGCCAGGCTTGTTATGGAGTCATCAAGAGCTACTTGAATGGAGACAGTCGAAAGAACGAGAACTACCTTGCCCGCTTTGTCCACTTCTTCAAGACTCAGGTGAGCAGCTGGAGTGGTGGATCCATGAAACTCTAGCTACTAAAGTACTCAATAAGATTGTTTTTCAATTAATGCCATCTTGTTGCATGTGTGTGTTCTTTGTCAGGTTCGAATGGGACTAAATGCTGAAGAGGTAATGATTGAAATGGTGGAAGATAACAGGTAATGAATGGCTACACACACACATAACATGCAGATCTACTGTATCAGTGTGTGCTCATGAACACATTNCCCCCCCCCCCCCCCCCCCCCACACACACACACACACATACACACATATTAGTGCTATTGTTGCCAAAATGGCTGAGACTGAGATTGAGTACATGATTCAACAGTTGGTGGAGACAATGGTCAGTCAATTTTAACATCTCTATGCCAACCATGAAACCTGACAGTATATCATGTACTGTACTTTGAAACCCACACCTATGCAGGATTCCAGGTTTATGGACTTTCTGGGAAACCTTTGTGTGTGTGCTGGAAGACCTATCCCTTCTACGCAGAGTATGTGATTGTTTTTACAGCTGCTGGTTTAATCCATTTTTGGTTTTAACTTTTCACCTCTCTCACCATTTTTTGTTAGATACTGTCCTCAAGAAGCTTGTTGAAGAACATGGACAAGTAAGTCTATTGTCTTTTGTTTTCATTACATGCTAATTAAAGTTTGTTTGTTGTCTTGAATGACTCTTCATCAATTTCTTCTTCCTTTCTCCAACTAGGAGGTGTTCTATATCACTGACATTGGTGGCTCTAAGCGTTGTCCTGGAGGCCAATCAGGTGTGGTCTACTTCAAGGACCCCAAAGCAGCATCGTGGAAACCTCTCACTGACATTGCCAGCAAGGTACACATTGTACTACTGAGTATTATTATGGTAGTCAGGATATTTTCGCTGTTTAATTTTTGTCACTTGTGCTAGTGGTACAATTCTTTTAAAGTTGAAAATTTCCCGATCTATCGTATGTATATACATATTTATTATAGAGAGAGTTTCAATGTATCTGCTCCTCTATATGTATTGAATAGGAAGATGAAGAGTTGTCGGAACAGTGTGAATTTTTGGAATGTCAGTTGAGCCTTTTTGCAAGGCTCTGTCAGGTATTTTGCTCATAATCAAGCTATGCCTGTGCATTCATGTACTACAATCTCCTCACAGGGAAACAATCCCACTACGATCCATGCTCTGGGTACAGGAATGGAGTTGGTCACATTTGCCGAGGCTCTCTCTTGTGCCAGTAGTGACCAGCTGCGTCCCAGCTTGAGGTCAAAGTACGTGGAACTGATGACCGGTAAGTTTTTAGTGAGAATACAGATACAGTGGAACCTCTATACAGATATACAATCGGTGATGATGATGATGGAGTGATTGTGTGTGTCTATGTACATATGCAGTGATGTATGTGGATGTTGGTGAGAACAGAGATGTCCTAGACAACCTGTCGTACTCCTTTGTAAGTTGTTCTTTCATCGATAGATTGCACAACTGAACTCTCAGAGGGAGTAGTTGCTTGTACAAACAAGGAGAGAGGAGAGGGGAAAAGAAAGTGCCTTTTCTTAGCTAGCTAGCTAAGCAGATTTTATATCACGTACCATAATATTATTATCATTTAAGAACGTGTGTGTCCTTTTGTTACCTGATTGTCTTCTAAACTTAACTTTATTCACTGGTTTTAGATTTACAAGAATGTTGTTGAGAATCCGTATGCTGATACTGGTGGCGAGGGAGGAGATACAGTGGCCCTCACTGGAGTGGAGAACGAACACTTCCCAGACATGAGAAAGTGGATTTGCACTCACCTCAAGAACGCTGCCAAACACAAGGTGGTGGCTGCTGAAGTGGAAGAGAACATCTTACTGGCCGACGTCATCGAAGTGCTGAAACTCTTTGTCAAGTATGGTTACTATGACGACCCTGAGGACGTGAATGATGTGCTTGATCCACTGATAGACTTACTGAACGGTTTCAGTGACATTCCATTCATAGCCACCAATGAAGGTGAGCTAGCCTGATAAAACTAATGGTGAATCCCTCTGGAGGGGAGAAAATTGTGGTTCATTTTGCACTGTTCTATATAGCTGTTTCAGATGAACATCAGAGACTACAGAAACTTCAAGTGGATGAATTCAAGAAAGAGAGCAGATATGCAGAGACTGAGACCAACAAGCCAATCTTTGATATCAAGAAAAGGTAACAAACATTAGATTTCAATCATTAGTTTATTTGTGTTTGCTTTATCATGATAATTGTATGTCAATGATTTTTTTCCTTGTATATGTGATGATAATTATATCCCCATTGCAGTAATTATTGATTGTGTGTGGTATGAGATATTGATATCTACATGTATGTATTATCTCCTTTTCAAACTCTCCAGAGCAATGGAGGTGATTGATCTCTTCTTTAATTTCAGATTTTACGTCCGTCTCCAGGTATGAAGGAGGGGTAGGGTACTCCTTTGGTATAGAATTCTTTACAATTAATAATAGTTGTTGTCCGTTTTGCCAATCATATTAACATTTATTTTCTCTTTAGCGGTTCATCTATGACTTTCGCATCTTGAAGGGTGACATTGAGTCTGGTGGTGCTGAGAGTCGACAGAGGGAGCTGGATTATATCATTGGGATGACCAGTGCTGCTCCTCCTCTCCCACTATCACTGCCGCCCCTCAAAGACGTCCGACCGCCTTCAGATCTCAGCGTGCTCCAGTACTACAGTGACAGTGAGGACAGAGAGACACTGGTTGGAAATCAGATGTACGTTCCTATCTAGACTTTATTGCTACTCAGATCAATGATTATTAACCTTTATTCAGATATTTGCTTCAATTCTTGTACAAATAAGATATATTGTACTATCTTCTTTGCTTGCAGTGTTGTGCAGATGGCCAGAGAGAGACTGGAGTATCTCTTTGCTCAGAGTGCCTACGACTTTGAGCAGAAAGACCTCAAGTATCCTCTGCCGAACATCCTCCTTGATGTGGCCAACTATAAGGAAGACGAGTTGACCCAAGAGTCCCTCCACCTTCTCAATCGCTACTTCTCCACGGAGATCACTCTTTTCCAGAAGGCCATTCAGACCCAGCTGCTAGTCACCGATAAATCGGAGAAGGTTTTTGAAGAAGTAGGCGAGTTGTTGCCTGTTCTGAGGAGGTATTTGAGCATTGAAGTGAAAGAGAGAGGAAGAGCAAAGATTGTTCAGATTCTCAAGAGGTTCACCGAGATGTGTTGTCTCGATGGTGACGAACAAGAACCACACCCACAGAATCAAAAAATCCTCTACAACTATGGTTTGTATAGTTGTTGTTATGTTCTAAATTATTACAGTTATTGTTTTGATTATATGTGTGTGTGCATGTGTGTGTGTGTGTGTGTGTGTGTGTGCATGTGTGTGTGTGTCTGTAAGTGTAACATGCCACTGTCTTCAAACAGGCACTCATCGACCTGTTGACAGTTTTGTCTTTTATCTCCACATTCAATCCATCATGTCTTCTCTCCCTGTCTATAGGTGTTCTGTCAGACGTCCTCAACTATGTGCTTCAAAACAGCAAGACCGTGTCAATGGGTGGAGCCTCTGATGCCAGTGAAGATGAGGTAAAAATGAAGGGGAGCTCTCATAGGAAGACAAGACGTGGGATGAGTGCCAGCTCTGGTGACCCTGACTCTGTATTTGAAGAGTGCTACAAGTTCTTGAGAGCTCTGGCAAAGGACAACATAGAGGTCCAGAGGAGGTATGTACATCGGTCTAACTGTTGGGTTATTTTCTTTTCAAAACTCCACCGATTTGACACCCCCTTTTTTTTTTTTATGACAGATTGTACAATCGTATGGATGACCTTCTTGAGGTGGAGGTAGCCGTGCCTCACATGGCAGAGGTACTCACAGAGGTGTTCACTGGAGGTCTGGAGCTGCCTCTCAAAGTCAAGGAGGAACAGATTGAGAGGCTCTTTCAAATGATCACACGCTTGGATCAAGATGGAATACCAGAGCTTACAACAACTCTGCAAGCCATGGCCAAAGTATGTGTGTGTGTGTGTGTGTGTGTGTANGTTTTTTGGCTTGACTCCAAGTTGGCACATGATCTTTCCCACACTGTCAACATAGGAATATAGTAATACACCTATTTCTAGCTCCACAGTAAAGGAAGGGATATGGGGGCAGGAGTTATAAATGGTGTAAATGCAATGTAGTGTAATCAGCTGTGTTGGTGCTATTATGTGACCTTTTTAATTGTCTGCTTTCAAAGCTGAGGAGTATGAGCGTGTTGCGTTCAACCCCAATGACCCTGGACTGAAGGGATTGGAATGGGACAGTGCCGAACTCTACAAGGTAATGATGATACTAATACATAATAATTGGATGCACTTGTAAATGAAAATCACCTTGCTATAACAGTGTGCTAACATTTCCTGCATGTGTTTTATTTCTCTTGTTAGCTGACTGCCACAGAGACGATGAACTATGACGATGCTTTCACTTTGGAGCTGGTACTTATAATGTCACTATCATTTTCATTTGCTTACTTATCCCTCACTCACTCCCTCACTCCCTCAGTCACTCCCTCACTCCCTCACTCCCTCACTCCCTCACTCCCTCACTCCCTCACTCCCTCACTCCCTCACTCCCTCACTCCCTCACTCATATACACACACCTACACACATCGGCCTTAGGTATCCGAAGAACTTTTGGACAAGTTTAACTATGTTGCTGGCATTGTTCCTGTGCTCACCACTCACATCAAGACCGTAGGTCATCTCACAGAGTACCACTAAAGCCTGCCCTGTTGCAATACCTTCTAACTACATAATGTTGTTGTTCATGTAGTATAATCCTGATGTGCAAGAGACTCCTGTCTTGGACCATCGATCTGCCTACCTCATCAGTTCTGCACTGGACGATCTCTCACAGTTCATGTCCACTCCTCACGAGAGGGAGAACAAGAACAGGCAGAAGCTCCTCAGGAACCTTCGAGTGAGCAGTTAACACACTCTGCAAATACCATGAATTATTCAAAGATCTTAATATTGAAAGATATTAAAAGAATGGCCGGTTATTATGATTGTGTACTTGGTGTAGGTATTGGAGCTAGTCATCAAAGTTCTCGAGCCATTTAAACCCAACACTGAAGATGAAAAGTTAGGAAGATTGTAAGGAAGATATAAATTATATAACTTTACGATTTTATTGTAAACTGCAGAGAACAGCGAAGGGTGTGTCAGGCTTGTTATGGAGTCATCAAGAGCTACTTGAATGGAGACAGTCGGAAGAACGAGAACTACCTTGCCCGCTTTGTCCACTTCTTCAAGACTCAGGTGAGCAGCTGGAGTGGTGGATCCATGAAACTCTAGCTGCCAAAGTACTCCATGATTTTTTTTCAATTAATGCCATCTTGTTGCATGTGTGTGTTCTTTGTCAGGTTCGAATGGGACTAAATGCTGAAGAAGTGATGATTGAAATGGTGGAGGACAACAGGTAATGAATGACACACACACACACACACACACCAGATCTACTGTATCAGTGTGTGCTCATGAGCAATTCTATTTGAACAACCAAACACATACATTAGTGCTATTGTTGGCAAAATGGCTGAGACTGAGATTGAGTACATGATCCAACAGTTGGTGGAGACAATGGTCAGTCAATTTAACATCTCTATGCCAACCAGAAGCCTGCATTAAATCTCTTTTACCGTATATCATGTACTGTTCTTTGAAACCCACACCTATGCAGGATTCCAGGTTTATGGACTTTCTGGGAAACCTTTGTGTGTGTGCTGGAAGACCTATCCCTTCTACTCAGAGTATGCGATTGTTTTTACAGCTGCTGGTTCAATTCATTTACGGTTTTAACTTTTCACCTCTCTCACCATTTTTTGTAGATACTGTACTCAAGAGGCTTGTTGAAGAACACGGACAAGTAAGTCTATTGTCTTTCGTTTTCATTACATGCTGATTAAAGTTTGTTTGTTGTCTTCATTAATTTCTTCTTCCTTTCTCCAACCAGGAGGTGTTCTATATCACTGACATCAGTGGTTCTAAACGTTGTCCTGGAGGCCAATCAGGTGTGGTCTACTTCAAGGACCCCAAAGCAGCATCGTGGAAACCTCTAACTGACATTGCCAGCAAGGTACACATTGTACCACTGAGTATTATTATGGTAGTCAGGATATTTTCGCAGTTTAATTTTTGACACTTGCACTATGGTGGCAAAAATCTTCTAAGATGAAAATTTCCCGATCTATTGTACATGTGTAATATATTATAGAGAGAGTTTCAATGTATCTGCTCCTCTATATGTATTGAATAGGAAGATGAAGAGTTGTCGGAACAATGCGAATTTTTGGAGTGTCAGTTGAGCCTTTTTGCAAGGCTCTGTCAGGTAGTCCAACATTAATTGCTCATAATCAAGCTATATGCCTGTGCATTCATGTACTACAATCTCCTCACAGGGAAACAATCCCACTACGATCCATGCTCTGGGTACAGGAATGGAATTGGTCATATTTACCGAGGCTCTCTCTTGTGCTAGTAGTGACGAGCTGCGTCCCAGCTTGAGGTCAAAGTACGTGGAACTGATGACCGGTAAGTTTTTAGTGAGAATACAGATATACAATTGGTGATGATGATGATGGAGTGATTGTGTATATGCCTATGTACGTATGCAGTGATGTATGTGGATGTTGGTGACAACAGAGATGTCCTAGACAACCTGTCGTACTCCTTTGTAAGTTGCTCTTTCATCGATAGATTGCACCACTGAACTCCCAGAGGGAGTAGTTGCTTGTACAAACAAGGGGAGAGGAGAGGGGAAAAGAAAGTGCATTCTTCTAGCTAGCTAGCTAAGTAGATTTTATATCACCATATCATTTAATAACGTGTGTGTCCTTGTGTTATCATTACCTGATGGTCTTTTAAACTTAACTTTATTCACTGATTTTAGATTTACAAGGATGTTGTTGAGAATCCGTATGCAGATACTATTGGCGAGGGAGGAGACACCGTGGCCCTCACTGGAGTGGAGAACGAACACTTTCCAGACATGAGAAAGTGGATTTGCACTCACCTCAAGAACGCTGCCAAACACAAGGTGGTGGCTGCTGAAGTGGAAGAGAACATCTTATTGGCCAACGTTATTGATGTGTTGAAACTCTTTGTCAAGTATGGCTACTATGACGACCCTGAGGACGTGAATGATGTGCTCGATCCACTGATAGACTTACTGAACGGTTTCAGTGACATTCCATTCAAAGCCACCAAGAAAGGTGAGGGTTAAACCAATAGTGAATCCCTCTGGAGTGAGGGAGAGAATTGTGGTTCATTTTGTACTGTTCTTCTATATAGCTGTTTCAGATGAACATAAGAAACTACAGAAACTTCAAGTGGATGAATTCAAGAAAGAGGGTAGATATGCAGAGACTGAGACCAACAAGCCAATCTTTGAAATCAAGAAAAGGTAACAATTTAAACATCAGATTTTGATCTTCAGTCTATTTTGTATTTGCTTTATCATGATAATTGTATGTCAATGATTTTTTCCCTTGTAAATATAATGATAATATCCCCATTGCAGTAATTATTGGTTGTGTGTGGTATGAGATATTGATATCTACAGTAACGTGTGTATTATCTCTTTTTTGAACTCTCCAGAGCAATGGAGGTGATTGATCTCTTCTTTAATTTCAGATTTTACGTCCGTCTCCAGGTATGAAGGAGGAGTAGGGTAGCCCTTTGGTATAGAATTCTTTACAGTTAATAATAGTTGTTGTCCGTTTTGCAAATCATATTAACATTTATTTTCTCTTTAGCGGTTCATCTATGACTTTCGCATCTTGAAGGGTGACATTGAGTCTGGTGGTGCTGAGAGTCCACAGAGGGAGCTGGATCATATCATTGGGATGGCCAGTGCTGCTCTTCCTCTCCCACAATCACTGCCTCCCCTCAAAAACGTCCAACCGCCTCCAGATCTCAGCATGCTCCAGTACTACAGTGACAGTGAGGACAGAGAGACCCTGGTTGGAAATCAGATGTACGTTCCTATCTAGGCTTTATTGCTACTCAGATCAATGATTATTAACCTTTATTCAGATGTTTACTTCAATTCTTGTACAAATAAGATATATTGTACTATCTTCTTTGCTTGCAGTGTTGTGCAGATGGCCAGAGAGAGACTGGAGTATCTCTTTGCTCAGAGTGCCTACGACTTTGAGCAGAAAGACCTCAAGTATCCTCTGCCAAACATCCTCCTTGATGTGGCCAACTATAAGGAAGACAAGTTGACCCAAGAGTCCCTGCACCTTCTCAATCGCTACTTCTCCGCAGAGACCACTCTCTTTCAGAAGGCAATTCAGACCCAGCTGCTAGTCACCAATAAATCGGAGAATGTTTTCAAAGAAGTGGGCGAGTTGTTGCCTGTTCTGAGGAGGTATTTGAGCATTGAAGTGAAGGAGAGAGGAAGAGCAGAGATCGTTCAGATTCTCAAGAGGTTCACCGAGATGTGTTGTCTCGATGGTGACGAACAAGAACCACACCCACAGAATCAGAAAATCCTCTACAACTATGGTTTGTATAGTTATTGCTATGTGCCAAATTATTACATACAGGAAAGTTTCACGGGGTATAACTTTCATGGATCGACCGTGATCTGCAAAAACCACTAAAGTTAAACTACGTGAAACTTTCCCGCTATGTGGTATGCGTGTATCTAAGTGTAAGTATCATGCCACTGTCTTCAAACAATCAGTTTATCTTTTATTTCCACATTCAATCCATCATGGCATGTCTTCTTGCCTGTCTATAGGTGTTCTGTCAGACGTCCTCAACTATGTGCTTCAAAACAGCAAGACCGTGTCAATGGGTGGAGCCTCTGATGCCAATGAAGATGCGGTAAAAATGAAGGGGAGCTCTCATAGGAAGACAAGACATGAGATGAGTACCAGCTCTGGTGACTCTGACTCTGTATTTGAAGAGTGCTACAAGTTCTTGAGAGCTCTGGCAAAGAACAACATAGAGGTCCAGAGGAGGTATGTACATCAGTCTAACTGTTGGGTTGTTTAAACTCCACCAATTTGACACCACCCCTTTTCTTACGACAGATTGTACAATCGTATGGATGACCTTCTTGAGGTGGAGGTAGCCGTGCCTCACATGGCAGAGGTACTCACAGAGGTGTTCACTGGAGGGCTAGAGCTGCCTCTCAAAGTGAAGGAGGAACAGATTGAGAGGCTCTTTCAAATGATCACACGCTTGGATCAAGATGGAATACCAGAGCTTACAACAACTCTGCAAGCCATAGCCAAAGTGTGTGTGTGTGTGTGTGTGCGTGTGTGTGTGTGTGTGTGTGTGTGTGTGAGAGAGAGAGAGAGAGAGTGAGAGAGAGAGAGAGAGAAGAAGAAGAAGGGGTTGAGTGTCTCCTTTCTCTCATTCTAGGTGGAGGAACTGGATCTGCCTCTGAAGAGAAACCAAGAGTACATCACCAAATTCTTTTCCAAGACACGCGAGAAGTTTTGCGACCACATCCTAGGAGAAGGAAAAGACAAAGAAGCCAAGAGATGGAGTCTTTTGATCGATGTATGCAGTAGTCAAGACCAGTGCATGCCCACCAAATACACAAGGTGGATATTGAATCAAAATGATATCTTGTTGCCAGGGTGATTCTGATGATCCTGACCTTCATCTCCTCCTCACTATGACTGATCTCCTGGCCGCATGTGCTGAGGGAGAGAACCTGTTCATAGAGAGTGTGTGTCAGACCATTTTCACTGTCCCAGAGCTCCTCAAGATCCTCAACTGTCCTTTCTTGTTGCCGGAACGTAAGCGACCGTTTGCAAGATTCTTGGTGTTTGTCTACATGAGTACTGCTGGTGACAAGTACTCGAGTGGAGCTTCTGTGCTGGACACAAGCAGGTGAGGAATAGTTTGGTTCTTTTTGGACACTTTTGGTCAAGTTTGGACAATCTTGGTTTTCTATTGACGATATTAACTTATGTAGTGTCATGTGGGAGTATCTAGAGCACCTTGGTATATTCCTGGAGAACACAGGACGTGTGTTGAAGACCATACCTCCTTCGGAGTCCCGCCTGGTGAGGGAGGGACTCTCCTCGGCCTCTCGGAGGTACTCCAGCTCCTCGAAAAAGAGGAAGACCAAATCTCCTCGCACTCAAAGTATGTCCACTCAGTTTGTTACCGGAGAGGATGGGAAGTTACTACCAGGTATGGTAAAAATGAATGGTCTCTAAATCTTACACAGATTATGTGACCGGCCTTCCATTGCACTTTCCCTCCATCATAATAATATTATGAATGTATTACTGTATAGTGGGTAAATTTTGAAGGCTTAAAATTTGGCGAATTTGCATTTTAGCATGATTGGCGATTTCAAATTTTGCAATTTGTGTTGTTTATAATTATGTGCATGCAGCTGTTTGGCGATTTGTAGAATAATTCACCAATTCGCCAAATTTACCTTATACGATACTCATTACCCTGCATGGTCTATAAGAGTGGAAGGCTTGGTCTAAAAGCTAAGGCTAAAAATATGTACAGGTGTGCTGGTCTACCTCAGTGATGGTGTGCTGCCACTACTGAAGGCCTACTATCAACTCTTCTTCAATCTCCCTAGTGACAGGACAGAGAGGAGAAAGCAGTTGAACATCACCTCTCACATCCTCTCAGGACTATTGGTGGGTTTGCATCAGTTCTATTGATTGTCACCACAATACAGCATGAATAACTACAGTGTGGTGGTTGTACTGTATGTGCTATGATGATGTAATGGTGATGTAATGATGATGTGATGTATTTTATCCTGTATTGCAGTACCTGTGTGGTCATGTGGCAGAGAACTTTACCATGGACTCTCAAGTGAAGCTCTATCATGGCACTGTGCTGGCCATCATGAAAGAAGGAGGGGATGAGCTCCCTCTGCAAGTTGAAGATGAGGTAATGGCATATTCGCTTCTATTACATAGTATGTAATACATAGTTATAAGTACATATTGATTTTTTTCTTCAGGTTATGCAAGCATTTGAAGTCAAGACTAAATCTTGCGTTGCCAAAGTGACTGCAGCAAAGGCTGCGTTTCAGGACACCTACAGTACTGAAATTGAACTGAACAAGACCTTTCACAAGTTTGTCACAGCTTATCAGCAAGCCTACGAGGGTCCGAACACAGCCTCGGCTCAGATGGGTTCCAAATACAGCATGCCGTACAGTACAGGTGACGAGTTCCTTCCACTGGGACCAAGCTTCCAGAAACAAGTGGCACTGTTTGTCAAGTAAGCAAAGATTCGTACTATTGTAGATTGTTAGAAATGTTTTGATTTTTGTCTCTCGTGCTTACAATATTATACAGTCAAACAGCAAGCTCCCAACGTGAAGTGGTGAAACCTTATACGGAACGCCTGCTCACACAACTGGAGATCTCTTTCAGTGTTGAAAATGAGGACCTGAGTGAGAGTGAACGAAGCAAGCAGGACACCCTGGACATCAGGTGCCTCCAGATCATGAGAACAATCATCCACAATGAAGTCATGCAAATTGACCCACTATTGAAAGAGGGTAGTCCATCTAGCTACCGTAGGAGGTGCATCTCCAGGCTCCATCCCATACAGAACACCATCCAGGATTTTGGCAACGCCGTATCGAGGGTCGTACCCCTGTTATCTCATTCCAATGACGAGATTGTACGAGAGGTGTTGGCATTTTTGAAGGCCATGCTCTACTCTGGCAATCGCTACGTTCAGGAAGGAATGGAGTACACCCTGGAGACGAGGGAAGAGAGACTCTTCACCACAATGCAGTCACTGCTACAACAAGCAGCTGTCACTTTCTCTGAAAAGTAAGAGCAATCAACACACATACATGCATTTTATGTTCAATTCTCAAGCAATTGATAGTAACAGTAGAGTTTATTTTCTACTTTTAAAGGGATTGAGCTATTGATAACAGTAGGGATTGAGTAGCACTTGTGCTGTTTCTCTGTCTTTATAGGAACATTTTACTTGCACAAATCAAAGTTCGAGAGGCAGCTGAGAGAGAGCTCCTAGGCAACAGCCATACCATTCTTTTACTAGCTAATGGCAAAGCTCCTCCACTAGCAAAGGATGAAGAGGCAGCCATGATGACGACCAGCATACAGTCACAAGTAGCCATTGAGCTGGAGTCACCAGTTTTTTCCCCACAAGGTTTGCTAGAGCACAAGACAAGTGCTGCTTACGGAGGACCAGAGGACAGTCTTCAGGTGCATGTGCACGGAGGGCGTGAGAAGATGTCCCTCTTGAGAGTATCTGGAAAGGCCAGCAAAGGGAAGAAGAAAGACTTCCAAGATGTGTTTGAAATGGGGGTGAGTGTGTGTTCAAGTATTTCAACATCAGTCCTGAGTAGTAATCTTATACCTATTGCTGTCACTCTTGTTGATCTCTCAATAGAGTTTGCAAAGAGAAGGAGATAAGGATGAGGTATGTGTTGGCTTTTGGTTTCTTCATTGCAGTCATGATTTTGTTGTTTTTTTCCCCTTTTCTTCAGCAATCCTTGACCACTCATGATCATGCTGCTGATAAGCTGCTCTCCTTCGAAGATACCCACCACATAAAGCTAGCTCTGAAGGTGATTGGACTGATATGTGACGGCCAGTTCCGAGTGATGCAGAACTACCTCCGAGAGCAGAGAGACAACATCATCAGTGTGAATGTGGTTGGAGAGGTGGCTCTCTTCATCCAGCACTTCTACCAAGACATCAACGCACAGACAATGGAGCTGGTGCATCTCATCCTACAGACACTGATTGAGATGTGTGTCGGCAACTACCCAAATCAGTTGGTGATTTTCAACAGACAGATTCTCGAGGCACTCAACCAGATATTCCAGATGGATATTGCCGATGCTGAGAAGAGAGGATACACCATTGAAGATGTGAGTACCTTTGTGTACCATTTACATTTAGAGTATCTGTTGCACATAATGATAAAGAGTATATTTATAATTATACCGTATAGCCAGAAATATTGATGGGGATGTTAATTTGACGGTTTGAGGGTCAAAGTCCAAATCATCAAATTTATATCTGCCAATATTTTGGCTGCCAGTGTGTTGCACAAACTCTTGGAGGGATTTGTTCTTCGTAGGGGTCATGAAATTCTGAAAACTACTCTCCCCCCCAAAGTTTGAGCATGTCTTGTTCATCAGGCCTTCTGATGTCCAAGCTGTGCTCTACAACTATAACATGAATCTACTATTGTGTACTTACATTTTGCTTGCATAAGTCAACTTGTGCACGTACAAATCATCAAATTAAAATTTGTCAATATTTTTATTTTACGTTCTGCGGAGGAAATAATTGTCAAATTTTTTGCCCATAAATATTTCTGGCTATACGGTGTCCTCCCATGCATATAGTCTGTAAATCTGAAAGGCTCTGCCATTGAGCTCCTGGAAGCCATGTTGGAATGCACGGATCCCAAGACCAAGAAGCTGGTGGAGGAGATAGCAGGTGGACTGAACATAGAGAACCTTCACAACACTCTGGCCCAGTTCTCAAGCCTAAAGGACGACAGAGATGTGCAGAGGAAGGGGTTTGATGATGAGGCAGAACAGGGCATGTTCCGTACCTACCACGTATTGGTGCACCTTACCGACTATGGAATACTGGCCAAGCAACTGGGTAAGAGTTGTGTGTTGTAGATCTCCTATTTGCGTTGTACGTGTTGTCTTTCCTTCCAGAACCCAAAGAGGATGAAGAAGCTGTTCACAAGGCGTGGCAGTTCTGTAAGAAACAGTCAAAGAGCGTGGAAGTCTTTTACAGGAACATGAACGGAGAGAAGATTCTCACTAAAGTACACTTCCCTTTCAATCCTGATGTAAGATTCGGAAACAAAAAAGTTTCAGAACAAAAAATTATTTTAGGAGAGCTGTATTTATCCGAAATTTTCGTCCCATAATTAGAATGAACTACGTGACGAGGTCGTTGAAAAGGTCAAGTGGAACATCAACAGGGACTCTCCGGAAGATAAGCTGAGGGATTTCCTGGAGTGGATGAAGGCCGTAAAGAGAGACACTGTGCACAATGTATGTTCATCCACCCACATAGCTACCAGTAGTCATTTTATAGTGATGTTGTGGGCAAATTTATGTTTAAAAATTTCTCATTTTAGACTCACTTGCACAATTTCCTCCCAACCAAGATTTTGACAGCCTTCCCGTGAGTTGCTAATATCACAGTTGTATACATTAATTCATATATTGTTGTTTTGTGCCATACATAATGTCGTACTCCATATAGTCTACAACGTCATCAGCTGCTCATATTCTGGACTTTCTTGATGAACCTGTTTGTTGTCATGTCCTTTGCTATTCCCAAAGAGAGACGAGAGGGATTGTAAGTACATAGGCATGCATATGTACACACAGTCACTCACCCCTGCATCCTTCTCCTTCTCTCTCTCTCTCTCTCTCTCTCTCTTTCTCTCTCTCTCTCTCTATCTCTCTCTCTCTCTCTCTCTCTCTCTAGTGTGGTGGGTGGGGAACCTGGTAGAGTGACTTTCTTGAATGCTTCTGGAGCAGTTCGTCCTGACTTCCTGGCCTACTGGCGTGGAGCCTACCCGATAGTGCTCTACGTGTTTGGAGCCATTCACTTGATCATGTCACTGTGGATGGTGGTGGAGTACTTTGTTGTCAACTGGCCCAATTTTAGACTGCCTGGATTCTACTACAGTATAGTATCACAGTATGTTGTCATAATATGTATTATTATTATTTTTTTTGCATGCATTAAATTTTATGTGAACATATTTATACCACAGTTGGAGGAAAGTTCCGGAAGAAACCTATTCTGATGTGCCAATATTTGGACTGAGGACAATGTACACAGTGGTATGTGGTTACTGCCTCTGACTTTCATGATTTCTTGAGCTACTTCTTGTGAGATAATGCTTATTTGTCTGTCTTATCGCTGCTAGGTGTTTCTCCTCTGTTCCATTCTGTCTCTCCCGTCCTATGGCTACCTCTACTGCCTCTGTCTTCTCCACATCATTGTCAACAACGACATCCTCCAACGTGTGCTGAGGTCCATCACCAAGAATGGTATAACTTTTACACACATTCATATGCACGATCGAGTGTACCAATAATTGTGCACAAATTTTACACACACACACACACACAGGGAAGTCCCTCCTCTGGGTGGCTGTCCTAGGATTCATTGTCCTCTTCATCTACGCTGTTGTGTCCTTTGCCTTCCTCCACGAGTCCTTCCTGGCAGAAGACAATGACAATGGCGACTTGTTCTGCAGCACCCTCTACGAATGCTACGTCTCTGTTGTCAGATATGGCCTCCTTGATAATCTGGGACTGGTAAGCACTTATGCATGTACTATATTGTGATTTCCTTTAATGAAGTAAGTGATTGTGGAGTTTTTTTTAACAATTTTTTTTCCTGATCTCTCCTCCTCCTCCCACAACAGATTGTGCCTCTGGTTCCCCACCAGTTTGGTGTGGCTGCGTTGAGACTCCTCTACGATGTGTCGTTCTTCATCATCATCACCACTATCGGTCTGAACATTGTGTTTGGTATCATAGTGGACACTTTCTCTGAGCTCAGAGATGAGAGGGTAAGCAATCAAGGCCCCTTACCCACATGTTCACTGTGTCCTATCCTCCCATATGAATTACAAACTCAGTTCATACATGTTCTCTCTCTCTCTCTCTCTCTCTCTCTCTCTCTCTCTCTCTCACACACACACACACACACACACACACACACACACACACACACACACACACATTACATGTGTCCAGTATCGTACTGAAGAAGACAAGAAGGCCTTGTGCTTTATCTGCAGTATCCCCAGTCATGAATTTGAACGCAGGGCCAGTGGATTTGACGATCACGTCAAGCGTGACCACAACATGTGGAACTACATCTACTACTCCATCTACCTGGACCAGATTGACATCAGTGACCACAATGCTATAGAGAGCTACGTCTACGGAATGGTGGGTCAACTCCATCGATCTTTTTTCCAAGTTTGTTTATTTGGTGTGCTGTTTTGTTTGTTTGTTTGTGTGCTTGTTTGTTTGTTTGTTTGTTTGTTTGTTTGTTTTTGTTTGTAGATTCAAGATGGTAAGATTGAGTTCTTCCCTCTGCTGGAGGCACTGGTGTTGGAGAAGGAGGAAGATGAGACAGCCAAACAGTTGGAGGAGCTCAAAGAAATGGTTATGAACGTTTTACAACGGTTCAGAGAGGAGGTAAGTGTTCTAGCTACATTTCTCATAGTATTGTCTTTTATAATCACCATTCTATATTCACGGTTGTGATATATTGACCATACTTGCTGTAGGAACATGAGAAGAGTCGCCAGACAAAACGACAGGAGCAGAAGAAATGGGAGGAGGAGAATTTCCAAATGGATGCCTATCCTGCAGCTGCTCGTTTTGGTTCATTCGATACTCGTAGTTCCATTGATGTGAGCATGTTTCAGCGTCCATCAATGTATGGAATGCGTCAGCCCTCTATGGATGTGCGTCCACCTTCAGCTGATGTGGTTCACCAGCTGCCTAAAATGGACTCAACTTCTCCCAAGTAGAATGTTTTAGTCAATTAGTGAAATGTGTATGTGTATGTTTAGAAACTTTGACTTCATAGAATAATATAATTATTACTGTAATTAAATTTTACTCTTTTAAATTTTATGCTGTGATTTTTTCTTGAAAAAATTGTTAGTTGGAAATGGTCGTTAGTTAAATTAAAACCCATGGACTCCATTACTGGGCCATGCCATGAGAGAGACAAGAATACGTTATTGGAGAACATTCCACAAGTATCTACTGATGTTATATGGTACGTGAGATCCCCCATTGCAAAATAAATAGATATCATTTTTGTCATTATTCTACAGACTGCAGTTTTAAGTAGTGATCTTGAACTAAAAGAAGAAACAAAAAACTATAACTCAAACAATATTATCACAAATTAAACTTCTTCCAAATAGTAGCTGTGCTTGGGACAGTGAGTGTGGTCATATAGAAACAAACTGTACTGTTGGACTGATTTGTTCATGGCTTCAGGCATTTCACTAGCAAGGTTGTAGAGGGTGACGATGGAGGGATGAGATCAACAAACATGAGCATCTGAGAGAGAAGAGCTGTGTGATCACCAGCATGCTAGGAGGAGAAGAAACAAAGTTGATAACAAATTTTTATCTCATGGTTTATTCGACTACTCTTGCGCATGTAAATAGAATACTAGCCGCCTCATACCTCCCTCCTGAAACCACCAGGTGAATGAACAACAGGCTCTAACTACGAGAAGACAGGCAGGCCATTATTATAGTATAGCCATAATAACAATTGAACTATGATTTCTCATAATATATAATTGCTAACCTCGTCCCTAGCTGGCAGCAGTAAGAACTTTTACATCAACAAGTACTTTTGTGAAGAACAAATGAGCTTTCAAATGATAAAGATCGGCAAAACTATCTTTTGGGTAAAATCAAAGTTACTGTATACAAAGTTGGTTCAATAATAATTATTATTCATAACCCATGAAGCAACATGCAACATTCGACATTCAACATGCGACATGCAGCATGCGACATTCGACATTCAACATGCAACATGCAACATGCAACATGCAACATTCGACATTCAACATGTGACATGCGACATTCGATATGTGACATGCGACATTCGACATGCAACATGCGACATTCGACATGCGACATTCGACATGCAACATGTGACATGCGACATGCAACATTCGACATTCAACATGCGACATGCAACATGCGACATTCAACATGCAACATGCAACATTCGACATTCGACATGTGACATTCGACATGCAACATGCAACATTCGACATGCGACATTCAACATGCGACATGCAACATTCGACATTCAACATTCAACATTGTGACATGCAACATGCGACATTCGACATGCGACATTCGACATGCAACATGCGACATGCGACATTCGACATCCGACATGCGACATGTGACATTCGACATGCAACATGCGACATGCAACATGCGACATTCAACATGCAACATGCGACATGCGACATGTGACATTCGACATGCGACATTCGACATGTGACATTGGACATGCGATATGCGACATGCGACATGCAACATGCGACATGTGACATTCGACATTCGACATGCGACATGCGACATATGACATTTGACCTTCAATTGAAACATTAAAAGTTAGAGATTAAAAAATAAAGATAAAGATTAAACCCTATTTTTGTGAAGGAAAAAGATGCATTTCAAGGTTACAGGATGCAACCAAGTGAGACACTAACTATAGTTAACATTGTTACATTGCATGATGTGCTGATTGAAGTTTTCTGCATTTAAGCCAAAAATGGCAGTATGGAATACTGAGTGTAATAGTTATCCCTTTGCTAATAATATTATTAGTATTTACTTATAGCAGTAAATTATCAATACTTTTTTATATGCAGACACCAATCCAGCTCCCAACCAGTATTGTATTCACTACTCTGCTCTATCTACCCAGCCATCTGCTCCTGCCTATACTCTCAAACCTGCCAGTGGCAGTTACAAGGGGAAAGAACGGAGTTCGGGACCAGCAGCCTACAATCCTCAACCATCAATAGCAGATGATCGCTCAGGTTGTAGCATCACTCCCAGAAGAGATAAAAGAAATAGAAGTAAGTCTAATTGTACACTACTAGTCATAGTGTTACAGTGGAGCTAAGACCATGCACTCTTATCTGTGACCACCATGAATGTTGATGACAGATCTACCATTTAAATCAGGCCCAGCACAAGTAACTTTATAAAACTATGACACTTATAGGTTCATCTGTTCCATCTCCCAGTAAGTATGCTGTGAAGAGAGGCACAACCAACAAGGGGAGATTCACTGGGCCAGCTGTAAGCATGAAGGAATACATGCACCTGCTCACTACTCTGGGTTTCCTAGCAGCTATCTCACTGCTCTGCAATCTCTTTCGTGATTCCAGATGACAACAAATGCACCACAGATACTATAGCAGTATATGACATTTGCATGGGTGGAATTACACAATGCTGCTACATAGCTCAATGTTTTTTCTATAGAATTTTCTCTTGTAATGATAATGGCAGTGACAACTGTGAATGTTAGTGTTCAATTGCACCCTTCTCCCACCCAATTATGTCCCAATAGGGTTACATGTGATGGAACATTCATAGGGGGGGGCACTCACATAATAGACAGGTCTCAGCATTGAAGACAACAGAGCCAGCTAGCTGGAATGGCATTTTTTTGTCTTGGGGTGTAAACACAGCCATTCTGAATGCAGAAACAGAAATAAAATGACATATTTAAATTTATGGGTCATGTATAGTAGTGAATTGGGGTACATTTATATTCTCTTCACCTTGCTCCAGCGCTAGTGGTGATAGCGAGTGCATTTCCCTCGGCAATAAATCATCTTTCGCATTCAGTATTGTCCTGCCATTTCTCCATCCTTGATTCCTTGATGACCTAAAGGGAAATTTATTCATTATTGTGTTTCATGATCACATCTTTAAGAGCCTGTTAGCCTATGCTTACCATTAATTAGCTCTGTGTAGATTGCTGATCCACATTCTACTTAATTGAAACTCAAAGGTCGGACCCAATATCAGTTTGCCTAAAAAAGAAAACAGATTAATTTATTTTGTTTCAACCACTCTTAATATTTAGTACTAATACTGGAGTATTTTTCACTGCATACTGTACTAATATAAACCGCTCCTTTATTACGTGGGGTACACCATGGTACCACCGTACTGCAAGGGGACTTTTGCACGCACCCCGACTTCCGTTTCCTGTGTGGACCACGTTTTATCAATCAGCTGGCTACTACTTTGTGGACACTTGTGGACAAATTTGTTGCTTCTGCTGTGTGATTGCTTATTACGAGATGTCGGTGCAGTTCCAGGAGGATACTGCACTGCAGTACTCACTGCGGATTGGCGACACTGTCCTGCTCTACGCGAAAGAGACCAACGGTTATGTATGCTCTGAACTCTCCAGGTGAGCCTCACTGAGTATTCAAGTATTAGAACTTAAACATGTTGCAAACACTAGGAGAGGAGGCAACAGGCAATATGTCTCTCAAGATTTTGTCTAGATTTATTCCTGGTCCATTAAATTTTCTTTTGCATGCAGTTCGAGACATAATTCTCTCTACCTGTACAAAGTGGACTCTTTGAAGGATCCCAACCTGCCTAATGTACACTGTAAGTGAAAATAATGGTCATGAAAATGAATTTTATACAAATTGCATGCATAATAATTATGGTCAGAAAATTACTTCATATAAAACCACACATGTTAAATTTGCATGCACATGCAGTTGGAACATTTAAGGTGGTTGCTGCCAACAAATATAAGGCACAGCAAGCTCTGTGCAAGCTCAAGAAGAAGATTGAGTATGCTATCTAAAATGAATCATAGCAGGAATAACCACAATAGTATTTGTTTTCACATCTTGTCTGCTATTTTCTATAGTGCAAATATTTTCACCATCAAATTCTTGCTAATAATGCAGTTCTGTTTTTTGTTGTTGTTGTTTTGTTTTTTCGCATATATTTAGGAAGAAGAATGAACCCAATACATTTGAGAAAGGAGAGCTGCTAAAAGCCGAGGTAGGTATACAAACTGCATTAGGATACATAGTTTGAGTGGAAATTGTGTACACTTATTAAATTTGTCCTTCTTACTGAACAGAAAGCTTTGAAGTTTGAGCTGAATGAAAATCGAACTGAACAGGAACGATTGCAGGGATCCAGGATCTTGTACGGAGAAAAAGTTCAGGTACTTCATTCGCATGCAGCTTAGCTAGTCATTGTGTATTAGCAGTAGTCTGGCTGCATGGGATTTTATGAGTGGAAAATCATACCTTGTGAGTCCTTAGCAGTGGTGTATCTAGCATGGTGCTCAGGGTGTTCGTGCACCCACCTAGCTCAAAAAATAATGACATCATTGCTTAAAAGCAGCGCTTAAGACAAGCGCAGTTCAATGAATTTTGCTTCAAAATAATTATAAGCTGATAAAAAGACTTTTGAATTGACTTTCAAGATAGAGTGAAATTTTACATAAGATCGGAGAAAAGGCTGAAAAAACTGCAGAACACACTGTCACAGCACCATCTTTGGTGCGATTGCATTAATAATAATTATTAATAATTTTGCTTCGTGACACAAAAGTGGGCGTGGCTACCCCAAAATTTTAGGGTGCTCTGCGCCTGCATTTTATCAGCACCCCCATGACTGAAATCCTGGATACGCCACTGCTTAGTACTATTAAACTTATTGTTTTTATCTATCTAAACTTCATATTGTGCTCTACTGCTAAAATTAAGATTATTTTCAATCCTAATTGTCATATGTGTGCAGCTGCTACACATGCTCACGAAGAAGTACTTGTGTGTAAATACGACCAAGACCTCTAGAACTGAGAATACCAACCTCAGGGTAAGTAAGCCTATGATAATAATGTAGTGTGCAAGCAGCTATGTTGGCCAACTTGGGATTTTGTTTGTTTTTGGAAATAAAGCACAAATGTTGTTTCTACAACTTGAGGTGTCATTAATTTAATAGTGGCATAGTCCTATGTGAGTTGGACAGCATTCCATAGGTTTAGAACAATATGTTATAAAAGTGGTACCTCCCTAAGTCTCTCATGAGCTGGTGTTGGTATTGTTATCAAGACACCTCCACACAGTCATGCAGTACACTCGGAATTGAACTGTCATTTTGATCTCTCAGGTGGAGCTATCTGAAGAAAATGCCGAAGGTTGCATCTTCAAGATTCTTCCTCGCTACAAAGTTCGATCCGTTGGTGATGGAGTCTGCTACAATGATCAGGTCAAGTTTGAGAGCTTCAAAACAGAGGGTCAGTTTTTGCACTGCTCCGGCAGGAAATTTAGGAGTGAATTCAAGGTGCTTGAGAACAGGTATATATGCTGTAGTGATTACCACAAAATGCATCGAGTTCGCTTATTGATCACCATGTAATGTGGGCTTGGTGGCTTTTTCCATGCACGAATTCATTTTGAATTAATCTAAAAGTAGTCCCTGTACTAATCAGTGGTACATAGCATAGTCCGTGGGGAGTATGGCTAGGCTTATTGAGATTGCTTGAACTTTCAGTGTTACTGTTAATATTCTCATTATCGTAGCTTTTTGTATTGAATTGTCAAGTACATAGTAACTGTTGTGTGTTGTTAAATAGTAACACCTATACTCCCCCACAACCTACTACAATACTTAGTGAAGGAACTACTTTAATTAAGATTAAAGTAATTAGTAATACCTCTGTGGTTTTAGTAATTGCACTCTCGCATAATTATAATGCAAACTAACCTTGATTTGTGTTTATCCCTCCATAAAATAACACTTTTGTGTCTGTTCCTCCATAAAATGATACTNTATGGCCTCCTTGATAATCTGGGACTGGTAAGCACTTATGCATGCAGTATATAAAGAGTGATTGGAGATATATTTTTTAAACTATTTTTTTCCCTGATCTCTCCTCCTCTCACAACAGATTGTGCCTCTGGTTCCCCATCAGTTTGGTGTGGCTGCGTTGAGACTTCTCTACGATGTGTCTTTCTTCATCATCATCACCACTATTGGTCTGAACATTGTGTTTGGTATCATAGTGGACACTTTCTCCGAACTGAGAGATGAGAGGGTGAGCGATCAAGGCCCCCTTACCCACCTGTTACCAACATGTTCACTGTGTCCTATCCTCCTATATGAATTACACACTCAGTTCATGCATATTAATTTTCCTCTCTCTCTCTCTCTCTCTCTCTCTCTCTCTCTCTCTCACACACACACACACACACACACACACACACATTACATGTGTCCAGTATCGTACTGAAGAAGACAAGAAGGCCTTGTGCTTTATCTGCAGTATCCCAAGCCATGAATTTGAACGGAGAGCCAGTGGATTTGACGATCACGTTAAGCGTGACCACAACATGTGGAATTACATCTACTACTCCATCTACCTGGACCAGATTGACATCAGCGACCACAATGCCATAGAGAGCTATGTCTATGGAATGGTGGGTCAACTCAAATATAGATCTTATTTCCAAGTTTGTTTATTTGGCGTGCTGTTTTGTTTGTTTGTTTGTCTGTAGATTCAAGATGGTAAGATTGAGTTCTTCCCTCTGCTGGAGGCACTGGTGTTGGAGAAGGAGGAAGATGAGACAGCCAAACAGTTGGAGGAGCTCAAAGAAATGGTCATGAACGTTTTACAACGGTTCAGAGAAGAGGTAAGTGTTCTAGCTACATTTCTCATAACATTGTCGTTTATAATCACCATTCTATATTCACTCTTCTGATATATTGACCATACTTGCTGTAGGAACATGAGAAGAGTCGCCAGACAAAACAACAGGAGCAGAAGAAATGGGAGGAGGAGAATTTCCAAATGGATGCCTATCCTGCAGCTGCTCGTTTTGGTTCATTTGATACTCGTAGTTCCATTGATGTGAGCATTTTCCAGCGTCCATCAATGCATGGAATGCGTCAGCCCTCTATGGATGTGCGTCCACCTTCAGCTGATGTGGTTCACCAGCTGCCTAGAATGAAATCAACTTCTCCCAAGTAATCAACTTCTCCCAAGTAGAATGTTTTAGTCAATTAGTATGCGTAGGTTAATTTAGAAACTTTGACCTCATAGAATAATATAAAAAATTAATTAATTAAATTTTACTTTTTAAATTTTGTGCCGTGATTTTTCTGGAAAAAAATTTGTTAGTTGGAAATGGTCGTCAGTTAAAGGCGTGGACTCCATTACTGGGCCATGCCATGAGAGAGACAAGAATACGTTACTGGAGGACATTCAACAAGTATCTACTGATGTTAGTACGTGAGATTCCACATTGCAAAATAAATAGATATCATTTTTGTTATTATTCTACAGACTGCAGTTTAGTGATCTTGAACTTATACTGTTACATCATAGATAATATATTATGGTTACATCAGAGGAGGTTGCAAGTGCGCAATTTGAGATCACGCGAATAACGTTGACTGCTTAAAAAATTGCTGAGTCAGCGATCTTTTCTACCTGATCAGCATTTATTTCCGTGTACTGTGGGTATACCTCCGTAAATGTTGCCGAATCAGCAGAAAAAGATCGCTGATTCAGCAATTTTTTTTACACTCAACGTTATTCGCGTGATCTCTTATTGCGCTCTGCTTGCAACCCGCCTCTGCTTTGTAGGTAAAGGTCGTCAAACGACCATGCGCATGCGCATCTGATGTAGCTGCAAGCACAACACCTCTTGCTTTTTGTAGAGACTCACTAGTCTCCATGCAATTGATCACCTTAGTGTTGAAAAAAGTAAATGAACAAGTAGTAAAAAATTTGTAAAAATAAGCAGTGTAGGAATGGGCAATGCTGTAAAAAGTGATGGAACAAGGCAAGTCTCTGATTTTGGCACATGACTACTTCATTAATTTTTTGTGACCAAAGTCCATTCTTTTTACTCCATCTAAATTAGCTAAGTAATTGCATGAATCATTGACCCAGTAAGGCAACTAAGAAAACAGTCAGATGTGGAGATCTAGACTAATAGAATGAAGTAGTCATGTGCCGAAATCAGAGGCTTGCCTTGTTCCATCACTTTTTACAGCACTGCATGCAGAGCCCATTCCTACACTGCTTATTTTTACAATATTATACACAACGTGATACTCATTGTTATGTGATTATCTAGGCTATATATATAGCTCAGTTTTTTTGTTTTTTTTTCCTATAAATTAAATTTTCTCTTGCAATNAGACCGCATCCCATTTAGACCAGAGTCTATTAGATGCAATCATGGTTTCACAAACCATTCTGTATTGTATTTTGGACTTGTTTTTCTTTCAAGTTATGTGTGTTCCCAAATGAATTGCATAGTGAATGTGTTTATGCTGCTGCAGTGCGTATATGTAATATCATAATACTCCCATTGAATCCTACAACATCAAAAAGTTATCAAAACTTCCGTGCGGTATATAAATACATATGCCTACTGTTCATTGTAGATTAATCGTTTCCTTGATTATATCTTGGCTGTTTACAGCTAAAACAATGAATTGACTCCAAGCAGCGTAGCATGTGTGTTTTGACCACACATATTTTTATCCACATGATCCACTATGCACCGTGCAGAGTTCTGCACCTGACTTTTGTAACCTTCTTACCATTCCATATTAGTCCTTCATACATCATGTCACTTCCTTTTTCTCTACCCAAACATGGTTGTAGTGATCATTAACGAAACCTTTATGACCCTATCTAAGGAAAGCGTACCGTTGATTTTTACACTGACAGTTTGCCTTATTCAGCTTGGAGATGTTTACATGTGTCCAGAGACATGGTTCAGTGGGTCACTTTATGCCTTGTGCATGTGTAGCATGCACCTGATGCATAATATGATTAATTTAGTGTGCATATGCAAAACAAATGCACCCCCTCCCACACACATCCTAGTCATATCAGTCATGTGCACAACACAGCATGTCACATACATACATTTTCCACACTCACACACATTGTAGAATAACAGACAAAGAAGATGGTGAGTAACCCTGAATACAGTATTGTCTGTGATATTTTATGTATGCAATATGTGTTGGAGGTCCAGATATCTTGGAATTATTGTTTTACAGGTCTCCCCCTCAACAAAGGGCAGACATTGCAGCGAGAGCAAGAGTATGTTGATACTTTTAATATAAAGTAACAAAGATTTTATTTTTATTCTCTCTCGTGTAGCTGGAGAGCGCCGGAAGAACACAGAGGTGAGATTAAAGATGTAATTATGTGCTCCATAGATGTGTGCTGGGTAGCGTGGCCGAGTGGTCTAAGGCGCTGGTTTTAGGCACCAGTCATTTCGATGGCGTGGGTTCGAATCCCACCGCTGCCAGATTTTTTTTTTTTTCCAATAATCTTTTTTTAAAAGATTTATCATTGTGCCTCTCTCTCTTTTATAGGCCACTAAGCTTTACTGGTAGTCCTTCAACGTCTCATTGTAAGTTTCTCGTGAAAATGATTTTTGATTTATTTTTTTCATTTGTATTTTTTACTCTTCCAGCACCACGTCCATTGCCACCAGTGCCTGCAGCTCCTTTAGCATCCAGTCCCCTTAATCACAAACGCAGACCTCTTCCCCCTCCACCTTCATCGGCTCCACCTGGTCACAAAAGTCCTCAGATCTCTCCACGGCAGAATCGTAAGCGGGAGCCACCTCCAAAGCCTGCACCGTATGGCAAATCAGTATCAGTAGTGACTCCACCAGCTGCAGCTGATATCAGTGACCATTATGAAGTTGCAGTACCAAAAGCATCAGCAATGAACAAAAGAACTCAAAGAAGTAAGTTATACAATATTATGAGATTCCAGAATGAATTGTTATGTAGTCTGTGTGTGTGTGTGTGTGTGTGTGTGTGTGGTGCAGTCCAATTTCATTGCTGTTTTCTGTTTTTCTCTAGTGGGAGGTCAATCTCGCAGCCTGGATGAGAATATTTCTGTTCACAAGGCAGCTCCAAACAATAGTAATTGAACTTCAACTCACCTGTATACTATATAGCATGACGACAGTGTTGTATTTTATACAGGGAGCAACGATGATCAAGAATACAGTATTTTGCAAGAATCTAAAGTTTCTGGCTACGACCCTTCAAACCAAAACTATAGTCATCTTGAATTAAATGGTACCACAGGCCACTGCACACCTGAGCCAATTTTAACTCAAAAGAAGAGAACCCCGGAATCTGACAAGAACAGAGGTTAGTATACTGCACTAGGATTCCTAACTGACATAGTGTAAATTGGGAAGTTTTTCATGATAAATTTTTAGTTGCCTAAGTATGAAATTCTTGTCCATGGAAGGAACTGCGGCAGTCAACCAGAAGTTACTAATAATAGAAATCTGAGTGTGACGTTTTGTGATGTTTTTCTATAATGAACAAATGAAATTTTAATGTCACGCATGAAGTAACATGCATCTGGCCAACAAGATTCGCGGACCTGGAAATGCACATTTGTTACTACTTGCATAATAGTAGCTATGTTGTCAGCTGTTATTACAACTGTAGTAGCTTGCTTTAATCACAAAATTTCTTCTATCATGTCTGTGTGATATATGATGTTTTAGCACGGTATTATATTGTGCATATTTTCTCCTTTTACAGACTATGAGAATTTGACTGACTTATCTGTACCAGATGATGAGGACTATAGTCACTTAAAATACTAATTATACATGCATGTAATACATAATTATTGATTTTTTTGTATGAATATCCTTTTTTTTTGTGTTCGTTTTTACGATACATGTTCATGTCATGTATAATCATTCAGTCTGTTATGTTTTATTCCTAAAAATTGGGAAAATTAATAGACAGTATCATATACAATCTTCTAAGGACATTGGGATAGTCTACTGTTGACATCTGCATGACTGATGCATGCAAGACTGGGCCCCGGTGTGCAATTAATTAACGTTGCTAGTGGATACTAGCCGCAGAGCAAAATTAGTCAACAGGAAAGAAGGCTCACGTGATCTTTGTTCAGCTCTTTGACCAGCATGGTTGTCTGAGCAGTCTTCTATTGAGGCGATCGTCGCCCGAATCACTTAGAAAAAGAACACGAAAGAACATTTGGAGTAGACAATAATAGTCTCTGAAGTCATTATTCAAGACTAAGAGTCAAGTCGTTGGAGATTCATCGAGAAAAAACTGCTTTTGTTGAGGACACTATTGTTTTTGTCGGGATCAAATAACTGGATCAAAGCTTGAAGTCACTGATCGTGAAATTACATTCAAACACACCAACAACCTCTAGCTTTCAAAAGAGGAGATTTTGACTGCGGATCGGAGCTGATAGGTGGTGTCAGAGTTTATCGGACTTGTCAAATTCATTCTATCGTGTCAAGAAAACGCAACATGTTAGCTACTGCCACCATTCCCAAGCCCGCCAACACAAGCCCAGGCTTGAGTATAGTCTCGGGTGCTTCGCTACCGAGTAGCCCAGGCGCTCTTTCTAATTCCTTGTCGCCTCCAAGCCCAGCAAGCACTACTGGGCTCACCATTCACGCTAACGCTACAGCTGAAACACTGTCTGTNAGGGATTAGTATGGCATTGTGTACAAAGTAAAGTTAGGAACTGTACTGTTTGTGGATTAATTCTAGGCTTATCATAACATTCATACTTATGTGGTTGAGATAATGGACGGCTCATTTGCTTATCAGATCAAAGTATATGCACTAGTGGTCAGCAGGAGAGTACAATCCCCTATTTTAGTGAAGTTTAATATAGTAGTTACTTCAAAAAGTACGCACTTGAGATACATTGATTGGACTAGTAGAATTATATGATCCTTTGAGGATTGTTATTATGGCTGGAATGTTTAACCCTTCTACAATACAAGGTAACTACCTAGATAAAATTATCACGTAACTACTGATATGAATTGTAGAGTGATTATTATAATTATGGACCCCACCCTATTTACCAGTCACTATGACAATAGTAACTACAAGAATGTTTAACTCAAAGAGCATTTGTATTGACATGATGTCTGATTTTTGTGACTATATCGTCCCTGTAGAACATTACAGACGTATTGCAGCTGACTACAGTAATATTTCCACATTATTAATTTTATACTTCATTATCATTGGTTTGGGGAAAACAAAAGTTTCTAGTTCTAATAATACCTGTGTTTGTGATAGGAAGTGTATGGTGAGATGTTGGCCTGAATGTGTTGCTAGGGGATAGAGAATGGGATCTGGACCCTGCAAACATGTATGACGGTGTACGATAGTGAATAATGAGGGATGTGGTTGAAACTAAAATGATGTCGTTAACCTTTGTTCCTTTGAATGTCACAAGAGGTGAAAAGTGCTTCGCAGTTACTGAAAAAACAATTATCATGCATAAATTTATATAGATGATGTCATTGTGATGTAATCAATAAACATACCGTCATATGCTATTGCTAATGGATTTCTGAGATGTGAATGCGAACGACAGGGGAATTCCCCACATGCATCCTCCCACAAAAGTGGTAGATAGATTCCTCTAATTATAAGAAAGTGAAAAATACATTGAAACATTACATACATAACACTGTAGTAATTATGAGCAAACTAATCTAACTTACCCTACGGGTGAATCAGGATGCGCATAAATAAGAATCGGGCGTTGAATGATATTAGCGAGAGTGAAAATATGGAGTTGAGGAGATTCTACAAAGTTCTTCTTGGCTGCCTCCCACTGTGGAAATTCCTAGAGCACAACACATACCAGATTATCTCCATTGTAATCTTGCCTTCCTTTCCCCCCCCTCCAATGATCCATCAGATGGTAAATTCCCTTTACTCTTACATTAACAATAATTTTATTATTGTCCCCCCTTCCCCTCCCACACACACATACACACACACAC
>CAXIPT010000003.1:4664871-4688183 GCA_964030475.1 Tethya wilhelma | reverse complement strand
GAAGAGAGAGAGAGAGAGAGAGAGAGAAACCACAAATCAACACTAAACTCAACAACAACAACAACAACACACACACACACACACACACACACACACACCTCTGAACTTCACTGTCGTAACTCAACAGTGTGTTGATCTCAGTTGAAGGTGGCTCAGTCACCAGCTGGCTTGCTACCGTCACTGGTGGTGCACTCACAGGCACACTCACATCCTCAGACTCCAAACCACCAAAGTCAATACCTAACTGACCAAACTACACAAACACACAAAACATAATATGTACAATAAAATGAAACTTGAATAAAAACACATTCCACTACTGATCTCAAAGCAGACACAACTTGTCAAGCACATGTAAATGTAAAGTTGTACCTGGACGTCTAGAGACTCAATTCCCGCAGGCATTTCAACCGGCTTTGTTGGTATCTGTGAACGAGCTAGTCTCTTTGATCTCTTCACCCCAGTCGGTTTTGACAATGTCAATTCTGTTTGACTCTCCCTGGAATGTGTACAGACATATGCAACATTAAGAGCATACCAATGCTGAGAAAGTTCAACTTGACAGATAAAAGATGATGCGAACTAACAATGCTATTCTCACTTTTGATCTAACACCACTTGTACGTTTGTGTCTCTGTCGACTGTGCTTGTCGTGGAGAGTAACGGCGGGGTTGTTTCTGCCGGAGTGCTCACGGCCACTGTAGTCGAGGAAGGAATGGCCTCTGGGAAGACAGCGTGCTGTTGCTGCTGGTGTTGTTGTGGAGGTGGTTGCTGCTGCTGCGGTCTCTGTTGTGTGGGAGGCTCTTCTTCTTCATCTTCCCAGTAATTCTCAATCTGTAGTGGAAACCCAATTGATAGTTTCATTACTATCGTGTGTGTATCTGCCTATTGACAAACTCAGTGTAGTACATTAAAATTACACAGTCTACACACATATACACACACCTTGGTAGAGGCTGGTATTTGATTAGGATCTGGTGGCCAGGCATTCACTGTGTTATCTGTTGTGTTTGTTGGTGTTGTGTCCCACATGTCCACTGTACTTGGTGCTACTAGAAACAAAAAAATAGTTGATACATAAAAAGGAGTAACTTGTAAACACGATGATACATCATACATATTATACAGGATGTGTACATGGAGAGGTTTGACTACCAGAGCCAACATCAAACCACTAACCTTGTGTAGAAGTTTGAGACACTGGCTTGTTGGTTCTGCTCCCTCTTTCTCTGTTATCTCTATTCTCTCTGTTTTCTCTGCCTCTGTTTCGTTTCTCACTGAACAACAGAACACAGCCATCAATATACACACACATGCACTCATAATTAGAGGGGCATACCCAGGAGGCCCTCTGGTTCGTCTTCCCCCTCTGCCTCCACTTCTCCCACCCCCTCTCCCTCCACGAGACTCCCCACTGGTGACGTGTACACTTCCTCCATATCCTTCTCTCGTGGACTGTGATGCTATCATAACATGTGCCACAACAGCAACAACAACAAACAAAAGTTTCACAGTGAAATTGTACACCAAAACTTTGGATCCCCCAATTTTCACGATCTCTCACCTGCTCTGTTTGTTCCTCTTGGATTCCTTCCTGATTTTGATTTCCCGTCGCCCGGAGCAGCTATCAACTCTGAACTGTCTGATTGGGTCTTTTTCTTCCCCTTTCTGCCACCAGTAGTTGTCCACTCGCCCTAAACAGCCACATACATCATGTGTGAACTTGCATCACAAACTGTTTCAATTTCAATGTACTCCCCCACACAAATTATGATACCTGTCCCAGTGAGCCATCACTGTCAAGAAGAGCTGAAATGGCTTTCTGTATATCAAAATCATGGTCGTGTAACGCTAAAACTATATCCTCCTCTGATCGGCCAGGCACTACTGCCAATATCTCTTGAACTTTTTCAGCAATATCTCTCGAACTCAAACTTGAGTCTTCAAGTATTCTGGCCATTTGTAGAGCCTCAACAGGTGGCTAAAAAACAGTGCACACACAAAAACAGAAACATTCCAAGTGAAACAAAGACTAAACAGAGAAAGGGGTTGGGGGAGGAAACTACTCACCTGAGGCTTGTTGTGAGATGTGGGATGCTTTTTATGTCCACCGCCACTCGTGCGTGGCTCACTGTTCTTGCCACTCATGCCGACCATTCGACGACCTGTAACCAGAACTCTAGTAGCCTACTGACAATACTAAGAGTGTTACTTACTCACTGCTTACCTGATTGTGAACGAAAGTGTATACTCTTCTGTAATAGGTTAAAAATGTACCACGTATGCACACATGCTCTATGAAACGGTATTCCAATTAGCGCACACTAGCCGTGGGCATGTTCCAAATAACCGCAAATTCATTACGTAATAATTGTAAAATTATTCAACCACATTCCAATCATTTGCAAACATAATTTACAGTACATTGTTGTCATTAAAAAAATAACATTAATTTTTATGCATCGTCAGGTTTTGTTTGGTGTACTCTGAGCAGATGGAGGAACAGTAGCAGCTCCAGTAAACCAGTCGATCCTCCACTGCAAAAAAAAAGGTCAATCATATCCATGCAAACTGACACATAAACGCATATCACTGATGCATGTCTCCAATTAGCTGACTCAACTAACACGCGCACACACACACACACACACACACACACACACACACACACACACACACACACACACACACATGTACATACACACCTGAGATGGAGGAGCAATGGAATCGCAGTGCCATACTTGCATTGATTTGTTCCAATCACTTATTGCATTCGAACAACTCACAGCATAGCTCTCTGTCTCATCATCACCACAGCTAAAGCACAACCAAGTCAAGAACAAGCAGTGAGGTCACAATAATGGTAATGCATGGAACCAGTATTAATTAATGTATAATGACAGGAGCTCCAGATATAATACTATAATTGTCTGTTAGTTTGTATATACATACCTGATGGGTAGAATGATCCTCACAGATTCATTCCTGGCATTTCCAGCCTGCTGACTCGTCTCCAGAGATAGCTTGTACACTGCTGAAGAGAGAGTGCTCCTTGAAGGCTTCTCTCGGTGGAGGGTACGACCGAACCGTGTCTTCCTTCGTGTTTCATAGTAGCGACGTCCTGAGAGATCTGGCGTGGCACTTCCTTGCTCCTGTGTCACCTGGCTCGATGTCTCCAGCTGCTCGTGATCATCCCCCACAACTTGACCGAGAAGTCCACCAGAGTCAGAGTTGGCATCATGATCACTGCTTTTGTGACCTTGTTTGGCCAGCTGTCGGATACGTGCAATCGGATTGGACACGTTTGCATGAACAGAGAATATGTGGATGGCTCCAGAGCCAGTTCCGATCCACAAGTGGTCTCCCTCTACCATCAGACTTGTTATACGATTGATAGATTCGAGATTGGAGGGCTGGGAGGGAAGGAGAGTGGAGTAGTTGATCTGCAGGAGTTTCACGTAGTGCACCACATCGAAAAGACACACGACAGACGATGAGCGAAAGGATATCCAAACACCTTGAGGGCCTTGTTTCATCTTGTACACTGTACTGGTCCCTTCACTGCTTATCACTAACGAGTGGACTGGTTCGAAACTCCTGTTTGGAAAGGACAACATAAATTAACAAGGCTCATGTCAGTCATTATGGTGTGCTTGGGTATGGGGTGGACACCTAATCCCTAACCACCCACCCACACATGTAGTACTTACTCTGTACTCATAACAACCACGACCTTGTTGCAGCCACACCAGAGCGTCTTGTTGGTGGTCAGTGCAATACAAGGTACTGGTGTGGAGCCCACATACTGCAGCGCCGGGTCCAATAGAGGTGGGGATTTCCCCACATCCTGTAGAACAGCTACACTTCCATCGGCTAGAGCTACGTACACAAATCCTTCATCATTGCCAGTGATATCGAGCACAGAATCCTTCATTTTGAGTGACCAAATCTCTTTTCTGAATGGAAACAAAGATACACAATCATACCTCAGCCTGGTGTATGCTTTCTACCTTTACATGTATAACTATGCATGCATACTAAGATCGCATACTTGGTTTCACAGTCGATAGCTTGAATGACAAAATCCAGGGTCCCAAGAAGCACCAGTTGACATGACGGTACGTAGTGACAACATATCACTCTTGGGCTGACCTGAGGTTACACACAATAACAATTCCTTGAATGAACACTTACAAAAGATGCTTCAACACTACTAGTAGTGAAAAACAACTCTACACACACATGCCGTAGATAATCTATACCAGATTACAACAGCTATTGTACATGTATACAAATTTCACATTATTCTTAACTCTTCCATGTATAGTACATGCAGTCATACTAACTTTGTCTGGGAGGATATCCAATTGAGGTGCACCACCTTTGATTGTAATAATCCCCACCGACCCTCGCTGGCGTTCTCCGCTGCACAGCCACAGCTCTCCCTCTCGTCCCACACACCCACACTCCCACACATAACGCAGAACAGTCTCCTCCGCAGGCGGCACTAAGGTTGTGCTCAGTAACAGTTGGTTCTGTACAGCGTTCTAACAAAAACAATGCCAATAACATATTTATACTGGCTGATTGTACACTTGTACAGTCTCTGTATGTACTATTACACACCTTTGCTTCAACTGCTTTTTCAGTCTTCACTTTCCTCTCCTTTTCCCTTGCAACCAACTGCTGTTTCACTTTAGATAGATGGTGGTTGTGACGGCTGGATAGGTTGCTTCGATTTGGGAATGGGACAATCACGTCAAATGCCTCCTGCACATTTGGCAAAAAGATGTGAGTGAGGGAGCTAGGATAAAAAGTGGCATGTGTTTGTTCTCACATGAAACACTGCATCAATGTCAAAGCAGTGCCTGGCAATTTCTTTGAGAAACTGGAATATAGTAACGGGATCCGTCTTGCCGAGGATGACCCCTTCATTAAGTTTCAGAATCCCCAAGCTAACGCGAAAGAGTAGCTTGTGTCCTTCCATCAAAAAGCAGTCCAAAATACGCAATACAGACTGCAAAACAAAATGGACGAGTGAGAGCACCAACAATCAATAAAGCATCTCAGGAATGGCTGAAGTTCCTGTAAACAAACTTACATCAGTAGGCAGAGCATCCACAAAGAGTGTGAGAAACCAATTAAAGGTCACCAAGGTGACATCAATAAAGTGTTCCTTGAGATGGGCATTGAGTCTTGGCAGCTTGTCTGCCACAAGGTCTCTGACTACAGCCTGTGGGGGTGGAGGAATGGACAAAGATGGACAGTGTGAATGACGCACAGCTGTGTAACCAACCATACCTGGTCAGCTTGAGCAGCTATTAAGCCAGGAGTGAAGTAATTGGGTGGGAGTAGCTTTTCAATAAGAGTCACCATAAACCTGCATAAATACATAAAACGAGGGCTAACAACCCCCGTGGTGGTTGGAAATAAACTAACCAAAAGTTGGTCTCTTCATCCAGAAAGAGGAGCCCAATGGCGGCAATCATATTCATACCCTACGAGTGTGTTGATGGCGGATAGTTGTAATTCAGAATTAACAGACACAAAATGAAACATACCTGGCAATATCCAACATTCTTGTTGTGAAGACTGTAAGCAAGTAGGACCCTCTCTAGCTTCTCAGCCTAGAGTGAATCATGAAATGAATGTTAGCTAGATAGATGTGGAGTTTCCCTACCCCAGATCCTCCAGGCTTGAAGTGACAGTTGTTTGGCAGTGTTCGGTATAGATCCAGTTTGATCTGCTTCACTGCAGGTTTCTATGAAATGATAGTGAGAGACAGTAATTTTCCTCTTCACACACACACACACACACACACACACACACACACACACACACACACACACACACACACACACACACACACACACACNACACACACACACACATACACACACACACACACACACACTGTCCCAATATTTCCTTCCATTACTCTGTACTCTAAAATAAAGAGGCACGCAATCATTTTAACTCACTGATGCTTTGCATTTCACCAAAGACTGGTAATAGGAAATATCTCCACATGCAGCATCTCTGATATCCTTCAGCTTGCCACAGTGGTGATAGATGAGACTGTAAGAACAGAGATGGGGAGCAAAATGATATATTGTTCAAACAAAGAGACCATGAAAAGAAATCAGCCTGCTCACTAACCTGGTCCAGACTATAGTGCGATGTTGTATGGGCACGCCTCTCCTGATCATATCACGGAGATCTCGTTTCTATAACAATAACAAGCAGATCACTTGCGCACATGTAATTATTCCCAGTGCATATTCAAGGTAAAAAACAAACAAACAAAAAAAAACTTATGGTAATTTGGGACAACAATGGCTCTTACTTTCACTCTTTCGTTGCCACTAATATCAAGGTAGGATTTGTTGCGAACCCTTTTTGCCTGACCAACAAAATCACTCCATTCTTTGTCATGACTCTCAAAATCCTAACAAGAAAGAGAGACAAGACTTGTCACTACCAAGTACTTTTGAACACCACAGAAAAGACCACTATTTCTCTAATAACTGAATTCCTTCGTGAGTGTATGCAGCCAGCCTACATGTTGCTTGTAGTGAAGGTAGAGGTGTCTACAGAGGTAGTGCTGGGTTATGGTGTCTCCCTGCCAATCGTGATAGTCTCCAAATTGGTCCACAAACGTTCCCACGTAGCCTAAAAACTCTGGGTTCTCCCCCACTTCTTGTTTCATCAGTGCTATCAATTCATTCTTGTACTTTACATCATCATTGTCAATTTCCTGAGAGCCACGAGCTCCAACTGATGCTAGAGGATAAAAAAATTGTTTAAGGTAAAGTACAAATGTTCACATGAATACTCACGGACAGCAATCTTGAATTTGTCGCTAAGCAACTTGACATATTTGGCTTTAGTGTTGGACAGCTCTCTTTCTAGCTCTTGACCTTTCCTGGAGACCATTGTAGTGACAATACATAATGCACACGCACACACACACATACCACACAATCATACACTGAGAGGCTTATCTTACACTTTCTCAATAGCAATCCGTCTTTCGTGCTCCTTCTGGTTCAACTTGTGTAGCTCAATCTCGTCATCGAAGGTCTTCAAGCTTCTCTTGTACTGATCAATGATATTCTTTAGGGAGTCATTCTCTGAGCGAAGGTCACTGGCTGGTGTCTCCCTAGAATAATCATTGTGAAAGTTTTATTCGTCACATTCTTGTAAGAATCTTGGACTACCTTTTGGCCAGCTCTTCTCTGAGTGAAGCGACTTCCCTCTGAAGTTTTTCCACCTCGTCATCTCTCTCTTTCAAGTCTTCATTTAGACTTCTCACTTCTTTTTGGAGTGTGGACACTTCACTCTGTGCTTCAAGAGCACTCATCTTGAGCTGCATGAGCCAGAGAACACAGTCGTAATGATCCAACATCTTTGTGCATGACAAACAATTCCAGTCTTATTGTACCTCTAGTTGCATTCTCTCTTCGGGATTCAGTACACTGGGCAGTTCATCCCTGGATAAAAATAGCAATAGTTTGGTGAGGAGGTAGCCTCGTTCCCCACGCTTCCAGGCTCTCCCCTTAAGGTCAAATGGGAGAGCCTAGGAACGAGGCTAGTGAGTAGGTTTATAAAACGTACTCTTCCTCTTCAAGTTGAGGTTCGGATAGGATCTTTGATTCAGCTTTCTCACCAGCTGGACTGCTAGTCAAATTGAGTGTCCCATCAACTGTGGATCTTCTCTCTTTGGGGTAGTTGGGTGAAGAGAGCATATCCAGAGTCATGTGCCTGTATGCAACAATGTTAACATTAGAAAGTGTTCAGATGATAAAAATGGTGGATACAACTATTGATGCATTGTAACCTGGAGTCTCCACCAATGAGTTGGGAGTTGACTATCTTTCGCACAGTCGGAGGAGATATGGACTTACTTTCCCTCACTGTGTGTGCATATATACAATGTCATGCAAGTGTATGGATTGTGTATGTTAATGCTGATACATATATAAATATTTGCTACATAAACTGAACTGTAATTCTTCCTTACATCTCTCGTGTGAGTGCTCAGCTAGAGGCCCCACAGGAGTGGTCCATGGTTGAAGAGTGAGTCTACCTCTGTCTTGCTCAGAAGCTGTTTCTTGCATAGCAGAACTCACTTTGATGTACTCCCCGCGTTTCTCCTGCACAAACATTGAACACACACACACACATTTACACGCATGAAACCAAACTAATGACCATGCATATGTGGATATGCACACAGTTCAAAAGAAAAGGGGAAGATCTGTTGCATACTTGTGTTATGGCAATGAGGGGGTTTCAGCATCCATGTAGGGCAATTAATATACACACACAAACACACACTCACTTACTTGTAGTTTCTCAATCCAGTTGAGTGCAGAGTTTGCATCTTTAGCTGCTAGTACATAGTTTTGATTGTTGACACTGAGTGCATATAAGGCAAGAAGGTGTATCTTAGACACAACCAAAATGGTCTACAATGGACTTTTATTGTGCTACATTTGTCCATGGTAACAATACATAACCCTCACTACACAACACCATCATGATAACACAATGGCATGATACTCGGAATCTTGCACAATTGCACTCCATTCAACGGAATTCATATTATGCATACATTACATGTGACAAATCGAGCATTGTCAAGACAGTATGCATGTATGTATGTATGTACCTGATATTAAATGTGTGACTGCCTGACGTACCACCGGCTATCCCAGGTGTCACCTTAGCATACCTCAAATCGATTTTTCTATATCAATGGATTAGCAAAATACATAGCAGTGAGTAATATGATACATAAGGCTCTATAGTGGAACTGGTATATTCACCCATAGACACAAATTGACACTACAATAATTATTGCATGACTAACCCAACTGGGTCATTAACATTCTGCAAATAGGTTTGCTGGCTCCTGTAGAATTTGAGACAGCAGGATTTCTCATCGAACCAGAACCAGTACTGCTTGTATGTGCCTTTGAACACTGGATATCAAAACGAGACAAGATCATATACTGACTGACAAGCTATCAGCATGCTACACTTGATACTCACAGCTTTTTTGGTATAGATTGAGATATCCAGTTAAACTGAACAGATTCAGCTGGAAAATAATGCATATACAATTAGAATAGGCCGCTATTCTCTGGAGAGAGAGCTCACCTTGCCGGAGTTGTTCAGAGCCATCTCATCACAAGCCACGCCCATAAAAGGAATTTATGGTGCGCACCAATTAGAAGAAATTGCACTGGAGCAAAGATGAGTTCCAAAGCTGCCCGCATAGCAAGGCTGAGCGCTAGAATATTTGGAGAAGTAGCAAGAAAAACAACAAAAGTGTGAGTATCCTAATATATGTCTGTAGACTTACTAGCTATCGAGATTTTCCTCTATTTGGATATCATTATGTTGAGTTGAGTCTCATAATTACACTAGCTGGACTGCTGCACACCTAATTTTGGGATGCACAAAATAATTATTCAGTTCTTGGATATTGCTCAATCTTCAATAAATACTTCCTTTTGAAGTTAGTGTTTGTTGTTTGTTCGAATCACTCGAAACTGATCGCTATTAAAGGGTCTTAAGTGTTTCAAGAATGCCTGCTATGTGTGTTGTTCGCGTAGGGACTACAAGGTGGTGCACATGTTTTCGCGTTCACCATGGCAACGGGAGTTACCTTCATGGTACCCTCCAATAACTTCCTATAATACGCTTCTTCTTCGTTTGAGGATGTTAGGACTATATCACGATGACCATCTGGATTTCAAAGAAACTATGGACACACAGAGAAAGGCCAGAGGCAAAGGACCTCCGATCAAAGGTTGGGTTAATGATGCTTATCCACAAGTACTGTGACTTTTATTGTTATCCATTGAAAAGTATTCATAACCGTTCTGCATTACTATGTGGATTATTCAAAACACACAGGGCAAGGAAAGAGAGCCAAAAAGAAAAAGAAGTGATTGAGAAGTTTCACTCTCAGCAATGCAAGAATAGAATATCTGTCATGTTATATATAGTCATCAAGTGCAATACAAGTTATAGTATTCATTCAAAGTGTATATACTCCTGTTATTGTTTAGTATGCGCATATATTATGCAATTCCAGCCCCGCCCACAATAGTTTGGCAGTTAATTGGTAGTCAGGAAGTCAGTTTCGCCATTCTGCGTTGGTGTGTGCTCGCTTGGGTAAGAAGGTTTGAGCTCGCAACTAGCTAAGCGCAGTGGATATAGCAAGTTGAGAAAAAAAATAGCAGCGGACTGTGATGAAAAATACTCTACCTTTGTCGTCATAATAGGTGAGATTTGTGTCAAATTGCAAATTTACCGCAAGCAAAAGATGTTGGTTACAAATTTATTGAGTGCATGCATCAAAAGGCAGGCTGTTTCCCATGTGCATTGGGACATTGTGAGATGACAAATAATGAAGTTTATGTAGGAAAGATCAGTTGTAATAACGATTCTGAGCCTGCTGCACAAACCAATAGTGTATGTAAACTGCCCATTTATGAATATGGGCAAGTGTGTTTGTGCCAATTGTCACACTTAGAGGGTAATCGGTTTCATGGGCCCAGGGAGGGCAGAATCCTGGCTGTATGAGTAAACATGTCCTAGTGCTATTGTTTCCTTTAAAAAAATCCTAATAGTGTCAGTTATGCAGGTAATAATTGAGTGTGTTATTGCACTATTTGAACTTGTACCCTCCTCTACACACGCCGGCCAGCTCACGCACAAATAGGTTCTGAGAATTAATTGCACGCACACTACAAAAGTGCAACAGTATGGAAACATCTACATCTTACACAGGTGTGTGGCCTTGAATATTGTTGTTATACACACACACACACCACTCTCACAGTACTGTGAATCAGTACAATTATGCAGAAGGTGTGGCAAATTCACGACACACATATACATGGCTTTGTGTGTCCACGTATGTACTACTGTAATTACCACTGTATGTGATGATTCCTTAAATCGCTCAGACAAGCCATCCCATTTCGGACATTTGGTCATGGACAACGAGAAACTGCGACGGAAGTTACACAAGACCCAACAGCGAAGAGACCACTACGCTAAACTCTACTACAGAACACTGGCTGAGCTAGATGAGACAAAATGGGAGCTTTCCATAGCCAAAGAGAAGATACGTGAACTCAAAGCTCAGGGTAATTTTTTAAGCAAATTACTAGACGTACTTGTGTGGGCATAGTTGTATCATTTAGTTTGACAAACTAGGCGATGCTGTGCCAATTAACTCTCCAAGATGGTGCCAAGATCAGAAGTGGGAGTTTTAGCTATACCTTAAATGCTGTCGTGCCTGATGCCTATAAACAACAGTTTAGACTAGTTTTAGCTCTTATCAGGGAATTGGTGTGAGTGTGTGGGGGTCCTATAATGGAGCATCACGTTACATCTATCACATTAGGACTAGAAGAATGTACGCTACTTTACATCAAGTTACCGATTGCATGAGCTTTTGTCTTTTTGCTCTTTGACATTTCAGCAACACAGCATTCTGTAGCACCTGATACCAGTGTTCGACATTGCACGCATACCTCGACCAAGTCCGGGTCCATTACTACGAGCCCTGATTCCGGAGCCTCTCTCTCTCCTGGAATTGAACCAGTCACTCATTTCGTAGAACAAAAGACCGTCCATCATGAACGTGACAAAGACTACAAGCACGCTCCACCTCCTAAGAGCTATGTTGAACATACAGACTACATTCGAAGCGATGCATGGTCCACAACAGATCAGACATCTTCATCCATTTTGAAGCAATCGTCACACGAGCTTCGCCGTCGAGAGCAAGAAATGAGAAATCAACGACCGGCTTTTCCTCCACCACCACCACCTAGACCGTTCCAACGCTCATACAGCCTGTCTCAAAACGACATCCTCCAGCAAACAACCTATACTCACAACAGTGGTGGTGGTGGTGGTGGTCACGGAAGCTCTCTATCGCAAGATGCATCTTCAATGAGACCTCCGTTTGCACGCACAATGAGCATGCCGCACAAACTACGGAGACCATGCTTCCCCAGCACTGGGAGCACAAGAGTTGAAGACATGCCGGACAACTCATCCGTGGTCTCACAAAGCACCAGACTGTCTGCTTTCAAGTGCCCCGTACCTAATAAGTTTTCACTGCCTCTTAGCAACAAATCACACTTGTACTACGATTCCGATATGAGCAGCCCGAGCACTTTATCGAGACTATCAATGTCGACTGTTGGCGTGGCCTTGGATTCACTGAGTACGGAAGCTCACTACGAAGCTCTCTCAGGAGGGCAGCTGTTGGATCTGTTGGCCAAGATCAGTTCACCTGACTGCAGGCTGACTAAGTTAGAGTGAGTGCTTCAAGTTGTGCATATATCTTGTAGTTGTCTGTATTGTGTATGCTTGATTGTGTGCAAGTTTAAGTTGGGTGTTTGTGATGAAGTACAGTACCTACATGTGTACACATGTCTGTTCATTCATGCATAATACTGGTACATGCACATATTTGCTCTCCCTAAATAACTCAAATTACTCGGTTCGTGTCACTCTACACGTGTACATGTTATAGGATCTCAAATAGCAAGATAGGACAGCCTGAAGTCATGAGAATATTCTGCAAAGATTTGCTGAAAAATGGCTCCATTGTAGAGCTAAGGTATGCAAAAGGGAGCCGACTAATTTGTTACTATTTTGTCTGTGCTCATCAAATTTTGCCATTTCTTAACACCATTACAGTCTTCCAAATAACAACATTGGCTACGAAGGCTTGAGTATACTCTTAGATACAGTGGAGAGGTGTTCCGTCATCAAAGAACTAATGTAAGTGAGCAAGTGGGAAAGTGTGATATCGAGTAAAACACTGAGTTGTTGGAAACGTGTGGTATGCGTATTGTTGTAGTTGAGATTTCCTTTTATGTTCGATTTTTTTCTTTCGTTTTTGAGTGGGTTCTCCAAACGTACACACACACACACACTGTTGTGCACGCAGGCTGAGAAACAATGTAATTGGGAAGGAATGTGCTGAGATTATTAAACAATTCTTGGCTTGTACAACTCTCGACTCGCTAGTGTAAGCAATTAATACTATAACATGTATGATAATATTATGATTATCAGTTGTTCACTGATTTTTTTTGAAAAAAATGTACATTTTTGGTCACTCGATCACCCTTGATTCCAGTTTGACCGGAAATGAGATTGAGCAACATGGTCATCTTCTAAATGGTGGTCCGTCTCACGACTTTGCTATGGAGTGAGTATACTGTTGCATCGTACCTGGTAGTGATTCATTGTGACAATGGTCTTGTGTTGCTTCCATGTATTCAGATATGACATCGTCGAGAGCAGTGATCAGGACAGTGGACTTGCACAGCAGACGGAAAGCGACTGCAACAGTCAATACTCAAACTCTTTATCGATGCACAACTTTAAGTATTTTAATATTTGATATACATGATGATTTGCGTTATGCCTATAAATAATATATAATAATAATATTATTGTGGGGAAATTAATATAGTTCTCTGCGGTTTGAGGTGTAACCAGCCCCGCCTCTTTAACAACCGTGTAAATGGTCATGCTTGATCAGGTTTGGAATTGGTTATTAACAACTAAACGGCAATTAAAGATGGCTCTAACTGGCAGCTACCTACAGAGCATACACGTGAGTATATAGTGTGTCTTTGGTGTTCTTCTAACTTACTTATGTTTCAAAGTTCCATCCCTCTCAAAGGTTGTGCCTTAATTGGAAATTCTCTGATTTTGTAAAAATTATGCATTCTTCTAGTTCTCTAGGCAAACTCGGATCATTTTAGCAGTATTAGCAGGTGTTTCCCTCTCTGTTCTTGTGGCTGGCTACCTTCTCAGTCGAAGGAGGAGGAGGTACAGAGCGATCTCTACAGCAGCTGAGACCGAGAGCCACCTGAAGCGCTCTAGTACCTTTCAGCAAAGCGATTATGACAGTTCACACAGCCCCTTTCACAGCTGGTCTGTTAGGAAACGTCACAGTAAGCTTATTATTATAATAGCTTTAATATGCTTTTAAACAATCACTAGATGTCTAAACTTTTGGCCTATGTTTGTTTATTTTGTTAAAAAAAAAAAAATAACGTTTGATTTTTCTGCTTGCTTTCAGCAAGAAGAGAGATCAGTTCAGGAGATAGTTCTATCGCCAGTGAGCACCCTCCAGCTCCTGATCAGCAGCAGCTGTACCTGTTTGATCAGCTCCAATCCACACCAGTGGTGGTACAGGAGGAGAATGTGGACTACGACAACAATGCTACTAGTAGCGACGACTCATTTCATTCTACGACAGAGTACATTGGTCCAGGAGGAGACCGCCCCTTGGTATGTATGTATGTATGTATTTAGTAACAGAATGCAATCTTGCTATTCTCAAATGTGGTTGGTTGTGGGTGGTATCAATAATGATGTTTTTTTGGGGGGAGGGGTTGTGAAATATTTTTCTCGTTTTCAGTTGGAGTCTCTAAATGAAATGCAACTATATCATTCGGCTCTTGATTTAGTCAACCAGGGCGTCGTCAAGTGCCGAAATATTAGGTGAGTTCCTATTATTTAAGACACCTTGCATAATTATCCTTTTCAGTGTATATTGTAGTTTGTGTAGTGCTTCCTCAATTGTGATGAATAAATGAGTAAAATTAATCGTCTTGGGGAATCTTATCTTTGACAATATGTCGTGTTTGCTGTACACTCCACTCGTACTCACATGCACACAGGACGAAAATGTTACAGTGTCATAGTGATACCGATTTTCTTGCCAAGCTCCACTGTGTTCGTCTGGCATTTGATGAGCTCCTAGATTCAACTGCCAACAAGGAGTACTTCAAACAGATAGGAATGGACGTGATGGCCGACTTTCTCAAGAGTGCTGATACGGTCAGCCACAACATTGAATCATTCAGCATTGTTGTTTGATCATTAAGTGTGTACATAATACATTATGTTAATTAGAACCCTACAAGATTCTGTGAGAGTTACAATGATTTGATCAGCTTTATGGAGAAAGAACCCAATTGGCAGATTGCTACCCAAGAATTGACCACTCGAAAGGTATGTTATTGAAGTTTAACCTCCCAGCTATACTAATGAGTGATTGTTCACATGTTTGTTGCTGCAGGTTGCGTGTATGAATCTGTACGACATCGCTCTAGACTTCATTCTCCTCGATGCCTTTGACGACCTGGACAACCCTCCTTCTGCCATGGTGGTAGTCTTCCAGAACAGATGGCTCACAAGTGGCATGAAACGCTCAGTAAGTAGCAAAACTAGTTCATGGGATTCAAGTGACTGTGTAGAGTTCACATTCATTGTTGCCTGATTTTTAAAGGCATTGTCAGCTGCTATATGGTCCATTCTCAAAGCAAAGAAAGGTTTATTAAAGGTAAGTAAAACCAAGTGTACTGATGATGTAGGGGTTAGTTACATGTTGACAGCATGATTCTGTTTAGTAACCATCCTATAAATTTAATTATTATAATCATGCAGCGGAAGAATGGTTTTATGTACAAGTTCTATGTTGTGAGTCAAACACTGTCACCTACTCTGGCGTGGGGATTTCTTGGGACAGACGAACACCTCAAGAAGAGGTGCAAGCATTTCAGAGTAAGAGGGAACCTTTTAAATTCATCTATTTATTGGGGTATACTTGGATTTGAAGATCTGAAATTTCTCCTCTCTTCTAGGACACGATCATGACTTTTGCTTGTGGTATCTTCTCCTTTGAAAGTGTGAGGTACACTACAGTGCACATGCTTGCCGGTGACATCCTCAAGCTAGCTCAAAGCACAGCAGACTCCATGGCTAGAACTGAATTTGAGTAGCAGAGTTGGGGGAAGGCCTGGTACATGAAACGACTGACTACCCCAACCCACACACACTATACATTATAAGAACTGAAAATGTAAAGATTGTGATGATATTTTCTGTATTAAATTGTAAGAACAATGGTGCAACTATAATTGAATCGGTGTGTACACAGTACACAAAATACACACACACATACACATAGACAGACATACATCATGCTGTACACACACACACACACAATGCTATCTTTGTGTGGTTCTCTTCTGATACACCTGGTCCCAATCTCTGAGTCTAATGTGACACACAAACCTAACAGTGTTACAGCAGCAGCCCTCGTTGAAAGGGTTGCTCATCTCTTGAAGGTCCTTGAGATAAAGAATTCTATTTCTGGAGACCTGTTCCCATGTGGTCTGCCCCGTGATCATCAGGTAGGTGTGGTAGAGGAAGAGAAGTCCAACGATAATGACTGCCACAAAGGTGACCACTAGAGAGACAAACACGAGAGAGTTGACTGTGACCCACTCGCTGAAGCTGCTTGAGGGAGAGAGACCACTCCTGTAATTATCGGGTATGAGAGAAAAATAGACGAGTAAATGGTGGCATTTTTTGTAGGTAGATGGAGAAAGTTGGCCTAAAATAGGGAGGCATAAGTGTCTTCCTGGCTACTATTTAACACTGATTGTGTGTACATATAAAATCATTTCCTTGTGTATATAATATGACTGGAGGGGTCTCCCAAATTTTCTTTGCTAGATTTAACACTGCGTGCACAAGTTTTGGTCTTAAAATAAGCCAACTATATAAATGTACTAAGCATTCTCAATATTAACAAGTACAATGACATGATTTCTCTACCATCCACAGTTCAAGTAATGGACATTGCTTATAATTATGGTGGTTGGTAAGGACTGTCCAACAGCTGCTAGTCTAAAGTCTAGCAAACCAACTAGATAGAACTTTCAGTTCTGAATGCTTGGGTTCAGTGTGTAAACTACAGTGCATTAACTACGCAGCTCACTGACCATGATATGCACACTCCCCAAGCCAGAAGTGCCGTCTCTGTACACAAGAACATCCAAAACCATCTGTGGTTTCTCTCTCCGATGCAATTGCCCATCCACGGGCAGTGGTGGTCGAACTTCCTAACACATCGTCCGCACACGTAGCAGTGCTTTGCTCTGAGTGGCTTGTCGTGATGACAGACACGGCAGTATTGGGTGGAAATGCATTCCAAGTAGTTGTCTGAGTCGCTGGGCATGATTAGCTCTGTACTTTCAGGTGACTGAAGTGTGGAGGAATCGCAGAAATGTGTGTGTGTGAGAGCGTTCATAGAAAGTAGTAGTTTCACAGAGGAGCATGTATGAATTGCTAGGGTAGCTTACCTTAGTGGCAGCTGCAGTGGCTAGGGTGAGTGGGTCCACTTTAGGCAAGTAGCCAGGGTTGACAAAGCTTGTCAATATGTACATCAAGGAAGAAAAGCACAATAGAACCACAAGAGAAACGAAGTAGCTGTAGTTCTTTGATTTCCAGGCATCATTGAGGTCTGTATGTTGAGGAAACAGGAAAGGAGAAAGATAACACAACATTTTACAACCAAATTACCACCGTTTCATACCTGAATGCTCTTTGGTTAGTAGTATATAAAAGATAAAGAAGGTGATAAGAAAGTGGAATAGCCTCACTGCGTTCTCTATCCGACACAAGCTTCCACAAAAGCACCTCATCATGAAGCTTTAGGATGACACGTCAAATGGCGGGCATTAATTAGAATTTTAGTAAACAAAGTTTTCTAAATAATGCACACCACTACCAAGTGCCATGGCAGCTCCAGCTGGAATACTCAAGCCTGTTGTAGAGCAGCTACTGACAGAGGTTCGGCGAGAAAAGAGTGAAAATGGTGAACTCTCAGATGACCTCTTGTCTGCACTCTATGCAGTGTTCCAACAACCTCTGCTGAACGCTTTAGACATCATTGACAGAGACTCTGTAACACTCTATGTGTGTCCCAGTGGAAGAGAGCTGTACAGAGTGCAAGGAAGTGGCTCAAAAGTTTACACCTGTCTGACTACATCAAACTACTGCAGCTGTCCCTCTTTTGTCTATAGTACTGTCCTCAAAGAAGACTCCATTTTATGTAAACACCAGCTTGCTGCACGTCTAGCTGGGGCAATGCAGTGCTACAAGAAGATAGAAGTCAGCAATGACGAATTTGCTCAACTGTTAAGTGACACCAATGATACAAACATTTAACATGATTGTTCACATATAAGTTGAAATTGAAACCAGAGCTCTACAAAAAAAAAAAGTCACTAAGCCATTTTTCAAAAGACTCTTTGTAGCTTAGCTCCATGTATTAACAATGGTCTTCTCCTCGCCATGCTTCTCAATACAGTCACCAACAACTTCCATCACAGTTTTCAGTCTTCTATCGATAGCCTTCAAATGATCTTGAGTGAGAATAGGCCACAGAGGATCTCTTTGCAGACTTTGATCCAAAGCTTCAGAGAGAGACTCCTTGTTGGAAGAGTGGTAGAACTTTAACTTCTCCCAGGTACTGGTACGCAACCTAAAGGGGAAAGGTCCAGCGGTAATAGGGTGAATACAAAAGCTACGGAATGGGAGACTGACTTGCAGCACTGAGAAACAGGAGCCAGGATGGAGAGCTCATCGTGATAAGGGTTACCAAACCTGTAAGACAATTCGTACACAAATTATTGCGTTTGAGAGTGTTTTTGTTTTGTTTTGTTTTTTTTTTTTTTTAGATGCTTACGTCTTTCCATTGTCAATGTGCATGATTCTGCCATGATTCTTTGCCTTGGAGTATGTCTCGTAGTGATGTCTATCAGCATTACCTGAGTGATTGCACACACACACATACACTGAGTGTCTAGTCTAAAGTATGCAGTGCTAATAATTATTCTGAGCATACCCATCAAGAAATCAAACACAGCTGATTCTGTTATGTCCAAAATTCCATGATAATATTCAGACGACCTCTTCAATAACTGATTGCAATACAGGTTGTTTATCTCCCATCTAGTTATAGTGAAGTGTGTGGAAGTTTCCGTAGTGAATGATCCATTTTGAATCAATCTAGGCCAACTATTTGACTATTTGACTAGCTCAAACAGGTCTGCTACGATGTGGTAAAAAAATTGATTATTCTATTATTGGAGTCTGATGATACAATGTCATGTATAAAAGTGCTGAAACTGCTCTTACTTTGCTTTTACTCCATCCCTGTAGGTCCTCTGATAGGGGTGTCTTCTTGTCTTCATCTCGTACCACTCTGGCAACCACAGTGTCACAGAGCCCTCCATTATGTCCCCCTTGGCACAGGCTAGGTCACTTGGTTTACAGTAGTAGCACACCCCGTAGAAACAGGTATTGCCATCTGGAAATACAATGGTCTGAGATTCAACTCCATAGCAATGACTCACTAATATTGTTTGTTTGTTTGACTGGTGTCTCTCACCTTTTTTGAGATATGTGGATAAAAGTTTTTCAGTAGTAACAGGTCTAATGGCAGTGAGGTTTATCCTCCTACCAACAACAGGAGGAGCCATTCTAAAACCTAAAATACTGAGAGAATGCGACAATTTATAGAAGATACACACTAGCCTCATGCCCAGGCCTACCTTGTGTGGTTTAAACCACATGGGGGTAGGCCTGGGTACAAGGCTAATGCTAATAGATGTAAGAGTATACATACCCATCCAAGTGGAAGCCTGCTATCTCTCCATTGTGTCTGTCATAGCCGACATAAGGATTGCCAGTGAGCACTTGGTCTCTCTCATACCTGTCAGACATTCATACATACAACCACACATTACAATTCTAGTGAGAAAGGGACATGCATCCATTGCATAATGGAATCGTTAAACACCCATTAACACTGTATTCCTTCTTAAGTTGCTATAATACCTTTGTGGCTTGAATGCAGTCCTCTGTTTGCCTAACATTAGAGTGGCTTTCAACTGTGTGCCTTTGTAACCCACACCAAATTCTGTGATAGGAGCTGTTGCCATGGTCTTCATTATGTGGTTCATTTTGTCCGACCAGAACACACCCTCTGGATAGACGTAATTTGGCTCCACCCACGACTGCCAGATTTCCCACGGGTCTTGCTTTGAGACCTCCTCGGGAATAATGACGTCATGTAATACAACAGTGGTTGGCATGGCAACGGAGGAAGGCATTCGTGGTTCTTTGGGGTTAATATTCATTACTCTTTCACGTATAAAGTTGGGTACATCATTGACTTCTAATGAAGGGAGCTTCCCCATATTATCCAATGGAGATCTCAATGAGGGTGGCCCCCTCCTAGCGAAGGTCTGATTAAATCTCCGGTGAAGGCTCTCCAAGAGGGGATCCGTCATGTTTGAGAGAGGTGAGCGAAAAGAGCGATTTTTAAAGATCTTTTCAGAAAGATCAGCAAAATTAGGAACAGGACCACGTCGTTCTAACCCGACTTTAGACCGTCTTGGCACTGCAGTTGGAGGGGGAAGAGGCACTCTCTTTGATACACTGGCGGCATCTCCTGGCTGTTCCTTCTCGAGGTCAGTGCCTGGCCAACTGAGATGGATGCCAATCATGAAGAGAGTCACCATTGTGAAGAACAATGAACCTGTCACTATCACCCGTTGCTTCAGCTTCATGATTGGCGAGGCTGCTTCTTGATTCGGTAGTGGTCGTCATTATCATTTGTCGCCTTTAAGCTTTGCTTGCTCGTCGAGAGGGGGTGTGTCTACAGTGTGTGGAGGTGGTGCTGCATAGCTTACATGCACTAACTGTGAAGTGTATTGTCAATTCCCTACACGAGCTGACGAGAGAATGTTGCCTATTCTTCCTTAGGAATAGATCACTCTGTAGATTTAGCTTGCTGTACGTCACAGAATGGGTGTCGTTTGGTGGTGGATTGTTCTGATATTATCATGTACAACAGGTAAGGTTCTGACTCTACTGCACTGTGCATTTCAATAGCTAAAGAGCCTAGGGATATGCCAATGTGGTCGTCCAATTCTATAATATTATGTTGTTTTGTCTAGAGAACCAGCTGTTGCTGTAAGCTAGCATTTCATAGTGTATGTATGTGGACAAAGTCATCATGAGACTGTGCCATGGTTCAGTTAATAGTGTTCTTTTTGATGACTATAATTTTGCTGTGAGCTTCACAGAATTAGTATGGTAATGGGGTGTAAATATGTGTCAAAAACTGGGCAAGTAACTGTTACTATTTCCCTGAGTCTTTCATGGAAGTAGGTATGACGTTAATGTACATTTATGTTCCAATCTGATTGAAGAGTGAGCGACTGTAAAATTTGATGATGCAACTATATATACATAAGAATGCAAAACTGTATATTTTGCCATAGGGGATGTCTATGACTTAATTAGTGATGTGAATAATGACATGTGCTTGTGGTTTTCATGAAAAATACAGTTAGTAAACAGTCAGCGATACATGTGGTTAACTTTCAAAAACACTTCCGTGCTCATGCATCCAGTAGTACCTTCCCCAAGCTATTATAGTGATCTTTGTAATGTAGTATCAATCGGTCAATAGGTTTAATTTGTACATTCCAGGTTAATGGGGGTTTATTATGCTAGTTTCAAGTTGCAAGGCTTGTTTTTGATACCTTTCTGTACATGTTGCATGTCGGCTATTGGCTGTGGCATGTAATCAATGGGGAGATGAGTATGTGTGAATGAGAGTTAAGATGTTTGAGTAACTGAGTGGCTATCAGGATTCTGAAGACTTTGCTATGACTTGTACTGCATGCGCATACTAGCAATTAGGCCAATTACATTGATTTGCATGAGGCCTGAATCAGTTGCAGGTGCTGCAGTAATTACAATACATGCCAGTATTGGTGTATAATCAAATTTCATTTGTAAAGTTAGTAAGCATTTGTAGTAATTGTACGATTGCATGCATGTATGTATGAGACTGCTGGGGTGGTTCCTACTGTGATTAGACCTAATGCATCGAATCGATTCAAACGGCCACTGGAAGTTCAAGTTTAAGCGTATTTATAGCTACAGCTACATACACTATAGGCTGTGGGAGGCTGCTATTGTTGTCCACGTTTCATTAGGTCTGGGACACGTTAATTGATACTCCTCTCACAGAACATTATGTAAGAGTGCACCTCAAGACCTTTAGGATATAGTATATCACACACATCATGCACACACACAGACACACACACACACACACACACACGCACACACACTGAATGCATGTGTGTATTGATTTCGTAGTGCACAGAATGACTGACCTGTTTCATGTGTGTGTACAGTGTGCCATTTAGCATGCACTGTGGGGGAGGTGCTGTACATGTGTGTGGTATGTGACCAGCTGCCATTCATTGACGATATTCACAGCCATCTCAAAATGAGAGCTATCATGACATTGTTTGAATTGTATGGCATGTATATGTAGGATAATATGTGTGACGTATAGTAAAATAATGTCCACATATTCTTACATGCAGTTGTATTAGCCAATAGTGATGGTATGCTTACACCGACCGAGCTCAGCGGCTCTGGAAGTGGGTCTGGTTCACTGACCACCGAAGAAGCACCGACTACAGACCAAGAACCATTTAATATCACTACCACTAGCACCACTGCTGTGGTTCCAACACCTTCAACAACTCAACCGACTGGTGAAGAAGTTGTCTCAACGACTGCTGGTGGGATATCAGCAATGGCTCCCACTACTAGGATGACCATACAAGGCGATGTGAGTGTCCGCAGTTCACAATCAGCACCAACCACTTCTCAAACACTTTTCATGTCATCATCACAATCTCAAACAGTCGTGCAAACAACATCTTCAATTGTTGTCACATTGCAAACACCATCTGTGCAAACAGGCCAACCTTCAACAACAGATTTGTCTTCTACAGCCGTCACACCAACCTCGCCCATGTTATCACCACCAACCAGCACCTCACTACAGTCACCTGTGTCACAATCATCATTGGCGCCATCTGTCCTCGTCACAGACAATACTGCTCTCCCTACAGCTACTGGGCTCCCAACTGCTCCAGTGACTGATCCATCGACAACACAAGGCACGGAGAATCAAACTCTCTTGGAAAGTAAGCAATAAGTATATATAAAATTAATCTTATTTGCTGTACAATATAACTACTATAGTATTAATGTTTTTGTGCTATGTTTTCTTGAAGGATTTTTGAGATTCTTTCGCGATGAAGAAGTAATCATTGGTATTGCAGTTGGAGGTGCTATCATCGTCATACTGCTGATCGTACTCCTCTTGCTCTGTTGCTGTTGTGTGTGCAGTAAACTTCGTAAGAGAAGGAGAGATAAATACAATGTTCACAATGTTGGGTATGTATAAGACCACTTTAAGATAATGATAATGTTAGTGCTAAAATTAATAATATAGTATTAAGCACTTGAATTACTGCCACATGCGTGCACACACACACACACACACACACACACAC
>CAXIPT010000003.1:4542630-4664413 GCA_964030475.1 Tethya wilhelma | reverse complement strand
ATATATATATATATATATATATATACATACCTGTCATATAGACTAATATGTTGCTGCGATCGTCAGACAGTAGTCGCTTTGAGCGTGGTACACTGGAGTCAAGACGACCTAGGAGTATCACCATGATACAAGGATAGCAACGCATCATCTTCATGTTACATGTATGTACAAGGATCGAATACCCACCTGTTAATACCCTGAGGAAATTCTCCACTGTCACCTAATTAAAGAGTATTTTGATTAATTGGGTGGGTAATTCAATTAAGAAACATTTAAATAAACAATGCAGCATATAGATTGAGGGTATATACCTCATAGCCCCTGTAATCAACTTCAATATCGTCACCATAGACATTGATGTGCTGGTTTGCATTGTTGAACACTGTAGCTATATAGGAGCAGTGTATAATGATATGCCATGAGTTAGATGTGTAAGTAAACAGCACAAGTGCTAAAGTCTATCAGGTTTGAGAATGTCGCCAGCAGTGAAATAATGAGATTCATGCAATACTTTTCTTATGGGAAAAAAATTGCTAATGTTTGACTGGTAAGGCATAGGAAGCTGGAAAAGCAATCAAACAAATGGGGAGAATGAGCACCTCCCAATGGTGCTTGAAATTTTGAAATCTGTTGGATAATAAGAAAGTTATTAGATTACTGGCATTCTCAAACCAGATGGACTTTAGTCTGGTGTAGTCAGATTCCTTGTGCTTTGCCTACATGAGTGCAAGGGGTCTAACTATACCAGACTAGTACTAACCAGGTCGGGGATTCCTTGCATTGCAAGCCATATCATCCGATAACATCAAGATTATATTGCTGTAATGGAATAGCCACTATTATACCTCTACCTTCATTCTTCCAATAACAGTATGTGTATTGTATAACCTGTCTGGGATACCAAGTCTCTTGACGCTGCGATAGATGGACAGGACATTGGCAACATGACGATAGTTGAACCAATAACGAGAGGAACACACCTTTGCATGGCATGTGCATGTGAGTGATGACCAAGAAGTGCATGTACTCACTTCATCTATAGTGCAGGAGTAATTTCTTACCAATACAGCCCAGTTGTTCGTGTGGCTACTGCTCTGGTCACTGGAGCCTCTTGAACCGCTCAAAATCGCTACAAAGAAAAGCAGTAGACAGGTACAGAGGGATGCCTTCATTGTGTCAGGTCAGGTCAGGTACGGGTCGTCTGTGATTACATTATGGTAAAGGTCGCCAGTGTACACTTGAGCGCGAAAATTATTGACGCGCGAAATGAATGACTTTTCATGTGAGTGAAATGACAAATGCAGTCTGCAATACAGTTGATGCCAAGTCACCAGCTATTTCAATAGCTTTCACTTTAGCTAAAAAAGGGTCAAAAACTGACAGGGATTGAGGAGTGCTACTTGACAGGTCTTTGAGAGGTTCTTCCATTGAATTGTGGAGGTCCCATGTAACAGACGAGGGCAGCTGTGATTTCACAACCACTCCACAGTTACAAGAATGAGATATCGAGTCTGCTTCATTGTATCTAGGTGGAGGTGCACTCCAACAGTGATGGTATATGGAGTCTATCTTTCTCTCTCCACTCCAATGCTCCAAATGTCTTGCTACTTGCTCAAATGCAGCAGCCACCATTTTGGCCACAGTAGAGAAGGTCTCTGTATGTAAGCAAACAACAAACAAACAAACAAACAAACAAATAAACACATAAAAATTACTTTCAGTAAGCAAGAAAATAATATGCAACTCACTTTGATCGCATTCTAATTCAAACAACTTTGATTTGGACAATGGTTTGTTGGACTGCAGCAGAAAAAAACACCTATAGACTAATTAAGCATGCACACAGATACATATATATGTACCTGTTGTTGAAGGTAATGTGCAATACATGTTTCACAGCATCCACCACCACACAATACATACTGCTGTCTCACACTCTGCTCTAACAGACTGACTATAGATAGAGAGAGGGAACACACACTCACACACACACACACACACACACACACACACACACACACACACACACACACACACACACACACACACACACACCTGTAAGTAGACCCTTCATTGCTTCAACGCTACTACACTCTTACATACCAGTATTGCTGCAAATGGGAGCAAACTCTTCAACACATTGCTCCGAGTCACAGCCAAGCATCAAGGTACAGAATGATGAAGATACACCTTCCAGCACTAAATAATCTTGCTCTTGCAGTGTGAGTGCTTTCACACTCTTCAAGCAACCAAGTGAGCCTGGCGTTGGAAGTGATAATGTGCTAAACAGCTTACCACCACACACATCATGAACAGATGAAATGTGCTGAGACGACAAGCGATCAATCACAACAACCCCCTGGAGGGAAGGAAAGTAGAACATTGAAAAAAAAAAAAGAAGAAGAAGAAGAAGAAAAAAGGTTCTGTGAGGTAGCTCACTTTTTCCCAGAGATAATCTTTTGCCAGTGGATGGATGACTTTCTGGCAGCCTACCAGTCCCACTTTCATCTCCACGAGTCGAGAGAACATCTTCAGCAGCTGTTCCAAAATGACATCTTCAACCGATATATCACTAACATCAGATATGTAGTTGATTTCACCAACACAGCCTTTAATTTAAGGAAGGTACATTGGAATAAAATTAATCCTACAAAGAGAGACTCTTGACTAAAAAAGACATCATGCAAGTTGTAGATTACTCGATATTAAGAATTATTTTGCTGACCTTCTGTGTCGCCAGCTAAAGATATGTCATACAAGACAGTGAGAATGTTCCCTTCATCATTTCTAATTAACCAGTTTGAATCTTGCTCATGAAACTGGCGCATCAAATGCCTGTCTGGCAAGTGCAGAGCTAGACCAATCACCAGTTGTGAGCATTGAAGCGGGAAGAACAAAACGGGAACAATATTGAAATGTTCACTGAAGGAGAAATGGTCCATTTCCTGCTGTGGGAGTACATGCAGCAACCCCTACAATTAGGAGAAATGATGAGACTTAGGTGGGTACACATTTTGTGCTCGTGCTGTGGCTACTAACCTGTAAAACAAGTGAAGCAAGGTGGTTCAGTTGAATATCGGTGACTCCATACACACTCAACTTGCTACAAAGACAACTTCTGACGAAACACATCATTTCATGGGATGAACTGATGTCAAGCTTATGTTTACAGCAGCACTCTTTGCTACATAGCCATTCAGAGAGCACAGAAAAGACATAACCGGTTACCATGGCAACTTTATGTTTTGGAAGCTGCAACTCTAGTCCATTGAGGACAACACTATGACAAAGATGGACAAAATGTGACAAACGGGTAATTCAAACACGAAAAAATGGCATCATATGTTGCATGGCTTCTCACTTATAAGCCTCTGAAATTGGTTATTTTTAAATAACGTTTCCCCATTTATTAGCAAATAACCAATGCTCTAGTTGTTTTCAGCTATTGAGGCTGGTACCATTGCACTTGGCATGAAATTTCGCTTCAGATGATATTAATTTTGAAGAGTTGCTCGTTAGCAGGTCAAAGGTCATTTTAAAAGACATAATTTAGCATCACTCAGAAATGGCCGTTTTTTCCGGAAATTTCACATTCTTGTAATCTGTAAAAATTCTTCTTGTACAAGTGTGGTGATGGGATCTAAATGGGATCAGAAGATACAGGCCTACATATACAGTGCTTGCAGTCTAGAGAGTAGAATTCATGTTTTTGCCTACAAGTAACAACTTTGTCAAATCTAACTTTAGGATGAATATTAAGCTTTTTTTTGAATGGATAAGCCTAGTTATGGGTATAGGTACACTCTAATGTGGCTCAGGACTGCCAAACATTTTGCACCTCCCCAATTTTTAGAGTGTGGTCAAAATCAGATTTGACGTTTTTTTGGAATTTTGTAGTTCTAACCCAGATATTACTCTTAGTGTAGGGTTTCAAAAGAAGCTGATGGTAGTCAAAGCTAATACATTTAATGATGAACTTGTCATGCAAGTTTCAGATCTTAGCTGTTAGCATTTCTTGAGTTTCTTCGCTAACCGAAAATGGTGTCAAAAAGTTGAAAAAATGCTCATTGAAAGTGATGTGTTTGCTTTTAGCCAACCAAAATCCTACCCAAGATGGACAAACTGGTGACCAAAGCTCAGGTAAAGTTGTAGACCTAAGCCATAAACAGTTTGTCATTTTCTTCCCTAACATATTTTCCAAAAAAGCTTTATATCAGAAGCCATATCTCTGCACCTAAAGGTTGCCATGACAACATATTGAGTCTTGTTTTAGAGTAATGATCCATATTGATGATGATCCAAAAAAAATTATTTGAAGGTGCTTTGTTTGGGAATTATACTCACATAACCTCAAAATGGGGAATTCTACTCTCTAGACTGCAAGCACTGTACACCCCTGAGTGTAGTATTTCTATGTATTTTTCTTTTGCAAATGATGTAGCCAATGTAATGTTTAATGTTGAATGTTGCATGTCGCATGTCGCATGTTGTATGTCGTATGTTGCATGTTGCATGTCGTATGTCGTATGTCGCATGTCGCATGTCGCATGTCGCATGTCGCATGTCGCATGTCGCATGTCGCATGACGCATGTCGCATGTCGCATGTCGTATGTCAAATGTTCCTGAGTGTATTATTTTTCTTTTGCAAATGATGTAGCCAGGTGTATGTAGTCCTGTATCTTCTGATCCTTTTTAGATCCTACCACCAAACTTGTACAACATAAAGAAGAATTTTTACAGATCACACGAATGTGAAATTGCTGGAAAAAAAAACGAGGCTCAGAGGCTTATAAATGAGAAGCCACGCAACTTATGATGCCCAAATTAGGTGTGGTTTAATAACTTGTGGTAAGGCATGTATACCTCAAGTTTTGTTGAATTCTGTGAGGATACTCATTTTTTTGTGTTGATTTGGCATGGAATTACCCAAACTCAACCACACCAGCACCTAAATATGTGACTAACTTTGTTACTAGTAAGATGATAAACAAGCCGCCATCTTTGTATCTGGCTACGTGCTGCTGTGAAACATTGATGATCAATTTCACGATTGCATTCTCCGTCTTCATCAGTTGGAGAATCTTTTCAGATCTGTTTGTCCATGTACTAACTGCTCCGCTGAACGGTCTGATAAGAGTGAGCCTTCACATAACAGACAAACAAACACACATCACACATTGACACATGTATATACATTCCCATTATGACATATTATTCATTGAACCTTGCTAGTGGACCATAGCTGTTCTTTGCACTGTCTCTGAGCCATTTCAGAGCTTCTTTCATCACAGGGCTAGCCACTTCCAAATGCTTCACCTATAATATTGCAAACAGTGCCATTCTATTTCAGTTGCACATGTATTACTAGATATTCTCTGTCCTCACTCACTTGGCTCTGCATCTGGACAGCTTTCCTTTGAAACCACACCTTCTCGAATCCTGCCACTCTACATTGACCTTTGACCCCGTTCCATCTGCTTCTCCATCATGCCTGTGAGAATACGTCTCTCTCTGCGTGGCTGTACCAACAGGCCCTTCTACCACATAGTGGTCGCCTCCAGCAAGTTCAAGAGAGACGGGAGACACTTAGAGCAGGTACTGTAGACAGTATATTAGGTCATGCAGAACTTGTGTATAATTTTCAGTGGTCACTTGTACAGGTTGGTTGCTATGATCCCATGCCAAACAACAAAGGAGAGATTATTGTGGGACTCAATTCCGAGAGAATAAAGTAAGATGTTTTATGTCATAATGACATCATGCTATAAAATCCATTGACTAATCAACACACCCACTGCCCACACTGGCCGCAGGTATTGGCTAGCAGTTGGAGCACAGCCGACCATTCCTGTATACAGACTACTAGGAATGGTACGTTACATGTGCAATCATGTGTGTGTGTGTGTGTGTGTGTGTGTGTGTGTGTGTGTGTGTGTGTGATATGGTTCGGCTCCATATCCAGGACCTTGTTTTCACTGTGGCTGGTATGATCCTGTTCCTTATAGTATTTTCATTTCTAGTCAGCCTGCTACCCCCCTTCTCTCCATTGCCAATTCCATTTCCACCTACTACCCCCCTTCTCCCCATTGTCAATTCCAATTTTCATCTGTTACCCCCCTTCTCCCCTTTACAGAGTGGTCTCCTCCCAGCTCATCCTAGACTGTATCTAGAAGCTTCAAGGGCTCGAGTTAAAGCAGCTGAAGCTGCTGCTACAATGGCTGCTTCTACTCAGGGGGAGTCTCAAGGTGATCATGAAACAAGTGTGGACACTGAACAGCAACAGACTGACTCAAAAGAGAGCTAGCTATAGCTCAGTTATTAAAGTGAGTGTATAGGTATTTAAATCATGTACAGGGTGTTCACTCACTTCACTTTGATGTTGCACAATAATGGTCTGTGGTTATGTAGCGTGATAGGTTGTTGTCAAGTTTTAGCTGAATCTTTTTCTATACATGTTTTCTACATGTGCATGTCTCACTGCATGCATTCACAAATGATCGTGGAATGCACATTAAGGTTGTTGTCATGCCTGACTAAGAAGGGAGGGCCTCATCCACACCCCATTAACTCAAGTTACTGCCAAGCGTGGACATTAGCCTATTTAGGGACTTATGCTTTCAGGCCATTCACTCTTTATGGATGTTTGCGCAGTCATGAGAGTGATAGGATTCCATCTTAATGGTTTGTTAGGACAGCTTTGGAGCCGTTGATTGATTGGATTAGAGAGTGAGTGTTGCAATGTTCCTGGCTGTGGTACACACAGAGATATCAAATAGCATCACTGGCACAACAACAATAGTGTAACTCATTAGCCTTGGCTATTTCAACCCATTGATGTTCTGATCTGTGTTTATGAGGAGGAGGTAGTATCACTGCATACAGTCAGGATCACTTGTTGGAGTTCCACTGAATTCATTGGCTACAGTTTCTACAAGATTGTGAGTGCCTAAAACTTTTTGAATAAACTATCTTTTGGCCCTCAAGACAGCAACAAAGATACTGTGACTCAACCTGATAATTTTGCAAAATGGGAAATGGAGATTCTAAAGTATTTACTCGAAGACTGTCTTGGAAACGTGGTTCCTTGGCTCCCACTACAGTAGTCGCCTCGCATCAACCCTATGACAAGAAGCCTAAGACAGGGAGACTAAAACTGCAGGGCTACTGGATTGAAAACAGTGCTGATTTACCAAGGTATACAGATGGAAAGGGTAAAAAAAGACAAAAAAAAACAAAAAACAAAGCAAAAACAGCTGTTTTTTTGTCTGGATTCTAGCATGACCCCCAATTCCAATGCTCTCTCTCCCTCCAATATAGATCTCAGAGTGTAAGTGGGATACTGCTGCGAGCTAGCAACTCTCTGGATGGCCTGAGTGATGGTGACAGTCAAGTGAATGCACTGGCAGCTCATCAGGCCTTCAAGAAGCATCGTGCTGATATCGTGAATAATGGAGATCCAGCAGTCCAGTTCTTTGGCCAGCTCCTGGCAAAAGATGTCATCCCAGAAGCTACAAAAACTAGAATTGTGTTTTCACCACTGTCTAAAGCAGAGAAGTATATTGCCCTAGTGGATGCAATCGAAGCACGGATCATGACCAATCCAACTGTATTTGAAACAATAGTAAATTCACTGAAGGCTGATCCTGTGCTGCACATGTTCGGAACAAAGCTCATGGATACGTATCGTAAGTGAACATATTTCATGCAAATTTTAGCCAAATAACTTATCCTCGATCTTTTTTGTGTGTGTAGGTGAAATTGATGCAGCACACATCAAACAGCTCAAAGCAGTTGCTCTGCCTGCAGCATTCAAGTATGGAGAGTATCTCAATGCATACTACAAAGCATTGCTTCCTCCATCAAAGTGCAAATGGCCTCCAACCGCCTCTAGGAAACCGTTCAACCTGACCATTGTTCAGTACACGTCATCACAAATCATCAAAAAGGAATCGACCAGCTTACACTACTTGCTGGCACCTCCAGACAACAGCACACCACTGAGCTGTGTGGTGTTAGTAGGAGATGCTGGAGTGGGAAAGAGCACCCTCACCGTTGAGTTGTGCAAACGTTGGGATGAAATTGAAACTCTCAAAAGCTACTGCCTGGTTCTGCTCCTCAGAGGACAAGAGAAACGTGTACAAGAGGCAAAGACACTCGGTGATCTTCTCAGCTACCACAACAGCTCCATCCAACCAGAAGTGAGCCGAGAGTTGATTGAAAATGAAGGAGATGGCCTTCTCCTTATCATCGATGCAATCGATTTGGTACCAGTCTCTTCTTTCCAGCATAGCTCTACTCTGATGCACATCCTACAAGGATTGTACCTCCCCAAAGCCACACTTCTTCTCACTTGTCGTACTCCGGCGATGAAAACAGTCCTGTCTTTATGCAAGCGAAAAATAGACCGATGTGTGGAGCTATCCGGATTCACTCAAGACGAGATTGAGCAGCACGCAGAAAGTGCTCTGGGATTCGATTCTGTCCTTCTTAGTGAGTTCCACAACCACCTGTCATCCAATCCTGCCATCAGAAGCATCATGCATGTTCCTCTTCACACTGCTGTTCTTGTAGAGTCCTTCAAAGAAGCTAAGCTTCTCAAATGTGACCCTCCAAAGACTCTTACTGAACTCTATGAGCAGTTAGCACATCAACTTCTGAAATACCATCTGCTTCTACAAGGTGGAATCGATACCTTTGCATCTCCTTACAACTTTGAACACCTTCCTCAAAAGGTCTACCAGCAGCTGTGCACTTTGGCCAAGCTGGCTTTCACCTCACTGGTGAATAAGGAAAATGGAGTCTGCAAGTTTCCGAAAGGTTTCTACCATCTTGGATTTATGTCAGCTGTCCCTGAGCTGTACAAACGAAAGAATGCATCCCTGTTATATAGCTTCTTGCATCCACACTTGCAAGAGTACCTAGCCTCGTTTCACGTAACAAATCTCTCAATTGAGGAGCAGAAGGAGTTCTACACAAACCACTTCAACTCTTCCCACCTTCAAGGGATGTGGCAGTTCATTGCTGGAATGACCCACTTGAGAGGTGCTCTATGGGACCAGGAATTGGCCAAGCTGTCCAAGGATGGGATACTCAGTCACTCAATGCTGCTGTGTCTCTTTGAAGCCCACAAGCACATCTCGTGTGATCACATCTTTCGCAGGGAGAAAGAAGTCACATACCCTCAGGCCCAGTATGGAGAAGACACTACAGCTCTGGAATGCTATCAACTTGCCTGCTGTATAGCACAAAGTACGTGCAGTCTAAAGCTGAGAGTTCGCTTGGACACAAAAATGCTTCAACACTTTCTTCTAGGCCTGAGATCTTCTGCTTATTCAGCCACAAAGATCGAGACTCTATTTCTTCGTCCTCCCATCACTGACCAGACGATTACGACACTGAGAGAGCTTCCTCCTCTCCTGCTAACTGGGTTGGACCTGAGCCACTGTGATCTGGACAGCTCCATCGTAAACCAGCTGGCAACAGTGATCCCCCATCTCATCTCCCTCACACATCTCGACATCCGAGGCAACCCTATCGGAGAAGGAGGGATGGTCAATCTTTTCCACTCGCTCACTTCCCTGTGCAGTCTAACGTCTCTGAACGTCATCAACACTGGATTCGGATGCATGGATATACATGCTCTTGCGTCTCTTTTTTCTTGTTGGAGTGCTCTGAAAAAGTTATCCATTGGAGATGAAAACCTTCCCAGTGAATACGTTCCAGTATTGCTTCACACAACACTTACAAATTCACAACTTGAGCACCTACAGTTGTGGCTACTGGACTTGCAACCTCACATGAACATGTTGGCCAACTTGCTCTGCGTAAAGCACAGCAGTGTTATCCAACTGGAGTTTCATGGCTGCTTGATAGGTGAAGATGGCTGCCAGCTGCTCGCCCACTCTTTTTGTGTGAACACTTCTCTAAGAAATGTTGTTTTTAGCATGTTCGATGTACCGGTAACTAGTCAGCTCGGAGCACAAGGGGCTACTACGCTAGGGAACATGCTCAAGGTGAACAGAACACTTGAAAATCTGGAGATATTGTTTGATCGTTCTTTGGGTCGTAATGGTGCACTATCGATCATCTCTGCACTCAAAAACAACAAAACACTCAAAACGCTAAAGTTACCTCAGCAAGGCTTCTCTCAAGTGGAGATGAGTGTTGTTGATAAACGTGTGTTGTGGTCCAGTCCATAGTTCAAATAATATTTACCAAAATTTAATGTAATACTCAAATGTTTTTTTGTTTTTTTTTAAATCAATTTTTGGTTAGATGTAACACCAACTTTAAACATAATAATTCATGCCTATAGATGTGGTTAAAAAATAAAACATAAAACTAAAAGGAAAGCTAAAACTGCCAATTGGAAAACTAAATTTGAAGAAAGCTCTTTTCTATGGGCATTAGCTAAACGATCATAATAATAAGTGATGAGGAATGAATAAAACCAACTTTTATGTGTTTAAAATCACATACAGTGAGTGACAACAACACTATACATGAGAAACAAACCAGTGTCAATGAGGCAAAGGGGATAGAGGTGATCCTGGTGTGCCCGAATCATTGAACAGAGTGCCGTAGGACGACTTGAGGAAGTTCACGTAGTTCTCCAGACTCCTCTTAGTCGTGTTGGCCTGATCCAGACGATCTTGAAGCTCGTGCATTCGTGAGTGATAGCGTCTATCACCGTCCTCTTTGGCCTTTCGAAACTGAGTGGTCAATGCATTGGATCGGCTCAGCTGGGACTCCAAATCAGCAATGCGAGCAAGATTAGCACGATCCTAAAGCAGAATTAAACCAAGAACAAAATTTAAAAATGATAACTTGAAAGAGAGCAGCATTGTGTACCTGTACCTACCTTGGCAGCAGCTCTATCTTTGATTTGTGATATCTGTCTCTTTGCTCCACTCTTGCTGTCCTCCAACTGCCCACTCAGGGAGGACACTTCCAGCGTTAACTCCTCCACCTTGCCTTGGAGTCTCTGGATGGTCTCCTCTTTGCGGGCAGTCATTGACATCAACTCCCTGTTGTGTTCATCAGACTCCACCAGCCTCTTTTCAGCAGCCTCCAACCTGGCACCGAGTATCTTGTTCTCGGCAGTAGCGTAGTGCCACTTCTCCTTCAAGCTGTCCATCTGAGAATCGTGTTGTTGCGATTTGGAAGAGAGCTCTGCAAGCATTCTGGTCTGTTCGCTAGCACGCTGCTCATAGGCCAACATACGCTCCTGAGCATCCTTCAAACGAAGCTCTGTCGTCTACATAGCAATGTAAGAAAAAGGCATGCATCAACTGTGCAATACAGAGAATCCATAACAGACCTACCTTCACCATATCGGGCATGGGTTCATACTCCGCCATTTTATGCTGATGTTGGAGACGAAGCTGTATATATATATAATAATAATTATTATAATGAATGAATTGATAAAAATATTTTAGTCGATTGTGTCAGTACCTTTTCAACCTCAATTGTGTTCTCTTGTTTCACTCGTTCAATTTCAACCTCCTTTCTCCTCAGCTCAACATTGAGTTCATCAGAATCATTTCGGCTATGATCAAGCTGCATATATTTACATAATATAGATTGCATAAAACCTCAAACAATAACACAATTGCAGTGAGCTAGTAGCTAGTGTTACCTGACTCTTGTAATCTGCAACCAAGCTCTCGTAGTGGGTTATCTTTGCTGTGAGCTGAGCTAATTCGGCATCCATGGCTACAGCCTTGCTCTCGCTCACTTTCAGTCTTCCTTCCAGGGAAGTCACCACAACCTGGAGACGGTCATTCTCCATCTGAAGAGAATTTGCCTCATGGGACTTCTCCGAGAGTCGAGCATTCGTGGAGTCAAGAGAGGCCTTGTTGGCAGCTCTAGATTGGGCGAGTGCTTCTTCCAGATCAGACACTTTACTGTTAAAATTAAAGGAGAATAATAATGAAAGGGGTGCTAGATACAATCATGGATAGTGTTGTAAGTCTTACTCATTGAGTGTCCTCAGTTCCGACTGATGTGAAATGCTCTCACGAGTTGACTTCATCAGCTTCTCTCTAACTTGATCCAACTCGTGACTCTGTACACAACAACATAATATGTATTGGATGCATGTATACAAATACAATAAAAAATAAGCATTTATATATACAGTATCAACCCACTGTTTCATCCAGCTGGGCTCCAAGGGTCTCCACAGTATGCTCACTCTGGGCAGCTCTGTCTTTGTGCTGTCTGGTAGCCTTTTTCAAAAGGTCCTTGTCATGTTGATTGCGTCTCTTTTCCTCTCGTAGTTTGACCTCCAACTCAATACAACGTAGCTCCTTCTGGCGAAGTTTCTCTTCAATCGACTGAAGCAAAGAGAAATAATGAGCACATAGATAAATTACCGAGGACTTATAATGTAGTTCAGTGCACACACCTGAAGTCTGAGGTTGAGACTTTGGATCTCTCCATCCTTATAGCCAATCTCATCATGGAGTCCTTGAGAGTGCATCGTCAATTTCTCCTGCTCTTCAAGTTTACTCCTCAGCAGTTGAATGGTGGCTTCATTTTCTGTGAGTTGATCCCTCAAGCCATCAGTCTGCTCCTGAAGAAGACTGATGCTACTTTCGTGAGCATGCTGTCCCCTTAGCAGCTTTCTCAGGGACTTGTTGCTGTTTTCAAATAGGGCTAGTTTGTCAAGCAACTGGTCCTTCTTTTCGCTGAGATCTTTGGCATAAACTGAACTGAATCGCTTGTCCCTTTGCAGCTTTCTGATGGCATCACGGAAGCTAGTGACTTGCTTTGTAACGGCAGTGCTGTCGAGTTCAGACTCCAGTAGTTTTTGAGAAAGTTTATCCCTCTGTTTGTTCTCAGTCAAAAAGCTACATGTATACCGCACACACAATAGATATAGGCACACATTCTTATATGACATAAAAATTATTACATACCTTGACCGAACCGGGCTGCTCATCCGTGCAACAGAGTTTTTCAGCTGGACGTTTTCCAGCTCCGTTTCTAAGAGCTCCTCTTTGCAAGCAGCTAATTCCACCTCCTTCTCTCTCAGTGAGGCACGTGACTCTCTCAAATCAGCCTGTGAAACAAAAATACAGAAAGGTAAACAGCAGTTAAGTTTCATGTACATGGATGCGTTTTACACTGGGGACATGTATTTTGTCACTGACCTCAGTCCTGAGTTGGTCCACCTCTGCTTGGAGGGATTGGAGAGTCCTGGAGGAGTCTTCGACGAGAATTTCAGCCGATTCTTCTCCACTGAGATCACTCACCCTCAACACGGTGCTCCCACTGGGGTCAACACTTACTGGGTTGATCTCCAACCGGTGGGTAGGACCCTATACACATTAAAATTAATTATAACATCACTCATAATTTAAAAAAAAAATTTTCCCTCCAACTTACATCCCAGCTCATCCTTGCTTTAGATGATTTCGCTGGGGGAGGGACCCATGGACCTCGACTCGATGAGGATTGTCCAGCCTTCAACCTACTACGTGTAGGAGATACACCCGAGCTAGAACGCAGGCTCTGAGAAACACAGAGAGAGACAGAGAAATGGAAGTGGTGCAGTGTGTGTTTGTGTTTGTTTGTGTGTGTGTGTGTGTGTGTGTGAGGGTTGGGTATGTAGGCTTATCAGCTACTGTGTTGAGGGTGTAAATATGATAAATCCCTTACAGGCCTCCCAGCTGACATTTCTGAACAAGACAGCTTTTGAAATTCACTCTTGGACAGTTTAGGTGCCTGGCTCAGTGTATGTGTGAGGTTATCATCGTGCTAGCTAATGCTTCATATACATTTCCAGACATACCTTCCTACTGGGCTTGATATGAACGTGAACTGGAGTCTTCTTTGCCACATGTACGTGGAGAGGAGATATCGAACGTTCCATGACGTCCCGGAGAAGACACGGAGAGAACACGCAACACTCTCGCAAGCTGCTGGAATGCGAAGTAAAGTGTGAAAACTTACCACCTTCTCCCACTTGTTAACAATTCTAAATAAGCAGCACCCTGTAAAGCATTCTGTTTCCATGGTAACGGACGCCAAAAATTCGCGCATGCCAACAAGTACTAACTGCTCTAGGAATGTTGCAAATTATTCAAAGTTTTTTCACTACTTATTAGCATAAAAATTAAAGCATAGTTTAGAAGTCATTGTCTGATCCCAACTGCCCATCTCCCAAATCACCACCTTCTTCATCATCATCCTCCTCGTCCTCAATGTCCAAACCACTCCCTGTTGATAGACTCCCACCAGAATCATCCTAAACAGAGAGACAGGGTGAAATGGTAACGAGATGCCATTTTTGCTACAATACCTGTGTCTATTGCAGAAATACACATCATACAACTAAACCGTGTTCCCAATCACACAATAATTTAAATTATTGGAATGCATATTCATTTACTTCATCATCACTGTCAATGCCTGCTCCAGTCATGGAACCAATGACTCTCCCTTCCACTGCAAGAATTGAGCATAAAAATTTCCCATCGTTGAACCATAATTATTGTGTAGAATAATCATTATAAGAAAGAACCACTACAGGAATAATTGCAACTCACCGCCCTGTGTGGTGAACTCTGAACTGGCAACCATCAACATGTTATCGCTGATAATGTCATCGTGGATCATCTTTCGCTCAGCTTCTTGCATCCTTTCCTGCACACGGCGCAGTGAGCTCTCTGTCTCCTGAGCACAAAGACAGACCATCATCATCATGATAACCTCACAGTGAAGAACAGTAGTATTTCGACACAACTTACTTCCATTCTGTCTTGTTCAACCTTGTTGTACTCTTCTAGTTGGTGTTCAAGGTAGCAGAGGTTGCGATGCCTTTCCATGTACACCTCGTACTGTTTTGAGAGCTCCACTTCTAGTCTCTCGTATTCATCCAAGAAGGCGGGACGAACGTTGGCAAGGCTGCTCAATCTCTTTTGATTTCTCTCTAATTCTTGTTTCTTTTTTTCGATCTTCATCTCTAAGTTTGCTTCATCACCAGCGAGGTTTTCCATCATGTGCGACACCTTTTGAATCTCGTCCTAAAAAAATGACAAAACTACTATAGTGAACAAATGAATCGACTGGCTTTTAACTGTTACTCAATGGAAGCTTACATTGACCACAGCAACACTCTGCTTGACACCTTTCTCAAGCTGATCCACATCCACTGGCCGTGAAATGGCTGTCTTACGAGCTTCCTGAAACATGACAAGACAAATACATTAACTCTAAAGCTCCATACCATATAGCAGGTAAATTTGGCGGGCTTAAAATTTGGTGAATTCGCATTTTAGCATGTTTTAAATTTAGCGATTTAGCTCCGCATGCTGCATTGTTTATATGTGTGTGCATGCATATAAAACTGTTTGCGATTTTTAATTGGCGATTTGAAAAATAATTTGCAAATTTGCCAAATTTAATTCTTGCCAAATTTACCCGCTATACGGTAATATTATAGTCAATACAAAACATCTCTTACTCTCAGCTCAACTTCTTTTCCTAGCAGTTCATAGAGCCGTGCTCCCCGAGCTGTGATCTGAGATGCCAGCTGTCGACATGCCTTTAAGTCTGTAGCCTAGAGATTAACAATTTATGCACACACAAGTGACCTAATAACTTTTTTTGCAACTTAATCGTATAAGTATTTACCTTGCTTGATATTTCTACTGAAGTGGGACCACCTTCAATACTATTTGATTCCTGTACAATAAATTTAATGGCTTGTGTAGATCAGCCATGTAAGAGACAGACTTCAATTTTACATGAGAATAGCGTACTTTGCTCAGTTGATTTGTACGCATAGCGGAATAGAGAACTGAAGCAATCTTGAGCAGCTCCTTCACTGCATAACCATCAGCACTATACAGCTTCTTTGTGTTCAGCTTAATGTGTGCTTTGGTTGCCTATACAAGAAACAAATTTGTACATGATCAACACCGCTGCACTGCTATGGTGGCAGCTAGCATCATATGGGGTACTAACCATGAACTGAGCTGTTGATTTGATCAAGATCACTCTATCTTGCTCTGTGTCAATATCACTAGGAAGGTCTGCAGTTGGATCATACCTACAGTTATTGCAACATGGGGCAGTGAAAGTACAGAAATGAATGTGTGCAAAGTACTTTGTAGTATAGAGACTGAAGTGTAGGATTCCCTACCTGTTAACCAACCAAGTAAGTATTTCAGCTACAAGAGGAAAGTTGGGAGTTCTGAAGTTTTCCATTGAGATGAGTCTGGGATAACCCAGAGCACGCATCATTTCAGTAAAGTCTGGAAAAAGAAACACACTTCTAAATAAAGAACACCACCCTAACTTGTGTTTACTTTTTTTGCTTTGAAATAACTAAAATTGCCTGGAGAATTATATGAGACTCAAAGCGTTTAAACTTACTTCTTAGATCTCTGTAAGACATTGTACAGCTGTTGAAGCGACTCTTCCCTCAGCGTCTAGCGTCTTTTTTCTTTGATTGGGGCTGCTGTAACCATAGTGACCGTTGCAACGCAGAGTTCTTTGTGTTAACATGCACGCGTCTGTATTTATAAAAGCATGGTTGTTTATAGTTGTTGTTGATGATCTTGTTTGTTGGTCGTAAACAAACATAATATTGTTATACACACACACACACAAATTGACTATAATGCCTAATAGAAGTGTATAGCTGATTAGATAGAGTCCATGACTCCCACTGAAAGACATTTGTTGCGTAGTTTCGATCTTTACTTTCGTTTGTAGTAAAATCAATTCCTTCAAGTGAAACCCCCCCCCGGGTCCATTGAGCAACTCTCTTGAATTTTTTGTATACTAATTTTTTTAAAATTATTTTGATTCTAAGCAAGGCAATCCATTTGGTTCACCCCCACTCATAGCTCCATCAGAAGATCACCAAGAATGAAATGCCATCCCAATTATTGCTAAACTTTCAACAGCATACAAATTATGCTCATACATTTATTGTTGTTTTTTTTATGAGTGCTCTTAAATTTTTCATTCGTCGTGTATAATTTCATGTAACAAACAGGAAAAAACATCACTATACCAAGTATATTCTCATTGTTCAGCTGGATAATTCAAATGTTTCTCTACCAATATTACATTTCAGTATATGGGGGTTAACCCTATTCGTTATCTTAATTCCCCACAGAGGTTGGAGATGTGGTGGGGGTAGCTGATTCCACCATCCGACAGTCATACCACCTGCTATACCCATCAAGAGATAAACTCTTCCCCACTGGATTTGAATTTGCAACACCTCTGGACTCCCTCCCAAAGCACTAGCAATCAGCATGTATTTATGCGCTCTTTCATTGCAATTGGTATTATATAATAATAATAAGAAACTTCTGATTTTTATCATACCTGAGCTGCCTGCATTAATTTTATTAGTCACTGGTTATAAGGTTTAATGATTATTTATATTTAGAGTCATACTTTACCATTGGTTTGCCTGTGTTGCTTATCACCAGCTAGATCATTCAAGTCATAATCAGTGCTGTATATAAAATTAATACATATTGTACAGTTACAACATTTCTTGTGATCTTCGTCTGAATGTCCAGCTGAATGCATCTAGTGGTTTTGTCCAAACACATTTTCTATTGATGAGTAGTCACCAAGTTACAAGTGTTAAAACATTTTACTTTCACAATGGTGATACATGTCATGGCATGGATCTAGAGCTTCTGACGTTACGATATATTTTTGACTCCTTGAAGTTTTGGAAGCTACTAGTCAATTACGTTGGTGTGCAAGATTTCTTGGTGTTATACATACGAGTATTGCATGCTATGGTAAACCATAGATAAAATTATGGGTAGACAAAATTTTTTTAGTACATAGACCAGCTCGCATAATTTACGATATAAAAGTGCAACGTAAGCAATTTGTACCGTGCATGCGTACATAAAAATAGCACAGCTTGAGTGTACATGCAGTATCTACTGACTAATGTAAACGGTCCAGCCTATCGGGCAAAGCATGGAGTGTATAGTGGCAAGAGAACCAGAGCCATCTCGTTTGGGCTTTGTTGTCGGTGAACTGACCTGCAGTATGATGGGAAGTGCAATGGATCACGCCAGTAGTGCCGAGGTTGCAATGCTAGCTGCTGAGAGTGGAGAACAATTCTTGAGTCACCCTCAAGAAGCCTCACCACCTGAGCTGGCCATGGTGGGCTTGACTCACTTCAGCAAGGAACTCATTGCATTCTCACTATATGGGAAGATTGACCCAAAATGCAGTAAGCCATATTACAATTGTTGTATGATCTGCATGATCTTTGAAGTTCAGTGTAAATTTGAAGTATACCTCCATGATGGACTATTATGGCCACATTGCCTACATAGATGCATGCATATAGCATTCTATACACATAGTTCAAATACACGATACAAATTGATTAACCTAAAGCTACTTGCATGCATGCATGCATGTGCCATGTATATTGACGTCTGCAATTAACAGTTCCATTAAAATAAATATCACAATAATTGTTATTCATGTTATACAACAAGAGCGTCCCTGGAATGAAGAGCTGAGTTCAAGGATTGCCGAAGTGCAGCAGTCATTCAAGAACATCCCCCCAAAACTCTACTTCTCACCATCATCAGTCAGATTTGATGGAATTGGAGTGTACGCTGCTGAACCACTACCACAAGGTCAGGCAGCTACTCGCACACACAACATGCATGAGCTTAATTTTACGTGTGGCTCAAATTTGAATTGTGCAATGCATGCATGTACACAGACACTACATTAGGACCATATAGTGGAAAGCCAGTGACACGCATCAACAGCGAGCTACACAATGAGTGGCTGTGGGAGGTAAGTGCCCGTTTATACAGATGAATAACGTAATAGAAAATGACATACTATAGCATTTAGTCTAGCTGGCAGTGGGAATTAAGTTATTGCTTACAACTGTCATGGTATGGTGTTGTTTTGTGAGTCTGTACTACTGCTAAGTTGTTTGTGTTTGGTCAGTGAATATTTGTATTGAATACAGTATAGAGAAACATCTGATTACATTGGTATATGATGTATTTTAGAGAGAGGAAAAACTTTATCAATAAACCAACAATCACTGTGTGTGTTTAGCGGCTGTGTGGCTAGTATCTTTGGTATACAACAATATTATTGTATACACTGTATCATTACGTGGCTATAAGCAACACAATAGGGACTGATAATATTGAGAAACAGTTTCTCAATTCTTAACATTCACCAGTGTGTGAATAGCATTATTATGGGATCTATAGACCAATACTTAAAGGTTTTGTATAAAATGACATGGTAATACTGTACACAATATCATAGAAATTAACAACAACACAATAAATGAATCCATTAAGACTAGATTCAAAACAAACAGCTTCAGTGTTGGAAGCTATCAAACTAAGAACCAGGAACTGTTATGAATGGCATGTTTTTTTGACATGAACGCAAACACATACACAATCTCATGCAGGTGTATCACAATGACTCTTCCCTAGCTCATTTTATAGATGCCAGTGATCCTAAACACGGCAATTGGATGAATTTCATACAGTGTGCACGCAGCAGCTGTGAACAGAATCTCAAGATGGTGCAATACAGTGCTAACATCTACTACATTGTGACAAGGAACATTGCAGTTGGAGATGAACTCCTCGTGTGGTACGATGAACATCAGTACAACGTCTACATGGGAGTGCCCACTGGTTTCAGAGCAGCTAAAGGACAGCCGTTGGCCACAGTCAAAATCCAGCAAACTACAGGTTTGTACACGTATGTGTGTACGTATGCAAGTGCCATAAGTTTGTGCATGTTCATAATCATTTTGTAGTTATATGCATATACATGTTCACGTGTGTATACATGTACAATGTGATAATCAAGGAAAAATAACATAACAAAATACTACTTCCCAACTTTGGGATTGTGTATGTTTGCTTTCAACGTATACTTTGTTAATTTCTACTGAGAATCATAGCAAACAAATGTTGCATGCACTGCCGAGAAGTTTGATGAGATTAGAACCAAGAAACTGAAACATTAACCAAATCATAATATAATTGTACATTATTTGGTATGTTTTCCTTTCACTGCCAGGAATGCCTCATGCGTACACAAATCACTCACTGCTGGAGCGACAGCTTCACCAAAAAAGGAACACTGAACTACAGCAGCAGCAGTACCACACACAAATGGTATCCAACACTACACCAGTGGTCAGCAACACCACCTCCAGTTCTACTCCCCTTGATAGCTCCAGTACAGAAGACAGTGGGTTCCTAGAGCACAGCGAGGGATCTGTCACAGCATCACTTACAGGCAGTTTGGAAAACTCTAACCCACAAGTGACCGAGGCTAGCACTAGCACAGCTCCTCCACACTCCTTCAGTGAGACTCCACTCCACCAACAGCAGTCAGGGACCAGCAGTATTAGGAGTCGATCTTCTTCATCAGAAAATGTTACAACTGTCGGCCATCACGGTGGCACCAGTGTTCACTTGGAGGCTGCTGAGAGCAAATCCACGAAGTGGTCTGCTCCACAAGTTGCAGGTGGAGTGTACGTTGCACAGATTGGTCATTTACATTCAGCCGAACATCCAATAATGTCTTCTTCAGTTTGGATGAATGGTGGTCACCATCACCACCATCATCATCACACAAACTCTTCTTCTTCCACCACTTCTTCTCCAGCACCAGGTGAACAGAGTCCAGCCTCCAAGAAGCAACTCCTTTACGGGATGTTTTCACGTAGTGAGGACGGCACAAGGTGGCAATGTGAAGAGTGCAAGAGGCTGTTCAGTTCACAAGGAAGTCTCAGAGCCCACGCTCGAATTCATACAGGAGAGCGCCCATACCAATGCCAGTATTGCTATCGGACATTTTGCCAGGCCAGCACCCTCCGGAGTCACGAGAGACTCCACACGGGAGAAAAACCCTACAAATGTGAACACTGTGGAAGAGCTTTCACCCAATCAGCCGGGCTTCGCTCCCACCTCAAGACACATCGCTACGACTCGTGATGCCTCATATGACTCATGGGGGTTGCAAAATTGGGGAACAAGACAAGATTATCTGTTTGATATAATTATACGTATGTGTGTACTGTTTGTGTATAATCCTTGTAATGCAGTCCAAAATAGGACATTGTCAGTAGCACTGTTGACTCATATGATCCCTGTGTATGCATTGTCTCACTCAAAGGGTGAATAATCCCATCACTCAGGTTTTCACAGATGTAAATTAACAGAGAGCAGAAGTATTATATATATATTTTTGTATATGGCACTAAATGTATGTTTATTGTGTGTATGTATGTAAAGTCAGCAATGGCTGTGTAGCTATTATGATATTATTTGTGCTATTTTGGGTATGGTCTGTTGTAATAAAAGACAATTTTGTCTGAACTATTCACATGTTGCCATGGCGTGTGCTGAATGCACGTTAGTAACAGTTGGCAAATATTTACATTGAGTTCGTGTTTCAGCCAAACTAGTGCAGCAAGCACTGGCATCTAGCATCTCTGTGAGACACTGTCACAGGACAGTGTAATAACTAAACAGTACACAATGCATGCTTTAAACCAATGGTACAATAGTAATACATTTCAACATACATCAGTTTTCACTCTGATGTGTGAATAGCATACTAATATCATCACATACCTATTGCCACATTTTAAGTAAAAATTATTGTGTGTTTATGCGTGGAATAGCATGTACATCTATAATGAGAGCATCATTACATTACAAAGGAGTGCTTGGTAGGACTGCAAATCACATGGTCTAGAGCTACAAAGCGTTTGCAGCTGGTATGAACAAGAAGAGCTACGGTACGAACAATGAAAACCTCTTTAGCGACAGTAATGATATTAGTACAGTGCATGCACTTGAAATGTTTTGAGATTTTAAACGGATTACATATGCATAACAAGACTTGTTCGAGCACACTAAATCTTATTGGACGCACAAACACCACCACCTCCAATTCTCATGCTCCCACTGAATATGTCACTCTAAAGAGGCCTTCGTAAGTTATGCTGACTCGCCAGCTGCTGAGATAAGAGGTCTAAGGGAAGAGAGGGCTATGAGCACGGCCTCTTCGGTTCTGATTGTTCTACTTCCTTGCTTGGAACATACGTTGAGATAGTGATGGAACAATGAACTCACATCGTTCATTCGGAGTCCTTTATCACATTCGAGGCTGTACTCCAGCCCTTTTAACCCTCCGAACACGATCAGTAGATGTCTATCGTGAAATGCATTGCAAAGAGCGAGTTTCATTGTGTGTGCATCTGTGTTCGAGTATATACAGCATGATACGATGTACCTAAATGAAGGTAGCTGATTTAATCTGTCAACATCATCTCCCCATTCAGATGTCCCAATAATCAAGTCATATCCATCCTAAAGAATAACGAACGAAGATAAAGTGTCACAATTATTGCATCTAAATTCATAATTACTTTCATTGTGGGCTAGCTGAATCGAATACAAATCATGCACACATTAATAACAAGTCGCACCTTATGAGGCGACCCAGTAAACACTGCACCAAAGCTACTAGCTAGTCGCACGGAGTAGCCCCAGTAGAGTCCAGCCTGTTGTCTAGGTGCAGAGGGAGATACCACCGTGCCTCGATGAGGCTTAGTGCCACTGCTGCCTGCAGGTTTGAAAATGTCCATCATCACGTACATACAATCAAACACATATGTATGGCAAATATTACTGAGAATGGTAAACGCAGATGTACAGATCTATGTACGGAAGTATGTAAACAAGAACACTTGCTTTTGCTAGTGCCTTGAAGTCTAACAGTGACTCTTACACCAGGCTTTAGCTGCCTATCAATACGAACATCCTGTAGATGAAAGACGGAGAGGAAGAAAGAGAAAAGAGAGATAAGAAACATATTAACAAGACATGGTAACACAATACTAAGCATTGGTAAAGGGTAATTATCCTATTCACCTATCACCTCCCAATGGAGTAGACATGTGTCAAAATTAAATAGACTAGTTCACTAAGACATGATCTAACAGTGTGTGCTGCTCAATAGGTGCTATTGTTCACCTCAATCAATACCTTTCTCATGCCACAATTTACATATGAACCAGTTTTAGAACCCGGTTTGACTGGTTTGTCCAGTACAACTCCCTCCCTATACTGTGAGGGGTCATCCTGACGCATGTGATGGGGGCTATCAAGCGGGTTTAAAAGACCTGGGCAACAACAATAAAGGTAATTATGTATAAAAATTTCATTCACATACTTTTAGCTGGTACTCACCAACTAGTCTAAGATCAGGATGCATAGGAAACAGTGCCTTCCTCAGATATCTGTACAGTACATGGTGTATCATACACAAACATTTACATGTTCTTGTACATTTGAATGCACACGATGTATTGCATGCACATATGCTCACTATAAGCCACCTACTGTGGTGTTTCAAGATACTGCAACAGTCTTGCCAAAAATACATTAGGATCATTGGGTCTTTTCCCTTGCGATGATTGTCTAGAGAATAAAAAAAACACAACTGTCACACTGTACAGACATCAGAAGATCCACGTACGTATACTTTAATCAAATTATTGACAGGATTTCTTGAAAAATGTAACAATCTCACCCAGAAGTGCCATGTTCATCGAAAACAACCACTTCATCAATATTGAATACAACAGCTGCTCGGGCCAACTGGCCAGCGAGGTATGTCTTCAATTCTGCTGACTGGGCATTGTCAATGATGGAACCAGGGAGAGCAATGGCTACAGTGTAATGGCGACCAGAGCCGGTTGAAGTAGCCAATGGGACAGACTCAGCACCAACTGCTCCATTGGATAATTCTTCCTGTAAAATGAATAAACAATTTCCCCCCTCACCATGCATGCACTTTGCATTGGAGAAGTCAAATCTTTGACCTTTGACCTTTTCTTCTTTTTCTTTTTCTTGTCTTCTTGGTCCTGTAGTGAAAATAATGTGTCAGCACAATATTGCATTTCAAGATGGGTTTACTGTACCTCATTTTCAGGCCGAGATCTCTTCATGGCTAGCTGGCCAGAACAGTCCGTGTTAGAAGGTAAAGGGTCGTCAATTTTTAAAGATCCATGAGACCGCGCACGCATACTGTTCTGTACACGTGCACTTTAGTTTTCGCGCTAAGTTCCTAAAAGATGCCTGTTCCAGAAAGGTGAGTCTTCACACACACACACACACACACACGCACACTAGCCTAGAGAGCATACATAAAACCTATATGATTTTCTTAACAGTACCGATGGTGCTCAGTCGATCAGCTGGGCTGATCGTATGGAGGATCTGGAAGCCTCCAAGATCACAGCTGGTGAGTTCACAGTGCTGTCAGGTCACATGGTCAGCTCAGTGGGTTATTGCTGTTCTCCCCTGACATTTAGATAATCTACCAGAAGAATCAACAGTGATTGAGGGAGACACGAAAACTGTAGTTTCTTATGAGCTACAAGATGACAAGATCAAGAAAGTAAAACCAGTTTTTTATGTTAACACGGTTTTCAAGCATATAATTTAGTTCCTACGGTCTATACCTTATCCTACAGATCACTCGTGTCTATCGTATTGAGCGTCTTAAAGTTCCTAAGGCAGTGGCCCAGCGGAAGAGATGGGTGAAGTTTGGTGATGCTGTTCAGGATAATCCCGATGGTCCTGATCGCTCCACGACACACATTGCAGACGATGTGTTCTTGACATTGACTACTAACAAAGAGGTGTGCTTACANCCAGAGAGGAAGGAGTACACTTCATGTGTGTGTGTGTGTGTGTGTGTGTGTGTGTGTGTGTGTGTGTGTGTGTGTGTGTGTGTGTGTGTGTATGTGTTAGTTCATGTGTGTGTGTGTGTGTTAGTTCATGTGTGTGTGTGTGTGTTAGTTCATATACTGTGTCAAATGAATTGTCTAATTCCACTACGTAGGAACTAGAACACCAGGATGACGATCCTCTCAGGAAGCTAAAGGACCAGCAGAAAACCATGGTAACATGTCGTATATGTAAAGGTGATCATTGGACATCCAAGTGTCCGTACAAGGACACTCTGGGAGCTTCTACTATGAAAGAACTGGAAGATTCACGTGAGTGCCGGTACTCTGAGAGCTGTTCTCATGTAGCCCAACAATCATTGACCATTGACCAAATGGGTGTGGACATCAAGACATAAAAAGACCCTGTCTCAAATGCAAACACAGACTTATTTGGTGTTGTTTGTATTTATGTACAGTTAATCCAAAGACAGAGTCCACCACGGCACCAACAGCAGCTGCAGCAGTTGCTGGTAACACAGGCACTAGTGGAGGAATTGGAGGGAAGTACGTCCCTCCAAATCAACGAGGAGGAGAGGGAAAGAGAGGGGAGAGCATGTCTTCCAGACATTCCAGGGATGGTGAGAGCTGTTTGAGATTGACTCTACTCTAAGTTTACGTGGGCTTTTTTTTTTTCTTTTTTTTTTTCCCCTCACAGATGATCAGTGTACTGTTCGGGTCACTAACTTATCGGAAGACGCACAAGAAGCTGACTTGAGGGAATTGTTTTTACATTTTGGGAATATTCGGCGAATATTTTTGGCAAAAGACAAGCAAACACAGCAGTCTAAGGTATTGATTTGAAACAGTCAGTGTGAATGTTTTATTTTATCTTCAAAGTGTGTGTATACTCGATAGTGGAGTGTAACCAGCTGGTGTGAAAGAATGATTTCTTTTTCTTTTTGTGACCAGGGCTTTGCATTTGTGAGCTACTCCAGTCGTGAAGACGCAGCCAATGCAATAAAGAATCTAGATGGCTTTGGGTATGATCATCTCATCTTGAAAGTGGAGTGGGCCAAGTGAGTCAAAATGATGTTTATTATGTCTGCATGTTTTTTCTTGTTTTACTGTTGTACTCTGATGCTCTTGTTTCCGTTGTGTCTTTCACAGACCCTCCAAACAACACTGAACATGTTATGGTCAGTTGGACAACACGATTCTTTGTCCTCACTCTCTCTCTCTTTAAGCTGACTGAATTTTGTTATTGTCATGAGCATGCTCAGCAATTAAAATACATCACATGTCACATTATTCTCCCAGTGGTATAGTAGTGTGTGTGGGGATGATAATATCATTGTGTGCCCACAGGGGAATTGGACACAACTCCTGTTGGGTACTATCATTACGTTTGTGAGGATTGGCATTCAAGCTATTTATAGTATTGCTGTGGTGGACTCAAGATTCATCTCGTACTATTGAGCTGCTATCAGTCGTACAATAGATAACAATAAGCCATATTAACGTGGTTTTGGCATGAACAAAATGCTGATAAACGACTAATTAGCACATAACTGCTTACACGAGATTGTAGGTGGGGTAATTTATCGCTAGCTGGCTTCCGGTGCATTGTTCAGAACCCGCAATTTCCTGGTAGGGAGAACGAGGCATCGTCTTCAAAGACTTTTAGCTGATATTCATACAGTGAGTAACTCATGAATGTGACTAGCTGAAGTGGATTGTGAGAGAAGCTGGACTTCACATTGCCACACTCAGCTGTCCGATCTACGCCGTTACACTGGAACACACTGGAGTGGATGCTCGGTTGCGTGCACCAGCCTAGGCCGAAGAAAGCCAAGGTCATGACTATCGAAAGAGATGAAAAACAATCTCTCAGAAATAAAATCAAAATTGTCAAGTGCTCGGCAAGAGTGGACGAATCAGAAACAATAGTGCGAGAGAACAGTTCTACGCTCAACTATGTAACGCCGCATTTTCGAGCCGAAGCGGAATTAGAGGTCGGTCATTTGAAAGAAGGAGAGATCTATACAATTGGTTGGGTCCAGGCAGTAACAGAGATGAAGTTTTACAACGAGTATCCCACTGGGACATCGAGCTGGGAGATCCAAGAACTAAATAACGGACGCTCAAAAGCCGTCAGTGATGCGGACGGAAGACAGTATCCGTGGTATGGAGTTACAACGGAGAGGGTCACAGTCAAAGGATCAGCACTTGGAGAGAGAATAAAGGTTTACATGAACGATAATTTTAGTCCCACAGTGAGTTGGGCTGTACCTGTAGGAAGAGACCAGCCAGATACTCTACAAAGTGTTTACAGAGATCAATCATTTATTGTTTGGTTGGTCGTTAAGAATGAAATAACAGGGAGCATGCACATCTTAAAGGCATACAGTTGGAGAGCCGTCATCAACATTGTAGTCGACTGCACTCGTAATATCGGAAACAGAGCGAAACTCCTAGAACCTCTCATTCAATCACAGCCAATAGCACTCACAGATTATCCAATACCACAGTCGGCATTAGCAGCACCACGGGCAAACGAAGCCCAAAAGTTTGTATGGAGAACATTAGATTCTGAACTCGTCTTTGAAGTATCTTGCACACCAGCTATGTCGCCAGCTTCATCGACGTCTAGTCTACAGTCAACTGCATTGAGTGAGGTTCGTTACCCATGTAGGTATGCACCATATTGAAGATGTAAATGATATTATTCTGACTGTACCATACTATTCAATATACACAACAAATTGAGCATTTTCAGCACAGGAATCAGACAGTTCATTCTTTATTATTTTTTTGTACATAGTAATATTGTCTGCATAGTTCAACAATCATTTTCAAAGTTAGATTCGAAATCTAGCTTGTATTTTGTACCATTTTTAGCGCAGGGATCATACTGATATAACTTATGGGTATTTTGGTTTGTACATTGTTCTTATGTGTATTATCTATTTATGTAAAGAAATAACTGTCACTATTTATACATACTGTAGAGAAAACAACACAATCTGTCCACTCTTGTTAGACGTTTTCAATTCAATACTCCTTTAGTCAAAGACCAGCCTAGACCATGCAGGCTTATCAGCCAGTGTTCTTAGTGACTATCAAAGAGTGCATATGTGAGTGAACATGTCAGAGAATGATCTGATGTGTGTATGAGTATGTGTGTGTCCATTAACATCAATAGGACACACACACAAACACATTTGTACCTATGGATCAGCAGTTTGGGTCATACATGCATAGTTGCTTTCAGGCTTTTGAGGTGAGTAGGAGGCCACCATCCCTCTGATGTGAACATCAACAGGGCATCTTCAAAACCAACCAACCAGTAGCCCACGAAGAGTCTCAAACTCCCATGAAGACAGCGAAAACTGGTTCCCCCCACACACATATACAACACAATCCCTATACTACAGCATTTTTGGCCACCCAGTGACAACACAAAAACCACGATATACATAATAACTCAATTAGGTGTCATATTATTCACACAGGAGAGAGTGCCACACAACCTGGGCACAAACACAACAGCAGCACAATTATCTAGCTAATGGAGTTCACTTCAACCAGTTTCCAATAGCACTCGAGATCTTTTGTCTCGCAGCGTTCAGCTCACCGACGTCACTTGACCGAGCCGGGTACATGTTAGCACAGTGGGCCGTTCCTTTGATGTACATGAACTGAACGGACGGATCCATTCTCATACTAGTGTACGGAGTTATACTGAGAGCATGCCAAGGATCAATGGAGCCGTTAGGAAACACAATGTTCGTCCCATTGACTTTGAGTCCACCATAATAGCTGTTTGTCTTGCTAACGGCGTCGATCACAGACTGGGTTGAGACGCCAAAGGCCAGTCGGCAGACTTCGGTGAATGAGGCAAGGGAAATGAGATCCCCGAACACTTGATCCCCACTGTCAGATGTTTGGTAGTAACCAAACTCGGTGCACGTTTGATATATCCATTGTCGAGCTGTCAAATAACAACACATGTGACATTATCATTAGGTACATTATAAATGCAGATAAAGTTACTAAATGTCAGGCAGCTTGCCAAGTTACACTCACACACACACACACACACACACACACACACACACACACACACACACACACANACACACACACACACACACACACGTACACACACACACACACACACACACACACACACACAACGAAAGCTAGTAGCTGATCGAGCACACATGTGGGTGATTCAGAGCACACACCACACCACACCACATTCTTGCTGAGAATGGAATCCCAAGCATTCACCCAGCTGACTGCCTTCAGGCCAGACCTACCATGTTGCTCACAAAAATCACTGCATGTGAATGCACCACACATGCAACCGGTACTTTGACAAAACTATTTCCACCGAAAATTTGATTTTCGGGGTATTGAATTACCATGACAGCAAGATCTACCTCTAAGATTGTCATGTATGGAATGCATTATGATCACCTACTGTGCAAATGACGCTGGAACACAAACTGTACAATCGAACAAAGTGATTCGTACACACGTATCCACTCTAGTATGAAACTGCCGACAAGCAAACAGTTAGTGCTGACTATACACAAATCAGTTCACGTATGCATACAATACACAACACGTGTAGACCCACACTTACCACCCTCTGCGGCAGGAGAACTCCACGATGTATTTGAGAGCTCTTGTATCATGTTCTTAAAGCTACAGTCAACGGTTTTTTCCTTGGCTGATTTCAGCATGAAATTGTTCACTGCAGCATAGCGATCGAAAGGATCCTTGATGCTTTCGTTGGTCATGATTCCACATAGATCTTCCATTGTGATGTTATTGGGACGTCCCTTATGTGTGCATTCAAGAAATGTGTTGTAACACACACACACACACACACACACACACACACACACACACACACACACACACACACACACACACATTCGACTGCTGGTTGTGTTATCGTAAGTGTGGGCTCTGGTTGTATTAACAGTACACAAGAAAGAAAACAAAACACTCAACCACAAGTATATTGTTTCATCCCTGTATATAGCTCCTACATACATATACAACAGAACACCACAGCTTCATGGTGATAGTTCTCAAAAAGGGACCTGAACTGTTTTCTTTCAACATGAAATGCTACCATGCACAAAGACCACACACATGAATGAAATACCGGTGGTTTCACATCACCAAAAGGAGAATGATGTATTTCCCAGTGTGTGTGTGTGTGTGTGTGTGTGTGTGTGTGTGTTTGACTGCGTGTGTCATTTGATAAACTGGCACTTTCTATGAGTCAGTTGTGATTATAATAGTTCAGAGATAACATGGTCAATTTTGGGACAACGATTCTATAATTGATACAAGTTGGAGTGCAATTCTTCTCAGCTAGCGTATCACATTCCACTCAACTCCAAACTATAGCCCATCAATCCACATTAACAGTGGGCCTTTGTTTCTAAATACCTGTCACATGTGAAAATTAGCATAGACATTCAAACTAGTCTATTTGTACATAGAAGCAGTACAAAGATTACACTACAATTTATCAGTAACAGGACCACACAAGAAAGCAATAAACCCAGTAAACAGGGCTTTAATGAGCTTTTTGTGGCGGTTAGACTTTAGACTGGGTTGCAAGTATTGTTGTGTTTACATGTATAATGTTAACACACCTCAAAAGCTGTGTTGTCTCTGTTGTACTGGACCACATCCATGAAGTTGCCAGCCAAATTCTGAGCAACCTGGCTAACGTCCAAGACATCTTTTATTGGAGGAGAGATGCTGCATGCATACACATGTGCACACACACACACACACACACACCACACATGCTCATAAGTACACTTGAATGAACTGGCTAGTCAAAAGGAATGATCAAATCAATGGACTATGTGATATATCTCACTCACTGAAACTTGTCTTCCAAATCTTTCCAGTTTGTCTCATTTGATAGTAAAATATCAAGTTTGGTTGTAGCAGCCTTAATAGCTTGCACACATTCAGTTCCTTTTGAGAGAAAGAGAGAGAGAGAGAGAGAGAGAGAGAGAGAGAGAGAGAGAGAGAGAGAGAGAGAGAGAGAGAGGTCACAAGCAATAGACTCAAGAATGATCGATCAGCTCTTAAGAATATTGGAGAGTCTATCACATAATATTATCATTACCCTTGGTAGTTGATGCAAGAGAATTTGTAGCCACTACCAAGTAAAGCATGAAGTTCAGCTGGGCAAGGATAGGAGCACTGGTGGCTACTGCACCCACGACTGCATCGGGATGGACTATTCGCAGCCATGCTGACAAGGCACCAGAATAAGACCCTCCAAAAGATACCCACTTGTTCTTGGAGGTCATTTTGTACTTGGTCACCATCTGGCTCTTGAATGACACCACATCAGCCAAAGCTTGCCTGCTGCTGAGGTAAGTGAGATCGGCACTGCTCAGTGTCTTAGTTGGATGACTGTCTCCATAGTATCTAGTGTTAATGGAAGATAATTGGTGTCAATGGATCACTAACAAAATGTTTGATGTACTTTAAAACATTAATGTAATTAACACATTTCAATAAAGTGTCAACCTATTCACCACCCTTATCAATACATCATGTCATGCATGTATAGCTACCTGTGTTCCAACAGAATGACCATGGCTTTGTATTTCTGTGCGTTCTTCATGACATCAGTATTGGCAACAATCCAGACTGGGTCAGCTGGCCCCTCCCCACCTAGCATTAGGAAAACAGGACCACTGTCCTTGGACCAGTAAGTATCGTTGACAAAGTATTGTTGTTTCCATGTCAGCTTGAGTTTTCCAAAGTGGTCTACTGTTTGGTCAATCAACTGTGCCTTTGGCAGTGGAGTATCAGCAGGTAAAGGGGGAGCCCTCAACGCACCACCATTCCACCTCAAACGAGCAGAGGAGAGTGCAAAGCAAGTGAACAGCAAACACAGAACACCATACATATTTAGCCACGTGTACGTTCAGTGTGTGTCTAGCCACTCCTCCTCCACAACAGATATGCGCATGCGCACGCACACTTCCTCGCTTGTCATGTGATGCGATCGATCCGTTCCAACCAAACGACTTATCACAGGGCTCAGGGCTCGCTCAGGGCTGTTTGATCAAGTGTCTTTCTTGCATCACGAAAAAGGATTCAAGTTGATGATGAAGATGTACTTTTTCTTCGGAGAGCTCATGCACTTTCTTTTTAAGTCATGGGCTCTAAACTCGCCCGGAAGTGAGAAAAATAAAAACATAAAATAATGTACATGAATCTGGACATATGTAGCTACCATGAAATCAATGTATTATTATTCAGAAATCTTTGGAGCAGTGGTTTTTGCGATCGTGCTAGCCATCCTGTATGAGCTATTGAAGACATTTAGGGAGCTCCTCATTGGCTACCATGAAAACAGAAAGAAGAAGGCCCAGTACGGAGATCTTGAAGCACGAAAGGATGAGACTGAAGCTCTACTACCCACAACCAAGTAAATTTGACATTAATTCTGTGACTGCATGATAATGTGATAATATGCGAATTACTATGTGACGAATACATATACATAGCAGTACTCCAGCCACTGCATGTTTTGTCCAGCCAACATGTCTATATGACTTCTGACACAACAATAACAGACTAAACAGTATAGCCCTTAAATCAAGTTTATCAGTGGTACTAAGTTAACATGTACTATAGTTGTAGAATTTGTCCAGCTGCTTTAATAGTGCTGAATGGTCAGCTGGTATTTGTGTCCTGTTTTACATATGACAACATAACATAATGAATTGAATTATATTTTAATGTCATGCCAAGATGGCACAAGAATGTAAACTACACGAAAAGAATTTACTTGGTTGTTGAATTCTTTTTCATGTAAAATGTTGTCGTCATTGTGACTCTGTCCATGTTGTACCACTTCAGTTCAGGAGTTGCAACAGTGAAGACCGTAAACATGAAGCTGGCATTGAAGCAGTACATCTCACCGCTGCACATCGTACAGTCTCTCTTGCAAGTTCTCCAGGTGGGACTTGGCTACGTCCTCATGTTGGTTGCAATGACCTTCAATGCCTACCTCTTCTTGGCCGTCTGTATTGGTGCTGGGATCGGATACTACTTGTTTGCTGGATTCAGGCGCTCTGTGTTTAGTTTTCGAGAACAAAGCGAACATTGCCATTAACAGAAAAAAGAAAGTTAAAAGAACATTTTTTTCTATTAAACAAATGCGGTTCGGACTCCTTTTTCTGCAGTTTTTTGTTTTTGTTATTGTGTGTGCTACTATTGCCTTGTCAGTGTGAGTATGGTATAGGTCGTTGTAATTAAAACTCTAAACAGCAACTTCCTGTGTGGTTTAATGGCTCTCAAATTTCCTGTTTCTGGCTAAAGACATTTCTATGAAAGTCTGTGAAGTTTAGTACATTATAAATTTTAAAGATATATGATAGAAGAGTCAATTAATCAATCATGGAAAAAGAGATGAATATTACTGCTCCACTGGTAAGTTTGTACCGTCATAATAAATTATTATGATGAACGGATAGCCAAAGATATAAGGATATATAGCTGTTCAAGTACAAGAAAGAAACATGTTATTTTGTAAACTGATCATAAATTAAATCGTTACAGATGTCTCTCATGAGGCAGATGACTTTCCATTTCAGCAACTCAGTTCCAGGTGGACTATTGTTCAAACAGTGGACAGTCAATTCTGTAGGAGGTATGATCATATTCAACTATTGTTAGTGGCTAGAGCCTAGACATCTACTCTTACATAACCACAAAAGTTTATCTTTCTTTTGCTATTATTGTAGATTTGGTAGGTGCAATATTCGCCGTGTTTTTCCTAGCTGTATTCTATGAGGCATTGAAGTCACTCAGAGAGTATCTCATATATTTGGACCACAAGCGACGACACAAACACAAGTCAAAGAGAAGTAAGCAACTACAAGCAACCGACAAGTCATCACTCATCATCAGTGAAGAGGCTGCACCACCTCCAAGGGGGTATGTAGTAGATCCAATACTTTGTATAATTATGTAGTACTAGAGAATTTTGTTTACTAGTATGATGTTCCTCCTCTGCCTACAGATTCAAGTTCTACTCCATTAGTTTGGCTATGCATCTGCTCCAGTCAGTTCTACACGTAGTGCAGGTGGGGTATGGTTACATTCTTATGCTGGTTATCATGACTTTCAATGGATGGCTCTTTTTGGCCGTGTGCTTTGGAGCTGGAATTGGCTACCTGTTGTTTGCTTCGAGTCGACACCTCATGGACAATTTCAGAGAACAAAACGAACAGTGTCATTGAAAATCACAACAATCAGTATTATTTTATTTAGTGAATTACTTCATCTTGTAAGTATTATTATTTCATGTGTGGAAATTTCCATTATCTTGTGTAAACAACGGACACTGTTTGTACAAGGGCTGTGGGTTAGTTCTCTGCAAAGGAAAGTCAGTGTAGTGTAGTGGGAATATCATTAGGAATACAGCTGCTGTTGTGTTACGAAGTAGTTGCTGTAGCTTCTTGCTGAGTTTGCTGTAGAGAGAGAGAGGGAGAAGAGTTATGCAAATTGACATCAATGTTTATGTCACATGATGGCACTGTTGAACAACAACTGAAAGCTATCTCCCCTTATCTATCTCCTCATATCTATCTCGTACCGTCTGTCCCTTAGTAGGACTCTTGTTCTGAACTGGAAGGTAGAGTTTGAACTCCGCTGGAAGCTCATCTTCAGAGTAAAGTCTATCGGAGAAGTACACTCGACGAATCCGACAGTTAGCATGGATCTAATATTGATAGAAGTAGGAAGGCACTACAATAGGGACTCACTTCTGTAGTAAAGTATAGTATGTGTGTGTGTGTGTGTGTGTGTGTGTGTGTGCTGGAAACCATAAGAGGAAACTAAGGAAGTTAGTGCACCACTTGAATAGTTTATGGTCAAAACAGGTGATCAACATAAGCTCAATGTTATGGTCATTGGGGTATCAATTTCCTCCACAATATTTCCATTGCACAATCATTATACAATACTGAAAACAACAACATCTTGAACATTCATAATTGCATCATGAAATTTTTGTAGTGTTTACCTGAACTCGAAGAGTTTCAATGTAGTTGGTTCCATAAGCTCTTCGGGTGAAATCGGACAAGTTGAACTGGATCTGATTCCAGCCATCATCCAGTCTCATTGGCATTGTACAAATGAACGGCTTTACTCTTGTTGTAGACTGATAGTTGGAGGCTCTGAACCTACGACGGACATTTTTATCATCCAAGACCTAGTAAGCCAGAGGGTAGAAAAACAGATAGTCTAGTATCAGTATTACCAGTCAGGCTCACATGTACTAATAATGCTATTGAGAAACCACTTTCAGGAACTGAGATCAGTAGCATTGTTTCAGTGCATAGGACTAAGGTGTGATTGCATAGACACATAGAATTAAGCACTGTACACTTTCATTGCATACCTGTACTTCAAATGTGAAGTACTTCTTAAGGTTTTTGATGATCATCACAAGAAATGGAAGTTTTATACCCAGTGTTTTCTTAGGATCGGCCGGACAGGTGATGTAGGTTGTGCTGTAGTGAAACATGACAACAAAAATCAAACCTATGTTGCTTCCATTTAGAAAAATTGTTAAGTGTGTGTACGTGTACCTGACATTAGTGCCAACAATCTCTAAAACAAGAGACTGGATGTCGTTATCTGTGATCCTCTTTATGTGGCCATTCCTCACCTGGAGAGGGAAAAAGAAATTATGAGTGAACACATGTGAAAAGGCACACCCTACACCACATGATTCATAATTTGAACTTCAGCTCACATTCTTCTCCCAAATTTGCAGTGGTTTGCTCCCAATGCTGTAAAGGATCGACAGAAATCCCGATTGGAAAGTGTTCTTGAACATGTTGGTCTTTTCTTGACTTCAAACACACTTGCAAACTTGATGTTGAATGCAACAGTTGCTTAGCAACACGACCTTTGACCCCACAAATTGGTAAAGATCGTCGCGCACGTTTCCTATTCTAATTGGTGCGCACCATGGGGAGGACGGTGATTGTGGAAGAGGTTCTTAAGAGTGATCTAGAGCAGTTGGTGGCGTCGCAACAGTTCCAAATCGGCATACTGATTGGGCAGGTGAGTACAGTAGAGTATTTCTTGCCTGAATGTGGTCAATCCATGCTATATTGCATCTATCTCATCTAGTTGACTCAAAACAAAGACTATGTTTCACTTGTGACACGTACTCCGACGCTGCAAGAGATCAGCAAAGAAGATGGTATCTTAAATACACTGAATCATTCTTATAGTCTATATTTATAGATGATTATTATGGTAAGGTTAGCTGCGAACAAAGATACTAGTGTGTCATCAAACCTCTTTGAAGAGTGGTGGGTTCTGGAGCATGCTAGACAGGTGCGTAAATTATTTGTGCACAACAGGTGATCCACTACTGTGTCCTTGTCTCTAGGTGTGTGCTCTTCTTCCTGGGGGGTTAGGTGTGGTGGGTGTGTTTGTGTGCTGCTCCAACGAACAGTTCAAGAGTGTTTCTGTCAGGGTTTTAAAGATTCTTAAAGATTTACAACAATACAGTCAAAGAGGGCAATCTGGAGCTGTTAATGATCATAGCATAGTACTGCATTGCTCCACTAACACTAAACGGTAATAATTGTCAGTTTAACTAACCATCAATACTCTCCTTTGCTCTTGATTTCTACTGTTTTGCTACAACAGCCATTCTTGTCAGACAACTGTATCAACCGATCCTCAAGTAAGTTTTCTTGTCACTTTCAGCGGTAATGCTCATGAGATAATATTCTTGTATTGCCAGGGTGGATATCGCCCTGCTGAGCTCAAGTACCAATCTCATCGTGAGCAGTGGCTCTGTCTGGAGTCCTGTCTGACACTCAACAACACACAATGTCACATCGAGTGCACAGAAGGAGCACCAGTTCAAGAGCTAGTCAAAGTAAGGAGGAGGAAAGGGAGAGATGATACACCATCACTGGAGTTACAGTCCTGTATGATTTTTGTTTGTTTGTTTGTTTGTTTGTCTGTTTTCCAGTCAGGATTGCAGTCAATTTTGAGTGAGCTGTGGAGAGCTGTGGTGACTGTAAGAGGAAGAGTGGTCAAAGATGACAACGAGCTTCTCTTCAAACCAAAGAAAGGTCAACAACAACAGCACCATGCAAACATCAAGATGGGTTGGCTGCTGAAAAAGGTGTGTATAATACATTCTCTGGAAATTTTCCATCCAAGATAATGAATTTATCATCATTGTACAGCCTCTTCCTTCTTTGGCTCCTCCCACCTCCTTGAGTAGGACTCGGAGACTTCATCTCCATGGCAACATGTCTCTATTGGCTTACGTTCACTCTAAAGCTACTTGTGGAGAAGCAATATCAGTATGTCGTGTCGACAGTGGTTGAATCATTGTGGGAAAACCATTCATATTTTGTTTCATAGGCTATGAAACAAGATGCTGAGCGAAGTCTACTAACTCGAGTGACAGCTCTGTGTGAAACCAGTTCAGAGAATGACCCAGGTAGTACAATTGAACACACACACACTACCAATAGACAGATGGTCTGTTATAAATCCCCTGATTTTGACGGTCGTTAATCCACAGAGACAGACTTCTCCCACTGTCAATTGCCGTGTAGGCTGGCCATTGTCCTGCCAGGAAATCCACATCACTTGACAGAGTACAAATTTCCAGAAGAGGATTCTCAAGTAAGTGAATTAGTGTGTGCCAAGAATACAGATTGTAGCCATCTGTTCACCTTGTTGCTCTATGTGTACTCCCAGTTGCTGCTTTGTGGTTTAATGCTATTTTGAACATAATGTTATTCATAGGATGCTTTGAATCGTGTCTGTGAGTTGACTGGTCTGTCCTCGGCTTCTCTTGCCACTCGGCAATTGGAACAGATAGCCGAGGTTACCATGGAAACAGTAGTGGAGGACTCACAAAAGGAAGAAGAGGTTTCAAGTGACAATGTTGTGAAACGCTACTCTGCAGTAGTGAGCATAGTTACTACAGTAGCTGTGGCTTTGTTCGCAATAGCAATTTGGCTAGTCATTAATGCATCATCATGAACATTAAAAAAACAACAACACAAAATAAATATTTTTGACTAGATCTAATTACACAAGGTCATGTATTTTATAATTTTGCATGTATAATAAACTGAAGATACAATAGCGTATTTCATATCGTCTACTTGATGGGGTGAAATCGTTGTATGTCTTGTGCTTTTATTAGTAAAGTCTGAGTATCTGATAAAGGATAGTTCAGTAATAAGTGGACACACTCACCAAAGTCTCCAGCTAGCAGTTTTGTTCGTATAGATCTGAAGCGAGAAAGAAACAAAACTTGAAAATTGAACTTATTTTTTCATGAGACTATAAGTTATTAGACGTACACAATCATTGCTACACAAAAGTAGATCACAAATCTGAATCTCTTTTCATCCGAAAAAAATGAGTCCCAGAGTCGAATCACATCTGATGTGTGTGTGTGTGAGAGAGAGAGAGAGAGAGAGAGAAAAAGAGAGAGAGAGAGTATTAAAACAACAGACTTGTATAACAATTATGCAACTACTTCAACATTGCTGGCTGAATGTCACATACCAGGTAGGAGAAACTCTTGAGAAAGCATTAGTGTGATCCATCGAAAGCCAAAGAAGGTTGGGTCAATGCCTTGCTTCACCTAATGCAACACAACCACCACAAAATAGTGCATGATATAAATACAGTATAACTAATGATACCACATTGTTTGCATGACAACTGTGACCATACCATGTGTTTGTGTAGGACAGGGTCCTTTTCTTTTATCAAGGTCATCATTTTGCTCATGGCTCCACCTATCAGAACATCACTCAGTGTGAAGTGCACTCACTGAGGATTGTAAGTAAGTGCTCAAGGAACTCACCAATGCCAGCCTGAGAGAAGTCCAGCTTCTTTGTGAACTTATCGCCAATTTCAGTCATGAGGTTTGTGAAACAGAAGAAGGTATCGGCTTCTGCATGAGCTATATTTACACAGGAAGAGGAAGAGTGGTGTCTAACCATTGTAAGCTATCTCTTGAAACAATATACCTTTCCATTTTGGATCTGGGTGCTGGGCAAATACATAGTAGATGGGTCCAATAATCTCATTCATGCCCTGCAAGGAGAAGGAGCAAGCTGAGAAATTGAATAAGCAAATTATAATAGGGAGAACCAGGCATGCTGCAGCTGTCAATCACTTCTATTTGGCAAAAAATTAAATAGCTAACTCATTAAACAACTGTTCTCACCTGAACATAGCCAATTCCTTTGTTGGTCTTTGCATACAGAAAGAGCAGTCTCTCTACCACCTAAATAATATAAATTTACAGGAGATTTCATTTGCTAAGAACTCTCTACTTGCCTCCCAGTGTGCCTCCTCTCCTTCTTTCAATGGAGAATAGAGTTCTGTCGATTGGTTCTTGGAGGCAGTTCGAACCTGCAGTTGATCCAACATAATCAACAACCACACAAGCAGTATACATATAGCACACATCATGCAACCATCTTACATTTCTAATGCCAGTTCTAGTGGTAGCCACTTGCTCGGAAGGAAGAGAGCTTCTATCCACCCGACTCTTCAGGGTATCAATGTCCATCACTTTACCTGTCAAGCACACCACACAATAGCTATAGGATTCACCTTTTTCAATGAAAGCACCGATGGTGCACAAGCCTCGGCACACTCATTGACAATTAGCTAGTGCACTTGTATGCATAATTATTATGCTGTGTAAAACAGTGTATCATAGCTACATGTATGAGTACTATGAGTCAATGTATTAGAAAATAATCACCTATAGGCACACAGTATCTGGTCCAACTGTAATTCTAGATAACGCACACTACATGGGGCATGATCGTGGGTGCGGTTTCGAAGCTAAGCGTTCTGGGAAGCACAAAAGCCTCAAATCTCAGAAACTACAGCGTTTTACAAGATTCTACACAACAAATTTTTAGATAATTCTGATTCATGAACGTAAGTACCTTCTGTTTGTACCATGGAGCTGCCATTCTTCAGATAATCTAGTAACAGACACACAGACAAAACGACTACCGTAACCCTCTGCACGTGCTACGCACATGCCGAGGCTTAACTACTGGAGAACTCAAGAACCTTTCCCACTAAAACTAGTGGAGAATCCAAGAACCTTTCCCACTAAAACTAGTGGAGAATCCAAGAACCTTTCCCATGCATGGTACGGGTAGCTGTTGGTAAAATAGCAAAAAGAATGGAGTCTGTCCATGGAAACCCCCTCTTGGAGACTGAAGTATCACTAAGTGCTTGGTGGCTTGCAGCTAGCTAAAAAATCTATACATGCCAGATTATGGATTAATGTGCTTGCAGGCCAACTGTTGTCTGTCTTACCAAGTACCACTGACCAAAAGCAACAGCAGCCATGCAGCTAAGCTGCATTCAACACAAATTCTAGATAATGCACACCAAATCAATGGGCGTGGTCTCGAAGCTCACAAAAGCCTAAAATCACAATGTTTTGGGGCACAAAAAATATTTTTTTACAAGATCATTCAGATTTATAACGTAAGTACCATCAATTTTATTGCTTTCTTGAGATTTCGATGGATCAAACAGACAGCTAGACCCACAAAACGAAATGCTCTGCACGTNACCACAAGCCATGGCACAGTAGACTAGTTGGTAATAAGGCATAATGATAACCCTTGCATAGAATCTGTGCATAATGATGCAATAAGAATGTTAGTCTCGTGGGCCAGACGTTCCGAGAGAGGGAAACGTCTGGCCCGCGAGACTATAAGATTGTGTGTAAGGTTCTGGGATACAGGCAAAATAATCACGAGACCACACTGCACATTAATCAGTATATTTAACCAAAACTACTCATTGCACAGTGCTGAGACTTTACATACCAGTTCAGCTAGATTCTATGCTACTCTAGGCCAAGTTTGGTTGTTGGCACAAGTTTAGCCAACTGAAGCCAAAGAGCTCAAAGTTTAGCAATTTTTTGACCTCAATTATCTGCAACAGTAGGATCGGGTGAATCAAGGCAGAGATGCAGAAATACAACTGTAATTGTGAGGGTCTAGTGAAGAGTGTTTAAAAAAAATCAATTGCTTGCTTGGGAAATAGAGTGAGGTTTGTTGGTTTTTGACTCACACTGAGATTGGTTCTGCTCACTTTATGAGTGTAAAACAAAGGTGAACTGCCTTATATGTACTCATGTTTGATGTTAAAAATTTTATGACCATATTTCCGCCGTTTTGAACTATGAAAAAAATTGGTTTATTGAATACAAAGGGTATCCCAGAACCTTAATAATGGGAACCTGAAAACACATACACATCATGCACTAAACTCATTACGGAATCATAGTATTTCTGTCTGTTTGTTTGCTGTAGTTTTACAATGAATCCACGGCCCTTCTTATTATGATACAAATTACACAGTGTCCCATTTGCTTTGATGTGATGTTTACCTGGGGTCATTACTTTTCAGACTTCACAGTCACTTGTCTGCAGCCTGCTGTTCTCTTTGTTCTCTTCTTGTCTGGAGTCTCCCCTGTCCTCTACACGCTAACAGAAGCCATCAGTACAGACACGGTGTGGGCAATGACAGTAAGTGTTTATAATATTATTTCCCATATATGTAGTACTTGGACTTTTGGGCTTGGGCTTTTTAATAGAGAGATCCCAAAGTCAAAGAAAAGGGTTATTTTCTGTGTGTAGCTACCTAGATGGCCAGCAGCCTAAATTATTTCCAAGAAAAAATTATTGTGGTATTCCATCTTGTAGATAATATTATATTATCTGTGATTCTGCCCACCAGATTTTCTGGACCACTATTACTAGCCTCGTTCCCAGGCTCCCTCCCACCGGAAATTATGCGCACTTCCATAATTTCCGGTGGGAGGGAGCCTGGGAACGAGGCTACACTATTACCACATCCATAGGAAGGGTGTTGGAAATGATACATGCAAGTCAGGCGCGCACTTAGGCATGTGGTGTTTGCATGTAGGTTGATGTACATGAATAAAGTACATTTATGGGATTTGTTGAAAAGGGTGTGGAGCACTTTTGACACACTTCTATGGCTCAAAGTTTATTTTCTTGTCCTCCGCATACATATATTTCTCAGGCTGGTATGATGCTGGCTCATCTCATCTTACATAACTACGGCAGCGAAGGAGCCATGTGAGTGTTGTAGCATTGTGTGTGCGTGTGTGTGTGTGAGTGTGTGTGTGTGTGTGTGTGTGTGTGTGTGTGTGTGTGCGTGTGTGTGCGTGTGTGTATGTGACCAAGTTCGTAGCAAGGGGATGCAAGTTGTCAGCATTGTCAAATGTTAAGATCATATATAGAAATATTTTAGAATATCAAATTATCTGAAAGGGACTATTTCCAGCTCTGGGGGCTAAACAGTGCAGCTGTGTAGTTGTTTATTTACGTATAGGGTATCCTCTCAAAACACAAGTGGTGTATTAAATTTCATCGTGAAGCACCGCATGTGACGAATCAGGAGTCTTTTCTCTCTGTCTGCTGAAGTACAATGTTGTGTCTATGTGTGGAAGTTTATATAAGAGTTTATGGGAACTGATTCCTCCTCATCATGTAAGAATTGCTGAAGTGTCTTGTTTGGTAGTTGTGAAGCCATCGTGTACAGAGAGCTGTGGTGTAGTATTTGGTTGTTGTGGTCCACAAGAAAAGAACCACACAGTCATGCGTCATAGTATGGTATACAGTAGACAAGTCTGGATGAGCCAAAACTGAAATGGTCTGACTTGTCTATCTGCACATTCCTGCTGTCTTAGTCAACTACATTTATGGCTGAATGTGTTTGATGGCACTAAGTACACTGCATGTAGCTAGACTATTAGATTTCTGGGAGACTACACACATTGGTTACACTACTATCATTGCATGCTCAGTCATGTGCATGCATAAACCATGTTTCTGTTCGTTTAAATCGATTAGTAAATAAATAATGTTACCCGAAAATATTGAAGTTATTTTTGGAGTATAATAAAATTATATGTTATTTCCCATTATAACATGATAGGTTTGTACTAATTAGGCACTTATTGTAAATCAAATACTCAACAGATTAGTGTGCTTGTTATGTTTTGGGATAGGCATATCTATATCTTGGAAATACTTGTATAAAATGATACATTGTGTGGGGTCCAAGGTAGATCATGCAATTTTTTTTTGTTTTTTTTCCACTAGGGTGTCAAGTGCTATTTCATTGAATGCTTCTGTGTTTGGTTCAGTGTGTCTGGCCTCCAGACTGCCTTCCTCGTTGCATGCATTTGTCATAGTGGCATTTGCAGTGCAAATGTTTGCTCTCTTTCCTGAGTTCAGATTCCATTGCAAGGTATCACCAGTTTACAAACAAAGGCAATATACAAGTGTACAGTAGTATTATGCATGTCATATTGCTCACATGCATTGTGTATCATAATAATTTTATTGACCCTTTTGCATCCTTGCATGCATGCAGTCTAGCTATCCTTCTAGCTTCCCTCTCATGACTCTCCTCCTGGTTCTTCTCACTGTCCCCCTCCTCCTCTCAATCACACTCACTGGAGCAGTGTTCTACCTGCTAGCTGTAGCAGCTGTCTCCTTCCTCTGCCCACTCTGGCTCTATCGCCTTCAGCACCTCAAAAAGTTAGTGACCTTGATTCTCTTTCCCACATTGTGAAAGTGTGTGGTATTTACTTGACATGTTTGTAAGAATGCTGTGGTTTTAGTTAAGGAAATAACAAAATTGTTTGTACAAATCATGTGCTGTGGGTTGTACTGCTTCAGTTCCTTAGCAACAGGAAGTTGTTGGTAAGAATTAATGTCTGAGTTTATGACTTGTGGAAGTTGTTTCTAGGCTTTTGTTGTGTTCCTTTCCAGTCATTTCTGGAAATATTGTACAATGCATGTGATTACAATAAGATCTGAGTCTAGATTACATACACTTAGACTAAACAGGTTCTAGATCTTATTTGAGATACATACATGTCATTTAACCGTCATGAAATGTTTGTTTATTTTGTCCAGCAATATTTATGGCCCATGGGATGAAGCAACAATACAAAACTAATGGGAATCAACATAATACAGAACCATATACAATTAAATAGCCAAATTTTAATTATTGTACTGCTAGCTGTTGGATAACTGTTTCCAGTTTAGTCTTCAATTCATTAATTTTCTGATCTCTGCTACAAAGCTCAAGCTTCATCTTAAGTTCTAAACTCTGATACTCTGCTTTTGTCTGCAGTACTTGCATATCATTCTGTACTTGAGTTGCAGACTTGTTATTCTCCAGTAATAGCTCGTAGAGTGTTGCGTTTTTCTTGTGCAGTTCACCACATTCTTGACTACTTAACTTCAACTTTTCAGTCACCTCCTCTATTTGTCTGATGTGAGTCTCCTTCTCTCTTCTTAGAATTTTAGCCAATTCTTGTTCATGACTCTCTCTCTCCACCCTCAAAGTCTCTGCCATCTCTCTCTTGTGCCTGTCCCTCTCAATTTGCAACATTTCTTCCATTTCTAACAGTTTCTCTTGCAATGCTTCCATCTTGTTGCACTGTTCTAAATGTCTCTCTTGTAGTACCTTCTTATCATCATCCTCTAGTTCGACTTCCAGAGATCTGTCAGCTTCTTTTAAAGTCACTCTATCCTCAAAAACATTTTTGTTTTCATTTTCACTTGCATCGGCACCCTTGCACATTGTTCCTTGGAGATGCTTAGGAACTGAATTTTGATAGAGTCTGACAATTGTACACAGATCTTTTCTCCCTATTCTTTCCAAGACGTCCATTAAGAACTGCACGTTGCTGGGAGTGATTTCTTCCCATTTTTCTAGAGTTCCTAACAGTTCCAATCCTGAATCGATTTCTTCGAGTTGACTACTTACATCATCTGGACAGAGGTACTTGATGTCTTTGATATTCTCGGATGTGAGGTGCACCCCGATTGTTTTCAGTAGACGTTTGAGGTTCAGCACTGACTGTGCTGGATCTTTGGTGAACAGCACGTGCATCGAAGGACCGTGCAAACTCATTTGATGTCAGTGCTTTTCTTTATGAGGTTTTCTTCTCTGTTGTCCGAAGCCTAGCTCGTACAACTGATGAAACAAGTGGAGTTTGTCCTCCAGAAGTAGCTCGAGAAACGAGAGATCTTGAGGTGACAGTTGACCTCTTTCTTCGAGCAAAATGAACAGATCGTAAATGTTGTTGGCATTTTCCAATTTTGAATCGGGAATCCACGAGCTGGCGACAAGTTTCATACTCTGCAAATCTTCCTTTCCGAGTTTCTCCCCGAGTAGCTTTAGCGATCGACAAAACAGGTAGTTTTGTCCTGGTGGGAAGTTAGGTTGGGATGCCTGGTGGTGTAAGACCTTTTTGGGTTGTTCCTCTTCACGGTGTTTGGTGGCTGAAGCAGATTGGGCTTGGTCCACACTGATATCAGAACTTGATTTCTTCAAGCAGAGGTAGACGTATCTGTCGACAGAGCTGCACAAGTCGTGTCGGCCACAGTCTCGGAGAATGCAGTAAAGGAATTCGGGGTGGTTTGCTGTAATGCAGTGCCGTTTTCTCAGTGCCGTGAGCAGATCGAGGCCATTCGAAGCTGTCTCCAGTTGGGTCCTTGAGATTGCATCCTTACAGAGGAGCTTCAAAGCACTCAGTTCCTCTCCACTCTTGATTTGATGACCAATGTTGCGTAAAAGTTCCTTAAATTTTGTCTGATTTCCACGAGAATGACAACATGAAAAATTGATCAGATGCTTGTATTTCATACGATCGGATGTGTCCATTGTTGCATCGGTGATTCTTTTTTCCTTGTTCAATCCAGCCTGGCCAAATCCAGCTTCATACATTGCCCAGAGCAGAGCCTCAGAGCGTGAATCTACTTTATTGAGAATGTACTTGAGCAGAGAGAGATCATTTGGAGTGATCAGCCCACTGGTGGCTAGTGTCTGGAAGAGAGTCTCGTAGTTGATGATGTCCTGTATTGTGATCCCTCTGGAGAGAAGCGTCTTCTGCAAGTGCTCGTCTTGCAGGGTTTCTTGTAACGTGGATTGCCACATTTGACCGGCTAACTGTTTCAGAATCTTCGTGAAGGATTCTTGCACGCTAGCATTGATCGTGACGCCAATTGCAATCTCGTCACTCGTTGAAAGTCTTTGATCCCGCGATCTCCTCGACATATTAAATTTCTACAATGATACTATAACAATAATTGTTATTGTTGCGCTTTTATAAGCAAAAAAAGGCCTTCCTGGTTCGCATGCGGGGGCATACGGGAAGTGTATTGGCCGATAAATTCCGGAGTCTTCTTCTATGATTGGTTCGATCCGGAAGTGCGTAGTGTCATTATCTATAGATATAATAATAGCAAGCATCCAAGTGCGCGCACAAAAAAGAGGGTCTATCCTGATGGATCCTGCGATATCTTGGAATCATACCGGATATCCGTGCTTCAATATGCAATATGCACTTCCATAATTATTATAAAAAAAAAAATTAACACAGAACACAGATAGGACAAATAATTATAGATCTATTTATATGAGAGAAGACTCGTCATCATCACTATCCACCACTCCTCCATTCAATGCCACAGCTGTGTGTTGTGTTGGGGCAGAGGGGTGTTCAGGGGAGTCTGGCATGTATTGCACCTGACCAGTAGCAAGAGATGTCTTCTCCACCTGAGATTTCTTTGGATCAGATGTTTTAAAGTTAGCCGGCGAGACACTGTAAGAAGCTGATTGAGAGACTTGTTCAGTCGTTGTGGGTATAGAGGATGAAGACAATTTCCCACTTGTCAACTTTTCATCTTGATCAACCACCTTACCGTGAGATTCAGTGTTTTCGTGGCTAACCACTTCTTGAGTATCTGGTACAGTTGTTGCCAACTCATCCCAACCACTCTTTGGGGCTTTAGAATCATTAGTTGAGTCTTTATTGCTCTTTACTGTTTCACTTTCAATTTGCTGCACTTGATTCACTACCACAACAGGTTCAGCGACATTACAGCTGTCTATTTCCAACTTGGACTCCTTTTTTGTGACTTTTTTATCATCACTGCTTGTCATCCGATGAGGAGCTATGTTAGTTGCTTTTGAGGCGGCCTTTAGTTCTTTCTTGATCAAATGATTCAAGTTCTTACCAGCTCTTGCTACCTCATGAGACAGAGTTTGCACTTCATGTGACAACTCCTGTACAGATTCACTAGAAGAACTCTTAATGATGGCCAGCACCGATGCAGCTAGTTCATTACAAGAGTGTGCAACCTGAGCGTTAGACGATGAGAGTTGGTCCAGGTTTGATGGTAGAACGGAGACTCTCTTAGTGATGGAAGATATCGTACTCTGAACTTGTTGGAGCCTGAACAGCATGTCCACTGTGTGATGTAAGTTGGGAGTAAGGGGCAGGGTACCTTCTTCAATGCTGGAGCTGTTGACATTCCAAATGCTCACCTGAAAGAAAAACAGAAGTGTTTGCACATAGACAGACACACACAACCTTCTTATTACACCAATACACACACCTGTATTTCACTCAGTCTCTGGAGGAATTTTAGTACTGAGGAGATGATTCTCTCTACTGCTTTCCCCAGCCCGGACATAAGCTACGGGGGGAAAAAAATCATAACAAGAGTGGTTTAAAACGGCAAGCCATGTACATTCTATCACTGTGTACACTCACTGTTTGTGAGCTATCAGAGCCTGGCTCAGCCTGAGCAAGTTGTGTGAGGTGATCTTGAATCTTACACGATGCCCACTCAAGAGACAGTGTGCACCACTCACAGTGACCCTGGTAGAATAACGCTGCAGACTTCTGATATGGCTATATAAAATGTAGAGGGGAAAAAATCATTAAGGTTGATTGAGGAAGGGGTATAGATTCATTAGGTGTGACTGCCTACATGTAATGAGAGGAAGTCATCATTGATCTGCCACTTGTCAAGAGTGCTATCACTGGAAGGGGAGGAGCTCGAGGGATGTAGCCTGTTGAAGATGAGCTTGTCTTGTACCCTTCTGGCAAGACAGAGTTGACCGGTCAGTTTCAAGATGGCGTCTAGACTCTCTTGAAGGTGGAGACAAGACTCCTTGATGGAATCTTCAACACCATTTTCAATCCCCTGTAAGCAGATATTTTGAAAACATTAGAGGGTCAGACCACAGATATCAGGAGCTTATGAGCATTGGCTTGCAAAGCATATCGCAACACTCATCTCTTGGTGACATGTTCATATTATCCATAAAGAATTTCATAAAAAAAACAACAAACAATTCATACCTGAAATAGTTTGCTACAGTAGAGAGCTGTCTGTTGACAAATTGCCTTGGTCAACTGCTCACAGCTCTGCCCAGCCAGGCCCTTCATGCCAGTCACACCACTCACACTAATGCTGAGAGCCTCGTGGGTGTGGCACTGCTCCTGAAGGGAGCGTGCTTTCTCCACTAGCAACTCCAGAGATGAGTACAGTGAGATGGTGTGCTGCCGTATGTTGGTTTGCTCGGAGAATGGAACTGTATAATATGGAACAAACAAACAAACAAACAAACAAACAAACAAACAAACAACAATGAGTAGTGTACATGTATTGGGAAGGTTGCTTTAGATTTGGGATAGTTTATAAAAGATAAGATTGCTTGAATATACTCCTGTTAACCTCGTTCCCAGGCTCTCACCCAGTGAATATTTATGCACGAGCATGCTGTGTAATATTCAGAGAGAGAGAGCCTGGGATTGAGACTATACTCCTGTAGCATGTACAGAGACACTTGACATACATTCACAACTTGTTTTAATCTACATATGTACGAATGAAAATACTCAAGGCAAAAGTGATCCAAACTAAGGTCTACCTTACCATTAAGATCAGGAGTGGGGGAGTGTTCATCATACGCCTGCTCCAGCAACCTGCTCTCCCTTCTCATTTGACAGACACGATCCACCATGGACTGGTACACTGACACACACGGTGCACTCTCCTTCAATATGTTGCTGATCTTGTCACAACAGACGAGTGGCACGGACTGACTTAACTGGAAATACGACGTTTTTCGTGTTGCTGTTTGTTCGGGTGTACCAAGGAGAGGACTACCAGTTGTCCAAGATCCGAGGGAATTGGACAGCATCTCCAGAAAGCGAGGCCCACTCCCAGTGGAGGAGCCTCTGGTGGACGGAGATTGAAGAGAAGGAGAGGAACCAGCTGAGAGCAACGACCGTCGCAATTGAGCAGCTCTGTTTGCAAGTATGTATGCATGTGTGCAATGATTGAGTGAAATAAAGTACTACGTAGTTTAAATTGCATTGCATTTGTATGGGAAATGCACACAACACACACATATGTACCTATGAGGTGAAGGGTGTGGTGTCAACATGGAGTCTTTGACCCACATGTCCGAGGGGTCGTAGAAAGGATCATTCTCTTCTCCACTGGTTCCTGCGGAGCTCACGCTCTCATCGAGAGAGGCGACAGATCCCTGGGACATGTTCTGGTAGATGTCTCTCATCTGTTCCAGTCGAGACTCAAACTTGGCCTGGGTCCAGTGAGTCACCTGGCCCAGTTGGGTGTTGGTTACACGGACGTGAGCTTCAAGTTCTCCATGCTCATTTAGTGCTTCATCTCGACTGAATGTCTTTGAATGGCATGTGTGAGTGTGTGTGTTAGTGACAGTGAGCTTATGGTATATTTGTTGACAAAATAAGTACACACACACTAGCGTACCAATGGTTTGTTGAGTCCCTTGCAAATGGCCGATGCCTCATGGAGCATCATTGACATCCTCACCAGCTCAGAGCCACGTCCATCTAATGCAGACGAACTAGTACTGATGGAGGACTCACGACGAGAATCACGAATTTGCTGAGTACAATAAAAGAAAACACACACACACACATACACACATATATGAATAAAATTCATCACACATAAACTACAGTATTGTGGAAGGTAAAGCACTTCTACCTTGTTCTTGCTGAGCTTGCTGATGTCACCTTCTAGCTTGTTTTTCTCCTTCTCCAGTTCCATCATTAACTTGCTCTTCTGCTCTTTCATTTCAGCGTACTCCTTCTCCGTTTTCATCTGCTCCAGTTGAATGATGTGCTTCTGTGCCAGCGTTTCCTCTTCCAGAAGTTGCTTCTGTTTCAGTAGCTCTTCCATTTTCATCTCTGTCTCCTCTTTTGTTCTTTGGTGGATGGAGACTTCCATACTCTGCTCTTCCTGCAGGAGCATCAACATAAACAATGATAGACACATAGTACAACTGTGTGGGAGGTGAATATGGAAGTGCAGACATATAATTATGATGAATGGGTTAGAAGCATACAAGTGCATGTACACAACCTATGGTCACGTCAAGTGAGCAAACATCCTTATGGTCTGTGGTAACTAGAAAGAGGCTCATACAAGTGCAAGTACACAACCCATGCCATGTGAGTCAACATCCTTATGCCCAGTGCTAACCATTTCCTTAGCTAGTTCTGATAGCTTCTGTTCAAAGAGAGACCGCTGTCTGTCCATCTCTTCCTGTGCTTCGTTCTTGATCGATTGAAGTTCCACCATCATTGATTCCCGTTCCTTTAGCCGTTTTTCCTCCAACTCAGCCTCCAATCTAATCACATGAACAGAACAGCATGCAGTAGTAAATCATTCACTTCCATGACATTGTGGTTTGTTTCATGGAACCCACCTGGCTGTTTGAACCGAAATGAGTTCATTTCTTGCATATTCGAAGCTCCCTTTGCCTTTCTTGAAGCTGACTCCCTTTTCTACCTCAGCTGGACTGTTGAAACGGAAGAAATACTCTCCTCCAAGCACCACACGATCACCCTGTGTGCAAAATGAACGTACTCATGATGATGCATGCACTGTCAGTCTGTCTAGTATACAGTACCACCTACATGATGCAGTTGTACTGAGGTGGTGATGAGCACACCATTCACAAACGTTTGAGCGTCTCCATTGCTTGATGGTTTGAGTGTCACATCACCATTATCATTCAACAGTTGGCTAAGGAGAAAACAACAACAAAATGAGTACATACACAAAAACAAACAAACAAATAATTTATTTTCTTTTACCAGTGGTTGTCTACAATCAGAGCCCCCGTAAGTTCAATGTCGTGTGACTTGGCTCCATCTTGACGTCCAACGGTAGTCACTCCTTCTTTCAGCACATAGAGGAGGGTCTCTGAGAGCTGGGGGTCCTCTGTCAGGTTCACGAGGTTTGGAAGACGATTGTTCACCTTCAGTGATCCCGATTTCTGTTGTTGTAGTTGTGGTTTTAAAACGTGGTAAGAGCGACTAGTTGGTCAACTTATCTTGCTACGTATTTCAAATGATATGCCATTTTACCTTTAACTGCTCCAACTCTTCTTTCTTACGAGCTTCTGTGTCATTCAACTTTTGCTGCCATGTCCTACAGTGTACACAACAAAATCATATTCATAATTATTCATACACTTCTACATGTTTTCACTTGTACCTTGTGACCTCTGACATGAGTTTTTCAGACTCTCTCAGTTTCTCTCGTAGATCCTTCACCTCCACTACACTAGAGGCTGGGTCTAGTCTGTCACCCAGGAGGGACTTGAGATAGTTTATTTCTTGTCGAAGGTCTGTATACAGTGTAATATGCTCGGTGAATTAAAACACGTGTTTTTGATTCACTGGTATAATAGTACCTCTGATAATGGTGGCATTGGGGTCTTCATTGACTCTTGCTACATTGACGATGGTTCTGGCTTGTTGAGCATACCTGATCGTAAAAAAAAAAGATACACATTTATACACATCAAATCCATGGCACAGTACTTAGTTGTACAAGTGTGTTCTGTATCAGTGAACTTCACTGCATCCATGTGCACCCATCAGTAACCCGTGGCACCTACCTTAAAGTGCTGAGTGACTCCTCGTAGTGGATGTTGGCAGGACTGATTGTTGCTATCATGGCTGTCTTGGAGTTGCCGCCAAGACTCTCCTTCAACAACCAGGTGAGCGTGGAATCACGGTAAGGGATGTACGCCTTCTTTCTTTTCCCTGTGGACTTCTCCGAGAGCAGGGAGATGACCTTTCCCAGAGCATGGAGGGAGCGATTGATGCTGGCTCCCTCTTTGAGTCTCTCACCTGACGTTTTGGAGACAGATGACCGCTCACTCCCGGCCAAATCGATCAGGTTGATCCGACTAACTTTGTTATGTTCTTCCCCTTCTAAGATCTAAAAACATTGAATGTTTTCAGCATACATGAAGTTGATACGCACATGATGTGTGCAAACATGTGAGATTGCTTACAGAGGTCTGAGTGAGAAGGATCGTGAAGACAGCGTGGGATCGACTGCTCCTGTCGTTCATACCAGTAGTGGCTGTTGCTCGGAAACGATTTCCAACATTTATCCAGCGCTATGTAGAAAATAGGATCATAGCTTTAAAGCATGCACATAAAATTTGTCAGTCAAACATATTATTAGTATCACAATAATGCTATGATATATTACCTCAATATCACTGAAGGAAGTGGCCACATAAGTTGACAGGTCTTCAACATAGGGACCCATTACCGGATGCTCTCTCACTCTCAACTGCAAAGGCACATCAAGCATGGAACTTATCGTAGCGTGAGAAAATATTGCGAGTTTAAGCTACCTTGTGTTTTTTTTTGTGCTTTGTGGAGGCAAGGAGATCGTAGATCATCTCTTTGTAGATCTCATAGTAGCTCACTTGAACCTCAAACACAGTCTGAGTGCAAAGATTTCATAGCACAACAGCTAAAGGGAGTGCACTGTACGTGAAACAGCATACTAGCAGTATACCTCACTGTCTGCAGTCCCTTCAATCCTGTCAAACAGCTCCTGAGAGAACTGTGGCACTACCCCACGGGCATCTCCTTCACCCAAGATACTGCAACAACAACAGCAGGAGAGAGGGGGCTTATGAGGCTGACAACACGCTAAAGACGAAGGACTTACAACTCACCAGTAGGATTTTCCCGATCCTGTCTGTCCATAGGCAAACAAGCAGGTGTTGTAGCCCAGAAAGGACCAGTCAAGTAGAGGTTGTGCAAGCTCCTTGTACACTCTCTTCTGGTCTGCAAAGTTTATGTCGTTGTTTGCAGCAGACCAGAAGCAGTGATCGTAGTAGAATCTGTGTTGGACGCCATCGCTGGAGGTGATGATGGTCTCATTGTTGTACATACGAACCACCTGTTTAGCATCATAGCGAATTTCCCTATGTATATACACAAACACACACACACACACACACAATGTCATGTACATGTTATTGCAGGTATGTTGGTTTCCATAGATCAGAGCATTTGAATGCAAGTGATGTCAGCACCACTATTGCAAGACTGAAAGTATCTTTGAAGCAATAGATTTTTTTTGCCACACAGAAGTGAATTTGCAGCTCTCGTATTGCTCGGGACATTGCATAGATTATGTATCCTGCAAGTACCCTACTAGTCTATCGCGCTAGATCCGTTTTTTTCTACGCCTAACATATGACAGGGAAAAGGACCTAGCTCAATAGACTAGTGCTCTACAGAATGGCTGGATTTATATGGAGCATTTAATATTTCAACACCTGATAGGAAGTCTTATAAACAGCATACTGTAAATTGCTTACAATGCCTACTTATGACTGTGTTAACCATAACACATCACATTTATCTCTTTTACAAGTTCAAGCACGAATTGAAGTAACACCCAGAGCACACGCATGAAAACTTGCAAACGACTCTGAATAGGGGTCGTGCGGCCTTACCTATCATTGAGAGGCCTCACTCTAACAGCTACAGTCACAGAGGAGTCTTCACCTTCTCCAAGCTTTGTAAACCTGACAGGAGACACAATGTCCCTCTTTGGAGTCTGCTGCAGTGTGGAGTCCCGCGAGCTTGCAGCTCCACCACCATGGTCAGTTGTCCTGCTCAGCAGTATGCTCTGTGAGAGCTCAGAGAGTTCACTGACTGTTGTGAGGTCGAGTGAACTGTTTGTCAAACTACTAGTGGATGTTTGGGGTGTCTTTCTGGCGATTAGGCGACCAGTTGAAGAGGACCTCACTGGCTTAACACCCTGGGGGACTTGGGGGAGTGACCTTCTTGTTTTGGATTTATCTTTCTCACTCTTGACCACTTCATTCTTCTCTGCAACTTGAGCCACACTCATTTTTCGAAGATTTCTTGCAGTGTAGACTATCTACAGGCGACACAGCCTGAAATATTGCTTCTGTTTGATAATCTTGGTCCTTGGAGCCAAAAAATAGGACAACCTCACTTTTGAGTTCCCTCCAAAACAAATACATAGGCAAAGATGGCTCCAAACAAAAGCTGCAAACAAATGTTGACCAATCACGTTGCAGTATTACGTCATCGTGTTCAGATTGGTGGCGGGCGCGGGAAAATTGAATGCGTGCACAGCTGTCGGAGGAGTTCAAGCATATACAAGTGAGGAAAAAAAAGGAGTCATGCCAGGAGCCTCCAAAGGAAGAAAGAGGAAGACAAGAGCTTCTTCCAATTCAGAAAGCAGTCAGGACTCACAGGCACAAGTGTGCAAACCTGAAGGCAGGTATGTACCTCGCTTTGGTAGTAACAAGAGAGCTAAACTTGTACTGAAGAAGAAGAGTGGAAACCAACCCCAAGATATTCCTCTTACACAGCCAACTATAACTGCTTGCAATGAAGACACTAACCAGTTTGTTAGTTCAACACAAATACCAGTGCCAGCAAACCTGGACATAGGACACCATTCAAACAATGAAACAAGCGACTGTGGAGATAGCCTAACTTCAGAAGAACATTCTGAATTATTGTTACCCAATAAATCTACTCCAGCCACACAACCAGTACATTCGGCAACTGTGGAAACAAACATTGTCCTACCAGCCACGCAACCTGCATTCAGTGTGGCAGATGGGGGCTCTAATATTCCACATGTGTCAGTCAAACAGCCTGAGTGCCCTATTTTGGAAATGACAGAAGGATTACCTGCTGTGGGGGAGCATGCTCCTTCAGTGAATCCAGCTCTGAACACCAACAGTGAGGTATACAGTGTTTATTAATGGTCTGTGATATCAGTGCATGTAAAGTTGGAGGATATAAAATTAATTTTAGCAAATGGCTTTAAACAATAAATTTAAAATGTGTTTGTTTGATACAATAACTTATAATTTAGAAATTTATGACCACAATTTAATCACCTCAAGTTGCCTGCTATAATTTGCACACATAATTGTCTGTTCATGTAATAATTATAAATATATATACATCTTGCAGCAATGGACAACTGACTTAGACGAAGAGAGCAATCATTCCATTCCAGAAAAGGACCACACACCACAAAGAGAAGAACCCATACCTGGGTTTACTTTATCTCAAGTGGCCTCTCAACTAAACACAGCTAACACCATTGACTGTAATAATACAGAGAAGTTAGCTGAAGTTGACACACAAGAAGACAGCAAAAGTGATAAAGAAGAAAAGGAAACCAGGGTAGTGGAAGTGGTGCATGTACAAGTACCCATAGAAGCTGTTGTTGTTGAAGAGGACAGCAGAAACCTCAGTCTCTTGAATCCATTCAGTGACGACAATGGTTTTGAAGAGGTTGGAGGAGAGTCTCTCCACAATAATTATCACAACAAACCAGCTACTACTACTACTACTACTACTCCAGAGGATGAGATGAGTGCTCAGAATGAGGGGCTTCCTTTGGGAGTTTGTAGTAATGAAGGCTCACAAGAACAGTCACATGCTCCCAATGAGAATGCCTCCCTCCCCAGTGGACAAGTGTCACCCTTGGTTCCACATGAGTCAGCAGCACAAGGCACACCTTCTCCACCACCTCTGGCACCTAGTGTGACGAAACAGACTCCACCATCTCAGGAGGAGATGAAAGCCGTTCAAGAAATGATGGATCTGACAGCGGCCGATCTCCTGGAGAGTCAACTTGCTGCTGTCGGAGGTGGAATGTCCCCACCAGCATCACACACGAGGTATGATGATATTAGTGACAATATTTCCTAGAAAGAAGCACTTAAGTGAAATACGAGTTTGATCTATTTACATTTCACAATTATAGGAGTTCCATTAATCATTTTATGCCAGGAGGGTTAGGTCACACATGTGCTTCGGTGCATTTTTGAATCAGTGTAGTATTTCCTAATGTCTGAAATACGTCCGTATTGTAGCCGGCACATTCGATAGCACTGATACATTACCCTACATGACAGGGCACTTGAAAGGAATGGCGGCGACTGCGACAACACGCAAGAAGGCAGTCAAATGCTACGCGGACTAATTGATGAGCTGTCAACAATGAAGTGAGTCAACACCCTTTGATGTGTCTGATGCAATTACAAGACATACCAAAACTGAGTGCATTGTGACTGTGACCTACGCACACACACACACACACACACACACACACACACACACACACACACACACACACACACACACGCACACACAATGTCATGCCTGCATGCACACCTGTGCGCTGACAAACAGTCAATTTTTAGTGCATTGTAAGAAGGAACTGGAATGTGCTCGGCGTCAACGAAATGCATGGATCAAGTCACAAGGACAACGTAAAGTTTGAAAGAAAACTATACACAAACATAGCACTTAAATAAGAAAAGTCCAAGGTAAATAATTTTAGGTATCCCAAAGTTGCCTATGACATCCAATATGCTATAGCAAGAATGATTTTACATGCATACATGTCCGACGATGCGTGTATGTGTTTGTGAGAGTGGGTGCGCATACATGTGCGTCATTACGTGGTGCAGGGGAAGGCTAATGGGGTTGTAATGTAGAAGATTGGAGAAACATGTCACGATAATTGCACGTAATGGGTATGAAATACCTATACTCACGTTATGAGTACATGTGCATCACATTGTCAGGTAAGGAATAGCATAGGTATGTTGTTATTCGAAGAACATAACGATTTTTGATATTTGAGAAGGGAAAAAGCCACACACATAGTAAAGATATAGCATGACATAAAATTAATGCATTATGGTGAACTGAACAGTTTGAAAAGTTCTATAGCTATGCGTAAAGATATCACGTGGTTCCACCCTTGATTTCATAGGAGATCAAAATCATCTCTCTACATTCAGGAAGGTGTGTGTGTGTGTGTGTGTGTGTGTGTGTGTGTGTGTGTGTGTTAGATGGGTCATGACGCACACTACTTCAAAATGCATGTTTAGGAAACAGAGCCCTTTATACTGTTAAGTGTACGTTATTCAATCCATCCATTCTAGAGATTCACTTCCAGACTTCAGACTCTGAGACTACCCCAGGCAATGTGGTGTGAAATGTAAACTCAAAACTTTCTACAGTGGCTTTGATGCCCAGCCCAAGCCATAGAGAAAGATAATGACTCAAACAGTTGTGTTGGTCACTAATGGCAAAAGTATGCTTATTAGTTCAGAATGCCAAACCAGTCAAAAGGGCACCTATTCTATTAGTGCACATGTACTTACAGCTACTTACATACATACACACAACCCCACCTCACTCAACATTTTCTACGTTCGTAACACATTACTATTGTAATAACCTCTTGGTTATATTCCAACACGTGTTTTCTGATCTTTGAAGTATCGGTCCATGTCACAAAGTCTTCCATGTTTCTGTACGGATGGAATGGGTTGGTCGCAATTTGAAAACAACATTATTTGCATGCTAGGCAACTGTTACCTAGTGACAAGGAACGCAGGGTCGGTGATTACTTCTGGCCCAACTCTGATGTCTAATAAACACTGTTTTAAGGAAACACACACACAAGTACTGCCACCCCATTACTGGCTACACATACACCAGTTTACTCCAGTGGAGTTCTATTATACAATCAAGAGTAACGAACTCTAGTTAGCTTAACAAAACATCACATAGAAAACAAGGTTGTTTACTGTAAACTTCAGAGTATTGTATTGCCTATAGGATACGACCTTGTTCTATAAACTTGGCTGCGTCTCCTATGTGTTGGGCCATGCGTAATTTGACCATAATTACTGGGAGTCTCCTTCTGAAAGTCAACACATTAGAGAGAATACACTATTAGGCATTCATTATGCACATACACGGCAGACACAATCCTTGCATCATTACCTGCAAAATGCCGAAGCAGTTACTTTGTCACAAAGTTCCAGGTTCTTTCGAGTTGGAATAATTCCCATTGAATACCTGAACAATATAATATTTATGTTATTAAATTTTTTGTTTACAAAGGAAACAAAACACAGGAAAGTGGTAATTTCATAATTTGAAAGGTCTCTTGACTTTTACAAGAGTCTAGTCACGGTGATTTAATCTTGTTTACAGGCTCGAATTAATTCTACAGGTGTTAAGACTATGATGGGCCTGTGGTGTGTGGTGTCTCACAACTTCTCCAGTAATTGGGTTGTCGCCTCATTCCTGTAGGGGTCTCTGGGCTCCAGCTCCTTTAATTTATTGGCTAATGACTTGACCATCCCACATAGTTTATTATACCTGTATAAAGTAGACATAGAGATTATGAACTCATACTTCATCGGGGATTTTATGACATGACACATGGCATGATCAAGCAGTCTGACATGTATGACAGTATGTATAATAAAATTATGCAAACTAACTTGGTGTAATCTTCTCTTTTCTGTATGTGATACTTTCTAAGTATCTGAACCTCTCTGATATTGCTGTCTACCTTCCATGATATGAAGTCGACCTTCTTCAGGAGCTTTTTCTCGTGGTACTTCAACTTTCGCATATTTTCCCCTTAGAATATACGAGTCCACGTGGGTGGTTAGTAATTTGATGTTTTACGGAGTGAGATTACTGGTGGGAATCATTAAGTAACTAGAGCCGTGTTGATCTTGATAACTTGAGAGAACAAGAGACAAAGTTTAGTTTAGTTTTCTATTTAAACTATAGTTTCTAGGTGACAGATCGAAGCGTAACTAATCCACAGTGTTCAGGGAGAGTTTACAAAGATAGAATCACTGGCGATTGGATCTCGAATCGGCGGGGAAAAAAATGAAAGTACTCTTTGTTGGTGCAGTGATCTTCGCTGCACTTGGGCTGTACATTTGTGCAGGTAAATCATTCAAGACGTTCAGTTGATATGAGATCGATGTTTTGTTGTCTGTTTGAGAGTGTCGATAAGAGCTCTTGTGGAAATTTGTGTACATAAATTAGTGCGATCATATGTTCTGGCCGATGCGTTCGTGCACAAGGACACCCGACATGAAAATGGCACTACACAATCGCAAGAGAATGTGTACGAACACTAGATGGTCGTTTAGAGATCCCAGTAAGAGTGGATCGGTTGGTCGAAGGCGACCATTGTATGCGACTAGACAATTATTTGGACAATAAAATTCCTCATCTGCTCACATTACGCAACAGAAGCATAAAATGTGTACTAACAAAGTGATCATTTATCAGTAGTGCATTTTTCATGAGGGAAAGGTTGTTTCTAATCTTCCTAGGGACAGGAGTATCCTTGCTTTAATGCCAGAACATGATCTGTAGACAGTTCATTGCATGAAGTATGTGTACTCAGTGCCTTGTCTTTATAAATGAACTCAAAAAGTTCATCGAACTGCACGTACTTCCTGAGTTAGAGGATTCCATGGCACAGTCTCAGTTTCCTGGGAGAGCTAGAGAAAGAATGGTTAATGTATTGGTTTCTGGTTGAACAAGTTGTAAATGCCAAGTGGTAACTTTGAAGCTTTTATTGGCCCTGGGCAGTTCAATTCAAGCCTCGCTTTGAATCAGACAATGTAGCTCGTGTAGTGCAGTAATGGAGTCCATTCATCCACAGTCTGTCGGTTCACATAGGAGTAGCACTGTCTATGTGTAGCCTAGCCAACATGTGGTAGCGATATATGTAACTATACGCACACACTTACGTCTGTTGTGTCTTTCTTTCCAACCTTCTAGCTCAACAAGAACTACCGCTACCGTGCGATCCAGCGTGCGACCATGGCACCTGTAGAGCAGATCATGGAAATCTTAATTGCAGGTAAGAATGTACATATGTATGAAAGTCGCATGTGCACAGAGCTGACCACTGCATCACTCATTTGAACTTTGTCTCTAGCACACACACACTTCACATTCTGTGTGTCCACTCATGTCATACCTATACACACACCATCCACCTACCACACACATCCACTCACAGACACACCATAAATCAAGTGCTTACACTATGATAAAAATTGTAATATTGTAGAGCTCATGCGTGCGTGACCCTTAGCCTGCTTTTAGAGTGTCATATATTTTCTCCTATAATAAATAATCTAGTGACTGAATGTATAGAGTTTAGGAAATGAACTGTATTTGCTGGTGTCCAATTTCAAGTCCTCTCCACTCCTTCCTGCCTCACTATTAGTGATTTGAAATTCCTTGGCCACACTGTCTGCACTGCAGCATCTTGGCCTTACTGTGCTATGTATGTTGTTGCAGCTTGTTATGTTGATGGACACTGGTTGCCTTGTCTCTGTAGCCTCAACTCAGTGGGTTGCCTTTTGACGAGTCTTACCACATCAGGCCTTTGATTACTATTGAGAAATGTGAATTTTCTTGCAGACAATGTGTAGAAATACATGCCCTTTTTGGTGTACCAATGTTTGTGTCATGTGTGTGTTTGTGTTTGAGCTACTTAAGAAGCTCTTACTCAAAAAGTTTATTCAGCTGATCTATACATACAGTTACACTTTGTGATCTGCAGGGGGGAAAATTCTACACCTATATAATGTTATATTAGGTGCAGAACATGTACCAGATACTTGGTATGCTTATTATTGTGATAATAACATTATCTGAGTAGTCCATCTACTCTGGACTCTAATTGTATTGCGTAGATGTGTATTTTTATAATACTACAGGCATTTTGTCCTTTAACCTTTTTGAAGTCCCACTGTATTTTATTATTATTGCTAATATTCCAAATTAGAAGTTGCTTGTAACAAATTCTGTGGCATTGTGGCCAGGTAGGGGGGACTTGATGAACATGCCAGTTTATCTTTGAAGAGTGGTTGCATTTGAGCTCTGCAGCGTTCCATTTGTTGTGTGTTTTTGGTAGCTTGAGCATCCCATTTTGTTGCTTGCTTGCTTGCTTGACAATACTTGCGAGTTTGAGCAGCTGCCTTCAAGTCTGCTCCTCTTTCAAGGCCCTCCTGTAGGTCAGTTTTTCAAGTAGTTGATAAGTGTCCTGTGGTTCTAAAATGTACACTATCATGTTTTTAAACTCTTGTTGGGTTCTGCTCCAGTAAGTGTGTTAATGATGTTAGCTAGCTGGTTGCATTCAAAACTGTTGGAGACCTTATGGCTCTAGCTGTCTGAGTTGGCAGTCTGGACACAGTCTCTTGTACTTTGAAAGTGCCCCTCCAGTGGTTCGTTTGGCTTCTTGTATTGAGGGTTGTAGATAGTATCACAAAGGAAGTTCATAAATTTGTGGCTTGTCTGTGTGTATATACATATACATATGCTGGGATGGGTGGTGTGTGTGTGTGTGTGTATTTTATAGTGCACTGAGCTGTACACCTAAACATGCTTTGTGTTGGTGTGTGCTGTGTGAGAGCTGCAGAGGGGAGAGATTTTTGGTAACATTTTTTTGTAATGTTTGTTCAGTTGTTTTGTGTCAGGGTGTGACTGCTAGCATTTGGCATTGGTGCCTGTTGGCGTGATCATAAGTGACTCTACTGTGCCTACACACAGCGAGAATTGCTCTCATTTAAATGCACTTACCCTATATCCCAAAAATGGGGCCACCTCTTGAACTCTACAGAGTACAAATTAGGCAGGCATGGTGTACACATTACTATATTGTAGCTTCTATCAGATCACAGTTCATTAGTGGTTACCTTTTTCGAAGTGCTGCGATGTGATTCTCTCAAACGACTGTCTACATTGTGAATTGCCTTCAAATTAGCTAGTTTTTGTCACTTGGACAGAGATCGTGAGTAAAATGTATTTTTTGTTGCTGTTGTTGTTAAGCAGCTATGTATGACACTCACATCTCTTTAAATCTAAAATTCATTTACATGTACGATACCCGCATCGTTCGTGTGTGTGTCTGTTGAGCTAGAATTCGAGCATTGCATAGCTAACATCCTGTATTGGCTGTGAAGCTGGGGAATGGTAAGCATGACTTGTTTAGACTGTTGTTTATAGCCTCGGGTCATACCTATTACACTCTCAACCTACTCCCACACATTTCCTAGTGAACACAGTGTAAAGCATGAGGCATGCATCACTCTCTAGGCTCGCAAAAATCCGACTTTACTTCCTCTCGTACAGACACTACTCCTGACTTCTCACTATACTCTGAGAGAACTTAAGTGCACACACCCTTTTTGCGTGGTTCAGCATCCACTGCTGTTCTTGTTGTACTTGCTGTAGTGTGCTGTTGTTTGTCGTGTGCTACGACACCAGGTCTGTCGGTGGATCTTGCTAGCGATCCTTAATTGTGTTGTCAGCGAGCGATGTGTTGTGACCTTGCTTACCTTTGTCTGAGCATTCCACTTGTACTCCACCTAATCTGAGTAGCTATAGTAGTACTCTCTCTCTCACACACTCTCTCACACACTCACTCACTCACTCTGGATACTCACAGTGTTCAGGGTGTGTGTGTGTATTAGTGTGAATGTTTTGTGGTATATCGCGGTGACTGTGAGTAGTCATCTGAAACTTAGATGGGTTTTTCGTCACTTAACAACAGAAACTCGGATATGTCTTGTGTTATGTCTTAAAGTTTTTCAGTGACGTGTATACTGCAATTAGTTGCTATGGTGATGATTGTTTGAGGTTCCTGGTTGATTGTGGGGTTAAAAGGGAGTGTAGTTTTAAAACCCTTCTGTCCATTTAGAGTAGCGTTGGCCTTGTTAAGTGTAAAGCCTGATAGCTGTTTGACCACTTAAAAGCAGGGCTAATGTTGTGAAGGAAATGGCTTGAATTTTTGTAACTCAGTCTTAGTAACCTGTACCTCTGTGCACCTTCTTTTGATTAATAGTGCAATTCATCATCATTGATTATTTCGTGGATTAAGTATTCATAATGAAGCTATTTGAGCCCCCCCCTTCCATACCTCACACATTCACATGCACACACACCTCCCCTTCACACACTCACAGACTCACACCCTCCTCCACCCTCCACCCCCCACCCCCCACACATACCACCTGCTGTTACATTCACCACATAAACACCATTATAGGCACTCACTCACATGCATGTAAAAAATGTACATATTTACTCTCTCTCTCTCTCTCTCTCTCTCTCTCTCTCTCTCTCTNTCTCTCTCTCTCTATCTCTCTCTCTCACTCTCTCTCTCATGCAGCTGTGATAATAACTGGAGTGGATCTGACTGTTCCATTTTCATCTGTGAGACTGAAGAATCTGTCTGTTTTAATGGTGGCACATGTGCCAGACACCCAACCAATGACACTCAATATGTGTGTGCTTGTCCCCTGGGCTTCACTGGACTTAGATGCCAATACACAACTAATGGCAGTAAGTGGAGCCTTGAAAACTGTATAACTATAGAGGTGTATAATATATTAGATAAGGGTCAAAATTTAAAGCAGTATAACTGCTAGCTGTAGCAATTAGTGTGTACCATGTACTCCTGTTCCACATTGAAAGAAGGACTTTGGACCCTCCTGATCAACCTGGTTTTTTTCTAATTGCACTATTGGCACAAGTCTTGCTGGTCCAACTTTGTCACTGAATATTGGTGCACTCTCTTTCCTTTGAAAAGGGGCTTACTGTGTGTACATCATGTTGACAGTATGGCCTTTTATAGAAGTGCAATTACGTAAAAAATTCAAATAAACATTCCTAACCCGTTGAAATTCATTGGAGTTTAATTCCTTATCAGCTAGCTAGCACACACTCACAAACACAAGCGTGTGTAAAAAAGGTTAAAGATATTCACAATCTACAGCCTGTGACCGTTACTGCTATTATTGTTTACAATGGGGGGTAAGTGGGCTGTTTGAAAATTGAGGTGTGTGTGAGAGAGAGAGAGAGAGAGAATGAAAGAGAATCATAGCTAGAGAACGTGTGAATTGTGTGTGTTTGTGAGGTGAAATGGCACGAGAATGTGGGTGTATTTGATATATGTGTGTGTGTGTGTGTGTGTGTGTGTGTGTGTGTGTGTGTGTGCGTGTGTGTGTGTGATTTCTCCTTTGTGATACAAATATAGTCCAATCTGTTCAAATAAATACGATCATGTTCCTGCACTAGCACGTGTGTGCATTTATGCATGTATGTGTAGGTTGTATTGGGGACACTCAAAAGGTGTAGGCTTGTATGCAGTGGCTATTGTCCCAAGGTGTGGGTGTGTGGTATTGCATGAGCTGTGGTATAGAATATTCACATTAGCGACAAGCCCAGTGGAATGACAGAAATTTCATCTCTCAATTACCACATAATTATGATGCTAAATACTTTGGAAGAATCGTGAAGCTGGGTTTGTCTTGGGCCAACTGGAAATCTCCCATAATAGAAGTGCTGAGGATTTTGTGAGATGTGCAACCGTGCACTCCAATGGGATGATGTGGTACTCCAGATATTTTGGGAATGCCTTAGCTTGTTTGACCCCAGAAGCCAACACAATGGCAGTTTGAAAGTACTCTCTCTCTTTCTGTCTTCACCATCAACCAGAGTGGTAGTAGGCAATGGTAGTATAGCCCATGGTTATTCCTGTGTGTACCAATTATGCTAATAAGGTGTTCACCACTACACAAGCTTGTAGTGGTCAGTTGCTATGAGAACTGGGTTACAGTGGGTGTGTTCCCAGCTCCCTATCTAGCTGCTTGAGTGTAAGCAACATATATAGCCAAAGAGGAATGAATCTAAAAGAAGAGGAACCAAAGGGAAAAAACTAGAGCTGTTGAAGCAAATTTAGTGATGTTGTGTCAAGTTTTTGCCGCAGTTAAAAGATACTGGTTCTAATTTACTGGTGTCTGTTTGTGGTGCACGCACACCTATCTTCCTTGGGTGAGCGTGCACCTGGAACAGTAGCTTCTATCTAGAAAGAGACAAGAAAGCAGTGTGTTTTCATATACCATTTCAACTGCTGAAACTCTAGCTGCTTGGTGTGGCTATGACTGGTGCTATCCTATACTGGTAATGGGAGCATTTATCTCTTTGAGCAGTCATTAATCAACCCTAATCATATCTCTCTTGCTTTCTTTTCTAAACTGACTTGATCCTTGATCTCTGTTTTCCACCCGTTTCTTGTTTTGTGGTTGTCTAGTTGTCATAGGAGCTGCACTGTAAACTAGTTTGACTGGAATTTTAGTAGCATCTACAGTACACACTTACACTATGACCTATATAGTTAACCTTGGTGTGACTTGCTACATGTTGGCAGTGTATTTTTGAATGAGAAGATGTGTTGATATTGAACCCTCTGTGGTTGTGGGCTCTCATGTCCACTGTCTGTCTATCCAAACTGGCCACATACACTGCTGTGCTGTGTGTGGCTAGCATGACCTGCTTGAGGAGCTAGGCTCATCGCTGAGGAAATGAGAAAAATGATATAAAGTGGTAGATTTTTCAAGAATTGAAAAATTGACTGAATTCTAAATCTTTGTGCAGCACCTTGGGTACCCACTTAGTGAGGTACGTTAAGACTCTGAAATGCATCATATTATTATTGCCATTGTGTGGGCTGGTTGTTGTGAGATACATATATTAGCTGTATGTTTATATTTCCACTTCTCGTGAAGTGGAAGTTAATAAACAGATGCATTGTCTTGTGTTGGTTTTTTTCTAGAGTTTGTGTGTAAAACGTGTGTATAGTATTATTGTTTTGGTGTGTAAAGTATTATTGTTTTTGTGGTTCATTCTGTGGTTGTCCAATCGTGAGAGAGTGGTTTTATCAACAAGGGAATAGTACTGGAACTCATGCAACAGTTCTGTGTTCAGATCTGATCAAACTTTAATGTCCCTGGGATAAATTTCTCTTGTCTTGACTAAAACATCAAACCGGGTCGTGTCAACATGCTACTCGAAGCCTTCGCCTGTCTCCTCTTCTCGCCAGTGGCATGCTGTCAGCCTCGGGAGATCTTGAGAGCTGGGCTGGGGAGTGTGAGAAAAACAAATTGAATTCTTGTTCTCTGCTTGTGGCTGGGTGTTAGTATGTGGATTCTTGTTTATGTGGGTTTTTTAAAATTCCGCCAACTTTTTACACCAATCAGTGGCTCACATCATTATTAGAGGGGTTACAGGTGTGTTCCCCCCCTATCCATATGTATGTAGCAGTATCTAGATTCCATTGTGATTTGCACTACATATGTCTTCTTTGGAATGCACTAAAGAGGGGTTTCACATCTCTTTTGGCTCTCCTTCGTGATACCGTACACTTGTATGAATGTCAGTGAACAATGAGTCGGTTCTGCTGGGGAAGGAAGTATGGTCAGGCAAGATACATGGGAGGAGTGTGTGTGTGTGTGTGTGTGTGTGTGTGTGTGTGTGTCATTGCTGTGATCACTGTCAGGTGGCACTATGAGCTTCTGTTGGTTTTCTCATCGAACAGAAAACTTGAAGAAATGAAAACGTGGAGCTTGATGTTTCTGGACACGTGTGTTTATGTGGATACCTGTAAAAATGTTTATGTGCCATGTTGGATGGCATATTTCATTCCAAATTTATTACATTAATTTCGAATTCTTCTCAAAACAATTTTCGTTACTTTTTCATCAAGAGAATTCTACGAACCATGAAGAGAAAAAAAAAGGATACACGATTGTTGATGCACGTGGGAATCCAGTGGACAAGCTATGTCAACATTGGATCGAATGTCATGAGAGCACCTGTGTGTGAAGATGCACAGAGAGAGTGAAAATAATCAAACCATTTCTTTGTCTCTGCTGCCAAGGAATCCAATTTATGTTTTATTAGCACACGTGTTGGTGGTGGTGGAGGCTACATGTACATAGCCTACTTGGGCTGTGTCAACAGTGGGCCTGGGAAAGTCTCTACCGTTTGGTTTGATTTGATGATGACTTTTACATCGAAAGAATGAAAGATTGATTTGTAATTGTTTCAACTACTACTCATCGTCAGGTGCGTGAGTGTGAGTGCGTACATGAGGTGCCAACCAATCTGAAAATGAAGGAGTGCCAGACATTGTATTACATGGCTAAGTATACACCTCTGTGCAAAGTGCTCTGGGATGCTAGTGGGCCTCTGACAACCACTATGCATACATAATAATATTACAGGCAAGAGTGGGTGTTTTTTTGTGTTGTCTTTTTTTCCCCAAGTTCTCACAATTGGTTACCCAGTTTCCTCAATGTGGTCCTATATTGTTGTCATGGTGTGTTGAAACACTCCTGTTATCACCCGAAGAATCAGTTGTGTATGTAAGAATGTATGTTGTGGACTGACTGGTTAGTTAACAACTGTTATGTTGAGTCATGGTGATTTTATTTTTTCTGTCTGAAATGAAAACAAAAATGCTCTAGGACCACTTTTTGTTGATAAGCTAATACAAAACGAAACCTTGGAGTGTCCAGGCTGGGTCTCAAGTGACCTTTGACCGTAACAACCATGTTAATGAAATTGTTTATTAGAAACAAAAAAATAAAAGAATAATAGCAAGCCTTCCAATTGATTGCCTCAAATTGCATTAGTGCGGCTATACCCATAGTAATTAACTCACTTACTGTATTACTGTGTGTGTGTGTTGTCCTGTATACATGTATGTATGTGTGTATTTATATATATATGTGTGGAGTTGTGTGTGCAGTCAGGCATGTTGAGTGTGTGAGAGTGTGTGTGTGTGTGAGTGGTGAGTGGGATTGACCGACCTGTAGTCTAGGACCAAAATTTACGTATACCTGCCATGTCCAGTTTTTGCCTCAATTTTTTCATTCTTCTCTCTACAACTTAATGGCTTTGGAATCGACTTTGGAGTAGGAGAGACTGAGAGACATGGAGTGGCCAAATGGCAATTACTTCCATGTCATACTGAATTATGAACAATTAATGGAACATCTTGTGGCCTGGTCTCTACATGTACTGGTTTGTCAGTAGACGGCTGGTAAGTGCTTTTTCTTAAGAATAATTCGAAAAGGGTCCTGCTTTCCGACTCTTCGATTGTCAGTCAAGCTGACATAACCAGGAATCAATTGTGTGGGTTTCCTTGGTAATTCAAACAAGGTGGCATCATCTTCCTGTGTGTTTCCTCACCACAGCTCAAGACCCTTCCTTCCTTTCAGTGATCAAACTTATTGTGTGTGGCCTACCCAAAAAATTTCTTACTTTTTTTGTTTTCCCCCCTGTTTATATAACACCATACTCTCTTGTCACAAACAACCCCTCAATAAGTTCTATTGTTATAGTTATGATAAACCAGCAAATGTTGCCTGTTGTCAGTGGTGATTATGGTTGCCACTGGTTATCACTGGTTATCGTGGCGTTGATGGGCACCGGCTACTGTTGTTGTGGCCTTCTCTCCAGACACCCAGTCTCAGTGGCAGCATGGCCACAAGAATGAACCGACCGCTTCACCAGTGAATATCTGTGTCCGTGCATTGAGCCATCTGCATGTCAGCCATTCTATTCCCTTGGGATACATGTAGTTCCCCATTGTGAGCACTTCCTGAGGAGTTTACCCTCAGGCCATTGTAATAGTTTTGCTCACTACTGAAGTACAAGAGTACATGTGTTAAGTATGCTAGTTATGTTGTCTTGGCAAGCTGGCCTAGATGGCTGGCCTTTCAGAGTTCCAGTTACATAGTTTGTTGTGTTTACTAGAACTGAAGTTCAGAGGGGACTACATAACAAGAGATGTTTGAGAAGAAATTTGTTTCTCCCTTTTCCTTGACCAGTCTCTCTCTCTCTCTCTCTCTCTCTCTCTCTCTCTCTCTCTCTCTCNTCTCTCTGTGTGTGTGTGTGTGTGTGTGTGTGTGTGTGTCATTGTCTATATCCTCTCGTTCAGACACCATATTTCCTGGGGAATGTGTTAGTTCACCTAATGCATGGTGTATTATATGTGTACGTACAAAATATTTTGTGTTTGTACATTCTCATGGTTTCTGTTGGGCGGCAAAAGCTGAAACCATCTCACCCTGTCCCACCCTACATTTAGAGCTCACATTCCTCTTAATAAATTGAGTTTACTTCGAGCTTCAAAGCCTTCGTCGATCTCTCTCAGAAAAAATAAAATAATAACAAAAAAAAACATACTCATGTTGTATCGTGTTAATTTGTTTGTTTTCTTCTTCTTTCTTCATTTACTGTAGATGCCTGCAACAGCGATCCTTGTGGTGCTAATGGAGTCTGTTACAACCTTCCCTCTGGTGACTTTGAGTGTCTCTGTGGTGACGGGTTTGTTGGCAACCGTTGTCAATTTGTGGAAGTTGCTGAGAGAACCTGTGACAACATAAATTGTAACAACCGTGGTGTGTGTGAGATTCAGGAAACGGACGATGGATCCAACTACCGAACTGTCTGTAATTGTACAATGGATCGCTACTCGTCAAATTCCTTGTGTGCACAGCCACTAAATGCCTCCAGCTTCTTTTGTGCTGAACCCAGTCCGTGCGAAAATGGTGGCATTTGTGATTACGTGTTCAACAGCAGCTCCTTTGCAGTGGACTACAAGTGCACATGTCCTCCAAGTAAGTTGTATGATCTAATAGTTGTGATAGTGTCAAACATTCTGTACCTGTACTGCTAGACGAATTCACCCACCCCTCTTTTCCTCTCCTCTCTCTTCAGATTTTACTGGGAAAAATTGTTCCACGCCATTTGACGTTTGTGCCGAGAATCCTTGTATGAATGGAGGAACATGCGAAAGCATTCGCGATGGTCGTTACCACAGTTGTCAATGTCCTTCGAACTATGCCGGTTACAACTGTGAGTACATCATGAACCCCTGCATAAACTGTGCGCATCAAAACAGCTGTACTGTCGACGAGCATTTGCGCACAAATGGCAATGGGCTCTATCACAGTGACAATATCGACCTACAAGACAACGTTCACTGCCAGTGTCCATGCGGCTTTACCGGTAGCAACTGCGAAATGGACCTTTTTCAACGGGACTACTGTGATCCCAACCCTTGTGAAAACGGAGGTGAATGTGTCCCTGAAACGAACGGATATAGTTGCAATTGCTCGGACGATTTCTACGGACGTAATTGTAGTTTTATGAAGCCGTGTGTCCACGCAACGTGTAGTCCCGATAACACAGATAGATGTGTGAACGACTTCCAGCACAATAGCTCAGTGTGTGTTTGTAAGAAAGGCTGGAGAGGAGAACTGTGTATGGAAGATCTCAATGAGTGCTTAGGCTCTCCTTGTAATGGTGGACTGTGTGAAAACACCCCTGGAAGCTATGAGTGTTTGTGCTCTGGGAATAAAACTGGTCGAAATTGTGAAAGCTTCATAGGAAATTGTTCCCAACTGAACTGCTCCAATGGTGGGGAGTGTGTCAGTAGTGATGTTGAATTCGTGTATTGCAACTGCTCTGCTGGTTTTGCTGGTCCACTGTGTGAGACTGAATGTGAGTGCGCACACACACACACACACACACACACACACACACACACACACACACTATAAACCACACAATAAACACCTGAGCCTTCCCTGGCCTTCAAAGATAATGGTACTGATATTCTATCCTGTTTTTATGGGTGTTTTGTTAGCTAGCCAGCTCTTTTTTTCACTCCACTCCCCTAATAAAAATTAGTACATGAATAACAGCTGCACACTTGTTGGATTCAGCCTCTATTTTCCCATGGTAACCCAATACAGCCAGCATTCCTAAACTCTGCACCAGACTTAGCTGCCATAATATTGTGGTATGAATATCTCATGAATTCCATTAATTTGGCACCCTGCAGCCTCTCAGGGTTCACATGAATATGTTTGAGGCAGTTGAGAGGGTGGGATGGAAGGTGGCACCCCCCACATAGAATGTGATGCATGAACCCTTTCTGTTTTGATGGTTTACCCTTTTCTATTTCCTTTCTACAGATTGCCCTCATGATGACTGCCTTGGTTCACTTGCAGGCAATGGAAAATGTGATGTAAGTATTCCATTACCAATTTTCTTTTTGTGATAGCAAGAAATTTATTTTAAGTAATAATGTATTTACCTAAGTGTACATTGATTATGCATATACACTTTGTACACACACACACACACACACACACACACACACACACACACACACACACACAGCTGAAGTGCTTCACCGAGGCTTGTAACTTTGATGGTGGAGACTGCACCATTCGTCCACCAGAGGACGGAGATCTGTGGGTGCAGTGCCCTGAGTGCAGGGATAAGTTCAACAATGGACAGTGTGATGTGGAGTGTAACAGAGCCGAGTGTTACTTTGATGGTCAGGAATGTGAGCCACAGTGCCGGCACACAGAAGAGTGTGTGCAACTTGTGGAGAATGGAGTGTGCAATAACCAGTGTAACACACAGCAGTGTCCGTTTGATTATGTTGATTGCCAGGGAGAACCTCGCTATGTGAGTTTGATTGATTGTAGGACTATACATGTACATACATACATACATACATACATACTCTCTCTCTCTCTCTCTTTCTCTCTCTCTCTCTCTCTCTCTCTCTCTCTCTCTCTCTCNCACACACACACACACACACACACACACACACACACACACACACATGATGTCATAATACAATTACACATTCATCCACCTTCTATTCTCTACCCACCAACAGGCTGCCAACAGGCTGGTCCTAATCTTACTTGGTCCAAAGGACAGACCCTTTGAGAGTCCCTGGAGTGACACTTTCCTCATAGACCTCGGTAATTTGACCAATAGCATTGCAGTACTTGAGAGCAGTCGCATTTTGACCGTTGATGATCTGTCTGGACGTTGTCCTATGTATTTGCATCCCTGTGACAAACAGGCAATTGGAGATAGAATGTAAGTGCATGGTATAATATATGCATGCAAAATGTGTGTTCTAATTTGAGCACACCATAGTTACGTGTATATTCATGTTGAATCTCATTAAATTGTGTAGTATATATGAGGTGGTGATTCGACTGGACATCCAGTACTGTCACAGTAGATGTCCCAATGATGCACAGGATGTAAGTACAACTAGTGCAGGCTTGTATCAAGTCATAGCAGTGGTATTAAATAAGTGTTGTTTTTTTTCTTTTTCTGTTTTTTTTTTGTATAAAAAAGGCTGTGAACTGGATTCAAGCAAACTTTGCTTCTGGGCGTAAGGAAATTGGATCGTATGGTGTAGCAAGTGCAGCTAGTAAGTTTGATTTTCACTTACAAGATGCACACACACACACACACATCCTACACTTGTCTCACACTTGCACTCACAAACAAACACAAACCTCTCAGGTGCACCAGATTCTGATGGTTCACCATCAAACTTCCAGTGGTACTACGGAGTCATAGTAGCATTGGTTGTCATCATCGTGCTTGGAGCCGGTGTGGGTGTTCTCATTGGAAAGAGAAAGAGAGTGACGGCAAAGATCTGGAGACCGACCAGCCCCTCCTCGGAGAGCAGCGATCGCAGCAACAGCTCACCACGGAATGACAGGAGGAAGCTTTCAGGAGGTGGAGGAGCTGTGAAGGGCACCGCAGCTGGTGCCACTGCAGCTATAAAGTAGGCTGAGAGATAGTGTACTTTATGCACATACGATATGGATATTTACACAAATGTTGTTCTCTCTCTCTCTCTCTCTCTCTCACACACACACACACACACAGCCCCTCAGTCGATTCAGATGAATATATATCTCAAGGCTCAAAGAAGGCTAAAATGGATAATGCCTCGGGACGGAACCACATCAAATGGACTGATGTCTGTGCAGCTGAGAACCCCTTGGGGACATCAAACTCTTCCCCCACACAAGAAACCGATACCGTTGTCATTGGTCAATCCGGCAAAGACTCTCGCAAGTGGAGCATCGTACATTACGAGGCAGCACGTGATCCTCGCCGGGTGCGACAACTCCTGGCCGACTACCGACGACACAATGCACTCAGTGTTGATGTGAACGCCCCTGGTCCTGGAGGCTACACCCCACTCATGTTGGTGGTCATGAAGCAGCACCACGGCAGTCACGAGAGTCTCGTGCCCCTCAAGTCGAGAAGCAGCTCAGAGTCGAGCTCCGAGCACTTTGAGCGCACGCCTCTCATCTTGCCTCCACACGCTGGTCATCCCAACGGCGGAGTCTACTACCCTGCTGGACGACCTTCGTCGATCGTGAGTCACAACGGGTTCTACCACACCCTCATTCCCCCGGTGGACAGCTCTGTGACTGCCCTCCTCGAGGCCAAGGTGGATCTCGATGCCGTCAACGACTACGGACAGACTGCTCTCCACCTGGCGGCTGCGTGCTCCAGGGGAGATTATGTGGAGCAGTTGTTGGAAGCCGGAGCCAATCCCAATCTTCAAGATAACTGGGGTCAAAGTCCGTTTCAGGCTGCGATCGGTGCAGCTGCCGAGGGAGCATTCATGGTACGTTTGTTTGGTCACATGACACGTGATGTGTATGTATACATATTGTACGTACGTGCTGAGCTTGTAAATGTATGCAAACACATTTACAAGCACTCACGAATGCTTTGATGATAGGGTGTTAGAAATCAATAACAGTTGCACTATGCTTCAATTCACATGAGCTCAAAGTACCTGTATTATGTTCATGCAATCATTCAGGTTCTTCTCGAGCATCCTAGGACAGACCTTGCTCAGAAATCCGATGGCGGTATCACTCATCTAATGGCCGCTGTGAAGATTGTCAACCAGTTCATGGTGAAACAGCTCCTCAAGAAGAACGTCGACATTGCTGCCACCGATAATGATGGAAGGACGGCAGTCCACTGGGCAGCCATGGTGGACAACCTCGAAGCTCTCAAGTTGCTCATTCGTCACGGCCCTGATACCATCAAGGATGCTCAAGACAACAAAGTAAGATGGTGGATATAGAACTGGTTGTACGAAATACAGTACTTACATTTGTTGTTGTGATGTTCTTGTTTTCACAGGGTCAAACAGCTCTCTTCTTGGCTTGTCGCGAAGGCTCGGCACTCTGTGTCAAACACCTCCTGGACTGTTTCGCCAATGCCACTCTTCTCGACAATCTCGATCGTTCTCCCTTGGACATTGCTGCCAAGAAGATGCACACCGACATCATTGATATGCTCAGAAATACATCGCACGGTTTCTACCACCCTGGTCACAGTAGAACACCCATGGTGTCGTACATGCAGGACCCCGCCGTCATGCATCAAATGCAGTACCACCCACTCACCAGACCGGCGAAGTCAAAGGGCCACACTCGTCAGACTTCTCGGGAGAGACTGACTCAAGATCAGGTCCCAGTTTACTCTCAGGGAGAAATGCCTCACAGAGAACTTGCTAATGCCTACGGTTTCAACGCACAAACCACCACTTCACAACACAACGAGACCTTTGCCGATTTGCTCAAAGCCCCTATTGATCCTTCCGGTGGCTACTCCACTCAGACCTCCTCGATGCTTCCGAGCAGCAGTGCCGAGATGCAATACGCCACCACTCAACAGAGCTCTCCCCTCTCACACAATGTGGACATAGCTACGTCCCATGTCCAACAACAGTATCCTTCCTCTTCGGCTTATGCCGCAACTAGCAATCCAGTGACGAGCGTTCCGGTCACCTCTACCCACCCTCCCGTCTCCAATGGCTACACCGAGCTCCTCCCAGTGTCCACTTCAAATATGCCACCACCACCTTTGACCTCTGTCGACGTACCACCAGCCACGCACGACCAAGTGTACGACGGATACAGCCAGCACCATCAAGTGCCCACCACCGACCAGGGCACGCAGTACTCTCTCTACACTCAAGGCTGCACATTTGATGTTCACGCAACAAATGTGACGGGCGGAGGTGGTGGCAGTACCAGGCGTCTCCAGCACCTTCCCCTTGACGCCGAAGCCAGCATTCAACAGCAACAACAACAGTACAGTGGTGTCGTGTCCGATCAAGTACCGCCGTACACACACCAACACAACCAGATGATGTGCTCTCCACCACAGCCGGGTAGCAACAACGGTGCCAACAGTTCGGGGAGTCCGAATTCCTCTGTCTATCGCTCACCACCGAATTCGGCTCACAGCTATCCACACTCCAGCCCTCACAGCCTCACACCGTCACCACCCGATCCGTTGAGTCAAGAGACGCACGTGAACGCTCACGGGACAATTACAGTTCAACCGGACTATGTGGGGGGTCAACACCACCTGCAAACATTATTCGTAGCTAATCATAATCAGTTGGAGAGTTCTGTGTAAATGTGTACGTTGTGGTGTGTGCTTTTTTTGTGTTCTAATATTATTGCTTGCATGTTACACATTCACGTTAATATTTTTTCACAACAAAATGAATAAAAGCTGTCTTTTTTTTTGTCCCCAACACCTCATCCAACTCAGTTATTTTTGTAATATTATGCAAACCTCGTTTTGAAAATAGGGATGTTTGGTAACTACAAAAAGTATTGATGTTATACTGTTTATATTATGGAAATCGATATTAAGTGTAATTATAATAATTCTTACTTAAATTTATGTATGTACTTTAAGTATGTGTTTCATGTGCTACTTCTTATTAATTGTTGAGCCCCTCCAGTAATGATTTAATTATCACACTCATCAACTCTTTTTGTCTGTTTCAATGTACTTTGTACAATTAAATTAACCTTGTCCCTTACATTTTTTTAATAAAAAAATTAATTACTCATAAAAACAGTTTTACCATACAAAAAAATCAACTGTGTGATTCACTCATTAGGGACATAATGAAAGGTGCCAACTAATTATAATATTACTAATAGATACTATGTTAGACTCTTGCATGAATGCATGGTTGTTTGGTTACTTGAGATTTTCTTTGGCTGAAAGTTCCAAGGAAGTTGCTACGAGATAGTCACGGAGGTAAGCCACAGCCAGTGGCTGTCGCTTTGAAACAAAGTTCACAATTGTACTGGGTAGACCATACAATATCAACCTGTGTGTGTGTGTGTGTGTGTGTGTCTGTGTGTGTGTGTGTGTGTGTGTGTGTGTGTGTGTTTGTGCGTGTGCGTGTGTGCGTGTGCATATGCGTGTGTGTGCATATGTGTGTGTGTGTGTGTGTGTTTGTGTGACATCAAAATACAAAGAAATGGTATCACCTTATATATCCCCTGTTACCATAGCTTTTCTTTCTTGTGAAAAAAGGTCTACAAATAAGGCTATGGAGTGAGCATAATCATAAGTCACCTGTAAGAGGTAAGTGATTTCTGTTTGGAGTTGTCCCTTTGCTCTGTACGGTTCAATCACCCATCCACTACAGAAGATCTATAGCAACAACAACAGCAACAGCAAAAACAACAATCCTTAGCTTGTACTAGCAACTCTTCAAAGCTTACAGCAAAAACTTAAACACTATCATAACATGTAAGAACAAGTACACCATCAAGCAGGGTACATCACAACATGTCTCTGAGTACCTTTCCTCTGTAGAGACTGGGGTTAATAGGACACTCAGGTACCTCAATGGAAGTCCCCACCAGAAGCATCTTGTTAGGCTGCATAGGGACAAAGCAAGCGAAGTACATAGCACTGTAGTCTCCATGGAAACAAATCATATTGCATGCTTCTCTAAAGAAAACACCAGAGTATCCATAACTACAGCAGCACTACTTGGATAAATGTACAACATATCACACAACACTGTAGCCTTATTCCTGTCTCTCTCTGTGTGTGCTTGAATGACATATATGCACATTGGAGGTGCCTCACCCTTTGCACACACACACACACACACATNAACCAAAGAACCTTTTCCCATCAAAACTATACTGGAGAACCTTTTCCCATCAAAACTATTGGAGAACCCAAGAACCTTTTCCCATCAAACTATTGGAGAACCCAAGAACCTTTCCCACTAAAATAATGAAGGCACCGATGGTGCATAAGCCTCGGCACACTCAACTAGCTAGCACAGTATTATGCATACATTCTGTAAAAGAATGTCATCATAATTATTCACCTACTAGTAGGCCCACTGAGGCATGTAGGCCCGCCTGAAAGAGACTGAGTTGTCCAATCACAATACGCTTATATACATATGGCCCAGGTTAGCCACATAGCTAACTGTGGTGAAGCAGCAAATGTCACAGATGATGAACCAGATGAGCTTTGCTATGATTATACATGTATTGGAATGCTCACCTGTGCAGCTGCTGTCAGATAGTCCACTGATGCATTAGCTCACAGGCTACAATTATGTAAAAATGTATGCATGCCCTATATGCTTACATAGAAAGCAGGCCAACTCCTGCCTGTCTTGCTTCTGTGCTTCAATTCAACACAAATTCTAGATAATGCACACCAAATCAGTAGGCGTGGCCTCGAAGCAAAGCGCTCAAAGAATCACAAAAGCCTCAAATCTCAGCAACTAAAGTGTTTTGGACAGCAAAACACATATGTTTACAAGATCATTCAGAGTTATGAACGTAAGTGCCATCAATTTTGTCGCTAGAGCTGCCTTTCTTGAGATTTTGATGGAACAGACAGACAGACAAAACGACTACCGTAATCCTCTGCATGTGCTACGCACATGCCGAGGCTTAACAACATGCAGTCTCACGTACCTGCATTGTACCTTGCCTGGGGGTACGGGGTTGGTAGCTGGAAGAAGGACATATCTGGATACAAACGTCTGCATGGTTGAATATTAAGCATTGAAATGTATACAAGCTCAATCACCCATGGTAGAGCATATGCCACAGCACCTTGTGTCATTGTCAATTTGTAGGAGGATGCTATTATCTTCAAAGAATCGATGCCAGCTGCTCTCCGGGTTAGGATTGAGAGGCTGCAATAATAAGGAAAGACATTGATCTGCATGTGCATATAGAAATCAAAACAGCACAATCAGATGTGCAACGGGGAATTTCAGAGTATGAACCAGAGTTTACAAAAACACATGCTCCTTGCTATTGATAAACTTATACCTGAGGGATAAAATAATACACACCACAATTAGAATTCTAACTAAGATAAGCAGCACAGCAGCAGGCAGCTCACATGATCGACTATATCTCCAGCTGGGCTCTCCTCGGCTGAATGAGGGTTTGTCAAGACCTCGTCCACCAACTGAGAATAGAATGACCTGAACAAGTATAGGTACACAATAATAAAAAGGCTCTCTGGTTATCTCTATCACTGAAGAGACTGAACAACAGTCAGACCTCTGATCTTGAAGTGCTTTATCCCAATCATCCTGGTTAGGAGGAAGGTATCCCAGCAACAACTGAAGGGGGTATTCAAACATTTCCTTGTCAGCATGCAAGATCAATACATGTAATGAGAAAGAAACTAAGAGAGCATTCTTGCTGCCTGCAACATGTCTTATTGCTCTTTTAGAAACTGGGAAAAATTCTGAGAATGCTTGAAAGAAAGCCTGCTTGCACTGCTGTAAACTATTACCTTCCAGCATGTGGCACGAACACCATCTTTATCAGGACAACCTACATGTGGAGTGGGTGTGGTCACCATGATTGGAAGCCATTCAGGTGCAGAACAGGCACACCATTGATGCATGACTTTTAGTCTACACTGATATGTTACCTTGGAAGCATAGTTGGTTTAGCTTTTTCATATCTATTGGCTTAGTGTCCAGGAGGCTTTTGAACTCCTCCAGCCTGCAAAATGAAGCACACCTCATTGACATACAATTTGATACAAACATCTACTTTAGATTATCAAAATCTGTGCTTGATGTGTGATTGAGAATAAAAAGTAGATCACTAACCTTGCTTTCATAGCCGCCATGGCTGGGATGAAAGATGCAAGACAACAGAGCTCACAACTCACTACCAGTTAGTTTGTGGGATGGGCTACCTAATTAAACGAATCACCTTGCCAACTGAGAAATATTGAACTTCAAAAATCTATTCATGATCTCAAGATTCATATCCTGGTAAGTAAATTCAGCCCCTCACTAGTTGAGCTGCTCCTAGTTCCATTAATCATCTACTCTTTCTATACTGTAGTTTGTGCCACTAAAATGTCTACTCCTGAAACTCTACAGATCTTGAATAACATGTCCACCACTCCACTGATTCAGATGCTGGCAACTGTGATCACACAGGTGTTCCAAGACCTCCTCACAAGCATCAAAGCACACATTGTGATCTCCACCACTATATTCATTGTGCTGATTGCAACTTTCATTTGGAGAAGAATGGGACGCCGTGGAAAAGACAACGATGGTACAACACTTTGTTTCCTTTTTGCACTGAACTTTGCTAGACAGACATGCACAGAGGGTTGATTTTTGTTATTGTCCTTCTTTTGAATGCACTAAGACTCGTCTCATAGTCCTGGTGAGGAGAGTGTTCCCAGTGTGCCTTCGGGGAGGATGAGAAAGAGAGACATCGTCAGGTATTACGGCCGTCGGATGATTGGCAAGGCTAGGATGGAGCTGGGCCACTTGAAACGAAGACCGAAGGAAAAGGTCTTTAGCATCGCAAGGAGGTGAATCATAATGAATGATTTGTGGTCAGCTTTCGAAAGAAATGGTACCTAATTATTAATAAAGTTATTGACAATTAGGTTCTTGCAAGGACCAGAAATGCCAGAACGTCAGTTGTTTCGTGAGCCTCCTGCAGCATTTCTTGAAGCAGACTATTTGGAGGTGAGTAAACATGTTTGTATATGTTTCTTTGTTGTTTCCTAGTATAAATGGTGAGTATATATCAATCCATTGGGGGATATTAAGTCAGTTTACAGTATGTGACCTCTTATTGTCATAAAATGTGTCCTTTTAGGGAGATAGCATTGTACCTTCTGAAGTCTTGTACTTACTGAAGAGTGTAAGGTAAGAAGTGTTCGATTTCTGTACATATTACATTACCAAGATGTCATCAAATCCATTCATACAGGGCTTTTGGCCATTTTGAGAAGCCACTCTTCATGGAGCTGTGTAAACACGTGGACACAAAGTTTGTTCCCTCTGGCGCCATCTTGTTCAGACCGGGTCTACTGGACGATAGCATCTACGTGGTGCGCAACGGGAGGCTGAAAGTGTATCTCTTGGAAGCTGTGAGTACATTTTACCACTGTAGTAGTATACAAAAGTCACTGTGGTGATTGAATATCTCTCCTCAATAGGATGGCACGGAACTTCCGTTGAAGGAAGTTGGGCCTGGTGACAGCGTGCACAGCATGTTGAGCATCTTGGACACCATCACTGGACACACTAAGCCTTTCAAGACAGTGGCTGCACGAGCCATCAAGGACAGCTATGTGTTGCAGTGAGCTATGCATGACTTGTGTAGAGGTACATGTATTATGTGTATGTTTTGAGTTGCTGTTTGTGACTTGCAGTATCAGTGGCAAAGCTTTTGAGAAGTTCTTCAAAGAAAATCCCGACTCTCTACTGAGAATGGTCCAGGTGAGTTTTTAGATTTCTGTTATTGCACTTTCTATCAACAAAAATTTTCATGTTTACTGTAGATCATCATGGTTCGACTTCAGAGAGTCACCTTCATGGCACTCAACCAGTTCCTTGGTCTTGGTAGAGAACTTCTCAATCAAGTCAGTTTCTCTTACTTATGTTTTGTAATAGATGGCTTTTATCACGATTCTCTCATTCTCTACATGGCTACAGAAGCCCAATTTGATAGGGGAGTACAATGTACTCAAACTGAGACACAGACCGATACGAATGACAGGCAGCAACACAGTCGAGGCAACCAGCTGTGAGGCCCTCTCCTCTTGTCCCGCACCTCCCATGTCCCGTCCTGGCGTTGGAGATTCAGACTCGGATACCCCCGGAGCCAGTCCCCACCGACCCACGTCCACTCCTCCTCACAACCTGAAGAGAAAGCAACAACAACAGCCAACCAATCAGACGGAAGACTACAGCTCTTCGGACAACAAGTCATCATCAAGACCGTCCGATTTGAAAATAACAAGGAGCACTGATTCGGATCATTGCAGTGATGATTCGGGGCCGCCTCAATCGAAGAAGTCTGTGGCTATAGATACAAGTCAGAATGAACACTTCACTCACCGCCTCTTACCAGTGCAGTCGCCAGAATTTGACAACGTCATAAACCAGGTACATATTATTGCATATAAAGTGTTTCAAGATATGAAAACTTTTGTCTTTACATGTATTTTTGTAGGCACGTGTGGACAGGGAGCAGTTCTCTTCAGAATTCATCAGTGAGTCTACAGTGGTCGGTAGCAATCAGACAGTCACTGGTGGTGGTAGGAGCAGTTCCTTGAAGAGGAACATCCAGTTCTCTCACTTTGCAACCATGGAGAGCGAGGAGGTCCTGAAGTCTGCCACGGAAGATTTAATGAGAATCTTTCAACTCAAGGTAAAGAAACAGTAACTTGAAATATTGTTATATACGCAACAAAGAGTACAATAGAACATCCCACCCAGCCTTGTAAACCACATGGCCTTCCCCACTTGACTTGTTATTGCTAAAGGCTTAACAATATCGGAAACAGGAAAGGCCTGGGTTATGAGACCAACACTCAACCTTTTGTTTGTACATTGTACAGGATGCCTCACTGCTGAAAGGACGTATTCAACTCATCGAGGTGCCGGCTAACTCTGTCCTAGGTCTGGAGGGAGATCTCGAGAGTTGTGTGTACTTCATTGCTAGTGGCAGGCTCAAAGTGTTCAGGCACACCGAAGAGGAGAGAGACAAAAACTTGCAAGTTAGTACAACCAAGAGTATATTTACAACTATCGTTGATTCAGATGGAGATTGTTGGTCAGAGTGGTAATTTTTCAAAGTTGTAGTGTTTTATTTGTGTGTGTGTGTGTGTGTGTGTGTGTGTGTGTGTGTGTGTGTGTGTGTGTGTGTGTGTGTGTAGGATCTGCTCTATGTTGCCACACCTGGTGAATTTTGTGGAGTTCTTTCTGCATTGACTGGAGAGCCATCGTTCATCACCATCACTGCTGCTCAAGACTCACATCTCATTGCAATCACAAAGACCAACCTCTACCAGTATGTGCTACAGTAGCCTCATACCCAGGCTCTCCCCTTTGACCTTTCACTCCTTATTTTCGAGGAGGGAGGGGCCTGGGTATGAGGTTACAAACACACTACATCTCCACATAAAATTTAATGTGTCTGCAATTTTTGATATTTTTTTCCCCTCTTCAGCTTAATGTCTGAACAACCACTTGCTGTGTGTGGTCTAGCCTTCGATCTTGTCCAGCGTCTCTCTCCAATTGTACGACAGATCGATTTTGCTCTGGATTGGATGGAACTGGAAGCTGGTCGGGCCCTCTATCGTCAAGGAGACGAAGCCGATGCAGCCTACATCATTCTTAATGGACGTGTGAGATCAGTTGTGAGGAGAGCTGATGGCAAGAAGGAGCTGGTGGATGAGTACGGGAAGGGAGAGGTCATTGGAGTGGTGAGTTCTATTGTGAATAGACAATAGAAGAGTTGTGTTAGTACTGTATCACAAGAATCACTTGCTATTCCTGTACAGTCCTCGGTAGTATAGTGGTAAGTATCTCCGCCTGTCACGCGGAAGACCTGGGTTTGATTCCCGGCCGGGGAGTAGCTATTTTTTTTTCTTTTTTCCTTGTGAGAGTGTTTCTATTGTGAAAGACAATACAAGAGTTGTGTAAGTAATGTGAATCACTCCCAGGAGTAGCAAATTTTTTTTTCTTGTGAGAGTGTTACTATTGTAAAAACACAATAGTAAATACTGCATCGCAAGAATCACTTGTCTACGGTGTGCAGTCCTCGTTAGTATAGTGGTAAGTATCTCCGCCTGTCACGCGGAAGACCCGGGTTCGATTCCCGGCCGGGGAGTAGCAGGTTTTTTTTTCCCTCTTTTTGTTGTGAGAGTGTCTGTCTGTGATTTTTTTTCTCCCTTTAATGTTGCACAGGTTGAAGTGATGACCAATTCAACATGTGCTACTACTGTCCACGCCATTCGTGACACAGAGCTTGCCTGCCTTCCATCAGGGCTGCTCAACACCATCAAGATAAAACAACCTCAAGTGGTCTCTAGACTCATTCAAGTGCTCGGTGAAAAGATACTGGGTAGCTACACCAAAGTAGCCTCACCAACTTCCACTACAATCCAATCAGGTAACTCCTAAAATCTGTTCCAAGTTAACTTTAATATCATCATGGCTAAATGCTTTCCAGGTATGTCTGGCTTTATCGACATGAAGAAGCACATGGTGTCAAACCTATCGACTGTGGCTGTTGTCCCCATCACCAGCAATGCCCCTCTCTCTCACTTCACCAGGGAGCTGTGTGCAGCTGTCAAAGCCATTGGTAAGTGGAAGATTTCCTCCTCACTACAGTTTTATGACCATTCAAGAGATGTTGTTTGTGTACAGCTCCAGCTTTAAGACTAACAAGCAGTTTAGTTCAGAAGGAGCTAGGTAGCACTGCACTAGAAAGGTAGGTTAAACGTTTTTGAACTCTCTTCTTATGATGCTTCAATGCATGCAATTCTCTGTCTATGTTGTGTTCACAGTGTACATGAGTTTCGACTACGCACTTGGTTGGGTCATTTGGAGGATAACCATCGCATTGTTATCTACCAGGCTGATGCTGGCCTAACTCCCTGGACTGCTAGATGCATTCGACAGGTAAATTACAGTGTGTAGCTATAAGTACTGTAACACGAAGCATTTCACATGTGCAGTCCTCGGTAGTATAGTGGTAAGTATCTCCGCCTGTCACGCGGAAGACCCGGGTTCGATTCCCGGCCGGGGAGAAGCAATTTTTTTTTCTTTTCTTTTTTTTTTATGTTACTTTGTTCCAACAGGCTGACTGTATTTTGTTGATTGGACTAGCAGAGAGTGTGCCTTCAGAGTCAATGGGCCAGGTTGGTTTTGCTTGACCATAATATAATATTATGTTATCAAAATCTAACCCGACAGATTGTGAAACAAGTCGAGTCAATATCTATTAGAGTGCAAAAAGAATTGGTGTTACTCCATAAAGAAGATGTAGCCCACCCTAAAGGCACTGTGAAATGGCTCAATGCACTTGGCTGGCTCTCTTCCTATTTTCATGTAAGCTGTAGTCATTTATAGCAACACCACTTGAGTTGCATCTGAATGCTACATTTTTAGGTTCGTTGTCCAAACTACTTCTTCACATGGAAGCTAACAGAGACTGTGAGTATCATAGATAGAAAATATGCAGTAGCTAATAGCCAACTATTTCTTTCAACAGGAGGAAAACTCCCTCCCTACTCCTCCGAACAAGTAAGCAATTATTGGTGTTGGTGTTTATGACTGTCCGTTCAAAGTGGCTATCTTCTCCCCAGGCACTCTGACTTTGCTCGATTAGCTCGAAGACTGACTGGAACATCTGTAGGACTAGCTCTTGGCGGTGGAGGAGCCAGGGGAATTGCACACGTTGGTGCAATTAAAGCATTTGCAGAAGCTGGTAAAAATTGGGTACTAGATTACTACCACAGATGGCTATAATTGCATACATTTGAAATGGTCTATAATTATGATTGTGCATGTTGATTTTATGAACAAAATGACCGAATTGGTCCAAGTGTGCTGCAAAGTAGACCATTAAATGATTTCTATTTTTGTGGAATGATATTTTTTATACTAAAATTAATGTGTAGGGTCTTACCCAGGTATGCTCACTGATTGAAATATTCTATACTGTAGGTGTTCCTATTGATATGGTGGCGGGTACCAGCATCGGTGCCTTTGTTGGAGGACTCTACTGTGAAGAGAGAGATTTTGAAAAGATTGAGAAGAGGGCCAGGGAGTTTTCAAAAGGAATGGCAAGATACGTGGACAAGATTTTTGATCTCACATATCCCACTAGTTCTATGTTCTCAGGTGAATTGGTAGATAGCATCTTTTTACCTTTTGAGCTTTACATGTTCTTTTTGCATCTCTCTCTCTGACAGGTCGAGCTTTCAATAACCTCATTCACAAAGTCTTTGGAGAAAAGCAGATTGAGGTAAGCAGGAGTGTGTAGGTATTCTTGCAATCACTATTCCTTCATACAATCATGTAACACACACACACACACATGCACATACACACACACACACACACACACACACACACACACACACACACACACACACACACACACACACACACACACACACAANCAGGATCTGTGGATTCCTTATTTCTGCATCACAACAGACATCACTGAGTCCAAGATGAGGATCCACAGCTCTGGTTCCATGTGGCGCTACGTGAGAGCTAGCATGTCCCTCTCGGGCTACTTGCCACCTCTCTGTGATCCCGTTGATGGTCATCTCCTCCTTGATGGAGGATACGTCAACAATCTACCAGGCAAGAACTTCCAACCATTGCACTCTCAATATTGAAACTGCTGATAGTAGTATGCTGATTTACTTTTGTACAATTTCAGCAGCACGCAGTCAATGCAGAGAGTGGCCATTACTTTTGTTTTTGTTTTTTTTCCAGCGGATGTGCTCACAACTCAAGGTGTGGAGACCATCATTGCAGTAGATGTTGGCTCGGAGAACAACAACAATTTGACCAACTATGGTGACCACATATCAGGGTTCTACATCCTCTGGAACAAAATCAACCCCCTTGCTGAGAAAATCAGAGTCAGTAAAAAATTTAGCTAGATCTTGTTAGTTTGCCAAGCTGTATATATAGCTACATACAAAATTGAATTTCTCAAAAATGTAATAGAGAAATTTATTCTGAATGTTGATGTGTTCCCTAAAGGTACCTAATTTGACTGAGATTCAAGCTAGATTGGCGTACGTTTCGTGCATAAGACAGCTGGAGGCCGTGAAGGAGAGTGAGATATGTGAATACATTAGGCCTCCTATTGACAAGTAAGAACCGAGCAACTTACACAAATCATAGATTCTAGACATGTTTAGTTAACTCCTCTCTTCCTCCATATATCCAGTATCACAACACTACAGTTTGGCAGTTTTGAATCTATTGTGGTAGGTTGAACTGACAACACAAGTATATGGCAGCAGGATTGTTGCACCTTCAGATATTCCATTTCTTCTCTCTCTCTAAACAGCCTCTTGGTTACCAACACTGTAAGACAGTTGTCTCTGGCTGGCAAAAGAACCACGAGATGAAACACTTGCTCACTGATCAACGAGAGAAAGAGAGAGAAACAAAGAAAGGAAAACACATCATTGAAAAGTTTGAGACTCTCTCTCGTCAACGTTCCGGTTCTGTTCGTAACCTCGTTGCCCTAGCGGCACAGATCCCGCCCCGACACCAGCTCCAATCAGAGACCGAGACTGAGGTCGACAACACACCGCAGGGATACTGGTCCAACCCAGAGGACCAGGTACGTTTGGTGGTGGGGGGAACTGATTGTGGTTTGTGAATGTATTCATGGGCTTTTGTTTGTGCACACACACACACACACGTATGTAGATCTATACTGAAGAGTATGATGGAGGTGAGGAGAGTCCCTACTCAGACTCAGCTCCTTCTCCAGAATATGAGCGGAAGTTGGTGACACTTTCTGACTCAGAGTTAGCCATTTAAGCTACGTGCAATGTACATTATTCAAGCTGTAGTATTATCATATACATACATATACCGATACAATACAAACTGACAAATACATTAAACATATACATACAAACAGTCATTTAGTTACTAATTCAAAAATTAAGGGATTACACACAACAATCACTAGCTGTATTTGGTTCACTTTTTTTTTTTTTTTTTTTTTTTTTTTTTTTTTTTTTTTTTTNAATATAATATTAATTGAAGAATTTTACCCCGGCTCTCAAAGTAGTAGACACTTCCACACACTGAGTGACTTCTTCAAAGGAATGCTCTGTCACTTTCAGTCCAGTTGAGGCACTAACAGTGTTGGTCACCTCCTCAAGAATTTGCTGCAGGGTGCGTTCATAAGGCAAACGGCTGTCTGTCAGTTTTTGAAAGAGGGCATTCACAAACCACGATCCCTCTTGGGGGCTGATGAAAGCAGGTTGGCCTACGCTGGAAGCATTGGCAATGAGCATATCAGTATCAGGGTGGAGATTTGAACGTGAGTAAGGAGCAGGGAGGTTATCTGGAGTGCTCGGACCATCAGGATTCACAAATGGTTTACGGCAAGCTTGCAAGAAGAACAGCTTGGGTTTGTCTTTGAGTGTAGAACAGTTTTTAATGATTCCTTGAAATTCCTCGCGATTCACCAGCCCACCATCAGAGCCGTATAGACCCTTCTCTGTTCCATGAGTGGACACACAACACACAAAGCTGTCAAAGTTGGAATGGTCGTGTGCAGAGACTCTAGCCATAAGTTCCATCATCGTGGCTTTATCGAGGTTTTCGTACACTTCAGTGATGTAATCTAAGTGCTTGAACATCTGAGTGAATAGAACTTTGTCTTCTTCTGCTCCACGTCGATCGTTAAGAGAAGGTTGAGTGGAATGGAACCTTCCGTTCACAATGATGATAGCCATGCCGTGAGGTTTGCTTTTCATCTCGTAGAGTGGTGCCCCATCCAGTTTCTCCCTAAGCTGCTGTGCCTCATCTCTCAGCGACTTCACTTCAGCAATTTTCCTCTGGAGAGCTTGCCGAAGTCCCATGTTGTCCGAACTCCTTTCTTGTCTGAGTTGAGTAATTTCCCTCTCCAGCTTCTCAATACTCCTATCCTTTTGTGCCATCTTCCTTGACAGTTCCAGAACAGTTTCTTTATTTACTGAATCTGTGAGTGTCTCATCCTCCAATGAAGCTAAATCTTGCACTCTATTACTGATGGTATATGATTGAACACCACCAGAGGCTCCAGGTGTCCCTGCAACCATTCGATCTGAATTGAGAATTAGGCAAAAGAAAAGGTCAAAATGATGGCTACGCTAATAACAACAATATTCATGTAACTTACCATTTGGAAGTGGATCAGAACTTGCTGGAGTCGGTGACTTCAAAATGTTGGGACTGGGTTGTGGGATTGGGTTACCACCACCACCACTTATGGAAGCCGGAGGCCTATTCCCTGCTTCACGTTCCTTCTGCCTGAACTTTTTGTTTTTAACCTTGTTGCTGAGATCTTTGCGGCCTAGCATGTCCAGTAGCTCTATCAGTATGTGAAGATTTGACTGGTTCAAGAAATTACAATCTAACAGCTTGCCAAACAATTCTTCCGCGGATCGAATACGCTCGACTTCTTGAATCGGAATGAGAGGACCGTGAAAGAAAAGAGCCAAATCGTGAACATTATCACGAGACAGCTCAGCTCCTATTTCTAAAAGAAATACCCTCAACTGAGCCTTTGCCTTCATATCATCCACATCTCCTCCCTCCACCCGACCTCCACTCATCCTTTGTACCTCTTTCAGCCTGTCGACAAACTGCTTCTTGTAGATACATTCCAACACCTCTTCCAGAAAGGACAGCTCAGATAGAGAAAGCAAGTTTTTTGACATCATCAGACAGAAGATGTCAAACCCAGTCCTGGCATTCTCCAGCTGGCCTCTTGGAATGGCATCAGCCAAATAGAACCTGAGTGTCGTCACCTCTGAGTTGGAGATGTGATTAGAGATCAAGAATAGAGCCTTTCTGAACGCAAACTCCTTGGTGTCCATTTTTCGTGATTTCTGCTGAGCAAGCATAAGTGGGGGGATTCCCTATTGTGTAATGCTCAAGTGGTGCGCTCCAAAAGGAGTGAACACAAATGGTTTGGAAGAAGATTCTGTACGAGAGACAACCATTTCCAGACAACTATGTAGAGCCAGAACAATTTCTTGATGGCCTGAAAAGGAACTGTAAGTCATCCATCCCTGCCTTCTTCGTATGTGCAAACTAGTGAACATGTCTACAGACAAAATTAATTTGAAAGTTAATGCAAAATGCCCCCCCCCCCCCCCCCCCCCCCCCCCCCCCCCCCCCCCCCCCCCCCCCCCCCCCCCCCCCCCCCCCCCCCCCNAGAACTGAGCTGGTATGGCACATAGAAGTGTACACATATCCACCACCTACTATTTCACACGGTTCTCTTTCCTGTGTAGTGTTTGTGTGTTTATCGGGCTCTACTGGTTTGTCCAGGAGGGGCAGCTCCACCCCCTCACACTGTTTGCAGTGTCCACCTTCTTCACAGTTGCTGGCTTCACTATCACAGCTCTTTTCCTCTCAAACACTCACCACAAGCCATGGCACAGTAGACTAGTTGGTAATAAGGCATAATGATAACCCTTGCATAGAATCTGTGCATAATGATGCAATAAGAATGTTAGTCTCGTGGGCCAGACGTTCCGAGAGAGGGAAACGTCTGGCCCGCGAGACTATAAGATTGTGTGTAAGGTTCTGGGATACAGGCAAAATAATCACGAGACCACACTGCACATTAATCAGTATATTTAACCAAAACTACTCATTGCACAGTGCTGAGACTTTACATACCAGTTCAGCTAGATTCTATGCTACTCTAGGCCAAGTTTGGTTGTTGGCACAAGTTTAGCCAACTGAAGCCAAAGAGCTCAAAGTTTAGCAATTTTTTGACCTCAATTATCTGCAACAGTAGGATCGGGTGAATCAAGGCAGAGATGCAGAAATACAACTGTAATTGTGAGGGTCTAGTGAAGAGTGTTTAAAAAAAATCAATTGCTTGCTTGGGAAATAGAGTGAGGTTTGTTGGTTTTTGACTCACACTGAGATTGGTTCTGCTCACTTTATGAGTGTAAAACAAAGGTGAACTGCCTTATATGTACTCATGTTTGATGTTAAAAATTTTATGACCATATTTCCGCCGTTTTGAACTATGAAAAAAATTGGTTTATTGAATACAAAGGGTATCCCAGAACCTTAATAATGGGAACCTGAAAACACATACACATCATGCACTAAACTCATTACGGAATCATAGTATTTCTGTCTGTTTGTTTGCTGTAGTTTTACAATGAATCCACGGCCCTTCTTATTATGATACAAATTACACAGTGTCCCATTTGCTTTGATGTGATGTTTACCTGGGGTCATTACTTTTCAGACTTCACAGTCACTTGTCTGCAGCCTGCTGTTCTCTTTGTTCTCTTCTTGTCTGGAGTCTCCCCTGTCCTCTACACGCTAACAGAAGCCATCAGTACAGACACGGTGTGGGCAATGACAGTAAGTGTTTATAATATTATTTCCCATATATGTAGTACTTGGACTTTTGGGCTTGGGCTTTTTAATAGAGAGATCCCAAAGTCAAAGAAAAGGGTTATTTTCTGTGTGTAGCTACCTAGATGGCCAGCAGCCTAAATTATTTCCAAGAAAAAATTATTGTGGTATTCCATCTTGTAGATAATATTATATTATCTGTGATTCTGCCCACCAGATTTTCTGGACCACTATTACTAGCCTCGTTCCCAGGCTCCCTCCCACCGGAAATTATGCGCACTTCCATAATTTCCGGTGGGAGGGAGCCTGGGAACGAGGCTACACTATTACCACATCCATAGGAAGGGTGTTGGAAATGATACATGCAAGTCAGGCGCGCACTTAGGCATGTGGTGTTTGCATGTAGGTTGATGTACATGAATAAAGTACATTTATGGGATTTGTTGAAAAGGGTGTGGAGCACTTTTGACACACTTCTATGGCTCAAAGTTTATTTTCTTGTCCTCCGCATACATATATTTCTCAGGCTGGTATGATGCTGGCTCATCTCATCTTACATAACTACGGCAGCGAAGGAGCCATGTGAGTGTTGTAGCATTGTGTGTGCGTGTGTGTGTGTGAGTGTGTGTGTGTGTGTGTGTGTGTGTGTGTGTGTGTGCGTGTGTGTGCGTGTGTGTATGTGACCAAGTTCGTAGCAAGGGGATGCAAGTTGTCAGCATTGTCAAATGTTAAGATCATATATAGAAATATTTTAGAATATCAAATTATCTGAAAGGGACTATTTCCAGCTCTGGGGGCTAAACAGTGCAGCTGTGTAGTTGTTTATTTACGTATAGGGTATCCTCTCAAAACACAAGTGGTGTATTAAATTTCATCGTGAAGCACCGCATGTGACGAATCAGGAGTCTTTTCTCTCTGTCTGCTGAAGTACAATGTTGTGTCTATGTGTGGAAGTTTATATAAGAGTTTATGGGAACTGATTCCTCCTCATCATGTAAGAATTGCTGAAGTGTCTTGTTTGGTAGTTGTGAAGCCATCGTGTACAGAGAGCTGTGGTGTAGTATTTGGTTGTTGTGGTCCACAAGAAAAGAACCACACAGTCATGCGTCATAGTATGGTATACAGTAGACAAGTCTGGATGAGCCAAAACTGAAATGGTCTGACTTGTCTATCTGCACATTCCTGCTGTCTTAGTCAACTACATTTATGGCTGAATGTGTTTGATGGCACTAAGTACACTGCATGTAGCTAGACTATTAGATTTCTGGGAGACTACACACATTGGTTACACTACTATCATTGCATGCTCAGTCATGTGCATGCATAAACCATGTTTCTGTTCGTTTAAATCGATTAGTAAATAAATAATGTTACCCGAAAATATTGAAGTTATTTTTGGAGTATAATAAAATTATATGTTATTTCCCATTATAACATGATAGGTTTGTACTAATTAGGCACTTATTGTAAATCAAATACTCAACAGATTAGTGTGCTTGTTATGTTTTGGGATAGGCATATCTATATCTTGGAAATACTTGTATAAAATGATACATTGTGTGGGGTCCAAGGTAGATCATGCAATTTTTTTTTGTTTTTTTTCCACTAGGGTGTCAAGTGCTATTTCATTGAATGCTTCTGTGTTTGGTTCAGTGTGTCTGGCCTCCAGACTGCCTTCCTCGTTGCATGCATTTGTCATAGTGGCATTTGCAGTGCAAATGTTTGCTCTCTTTCCTGAGTTCAGATTCCATTGCAAGGTATCACCAGTTTACAAACAAAGGCAATATACAAGTGTACAGTAGTATTATGCATGTCATATTGCTCACATGCATTGTGTATCATAATAATTTTATTGACCCTTTTGCATCCTTGCATGCATGCAGTCTAGCTATCCTTCTAGCTTCCCTCTCATGACTCTCCTCCTGGTTCTTCTCACTGTCCCCCTCCTCCTCTCAATCACACTCACTGGAGCAGTGTTCTACCTGCTAGCTGTAGCAGCTGTCTCCTTCCTCTGCCCACTCTGGCTCTATCGCCTTCAGCACCTCAAAAAGTTAGTGACCTTGATTCTCTTTCCCACATTGTGAAAGTGTGTGGTATTTACTTGACATGTTTGTAAGAATGCTGTGGTTTTAGTTAAGGAAATAACAAAATTGTTTGTACAAATCATGTGCTGTGGGTTGTACTGCTTCAGTTCCTTAGCAACAGGAAGTTGTTGGTAAGAATTAATGTCTGAGTTTATGACTTGTGGAAGTTGTTTCTAGGCTTTTGTTGTGTTCCTTTCCAGTCATTTCTGGAAATATTGTACAATGCATGTGATTACAATAAGATCTGAGTCTAGATTACATACACTTAGACTAAACAGGTTCTAGATCTTATTTGAGATACATACATGTCATTTAACCGTCATGAAATGTTTGTTTATTTTGTCCAGCAATATTTATGGCCCATGGGATGAAGCAACAATACAAAACTAATGGGAATCAACATAATACAGAACCATATACAATTAAATAGCCAAATTTTAATTATTGTACTGCTAGCTGTTGGATAACTGTTTCCAGTTTAGTCTTCAATTCATTAATTTTCTGATCTCTGCTACAAAGCTCAAGCTTCATCTTAAGTTCTAAACTCTGATACTCTGCTTTTGTCTGCAGTACTTGCATATCATTCTGTACTTGAGTTGCAGACTTGTTATTCTCCAGTAATAGCTCGTAGAGTGTTGCGTTTTTCTTGTGCAGTTCACCACATTCTTGACTACTTAACTTCAACTTTTCAGTCACCTCCTCTATTTGTCTGATGTGAGTCTCCTTCTCTCTTCTTAGAATTTTAGCCAATTCTTGTTCATGACTCTCTCTCTCCACCCTCAAAGTCTCTGCCATCTCTCTCTTGTGCCTGTCCCTCTCAATTTGCAACATTTCTTCCATTTCTAACAGTTTCTCTTGCAATGCTTCCATCTTGTTGCACTGTTCTAAATGTCTCTCTTGTAGTACCTTCTTATCATCATCCTCTAGTTCGACTTCCAGAGATCTGTCAGCTTCTTTTAAAGTCACTCTATCCTCAAAAACATTTTTGTTTTCATTTTCACTTGCATCGGCACCCTTGCACATTGTTCCTTGGAGATGCTTAGGAACTGAATTTTGATAGAGTCTGACAATTGTACACAGATCTTTTCTCCCTATTCTTTCCAAGACGTCCATTAAGAACTGCACGTTGCTGGGAGTGATTTCTTCCCATTTTTCTAGAGTTCCTAACAGTTCCAATCCTGAATCGATTTCTTCGAGTTGACTACTTACATCATCTGGACAGAGGTACTTGATGTCTTTGATATTCTCGGATGTGAGGTGCACCCCGATTGTTTTCAGTAGACGTTTGAGGTTCAGCACTGACTGTGCTGGATCTTTGGTGAACAGCACGTGCATCGAAGGACCGTGCAAACTCATTTGATGTCAGTGCTTTTCTTTATGAGGTTTTCTTCTCTGTTGTCCGAAGCCTAGCTCGTACAACTGATGAAACAAGTGGAGTTTGTCCTCCAGAAGTAGCTCGAGAAACGAGAGATCTTGAGGTGACAGTTGACCTCTTTCTTCGAGCAAAATGAACAGATCGTAAATGTTGTTGGCATTTTCCAATTTTGAATCGGGAATCCACGAGCTGGCGACAAGTTTCATACTCTGCAAATCTTCCTTTCCGAGTTTCTCCCCGAGTAGCTTTAGCGATCGACAAAACAGGTAGTTTTGTCCTGGTGGGAAGTTAGGTTGGGATGCCTGGTGGTGTAAGACCTTTTTGGGTTGTTCCTCTTCACGGTGTTTGGTGGCTGAAGCAGATTGGGCTTGGTCCACACTGATATCAGAACTTGATTTCTTCAAGCAGAGGTAGACGTATCTGTCGACAGAGCTGCACAAGTCGTGTCGGCCACAGTCTCGGAGAATGCAGTAAAGGAATTCGGGGTGGTTTGCTGTAATGCAGTGCCGTTTTCTCAGTGCCGTGAGCAGATCGAGGCCATTCGAAGCTGTCTCCAGTTGGGTCCTTGAGATTGCATCCTTACAGAGGAGCTTCAAAGCACTCAGTTCCTCTCCACTCTTGATTTGATGACCAATGTTGCGTAAAAGTTCCTTAAATTTTGTCTGATTTCCACGAGAATGACAACATGAAAAATTGATCAGATGCTTGTATTTCATACGATCGGATGTGTCCATTGTTGCATCGGTGATTCTTTTTTCCTTGTTCAATCCAGCCTGGCCAAATCCAGCTTCATACATTGCCCAGAGCAGAGCCTCAGAGCGTGAATCTACTTTATTGAGAATGTACTTGAGCAGAGAGAGATCATTTGGAGTGATCAGCCCACTGGTGGCTAGTGTCTGGAAGAGAGTCTCGTAGTTGATGATGTCCTGTATTGTGATCCCTCTGGAGAGAAGCGTCTTCTGCAAGTGCTCGTCTTGCAGGGTTTCTTGTAACGTGGATTGCCACATTTGACCGGCTAACTGTTTCAGAATCTTCGTGAAGGATTCTTGCACGCTAGCATTGATCGTGACGCCAATTGCAATCTCGTCACTCGTTGAAAGTCTTTGATCCCGCGATCTCCTCGACATATTAAATTTCTACAATGATACTATAACAATAATTGTTATTGTTGCGCTTTTATAAGCAAAAAAAGGCCTTCCTGGTTCGCATGCGGGGGCATACGGGAAGTGTATTGGCCGATAAATTCCGGAGTCTTCTTCTATGATTGGTTCGATCCGGAAGTGCGTAGTGTCATTATCTATAGATATAATAATAGCAAGCATCCAAGTGCGCGCACAAAAAAGAGGGTCTATCCTGATGGATCCTGCGATATCTTGGAATCATACCGGATATCCGTGCTTCAATATGCAATATGCACTTCCATAATTATTATAAAAAAAAAAAATTAACACAGAACACAGATAGGACAAATAATTATAGATCTATTTATATGAGAGAAGACTCGTCATCATCACTATCCACCACTCCTCCATTCAATGCCACAGCTGTGTGTTGTGTTGGGGCAGAGGGGTGTTCAGGGGAGTCTGGCATGTATTGCACCTGACCAGTAGCAAGAGATGTCTTCTCCACCTGAGATTTCTTTGGATCAGATGTTTTAAAGTTAGCCGGCGAGACACTGTAAGAAGCTGATTGAGAGACTTGTTCAGTCGTTGTGGGTATAGAGGATGAAGACAATTTCCCACTTGTCAACTTTTCATCTTGATCAACCACCTTACCGTGAGATTCAGTGTTTTCGTGGCTAACCACTTCTTGAGTATCTGGTACAGTTGTTGCCAACTCATCCCAACCACTCTTTGGGGCTTTAGAATCATTAGTTGAGTCTTTATTGCTCTTTACTGTTTCACTTTCAATTTGCTGCACTTGATTCACTACCACAACAGGTTCAGCGACATTACAGCTGTCTATTTCCAACTTGGACTCCTTTTTTGTGACTTTTTTATCATCACTGCTTGTCATCCGATGAGGAGCTATGTTAGTTGCTTTTGAGGCGGCCTTTAGTTCTTTCTTGATCAAATGATTCAAGTTCTTACCAGCTCTTGCTACCTCATGAGACAGAGTTTGCACTTCATGTGACAACTCCTGTACAGATTCACTAGAAGAACTCTTAATGATGGCCAGCACCGATGCAGCTAGTTCATTACAAGAGTGTGCAACCTGAGCGTTAGACGATGAGAGTTGGTCCAGGTTTGATGGTAGAACGGAGACTCTCTTAGTGATGGAAGATATCGTACTCTGAACTTGTTGGAGCCTGAACAGCATGTCCACTGTGTGATGTAAGTTGGGAGTAAGGGGCAGGGTACCTTCTTCAATGCTGGAGCTGTTGACATTCCAAATGCTCACCTGAAAGAAAAACAGAAGTGTTTGCACATAGACAGACACACACAACCTTCTTATTACACCAATACACACACCTGTATTTCACTCAGTCTCTGGAGGAATTTTAGTACTGAGGAGATGATTCTCTCTACTGCTTTCCCCAGCCCGGACATAAGCTACGGGGGGAAAAAAATCATAACAAGAGTGGTTTAAAACGGCAAGCCATGTACATTCTATCACTGTGTACACTCACTGTTTGTGAGCTATCAGAGCCTGGCTCAGCCTGAGCAAGTTGTGTGAGGTGATCTTGAATCTTACACGATGCCCACTCAAGAGACAGTGTGCACCACTCACAGTGACCCTGGTAGAATAACGCTGCAGACTTCTGATATGGCTATATAAAATGTAGAGGGGAAAAAATCATTAAGGTTGATTGAGGAAGGGGTATAGATTCATTAGGTGTGACTGCCTACATGTAATGAGAGGAAGTCATCATTGATCTGCCACTTGTCAAGAGTGCTATCACTGGAAGGGGAGGAGCTCGAGGGATGTAGCCTGTTGAAGATGAGCTTGTCTTGTACCCTTCTGGCAAGACAGAGTTGACCGGTCAGTTTCAAGATGGCGTCTAGACTCTCTTGAAGGTGGAGACAAGACTCCTTGATGGAATCTTCAACACCATTTTCAATCCCCTGTAAGCAGATATTTTGAAAACATTAGAGGGTCAGACCACAGATATCAGGAGCTTATGAGCATTGGCTTGCAAAGCATATCGCAACACTCATCTCTTGGTGACATGTTCATATTATCCATAAAGAATTTCATAAAAAAAACAACAAACAATTCATACCTGAAATAGTTTGCTACAGTAGAGAGCTGTCTGTTGACAAATTGCCTTGGTCAACTGCTCACAGCTCTGCCCAGCCAGGCCCTTCATGCCAGTCACACCACTCACACTAATGCTGAGAGCCTCGTGGGTGTGGCACTGCTCCTGAAGGGAGCGTGCTTTCTCCACTAGCAACTCCAGAGATGAGTACAGTGAGATGGTGTGCTGCCGTATGTTGGTTTGCTCGGAGAATGGAACTGTATAATATGGAACAAACAAACAAACAAACAAACAAACAAACAAACAAACAACAATGAGTAGTGTACATGTATTGGGAAGGTTGCTTTAGATTTGGGATAGTTTATAAAAGATAAGATTGCTTGAATATACTCCTGTTAACCTCGTTCCCAGGCTCTCTCCCAGTGAATATTTATGCACGAGCATGCTGTGTAATATTCAGAGAGAGAGAGCCTGGGATTGAGACTATACTCCTGTAGCATGTACAGAGACACTTGACATACATTCACAACTTGTTTTAATCTACATATGTACGAATGAAAATACTCAAGGCAAAAGTGATCCAAACTAAGGTCTACCTTACCATTAAGATCAGGAGTGGGGGAGTGTTCATCATACGCCTGCTCCAGCAACCTGCTCTCCCTTCTCATTTGACAGACACGATCCACCATGGACTGGTACACTGACACACACGGTGCACTCTCCTTCAATATGTTGCTGATCTTGTCACAACAGACGAGTGGCACGGACTGACTTAACTGGAAATACGACGTTTTTCGTGTTGCTGTTTGTTCGGGTGTACCAAGGAGAGGACTACCAGTTGTCCAAGATCCGAGGGAATTGGACAGCATCTCCAGAAAGCGAGGCCCACTCCCAGTGGAGGAGCCTCTGGTGGACGGAGATTGAAGAGAAGGAGAGGAACCAGCTGAGAGCAACGACCGTCGCAATTGAGCAGCTCTGTTTGCAAGTATGTATGCATGTGTGCAATGATTGAGTGAAATAAAGTACTACGTAGTTTAAATTGCATTGCATTTGTATGGGAAATGCACACAACACACACATATGTACCTATGAGGTGAAGGGTGTGGTGTCAACATGGAGTCTTTGACCCACATGTCCGAGGGGTCGTAGAAAGGATCATTCTCTTCTCCACTGGTTCCTGCGGAGCTCACGCTCTCATCGAGAGAGGCGACAGATCCCTGGGACATGTTCTGGTAGATGTCTCTCATCTGTTCCAGTCGAGACTCAAACTTGGCCTGGGTCCAGTGAGTCACCTGGCCCAGTTGGGTGTTGGTTACACGGACGTGAGCTTCAAGTTCTCCATGCTCATTTAGTGCTTCATCTCGACTGAATGTCTTTGAATGGCATGTGTGAGTGTGTGTGTTAGTGACAGTGAGCTTATGGTATATTTGTTGACAAAATAAGTACACACACACTAGCGTACCAATGGTTTGTTGAGTCCCTTGCAAATGGCCGATGCCTCATGGAGCATCATTGACATCCTCACCAGCTCAGAGCCACGTCCATCTAATGCAGACGAACTAGTACTGATGGAGGACTCACGACGAGAATCACGAATTTGCTGAGTACAATAAAAGAAAACACACACACACACATACACACATATATGAATAAAATTCATCACACATAAACTACAGTATTGTGGAAGGTAAAGCACTTCTACCTTGTTCTTGCTGAGCTTGCTGATGTCACCTTCTAGCTTGTTTTTCTCCTTCTCCAGTTCCATCATTAACTTGCTCTTCTGCTCTTTCATTTCAGCGTACTCCTTCTCCGTTTTCATCTGCTCCAGTTGAATGATGTGCTTCTGTGCCAGCGTTTCCTCTTCCAGAAGTTGCTTCTGTTTCAGTAGCTCTTCCATTTTCATCTCTGTCTCCTCTTTTGTTCTTTGGTGGATGGAGACTTCCATACTCTGCTCTTCCTGCAGGAGCATCAACATAAACAATGATAGACACATAGTACAACTGTGTGGGAGGTGAATATGGAAGTGCAGACATATAATTATGATGAATGGGTTAGAAGCATACAAGTGCATGTACACAACCTATGGTCACGTCAAGTGAGCAAACATCCTTATGGTCTGTGGTAACTAGAAAGAGGCTCATACAAGTGCAAGTACACAACCCATGCCATGTGAGTCAACATCCTTATGCCCAGTGCTAACCATTTCCTTAGCTAGTTCTGATAGCTTCTGTTCAAAGAGAGACCGCTGTCTGTCCATCTCTTCCTGTGCTTCGTTCTTGATCGATTGAAGTTCCACCATCATTGATTCCCGTTCCTTTAGCCGTTTTTCCTCCAACTCAGCCTCCAATCTAATCACATGAACAGAACAGCATGCAGTAGTAAATCATTCACTTCCATGACATTGTGGTTTGTTTCATGGAACCCACCTGGCTGTTTGAACCGAAATGAGTTCATTTCTTGCATATTCGAAGCTCCCTTTGCCTTTCTTGAAGCTGACTCCCTTTTCTACCTCAGCTGGACTGTTGAAACGGAAGAAATACTCTCCTCCAAGCACCACACGATCACCCTGTGTGCAAAATGAACGTACTCATGATGATGCATGCACTGTCAGTCTGTCTAGTATACAGTACCACCTACATGATGCAGTTGTACTGAGGTGGTGATGAGCACACCATTCACAAACGTTTGAGCGTCTCCATTGCTTGATGGTTTGAGTGTCACATCACCATTATCATTCAACAGTTGGCTAAGGAGAAAACAACAACAAAATGAGTACATACACAAAAACAAACAAACAAATAATTTATTTTCTTTTACCAGTGGTTGTCTACAATCAGAGCCCCCGTAAGTTCAATGTCGTGTGACTTGGCTCCATCTTGACGTCCAACGGTAGTCACTCCTTCTTTCAGCACATAGAGGAGGGTCTCTGAGAGCTGGGGGTCCTCTGTCAGGTTCACGAGGTTTGGAAGACGATTGTTCACCTTCAGTGATCCCGATTTCTGTTGTTGTAGTTGTGGTTTTAAAACGTGGTAAGAGCGACTAGTTGGTCAACTTATCTTGCTACGTATTTCAAATGATATGCCATTTTACCTTTAACTGCTCCAACTCTTCTTTCTTACGAGCTTCTGTGTCATTCAACTTTTGCTGCCATGTCCTACAGTGTACACAACAAAATCATATTCATAATTATTCATACACTTCTACATGTTTTCACTTGTACCTTGTGACCTCTGACATGAGTTTTTCAGACTCTCTCAGTTTCTCTCGTAGATCCTTCACCTCCACTACACTAGAGGCTGGGTCTAGTCTGTCACCCAGGAGGGACTTGAGATAGTTTATTTCTTGTCGAAGGTCTGTATACAGTGTAATATGCTCGGTGAATTAAAACACGTGTTTTTGATTCACTGGTATAATAGTACCTCTGATAATGGTGGCATTGGGGTCTTCATTGACTCTTGCTACATTGACGATGGTTCTGGCTTGTTGAGCATACCTGATCGTAAAAAAAAAAGATACACATTTATACACATCAAATCCATGGCACAGTACTTAGTTGTACAAGTGTGTTCTGTATCAGTGAACTTCACTGCATCCATGTGCACCCATCAGTAACCCGTGGCACCTACCTTAAAGTGCTGAGTGACTCCTCGTAGTGGATGTTGGCAGGACTGATTGTTGCTATCATGGCTGTCTTGGAGTTGCCGCCAAGACTCTCCTTCAACAACCAGGTGAGCGTGGAATCACGGTAAGGGATGTACGCCTTCTTTCTTTTCCCTGTGGACTTCTCCGAGAGCAGGGAGATGACCTTTCCCAGAGCATGGAGGGAGCGATTGATGCTGGCTCCCTCTTTGAGTCTCTCACCTGACGTTTTGGAGACAGATGACCGCTCACTCCCGGCCAAATCGATCAGGTTGATCCGACTAACTTTGTTATGTTCTTCCCCTTCTAAGATCTAAAAACATTGAATGTTTTCAGCATACATGAAGTTGATACGCACATGATGTGTGCAAACATGTGAGATTGCTTACAGAGGTCTGAGTGAGAAGGATCGTGAAGACAGCGTGGGATCGACTGCTCCTGTCGTTCATACCAGTAGTGGCTGTTGCTCGGAAACGATTTCCAACATTTATCCAGCGCTATGTAGAAAATAGGATCATAGCTTTAAAGCATGCACATAAAATTTGTCAGTCAAACATATTATTAGTATCACAATAATGCTATGATATATTACCTCAATATCACTGAAGGAAGTGGCCACATAAGTTGACAGGTCTTCAACATAGGGACCCATTACCGGATGCTCTCTCACTCTCAACTGCAAAGGCACATCAAGCATGGAACTTATCGTAGCGTGAGAAAATATTGCGAGTTTAAGCTACCTTGTGTTTTTTTTTGTGCTTTGTGGAGGCAAGGAGATCGTAGATCATCTCTTTGTAGATCTCATAGTAGCTCACTTGAACCTCAAACACAGTCTGAGTGCAAAGATTTCATAGCACAACAGCTAAAGGGAGTGCACTGTACGTGAAACAGCATACTAGCAGTATACCTCACTGTCTGCAGTCCCTTCAATCCTGTCAAACAGCTCCTGAGAGAACTGTGGCACTACCCCACGGGCATCTCCTTCACCCAAGATACTGCAACAACAACAGCAGGAGAGAGGGGGCTTATGAGGCTGACAACACGCTAAAGACGAAGGACTTACAACTCACCAGTAGGATTTTCCCGATCCTGTCTGTCCATAGGCAAACAAGCAGGTGTTGTAGCCCAGAAAGGACCAGTCAAGTAGAGGTTGTGCAAGCTCCTTGTACACTCTCTTCTGGTCTGCAAAGTTTATGTCGTTGTTTGCAGCAGACCAGAAGCAGTGATCGTAGTAGAATCTGTGTTGGACGCCATCGCTGGAGGTGATGATGGTCTCATTGTTGTACATACGAACCACCTGTTTAGCATCATAGCGAATTTCCCTATGTATATACACAAACACACACACACACACACACAATGTCATGTACATGTTATTGCAGGTATGTTGGTTTCCATAGATCAGAGCATTTGAATGCAAGTGATGTCAGCACCACTATTGCAAGACTGAAAGTATCTTTGAAGCAATAGATTTTTTTTGCCACACAGAAGTGAATTTGCAGCTCTCGTATTGCTCGGGACATTGCATAGATTATGTATCCTGCAAGTACCCTACTAGTCTATCGCGCTAGATCCGTTTTTTTCTACGCCTAACATATGACAGGGAAAAGGACCTAGCTCAATAGACTAGTGCTCTACAGAATGGCTGGATTTATATGGAGCATTTAATATTTCAACACCTGATAGGAAGTCTTATAAACAGCATACTGTAAATTGCTTACAATGCCTACTTATGACTGTGTTAACCATAACACATCACATTTATCTCTTTTACAAGTTCAAGCACGAATTGAAGTAACACCCAGAGCACACGCATGAAAACTTGCAAACGACTCTGAATAGGGGTCGTGCGGCCTTACCTATCATTGAGAGGCCTCACTCTAACAGCTACAGTCACAGAGGAGTCTTCACCTTCTCCAAGCTTTGTAAACCTGACAGGAGACACAATGTCCCTCTTTGGAGTCTGCTGCAGTGTGGAGTCCCGCGAGCTTGCAGCTCCACCACCATGGTCAGTTGTCCTGCTCAGCAGTATGCTCTGTGAGAGCTCAGAGAGTTCACTGACTGTTGTGAGGTCGAGTGAACTGTTTGTCAAACTACTAGTGGATGTTTGGGGTGTCTTTCTGGCGATTAGGCGACCAGTTGAAGAGGACCTCACTGGCTTAACACCCTGGGGGACTTGGGGGAGTGACCTTCTTGTTTTGGATTTATCTTTCTCACTCTTGACCACTTCATTCTTCTCTGCAACTTGAGCCACACTCATTTTTCGAAGATTTCTTGCAGTGTAGACTATCTACAGGCGACACAGCCTGAAATATTGCTTCTGTTTGATAATCTTGGTCCTTGGAGCCAAAAAATAGGACAACCTCACTTTTGAGTTCCCTCCAAAACAAATACATAGGCAAAGATGGCTCCAAACAAAAGCTGCAAACAAATGTTGACCAATCACGTTGCAGTATTACGTCATCGTGTTCAGATTGGTGGCGGGCGCGGGAAAATTGAATGCGTGCACAGCTGTCGGAGGAGTTCAAGCATATACAAGTGAGGAAAAAAAAGGAGTCATGCCAGGAGCCTCCAAAGGAAGAAAGAGGAAGACAAGAGCTTCTTCCAATTCAGAAAGCAGTCAGGACTCACAGGCACAAGTGTGCAAACCTGAAGGCAGGTATGTACCTCGCTTTGGTAGTAACAAGAGAGCTAAACTTGTACTGAAGAAGAAGAGTGGAAACCAACCCCAAGATATTCCTCTTACACAGCCAACTATAACTGCTTGCAATGAAGACACTAACCAGTTTGTTAGTTCAACACAAATACCAGTGCCAGCAAACCTGGACATAGGACACCATTCAAACAATGAAACAAGCGACTGTGGAGATAGCCTAACTTCAGAAGAACATTCTGAATTATTGTTACCCAATAAATCTACTCCAGCCACACAACCAGTACATTCGGCAACTGTGGAAACAAACATTGTCCTACCAGCCACGCAACCTGCATTCAGTGTGGCAGATGGGGGCTCTAATATTCCACATGTGTCAGTCAAACAGCCTGAGTGCCCTATTTTGGAAATGACAGAAGGATTACCTGCTGTGGGGGAGCATGCTCCTTCAGTGAATCCAGCTCTGAACACCAACAGTGAGGTATACAGTGTTTATTAATGGTCTGTGATATCAGTGCATGTAAAGTTGGAGGATATAAAATTAATTTTAGCAAATGGCTTTAAACAATAAATTTAAAATGTGTTTGTTTGATACAATAACTTATAATTTAGAAATTTATGACCACAATTTAATCACCTCAAGTTGCCTGCTATAATTTGCACACATAATTGTCTGTTCATGTAATAATTATAAATATATATACATCTTGCAGCAATGGACAACTGACTTAGACGAAGAGAGCAATCATTCCATTCCAGAAAAGGACCACACACCACAAAGAGAAGAACCCATACCTGGGTTTACTTTATCTCAAGTGGCCTCTCAACTAAACACAGCTAACACCATTGACTGTAATAATACAGAGAAGTTAGCTGAAGTTGACACACAAGAAGACAGCAAAAGTGATAAAGAAGAAAAGGAAACCAGGGTAGTGGAAGTGGTGCATGTACAAGTACCCATAGAAGCTGTTGTTGTTGAAGAGGACAGCAGAAACCTCAGTCTCTTGAATCCATTCAGTGACGACAATGGTTTTGAAGAGGTTGGAGGAGAGTCTCTCCACAATAATTATCACAACAAACCAGCTACTACTACTACTACTACTACTCCAGAGGATGAGATGAGTGCTCAGAATGAGGGGCTTCCTTTGGGAGTTTGTAGTAATGAAGGCTCACAAGAACAGTCACATGCTCCCAATGAGAATGCCTCCCTCCCCAGTGGACAAGTGTCACCCTTGGTTCCACATGAGTCAGCAGCACAAGGCACACCTTCTCCACCACCTCTGGCACCTAGTGTGACGAAACAGACTCCACCATCTCAGGAGGAGATGAAAGCCGTTCAAGAAATGATGGATCTGACAGCGGCCGATCTCCTGGAGAGTCAACTTGCTGCTGTCGGAGGTGGAATGTCCCCACCAGCATCACACACGAGGTATGATGATATTAGTGACAATATTTCCTAGAAAGAAGCACTTAAGTGAAATACGAGTTTGATCTATTTACATTTCACAATTATAGGAGTTCCATTAATCATTTTATGCCAGGAGGGTTAGGTCACACATGTGCTTCGGTGCATTTTTGAATCAGTGTAGTATTTCCTAATGTCTGAAATACGTCCGTATTGTAGCCGGCACATTCGATAGCACTGATACATTACCCTACATGACAGGGCACTTGAAAGGAATGGCGGCGACTGCGACAACACGCAAGAAGGCAGTCAAATGCTACGCGGACTAATTGATGAGCTGTCAACAATGAAGTGAGTCAACACCCTTTGATGTGTCTGATGCAATTACAAGACATACCAAAACTGAGTGCATTGTGACTGTGACCTACGCACACACACACACACACACACACACACACACACACACACACACACACACACACACACACACACACGCACACACAATGTCATGCCTGCATGCACACCTGTGCGCTGACAAACAGTCAATTTTTAGTGCATTGTAAGAAGGAACTGGAATGTGCTCGGCGTCAACGAAATGCATGGATCAAGTCACAAGGACAACGTAAAGTTTGAAAGAAAACTATACACAAACATAGCACTTAAATAAGAAAAGTCCAAGGTAAATAATTTTAGGTATCCCAAAGTTGCCTATGACATCCAATATGCTATAGCAAGAATGATTTTACATGCATACATGTCCGACGATGCGTGTATGTGTTTGTGAGAGTGGGTGCGCATACATGTGCGTCATTACGTGGTGCAGGGGAAGGCTAATGGGGTTGTAATGTAGAAGATTGGAGAAACATGTCACGATAATTGCACGTAATGGGTATGAAATACCTATACTCACGTTATGAGTACATGTGCATCACATTGTCAGGTAAGGAATAGCATAGGTATGTTGTTATTCGAAGAACATAACGATTTTTGATATTTGAGAAGGGAAAAAGCCACACACATAGTAAAGATATAGCATGACATAAAATTAATGCATTATGGTGAACTGAACAGTTTGAAAAGTTCTATAGCTATGCGTAAAGATATCACGTGGTTCCACCCTTGATTTCATAGGAGATCAAAATCATCTCTCTACATTCAGGAAGGTGTGTGTGTGTGTGTGTGTGTGTGTGTGTGTGTGTGTGTGTGTGTGTGTGTGTGTGTGTGTGTGTTAGATGGGTCATGACGCACACTACTTCAAAATGCATGTTTAGGAAACAGAGCCCTTTATACTGTTAAGTGTACGTTATTCAATCCATCCATTCTAGAGATTCACTTCCAGACTTCAGACTCTGAGACTACCCCAGGCAATGTGGTGTGAAATGTAAACTCAAAACTTTCTACAGTGGCTTTGATGCCCAGCCCAAGCCATAGAGAAAGATAATGACTCAAACAGTTGTGTTGGTCACTAATGGCAAAAGTATGCTTATTAGTTCAGAATGCCAAACCAGTCAAAAGGGCACCTATTCTATTAGTGCACATGTACTTACAGCTACTTACATACATACACACAACCCCACCTCACTCAACATTTTCTACGTTCGTAACACATTACTATTGTAATAACCTCTTGGTTATATTCCAACACGTGTTTTCTGATCTTTGAAGTATCGGTCCATGTCACAAAGTCTTCCATGTTTCTGTACGGATGGAATGGGTTGGTCGCAATTTGAAAACAACATTATTTGCATGCTAGGCAACTGTTACCTAGTGACAAGGAACGCAGGGTCGGTGATTACTTCTGGCCCAACTCTGATGTCTAATAAACACTGTTTTAAGGAAACACACACACAAGTACTGCCACCCCATTACTGGCTACACATACACCAGTTTACTCCAGTGGAGTTCTATTATACAATCAAGAGTAACGAACTCTAGTTAGCTTAACAAAACATCACATAGAAAACAAGGTTGTTTACTGTAAACTTCAGAGTATTGTATTGCCTATAGGATACGACCTTGTTCTATAAACTTGGCTGCGTCTCCTATGTGTTGGGCCATGCGTAATTTGACCATAATTACTGGGAGTCTCCTTCTGAAAGTCAACACATTAGAGAGAATACACTATTAGGCATTCATTATGCACATACACGGCAGACACAATCCTTGCATCATTACCTGCAAAATGCCGAAGCAGTTACTTTGTCACAAAGTTCCAGGTTCTTTCGAGTTGGAATAATTCCCATTGAATACCTGAACAATATAATATTTATGTTATTAAATTTTTTGTTTACAAAGGAAACAAAACACAGGAAAGTGGTAATTTCATAATTTGAAAGGTCTCTTGACTTTTACAAGAGTCTAGTCACGGTGATTTAATCTTGTTTACAGGCTCGAATTAATTCTACAGGTGTTAAGACTATGATGGGCCTGTGGTGTGTGGTGTCTCACAACTTCTCCAGTAATTGGGTTGTCGCCTCATTCCTGTAGGGGTCTCTGGGCTCCAGCTCCTTTAATTTATTGGCTAATGACTTGACCATCCCACATAGTTTATTATACCTGTATAAAGTAGACATAGAGATTATGAACTCATACTTCATCGGGGATTTTATGACATGACACATGGCATGATCAAGCAGTCTGACATGTATGACAGTATGTATAATAAAATTATGCAAACTAACTTGGTGTAATCTTCTCTTTTCTGTATGTGATACTTTCTAAGTATCTGAACCTCTCTGATATTGCTGTCTACCTTCCATGATATGAAGTCGACCTTCTTCAGGAGCTTTTTCTCGTGGTACTTCAACTTTCGCATATTTTCCCCTTAGAATATACGAGTCCACGTGGGTGGTTAGTAATTTGATGTTTTACGGAGTGAGATTACTGGTGGGAATCATTAAGTAACTAGAGCCGTGTTGATCTTGATAACTTGAGAGAACAAGAGACAAAGTTTAGTTTAGTTTTCTATTTAAACTATAGTTTCTAGGTGACAGATCGAAGCGTAACTAATCCACAGTGTTCAGGGAGAGTTTACAAAGATAGAATCACTGGCGATTGGATCTCGAATCGGCGGGGAAAAAAATGAAAGTACTCTTTGTTGGTGCAGTGATCTTCGCTGCACTTGGGCTGTACATTTGTGCAGGTAAATCATTCAAGACGTTCAGTTGATATGAGATCGATGTTTTGTTGTCTGTTTGAGAGTGTCGATAAGAGCTCTTGTGGAAATTTGTGTACATAAATTAGTGCGATCATATGTTCTGGCCGATGCGTTCGTGCACAAGGACACCCGACATGAAAATGGCACTACACAATCGCAAGAGAATGTGTACGAACACTAGATGGTCGTTTAGAGATCCCAGTAAGAGTGGATCGGTTGGTCGAAGGCGACCATTGTATGCGACTAGACAATTATTTGGACAATAAAATTCCTCATCTGCTCACATTACGCAACAGAAGCATAAAATGTGTACTAACAAAGTGATCATTTATCAGTAGTGCATTTTTCATGAGGGAAAGGTTGTTTCTAATCTTCCTAGGGACAGGAGTATCCTTGCTTTAATGCCAGAACATGATCTGTAGACAGTTCATTGCATGAAGTATGTGTACTCAGTGCCTTGTCTTTATAAATGAACTCAAAAAGTTCATCGAACTGCACGTACTTCCTGAGTTAGAGGATTCCATGGCACAGTCTCAGTTTCCTGGGAGAGCTAGAGAAAGAATGGTTAATGTATTGGTTTCTGGTTGAACAAGTTGTAAATGCCAAGTGGTAACTTTGAAGCTTTTATTGGCCCTGGGCAGTTCAATTCAAGCCTCGCTTTGAATCAGACAATGTAGCTCGTGTAGTGCAGTAATGGAGTCCATTCATCCACAGTCTGTCGGTTCACATAGGAGTAGCACTGTCTATGTGTAGCCTAGCCAACATGTGGTAGCGATATATGTAACTATACGCACACACTTACGTCTGTTGTGTCTTTCTTTCCAACCTTCTAGCTCAACAAGAACTACCGCTACCGTGCGATCCAGCGTGCGACCATGGCACCTGTAGAGCAGATCATGGAAATCTTAATTGCAGGTAAGAATGTACATATGTATGAAAGTCGCATGTGCACAGAGCTGACCACTGCATCACTCATTTGAACTTTGTCTCTAGCACACACACACTTCACATTCTGTGTGTCCACTCATGTCATACCTATACACACACCATCCACCTACCACACACATCCACTCACAGACACACCATAAATCAAGTGCTTACACTATGATAAAAATTGTAATATTGTAGAGCTCATGCGTGCGTGACCCTTAGCCTGCTTTTAGAGTGTCATATATTTTCTCCTATAATAAATAATCTAGTGACTGAATGTATAGAGTTTAGGAAATGAACTGTATTTGCTGGTGTCCAATTTCAAGTCCTCTCCACTCCTTCCTGCCTCACTATTAGTGATTTGAAATTCCTTGGCCACACTGTCTGCACTGCAGCATCTTGGCCTTACTGTGCTATGTATGTTGTTGCAGCTTGTTATGTTGATGGACACTGGTTGCCTTGTCTCTGTAGCCTCAACTCAGTGGGTTGCCTTTTGACGAGTCTTACCACATCAGGCCTTTGATTACTATTGAGAAATGTGAATTTTCTTGCAGACAATGTGTAGAAATACATGCCCTTTTTGGTGTACCAATGTTTGTGTCATGTGTGTGTTTGTGTTTGAGCTACTTAAGAAGCTCTTACTCAAAAAGTTTATTCAGCTGATCTATACATACAGTTACACTTTGTGATCTGCAGGGGGGAAAATTCTACACCTATATAATGTTATATTAGGTGCAGAACATGTACCAGATACTTGGTATGCTTATTATTGTGATAATAACATTATCTGAGTAGTCCATCTACTCTGGACTCTAATTGTATTGCGTAGATGTGTATTTTTATAATACTACAGGCATTTTGTCCTTTAACCTTTTTGAAGTCCCACTGTATTTTATTATTATTGCTAATATTCCAAATTAGAAGTTGCTTGTAACAAATTCTGTGGCATTGTGGCCAGGTAGGGGGGACTTGATGAACATGCCAGTTTATCTTTGAAGAGTGGTTGCATTTGAGCTCTGCAGCGTTCCATTTGTTGTGTGTTTTTGGTAGCTTGAGCATCCCATTTTGTTGCTTGCTTGCTTGCTTGACAATACTTGCGAGTTTGAGCAGCTGCCTTCAAGTCTGCTCCTCTTTCAAGGCCCTCCTGTAGGTCAGTTTTTCAAGTAGTTGATAAGTGTCCTGTGGTTCTAAAATGTACACTATCATGTTTTTAAACTCTTGTTGGGTTCTGCTCCAGTAAGTGTGTTAATGATGTTAGCTAGCTGGTTGCATTCAAAACTGTTGGAGACCTTATGGCTCTAGCTGTCTGAGTTGGCAGTCTGGACACAGTCTCTTGTACTTTGAAAGTGCCCCTCCAGTGGTTCGTTTGGCTTCTTGTATTGAGGGTTGTAGATAGTATCACAAAGGAAGTTCATAAATTTGTGGCTTGTCTGTGTGTATATACATATACATATGCTGGGATGGGTGGTGTGTGTGTGTGTGTGTATTTTATAGTGCACTGAGCTGTACACCTAAACATGCTTTGTGTTGGTGTGTGCTGTGTGAGAGCTGCAGAGGGGAGAGATTTTTGGTAACATTTTTTTGTAATGTTTGTTCAGTTGTTTTGTGTCAGGGTGTGACTGCTAGCATTTGGCATTGGTGCCTGTTGGCGTGATCATAAGTGACTCTACTGTGCCTACACACAGCGAGAATTGCTCTCATTTAAATGCACTTACCCTATATCCCAAAAATGGGGCCACCTCTTGAACTCTACAGAGTACAAATTAGGCAGGCATGGTGTACACATTACTATATTGTAGCTTCTATCAGATCACAGTTCATTAGTGGTTACCTTTTTCGAAGTGCTGCGATGTGATTCTCTCAAACGACTGTCTACATTGTGAATTGCCTTCAAATTAGCTAGTTTTTGTCACTTGGACAGAGATCGTGAGTAAAATGTATTTTTTGTTGCTGTTGTTGTTAAGCAGCTATGTATGACACTCACATCTCTTTAAATCTAAAATTCATTTACATGTACGATACCCGCATCGTTCGTGTGTGTGTCTGTTGAGCTAGAATTCGAGCATTGCATAGCTAACATCCTGTATTGGCTGTGAAGCTGGGGAATGGTAAGCATGACTTGTTTAGACTGTTGTTTATAGCCTCGGGTCATACCTATTACACTCTCAACCTACTCCCACACATTTCCTAGTGAACACAGTGTAAAGCATGAGGCATGCATCACTCTCTAGGCTCGCAAAAATCCGACTTTACTTCCTCTCGTACAGACACTACTCCTGACTTCTCACTATACTCTGAGAGAACTTAAGTGCACACACCCTTTTTGCGTGGTTCAGCATCCACTGCTGTTCTTGTTGTACTTGCTGTAGTGTGCTGTTGTTTGTCGTGTGCTACGACACCAGGTCTGTCGGTGGATCTTGCTAGCGATCCTTAATTGTGTTGTCAGCGAGCGATGTGTTGTGACCTTGCTTACCTTTGTCTGAGCATTCCACTTGTACTCCACCTAATCTGAGTAGCTATAGTAGTACTCTCTCTCTCACACACTCTCTCACACACTCACTCACTCACTCTGGATACTCACAGTGTTCAGGGTGTGTGTGTGTATTAGTGTGAATGTTTTGTGGTATATCGCGGTGACTGTGAGTAGTCATCTGAAACTTAGATGGGTTTTTCGTCACTTAACAACAGAAACTCGGATATGTCTTGTGTTATGTCTTAAAGTTTTTCAGTGACGTGTATACTGCAATTAGTTGCTATGGTGATGATTGTTTGAGGTTCCTGGTTGATTGTGGGGTTAAAAGGGAGTGTAGTTTTAAAACCCTTCTGTCCATTTAGAGTAGCGTTGGCCTTGTTAAGTGTAAAGCCTGATAGCTGTTTGACCACTTAAAAGCAGGGCTAATGTTGTGAAGGAAATGGCTTGAATTTTTGTAACTCAGTCTTAGTAACCTGTACCTCTGTGCACCTTCTTTTGATTAATAGTGCAATTCATCATCATTGATTATTTCGTGGATTAAGTATTCATAATGAAGCTATTTGAGCCCCCCCCTTCCATACCTCACACATTCACATGCACACACACCTCCCCTTCACACACTCACAGACTCACACCCTCCTCCACCCTCCACCCCCCACCCCCCACACATACCACCTGCTGTTACATTCACCACATAAACACCATTATAGGCACTCACTCACATGCATGTAAAAAATGTACATATTTACTCTCTCTCTCTCTCTCTCTCTCTCTCTCTCTCTCTCTCTCTCTCTCTCTCTCTCTCTCTCTCTCNCACTCTCTCTCTCATGCAGCTGTGATAATAACTGGAGTGGATCTGACTGTTCCATTTTCATCTGTGAGACTGAAGAATCTGTCTGTTTTAATGGTGGCACATGTGCCAGACACCCAACCAATGACACTCAATATGTGTGTGCTTGTCCCCTGGGCTTCACTGGACTTAGATGCCAATACACAACTAATGGCAGTAAGTGGAGCCTTGAAAACTGTATAACTATAGAGGTGTATAATATATTAGATAAGGGTCAAAATTTAAAGCAGTATAACTGCTAGCTGTAGCAATTAGTGTGTACCATGTACTCCTGTTCCACATTGAAAGAAGGACTTTGGACCCTCCTGATCAACCTGGTTTTTTTCTAATTGCACTATTGGCACAAGTCTTGCTGGTCCAACTTTGTCACTGAATATTGGTGCACTCTCTTTCCTTTGAAAAGGGGCTTACTGTGTGTACATCATGTTGACAGTATGGCCTTTTATAGAAGTGCAATTACGTAAAAAATTCAAATAAACATTCCTAACCCGTTGAAATTCATTGGAGTTTAATTCCTTATCAGCTAGCTAGCACACACTCACAAACACAAGCGTGTGTAAAAAAGGTTAAAGATATTCACAATCTACAGCCTGTGACCGTTACTGCTATTATTGTTTACAATGGGGGGTAAGTGGGCTGTTTGAAAATTGAGGTGTGTGTGAGAGAGAGAGAGAGAGAGAATGAAAGAGAATCATAGCTAGAGAACGTGTGAATTGTGTGTGTTTGTGAGGTGAAATGGCACGAGAATGTGGGTGTATTTGATATATGTGTGTGTGTGTGTGTGTGTGTGTGTGTGTGTGTGTGTGTGTGTGTGTGTGTGTGTGTGTGTGTGTGTGTGTGTGTGTGTGTGNTGTGTGTGTGTGTGTGTGTGTGCGTGCGTGTGTGTGTGTGATTTCTCCTTTGTGATACAAATATAGTCCAATCTGTTCAAATAAATACGATCATGTTCCTGCACTAGCACGTGTGTGCATTTATGCATGTATGTGTAGGTTGTATTGGGGACACTCAAAAGGTGTAGGCTTGTATGCAGTGGCTATTGTCCCAAGGTGTGGGTGTGTGGTATTGCATGAGCTGTGGTATAGAATATTCACATTAGCGACAAGCCCAGTGGAATGACAGAAATTTCATCTCTCAATTACCACATAATTATGATGCTAAATACTTTGGAAGAATCGTGAAGCTGGGTTTGTCTTGGGCCAACTGGAAATCTCCCATAATAGAAGTGCTGAGGATTTTGTGAGATGTGCAACCGTGCACTCCAATGGGATGATGTGGTACTCCAGATATTTTGGGAATGCCTTAGCTTGTTTGACCCCAGAAGCCAACACAATGGCAGTTTGAAAGTACTCTCTCTCTTTCTGTCTTCACCATCAACCAGAGTGGTAGTAGGCAATGGTAGTATAGCCCATGGTTATTCCTGTGTGTACCAATTATGCTAATAAGGTGTTCACCACTACACAAGCTTGTAGTGGTCAGTTGCTATGAGAACTGGGTTACAGTGGGTGTGTTCCCAGCTCCCTATCTAGCTGCTTGAGTGTAAGCAACATATATAGCCAAAGAGGAATGAATCTAAAAGAAGAGGAACCAAAGGGAAAAAACTAGAGCTGTTGAAGCAAATTTAGTGATGTTGTGTCAAGTTTTTGCCGCAGTTAAAAGATACTGGTTCTAATTTACTGGTGTCTGTTTGTGGTGCACGCACACCTATCTTCCTTGGGTGAGCGTGCACCTGGAACAGTAGCTTCTATCTAGAAAGAGACAAGAAAGCAGTGTGTTTTCATATACCATTTCAACTGCTGAAACTCTAGCTGCTTGGTGTGGCTATGACTGGTGCTATCCTATACTGGTAATGGGAGCATTTATCTCTTTGAGCAGTCATTAATCAACCCTAATCATATCTCTCTTGCTTTCTTTTCTAAACTGACTTGATCCTTGATCTCTGTTTTCCACCCGTTTCTTGTTTTGTGGTTGTCTAGTTGTCATAGGAGCTGCACTGTAAACTAGTTTGACTGGAATTTTAGTAGCATCTACAGTACACACTTACACTATGACCTATATAGTTAACCTTGGTGTGACTTGCTACATGTTGGCAGTGTATTTTTGAATGAGAAGATGTGTTGATATTGAACCCTCTGTGGTTGTGGGCTCTCATGTCCACTGTCTGTCTATCCAAACTGGCCACATACACTGCTGTGCTGTGTGTGGCTAGCATGACCTGCTTGAGGAGCTAGGCTCATCGCTGAGGAAATGAGAAAAATGATATAAAGTGGTAGATTTTTCAAGAATTGAAAAATTGACTGAATTCTAAATCTTTGTGCAGCACCTTGGGTACCCACTTAGTGAGGTACGTTAAGACTCTGAAATGCATCATATTATTATTGCCATTGTGTGGGCTGGTTGTTGTGAGATACATATATTAGCTGTATGTTTATATTTCCACTTCTCGTGAAGTGGAAGTTAATAAACAGATGCATTGTCTTGTGTTGGTTTTTTTCTAGAGTTTGTGTGTAAAACGTGTGTATAGTATTATTGTTTTGGTGTGTAAAGTATTATTGTTTTTGTGGTTCATTCTGTGGTTGTCCAATCGTGAGAGAGTGGTTTTATCAACAAGGGAATAGTACTGGAACTCATGCAACAGTTCTGTGTTCAGATCTGATCAAACTTTAATGTCCCTGGGATAAATTTCTCTTGTCTTGACTAAAACATCAAACCGGGTCGTGTCAACATGCTACTCGAAGCCTTCGCCTGTCTCCTCTTCTCGCCAGTGGCATGCTGTCAGCCTCGGGAGATCTTGAGAGCTGGGCTGGGGAGTGTGAGAAAAACAAATTGAATTCTTGTTCTCTGCTTGTGGCTGGGTGTCAGTATGTGGATTCTTGTTTATGTGGGTTTTTTAAAATTCCGCCAACTTTTTACACCAATCAGTGGCTCACATCATTATTAGAGGGGTTACAGGTGTGTTCCCCCCCTATCCATATGTATGTAGCAGTATCTAGATTCCATTGTGATTTGCACTACATATGTCTTCTTTGGAATGCACTAAAGAGGGGTTTCACATCTCTTTTGGCTCTCCTTCGTGATACCGTACACTTGTATGAATGTCAGTGAACAATGAGTCGGTTCTGCTGGGGAAGGAAGTATGGTCAGGCAAGATACATGGGAGGAGTGTGTGTGTGTGTGTGTGTGTGTGTGTGTGTGTGTGTGTGTGTGTGTGTCATTGCTGTGATCACTGTCAGGTGGCACTATGAGCTTCTGTTGGTTTTCTCATCGAACAGAAAACTTGAAGAAATGAAAACGTGGAGCTTGATGTTTCTGGACACGTGTGTTTATGTGGATACCTGTAAAAATGTTTATGTGCCATGTTGGATGGCATATTTCATTCCAAATTTATTACATTAATTTCGAATTCTTCTCAAAACAATTTTCGTTACTTTTTCATCAAGAGAATTCTACGAACCATGAAGAGAAAAAAAAAGGATACACGATTGTTGATGCACGTGGGAATCCAGTGGACAAGCTATGTCAACATTGGATCGAATGTCATGAGAGCACCTGTGTGTGAAGATGCACAGAGAGAGTGAAAATAATCAAACCATTTCTTTGTCTCTGCTGCCAAGGAATCCAATTTATGTTTTATTAGCACACGTGTTGGTGGTGGTGGAGGCTACATGTACATAGCCTACTTGGGCTGTGTCAACAGTGGGCCTGGGAAAGTCTCTACCGTTTGGTTTGATTTGATGATGACTTTTACATCGAAAGAATGAAAGATTGATTTGTAATTGTTTCAACTACTACTCATCGTCAGGTGCGTGAGTGTGAGTGCGTACATGAGGTGCCAACCAATCTGAAAATGAAGGAGTGCCAGACATTGTATTACATGGCTAAGTATACACCTCTGTGCAAAGTGCTCTGGGATGCTAGTGGGCCTCTGACAACCACTATGCATACATAATAATATTACAGGCAAGAGTGGGTGTTTTTTTGTGTTGTCTTTTTTTCCCCAAGTTCTCACAATTGGTTACCCAGTTTCCTCAATGTGGTCCTATATTGTTGTCATGGTGTGTTGAAACACTCCTGTTATCACCCGAAGAATCAGTTGTGTATGTAAGAATGTATGTTGTGGACTGACTGGTTAGTTAACAACTGTTATGTTGAGTCATGGTGATTTTATTTTTTCTGTCTGAAATGAAAACAAAAATGCTCTAGGACCACTTTTTGTTGATAAGCTAATACAAAACGAAACCTTGGAGTGTCCAGGCTGGGTCTCAAGTGACCTTTGACCGTAACAACCATGTTAATGAAATTGTTTATTAGAAACAAAAAAATAAAAGAATAATAGCAAGCCTTCCAATTGATTGCCTCAAATTGCATTAGTGCGGCTATACCCATAGTAATTAACTCACTTACTGTATTACTGTGTGTGTGTGTTGTCCTGTATACATGTATGTATGTGTGTATTTATATATATATGTGTGGAGTTGTGTGTGCAGTCAGGCATGTTGAGTGTGTGAGAGTGTGTGTGTGTGTGAGTGGTGAGTGGGATTGACCGACCTGTAGTCTAGGACCAAAATTTACGTATACCTGCCATGTCCAGTTTTTGCCTCAATTTTTTCATTCTTCTCTCTACAACTTAATGGCTTTGGAATCGACTTTGGAGTAGGAGAGACTGAGAGACATGGAGTGGCCAAATGGCAATTACTTCCATGTCATACTGAATTATGAACAATTAATGGAACATCTTGTGGCCTGGTCTCTACATGTACTGGTTTGTCAGTAGACGGCTGGTAAGTGCTTTTTCTTAAGAATAATTCGAAAAGGGTCCTGCTTTCCGACTCTTCGATTGTCAGTCAAGCTGACATAACCAGGAATCAATTGTGTGGGTTTCCTTGGTAATTCAAACAAGGTGGCATCATCTTCCTGTGTGTTTCCTCACCACAGCTCAAGACCCTTCCTTCCTTTCAGTGATCAAACTTATTGTGTGTGGCCTACCCAAAAAATTTCTTACTTTTTTTGTTTTCCCCCCTGTTTATATAACACCATACTCTCTTGTCACAAACAACCCCTCAATAAGTTCTATTGTTATAGTTATGATAAACCAGCAAATGTTGCCTGTTGTCAGTGGTGATTATGGTTGCCACTGGTTATCACTGGTTATCGTGGCGTTGATGGGCACCGGCTACTGTTGTTGTGGCCTTCTCTCCAGACACCCAGTCTCAGTGGCAGCATGGCCACAAGAATGAACCGACCGCTTCACCAGTGAATATCTGTGTCCGTGCATTGAGCCATCTGCATGTCAGCCATTCTATTCCCTTGGGATACATGTAGTTCCCCATTGTGAGCACTTCCTGAGGAGTTTACCCTCAGGCCATTGTAATAGTTTTGCTCACTACTGAAGTACAAGAGTACATGTGTTAAGTATGCTAGTTATGTTGTCTTGGCAAGCTGGCCTAGATGGCTGGCCTTTCAGAGTTCCAGTTACATAGTTTGTTGTGTTTACTAGAACTGAAGTTCAGAGGGGACTACATAACAAGAGATGTTTGAGAAGAAATTTGTTTCTCCCTTTTCCTTGACCAGTCTCTCTCTCTCTCTCTCTCTCTCTCTCTCTCTCTCTCTCTCTCTCTCTCTCTGTGTGTGTGTGTGTGTGTGTGTGTGTGTGTGTCATTGTCTATATCCTCTCGTTCAGACACCATATTTCCTGGGGAATGTGTTAGTTCACCTAATGCATGGTGTATTATATGTGTACGTACAAAATATTTTGTGTTTGTACATTCTCATGGTTTCTGTTGGGCGGCAAAAGCTGAAACCATCTCACCCTGTCCCACCCTACATTTAGAGCTCACATTCCTCTTAATAAATTGAGTTTACTTCGAGCTTCAAAGCCTTCGTCGATCTCTCTCAGAAAAAATAAAATAATAACAAAAAAAAACATACTCATGTTGTATCGTGTTAATTTGTTTGTTTTCTTCTTCTTTCTTCATTTACTGTAGATGCCTGCAACAGCGATCCTTGTGGTGCTAATGGAGTCTGTTACAACCTTCCCTCTGGTGACTTTGAGTGTCTCTGTGGTGACGGGTTTGTTGGCAACCGTTGTCAATTTGTGGAAGTTGCTGAGAGAACCTGTGACAACATAAATTGTAACAACCGTGGTGTGTGTGAGATTCAGGAAACGGACGATGGATCCAACTACCGAACTGTCTGTAATTGTACAATGGATCGCTACTCGTCAAATTCCTTGTGTGCACAGCCACTAAATGCCTCCAGCTTCTTTTGTGCTGAACCCAGTCCGTGCGAAAATGGTGGCATTTGTGATTACGTGTTCAACAGCAGCTCCTTTGCAGTGGACTACAAGTGCACATGTCCTCCAAGTAAGTTGTATGATCTAATAGTTGTGATAGTGTCAAACATTCTGTACCTGTACTGCTAGACGAATTCACCCACCCCTCTTTTCCTCTCCTCTCTCTTCAGATTTTACTGGGAAAAATTGTTCCACGCCATTTGACGTTTGTGCCGAGAATCCTTGTATGAATGGAGGAACATGCGAAAGCATTCGCGATGGTCGTTACCACAGTTGTCAATGTCCTTCGAACTATGCCGGTTACAACTGTGAGTACATCATGAACCCCTGCATAAACTGTGCGCATCAAAACAGCTGTACTGTCGACGAGCATTTGCGCACAAATGGCAATGGGCTCTATCACAGTGACAATATCGACCTACAAGACAACGTTCACTGCCAGTGTCCATGCGGCTTTACCGGTAGCAACTGCGAAATGGACCTTTTTCAACGGGACTACTGTGATCCCAACCCTTGTGAAAACGGAGGTGAATGTGTCCCTGAAACGAACGGATATAGTTGCAATTGCTCGGACGATTTCTACGGACGTAATTGTAGTTTTATGAAGCCGTGTGTCCACGCAACGTGTAGTCCCGATAACACAGATAGATGTGTGAACGACTTCCAGCACAATAGCTCAGTGTGTGTTTGTAAGAAAGGCTGGAGAGGAGAACTGTGTATGGAAGATCTCAATGAGTGCTTAGGCTCTCCTTGTAATGGTGGACTGTGTGAAAACACCCCTGGAAGCTATGAGTGTTTGTGCTCTGGGAATAAAACTGGTCGAAATTGTGAAAGCTTCATAGGAAATTGTTCCCAACTGAACTGCTCCAATGGTGGGGAGTGTGTCAGTAGTGATGTTGAATTCGTGTATTGCAACTGCTCTGCTGGTTTTGCTGGTCCACTGTGTGAGACTGAATGTGAGTGCGCACACACACACACACACACACACACACACACACACACACACACACACACACACACACACACACACACACACCCTATAAACCACACAATAAACACCTGAGCCTTCCCTGGCCTTCAAAGATAATGGTACTGATATTCTATCCTGTTTTTATGGGTGTTTTGTTAGCTAGCCAGCTCTTTTTTTCACTCCACTCCCCTAATAAAAATTAGTACATGAATAACAGCTGCACACTTGTTGGATTCAGCCTCTATTTTCCCATGGTAACCCAATACAGCCAGCATTCCTAAACTCTGCACCAGACTTAGCTGCCATAATATTGTGGTATGAATATCTCATGAATTCCATTAATTTGGCACCCTGCAGCCTCTCAGGGTTCACATGAATATGTTTGAGGCAGTTGAGAGGGTGGGATGGAAGGTGGCACCCCCCACATAGAATGTGATGCATGAACCCTTTCTGTTTTGATGGTTTACCCTTTTCTATTTCCTTTCTACAGATTGCCCTCATGATGACTGCCTTGGTTCACTTGCAGGCAATGGAAAATGTGATGTAAGTATTCCATTACCAATTTTCTTTTTGTGATAGCAAGAAATTTATTTTAAGTAATAATGTATTTACCTAAGTGTACATTGATTATGCATATACACTTTGTACACACACACACACACACACACACACACACACACACACACACACACACACACACACACACACACACACACACACACACACACACANCACAGCTGAAGTGCTTCACCGAGGCTTGTAACTTTGATGGTGGAGACTGCACCATTCGTCCACCAGAGGACGGAGATCTGTGGGTGCAGTGCCCTGAGTGCAGGGATAAGTTCAACAATGGACAGTGTGATGTGGAGTGTAACAGAGCCGAGTGTTACTTTGATGGTCAGGAATGTGAGCCACAGTGCCGGCACACAGAAGAGTGTGTGCAACTTGTGGAGAATGGAGTGTGCAATAACCAGTGTAACACACAGCAGTGTCCGTTTGATTATGTTGATTGCCAGGGAGAACCTCGCTATGTGAGTTTGATTGATTGTAGGACTATACATGTACATACATACATACATACATACATACTCTCTCTCTCTCTCTCTTTCTCTCTCTCTCTCTCTCTCTCTCTCTCTCTCTCTCTCTCTCTCTCTCTCTCTCTCTCTCTCTCTTTTTTTCTCTCTCTTTCTCTTTCACACACACACACACACACACACACACACACACACACACACACACATGATGTCATAATACAATTACACATTCATCCACCTTCTATTCTCTACCCACCAACAGGCTGCCAACAGGCTGGTCCTAATCTTACTTGGTCCAAAGGACAGACCCTTTGAGAGTCCCTGGAGTGACACTTTCCTCATAGACCTCGGTAATTTGACCAATAGCATTGCAGTACTTGAGAGCAGTCGCATTTTGACCGTTGATGATCTGTCTGGACGTTGTCCTATGTATTTGCATCCCTGTGACAAACAGGCAATTGGAGATAGAATGTAAGTGCATGGTATAATATATGCATGCAAAATGTGTGTTCTAATTTGAGCACACCATAGTTACGTGTATATTCATGTTGAATCTCATTAAATTGTGTAGTATATATGAGGTGGTGATTCGACTGGACATCCAGTACTGTCACAGTAGATGTCCCAATGATGCACAGGATGTAAGTACAACTAGTGCAGGCTTGTATCAAGTCATAGCAGTGGTATTAAATAAGTGTTGTTTTTTTTCTTTTTCTGTTTTTTTTTTGTATAAAAAAGGCTGTGAACTGGATTCAAGCAAACTTTGCTTCTGGGCGTAAGGAAATTGGATCGTATGGTGTAGCAAGTGCAGCTAGTAAGTTTGATTTTCACTTACAAGATGCACACACACACACACACATCCTACACTTGTCTCACACTTGCACTCACAAACAAACACAAACCTCTCAGGTGCACCAGATTCTGATGGTTCACCATCAAACTTCCAGTGGTACTACGGAGTCATAGTAGCATTGGTTGTCATCATCGTGCTTGGAGCCGGTGTGGGTGTTCTCATTGGAAAGAGAAAGAGAGTGACGGCAAAGATCTGGAGACCGACCAGCCCCTCCTCGGAGAGCAGCGATCGCAGCAACAGCTCACCACGGAATGACAGGAGGAAGCTTTCAGGAGGTGGAGGAGCTGTGAAGGGCACCGCAGCTGGTGCCACTGCAGCTATAAAGTAGGCTGAGAGATAGTGTACTTTATGCACATACGATATGGATATTTACACAAATGTTGTTCTCTCTCTCTCTCTCTCTCTCTCACACACACACACACACACAGCCCCTCAGTCGATTCAGATGAATATATATCTCAAGGCTCAAAGAAGGCTAAAATGGATAATGCCTCGGGACGGAACCACATCAAATGGACTGATGTCTGTGCAGCTGAGAACCCCTTGGGGACATCAAACTCTTCCCCCACACAAGAAACCGATACCGTTGTCATTGGTCAATCCGGCAAAGACTCTCGCAAGTGGAGCATCGTACATTACGAGGCAGCACGTGATCCTCGCCGGGTGCGACAACTCCTGGCCGACTACCGACGACACAATGCACTCAGTGTTGATGTGAACGCCCCTGGTCCTGGAGGCTACACCCCACTCATGTTGGTGGTCATGAAGCAGCACCACGGCAGTCACGAGAGTCTCGTGCCCCTCAAGTCGAGAAGCAGCTCAGAGTCGAGCTCCGAGCACTTTGAGCGCACGCCTCTCATCTTGCCTCCACACGCTGGTCATCCCAACGGCGGAGTCTACTACCCTGCTGGACGACCTTCGTCGATCGTGAGTCACAACGGGTTCTACCACACCCTCATTCCCCCGGTGGACAGCTCTG
>CAXIPT010000003.1:4400130-4537630 GCA_964030475.1 Tethya wilhelma | reverse complement strand
ATGACATCATCATCGTCAGATTGAACCGATGGAGTGTGAAAATCAAACACCCTCTCTTCACCCTCAGTACCACCACCACCACCACGATGCAAACTGTCCCCAATGTCCTCTGGCTGATAGTGCAACGACTCATGATCAGGATGAAGGGGAGTCTCGCCTCCTCCTTGAGGACCAGCGTGAGGAGGGTCCGTTGCCAGTGGGCGGTCTCCTTTCACCATCACACCTTCACTACCAGTGGGACGAAGTGGCACTTGTGGTCCACCAGAGGTGGGAGGCTGCTGTGGAGTAGGGCTGAGGATTTTAGGTATGGGGAACTTATCTTCGAGTTCTCTCATCCTTTGTGCGCTATGTTTCATCTCGTTGTAGAGACGCTCGGCTAGATTTCTCAGTCTGTTCACACACATTGGCTGCGATTCTGCAATCTTGTTCTGAGCAAAGGCCGGTATGTTGCCTTTCAGATCTACTTGTGCCGAGTACGTCACATCACAACTCTCGGGACTATCGGGAATGGAGCGGATAACGTAGCCTCCGGACTCAAGATGGGCACGGACGTAACCTTTCTCGAGAGGAATTCGTGGATCTTCTATGGACAACGCCGCAGAAATCCACGTATTGGAGTTGAGCTGTCCTCCGATGTTGAGACAGCTGATGTCACGAGGAGAGGTGGGCCACACTGCTTTGTAGAGAAGCTGAACTAAATGAACTGCTTTCGAAACTTCGTGAACGATGCGTGCCTCTTTCAGAAGGTCGTCAAGCTCGGTTGAATGCGAAGAGTCTTTCAAAAGACGCATCACAAACTCTGGCGGTACGTTTATAATTCCTCTTCCTTTGACGCTGTTCACGGGCGCCTCTCCTTTCATTGGTGGTTTCTTCATCACAAACACATTCTTAGTAGTGCCCACCACTTGCCAACCCTCCTGTTCACTGCCGTTAGCAACTTGGACCAGTTTCTGAGATTTCTCCCAAGCGAGGGAAGCATATTGGACATCCAGCGGATTACTGCTGTCGATGACCGAAGAGGCTTCATCAGGCTGCGATTGCGAGAAGCTGGGAGGCGAGGTCAGAGCAGGCTCCGAGGGAAGAGAGAGTTTGGGAGCTCGCTGATCGCTGGGTGGATGTACGGCAGTGGGTTCGGATCGAATGCGGTGAGTGCGTGGAGAGGAGGATTGATTTTGTTTCCGTTTGTTCACCACTTGTCTCTGCGTCTGGGGGCCGTGGGTCTTGGAGCCTGGTAGGGGAGGGGTCACAGAGGGGTCGGGTCGTTGCGAAGGGGGTTGATTGTGAGTGGCATTGCTGTTGGCCAGAGGAAGGAGAGGAGGAGGGGAGGAACTTGAAGAGAGTTCAGAGGAAGAAAAGTTTCGTTGGTTAGAAGAGTACACTTTAAGTTTCTTCAGATCGATGTGTTCACGCAAGGCACACAGCTGACCGGCCAACAAAGACATGACATCACCAGTTTTATTACTCTTCGGTAGCATGATCATTGTGGCCAAACACACACCTGGGGAAAAAGAAAAAAAAAAAAAAAAAGAAGAGAAGAAAGTAACTAACATTAAAGATCAGATGAGTTCATATGTCAAGCTGGTCTGCACCACTATATTGCGTGGACTCACAATGACCTAGCATGGTCTACCTGTTTCTTTGAGTGCTGTGAAGAGCAGCAGTGCCCAGTGGTGAGGGAGGGTGGAGGGAGAGCGAGGAGACATGAAGACAAAACTGAGACCATTTTCAGAATGCCACGTCCTAGAGAGTTTGTGTCACATGTGTATACGCTAATTGATGTACAGAGGTAGATGTAATAACTAAAAAATTTAATCTGACAAGGATGCTGGCAAAATAAACTATAAACTGCCTGCCAATTTAAAATTGTTTTCTTTTCTGCTGTATGGTGATCAACACACACACACACACACACACACACACACACACACACACACACACACACTTGTAGCTTTGTCTGTTAGTGTGTGTGTGTGTGTGTGTGTGTGTGTGTGTTTAGGCTTGAACCTTGACTTTCAACTCAACACTGTGTGCTCCCAGGATGAAACAAATTAGGCAATTTCCTCTCCTCTCATTAGCACACACTGTTGCTATTGGAGATATGATAAATATAAATATATTCCCCAGAAATGAGTCAGACCCTCTGATATCATTGCTAATAGTTTATTACTTCCCATATCCTGCCGGGCTGTACTGCAGGAACATTCACATGTGTTGGGTATGTGGTTGCCATGGTAACTAAGGATATAAAATTACCCTCAGTGTCTATTGATCAAGATATAATATGTGACCCTCAGCATTTGTTGATGAAAATGATCTGTGTGCTCATATTTCAACACATATATCTGCTAATGGTTTAAGTGTGGGGGTGTTGATATGAGCCTTTTACTAAACTGATCAACAGTTCTTTCACTGGTAAACTGAGTCAGACAACAACCATACATACAATGTCATGTACTTCAGCTGGTTAATATTGTTTTATTTATACAGACACTCACACCCTCACACCCTCACACCCTCACACCCTCACACCCTCACACCCTCATATCCTCGTGACCCTCAGCATTGGTTGATGAAAATGTTCTGATGTGTTCATATTTCAACACATATACTTGCTAATCTGCTAATGTTTAAGTGTGGGGGTGTTGATATAGAGCCTTTTACTGTCAAATTAAATAAAGTAATTAACAGTTCTTTCACTGGTAAACTGAGTCAGAAAACAATCATACTACATGTTCTACAGCTGGTTAATATTTTTTTACTTACATAATAAATTATGCTTACATTATTGGCTCTACACAAACACATCCTCACACACTCACATCCTCACATTCTCATCCTCACACCCTCACACCTTCACACCTTCACACCCTCACCCCCTCACCTCTCACACACTCACACACAGCACCTCCTCTCCTCTCTATTCTGATTGGTGGACAGACAGTCCCGACAAGCAAGTCAAGATCCGTTTCNGGGGGGGGGGGGGGGGGGGGGGGGGGGGGGGGGGGGGGGGAGTCCACTCCATAGTGTCTACACACACACACACACACACACAAAGTGTCCCACAATTTACAAGACCTTAGTAAATCCCCAAGTACATCCATGCAATTTGCAACTATGTCATCATACCACCACACATTGTCAAACATACCATCATTGCACAGACCATTAGTGCCACTCGAGAGCATTTATGCTATGCAACACTACTGCCCTTGAACAGCATAGTAACAACTACTTTACACACACACACACACACAAACTAAAAAGCTGAAAATTACCTGCAAAACAGCTGCAGTGATTAACTTCTGGTCCACCACAACTGGTGATTGTGGTTTCTGCTTTGAGGACTGCAAGAAGCAAGCATGTCAAACAAATTATGATCATACAGCTAGTAGGAGGATTTGTCTTTCAACATTTTTACCACGTAGAATTTACCTCTTACCATTACTTTGGTGAGTAGCTAACATGTAAAGTGCTTTATTTTATCAAATTATCGTACAAGTTACTACGATTTCTTGGAAGCCAATTCACCTGTGTCCTTGGTCTGAACCTGAGGTGCCTGGATGCAACACCGACAGTTGTCACCAGTGCAAGCACAGCTCCGGCTACCCATGGCCTGGTCAGCAAAGAAACTAGCCACCAGACATCCATATTTTGCAAGATAAAGAACTCTGAAAAGACTTTCACTTCAAACTTCTCCCTGCAGGCGAGTCAAGGTATCACATGACTTTGGCTCCACCCACCAGGAAATGCACGTTGACGAAATGGCGGCAGAAGGAGCCGTGAAAATGGCAGGCAGAAAACCCACTAAAGCACCTAGGCTGGACGAAGAGAACAGCCGAGACAGCGAGGAAGGCACCTCAAAGGAACACCAAAAGATGCTAGAGAAGGTAGTGCTAATTCAGAATGAAATTGACCAACTCAACGAGCAAGCATCTGAGGAGATTTTGCACGTGGAGCAGAAGTACAACCAATTGCGACAGCCGCATTTCAAGAGGCGATCAGAATACATTAGAGAAATTCCAGACTTTTGGCCAACAACAGTATCCATCCTAATTGTATAACACAAGACCATAAATTTGTACGCATGTAGAAAAATGGGGCTCATGGAGCGTAGTACGTTGGTTGTAGTGTGTGATCGCGTAACTTTGTAGAGTTGTGGTTCTACACAGGCCTACTGTTTCCTTGACATACAATAACTAGTTGATGAACAACCCCAACTTCTCAGAGCTGCTCAGCGAAGAAGACGAGACAGTTTTTCAATATCTCAACAATCTCACCGTGGAGGAATACGATGATGTCAGATCAGGCTACAAAATTACATTTGTGAGTTGTTGAACATGCACATTATAATATTGTGAACTCTCTCCAAGAGGAATATGCATCTAAGCTTCTCAGTTCACAATGATACATCATCTGTAGTAACCATATGCTGTTTTCTTTTGTTGTTTTTGTTTAATTTTTTTTGGTTGTTGTTGTGTAGTTTTTTAGATCGAATCCGTACTTTACAAATAAGACCCTATCAAAGGAGATTGTCCTGGAGAGCAGTGGAGAGACCACTATAGTTGGAACAGAGATCAACTGGAACGAAGGAAAAGTAAGATTGACAGATGCTTGCCGTATGGCTTGTATCACTGTAAAACGTGTGTAAAATTTTTGTAAATCTAAATCTTTAAATAATGCCCATATGGTTCATAAATTGTTTCAGTTGTATAATTATTATAGTCGAATCACAAACTCTCTCAAACATATTGTGCCACAAAAATTTGGAGCTACTATAGATCGGGAAATTTTCTGTTTATTTTTTGCCATTTCAAACAATTTAGTAATGATCGCCATACATTTAAATTTTTGCCACTCACATTATGTTAGTGGTGCAAAGTTTCAAATGGCAAAATTTCCCAATCTACAGTAAATTATGGTGTTCTTATGTTTACTTACTATGATTATCAGGATCTGACTGTCCCTCTCCCTGAGACCGAAATGAAGGGGAGAAAACGGGGATTAGATGATGTCCCATCATTCTTTTGCTGGTTCACAGACACCGATAGCAACGACAGCCCTGCTGAGATCATCAAGGACGACATTTGGCCTAACCCATTGCAGTTTTTCCTGGTATGTTACTATTTATAGCAATGTAGTAGGATGCTTGTATTTACAATAATTTTTTATCCTTGGCTTCTTCTTTTTTTGTATATTAGGGTAGTGGTGACCTGAATGTGACATTTGATGATGAAGAGGAGGAGGAGGAAGAAGATGAAGATGAAGAGGGATTGGAAGATGACGACGATGATGATGATGAATCCCCTGTAAGGCACTTCACCACACACACACACACACACACAAACACACACACACACACACACACACACACACACACACACACACACACACACACACACACGCACACGCCATGCATGTCACAAGCAAACAGCTTAGTTACCAGTTTATAGCGTTAAACAATGCAATACAAGTATATATAGCTCTTACCTTTGGTAACACTACTGATTATCGTCAGAAAACTTCAAGTGGGCATTATTTAGAGATTTATACACAAAATTTAGTTTTCAAGGCAAGCTATTACACACCTTTTGTGTCATGAAAATTTGGAACTAAGCAGTTGTAAAGAGTTAAGAGTACAGATCTCAGTCACCAGCATTATTACAAGTAATGGACATGTGTTACTGGAACCTGGGTGTGTGACGACCCTTACCATCTTGTAGTTCAATACCTCTCTCTCTCTCTCTCTCTCTTCCTCCCCCCCCCCTCACAGGATGAGGTGGCCCTCCCCAGTGATGATGAAGATGATGACGATGACGAGGATGACATTTAGCCACACCCACCATCTGCATGTATAGGAGCTAATTTAAAAATCTCTCTTTTGTTTTTTTTTTTTTTTGCTGATACACTACTAATTATTATTATTCATGTCAGACTTATTCGGACACAATGTCTTTTGCTTTCTCTTCCTTGTATGATAATATAATAATAATAGTGTGCATGAAAGTGACCCTCACAACATACACTGTACAGTACTTGTATTAACTTCTGTGATGGTAATACATCATGTGCAATGTAACCTACAGTATTATATGGCTGCTGTTGTACTCTTCTCCTTTTAAATTTTCTTTCACTAACAATTTTATAATTATTATTGAAACTTCAAATCAATTTCAAACCAATATTACAGATAGCAGTCAAGTTATAAGACTCAGTACAACATTAATAACGACTTTATTACTCGTACGTGTGCATGTACTGTATGCATGCATACATTGATTAAAATAAAATCACTACTTGTAAGGTTGTTTCTGTGATCTGGGTCGAGAGCCAGCAGATCGACTCTTGGAGGCGGCTTGTTGCTGTAACTGGTAGGCCATTGGGTGGATCTTGAATCCGTATAATCTGAAGCATAGATATTATAGAGTTACGTAGTTTAAAGTACTACAGTCTACGATACTTGTATTCCCAATTCTATTCTCCCTGAAAGAAATAATCTGCCCTGGTTAACAAAGGAAATTATTCAACTTATTCTAATAATACGTGAGGGAATTAGTAAGCTATTAATTTACTACACTCAGACAACATTCCGATGTGCTGGGAATTAAATCATTAGCAAAAGGTACACATATTAACTATAATATTGTAAGTAAACACGAATTTATTACCTTGGTACAAACATATTGGTGGGTTTGGGTGGGCGAAGCTCTGGATGTACCATGAAGAGCATGTGGGGGAACCCTGTACCAAAGTACACGCCATCAATGTGATGATGTCGCGATGACTTGGGAGAGTAGACATCACAGCACTTGGGACAGTAAAGTTTGACCATTGACTCTCCTGGTACATCAGAGAGACCTGGGATGTTGTGAACATGTGGAAGAGAGATATTAATTGAATGATGACTTAGGTGTGTGTGTGTGTGTGTGTGTGTGTGTGTGTGTGAGAGAGAGAGAGAGAGAGAGAGAGAGAAACATACCAATGGGAAGTACTGGTTGATTCTCACAAAACACCCTTGAACAGTGACCAAAATCACCTTGTTGGTATTTCTCAATCTGCATATATAACACAAACCAAAGTGAGTCAGAAGTACACGCGAGACACATATACAACTTAGGACACAAAACAAACTTGATCACTTTATAATGGTATCATTCAAACTCTCACCATCTGGGCCAGCCCTCTGTTGGTAAGGATATATCTAGCATGGATGAGCCCATAGAGCATCTCGGCCGCTTGTTCCACAAGGTCACTTTGGTTATCTTCGAGTTCATCGTCGGGTTCAAGGTCCAGAATGGTGTCCAGCGCTTGACGATAGTGAGGCACTTGTTCGTTGAGTCCCGTAAGATTAAACTTATCTTGAATGTAATCTTCATCCACCTTAAAAATGTAAATTAAGTGTGTGCAACGTGTGTATGTGTATGTGTGTGTGTGTGGACATGTGCTGTCTAACATCTTTTGTGAAAATACATACGAATCTAAGCTTGTTAACAACGTACCTCACAGAAGAATTCATTCCCCCTGAGAGAACAGAACCATGAAATCCACGAAACTTCCTCAGAACTACTCATCTTGGCAAAGAAAGTTTATTATTTTTTTTTTTGGCTAGTCGAGTCAACTGCATTGAGGGGCGGAGTATGCGGTATATCATGTGACATATCACATGACAAGAAAACGATTTGTGGTGCGCTTTAAATAGAAAGCAACTTTGCGCGGCAAGAATAAATGATGGCTGAAAAACCTGAGGATCTCAGCCTGCCAGCTTCAGTGGTGGCCAGAATTATTAAAGATGCAGTAAGTATATGTTTCTATGTTAAAATTTCTCTTTGGATTTCACTCAAAATGATCTATTTGCTCTCTAAATAGCTTCCCGATGGGGTGAATGTATCCAAAGAAGCCAGAACAGCAATTGGGAAGGCTGCAAGTGTTTTTGTATTATATACAACAGCATGGTGAGTCATGAATTCAGCATCTTTCTTGCTTCTTGTTTCCATTTTTACACTTTGATGTATATTCTACTCAGTTCCAACAACTTTGCATTGAAAGGGAAGCGGAAAACACTGACTGCTGCAGATGTGTTCTCGGCACTCGAAGATATGGAATTTGGACAGTTTATTCCAGAGCTTAAAGAATGTCTAGAAGGTGCATTGTAATGTATGGATACTAATATCCATAAATGATCCAAGCACTGCTCTCACTCAAATGTAGGTTACAAGCAAGATCAGAAAGAAAAGAAAGAAGCTGCTGCTGACAGAAGAAAAAAGCAACAACCATCCACCACAAATACAACAGCACCCTTCACTATCGACCATCAATCATCTTCTCAAAGTCTATCAGCTACTACTCATAACTCTTCCAGTGACTCTCAAGAAAGGGCCTCTGTCTCTGCACAACCCACAACATCTCCAAGTGTCGCAACAGGACAACAAGAGGGACATTCAGAAATGACTGCAATGGACACAAGCACATGATAACCATGCCTTATACGTTTTATGACTGTACTGTACATGTGATATGTGATGATGATTGAGTTTGTATAATCATGTGTTTATTGAATCATATTCAAAGTTGCTGAGCATGTAACCTTTTCTTGAAGTAGATGTCGTCAACATACCATAAATGGCAATCTGCAGACTTTATCACGTGGGAGGATTTCCAAAAGGAGGAGTGGCTGACCCAACTGATTTGCTGGTCGAAGCTTGCTGTCTCTTGCAAATACTCAACCTGATCCTAATCTAACGAAGAAGACGAAAAATTATTGAGAAAAAAGTTGCCTCAAAATAAAATAACTATCATAAAGAGCAGTAAGAGAAGCTGGTTTCAAAGATAACCGCAAAAGGATTCCAATTTTAAAAAGGAGGCGTATCTACCTGCAGTTTGTTTATGTCCTGGGTGGATCAGCGTCATCATGTCAGTACCAGCTTGGAAGCAGGCCGTTATTGAAAGGAGAAAGAAACAGGAAGAGGAAGAAAAGAAGAAACAAGAGGAAGAAGAGCAGTACCTCTCATCTCTACCACCATGGAAGAGAGCAATTGTTCTCAGGAACAGAGAAAAGTCTGGTGCATCTGTAGGTGTAGCCCAGAAGGCTAGTACAGCCAGTAAGAGTACACCTAGCAGTACCACAGCAGCATCCAAGCAACCCACCAAGCCAAATCAGTGGCAGGCTGCTGTTAATATCTGTGTTGCCAATTCACCTCCCAGTCAGAGACCACCTTGGACAAAGACAGCTAGTCCTAATGTCAATTCTCCTAGAAGAACTAGATCAAACCTCTGGGAGAAAGGCAGTGCTTCATCAAATTCCCCTAATGTTTCTGCTAGAAGAGTACAAAGCTTTAATGTTGATAAGCCGCCAAGCGCAACAGTACTATCCATTATACAGCAACGCAGAGGCTCGGTTCAATCTGATGTGGAAGAACCATCGCCTCGAAATCAACCAAAGTTTACTTCAAAAGCTAAACAGTCACCATTCCACACCAGTGACACAGCAGCTTCGAATGGTACAGAGGAAACTGTACAATTGAGAAAAAAGGAACCATCTCACATCAAAGAATCCATTGAGGAGAAGAGACGATCATTTGAACGTGAAGCAGCAGAGAAGAAAGAGCCTGTTAAAACAACAACAACAACAGCAGCACCAACAGCATCAACTGCAACTGCTCCAGATGATGATGATGATCCTGCTCTGGCAAATATGCCTGCATGGAAGAAAGCAATCATTCTTAGAAAAAGACGTCAGCAACAAGGAGGTTCGTCACAAGAGAAGAAAACGGTTCAAGAACCTCCACCAAAGGAGAAACAGGAAAAAGTGAATGCAACAAAGAATATCGCTCAAAGTACACCAGCAGTTGGAGTTGATGAAACTGACTCACCTGCACTTGATAACAAATTGAATGAAGTTCCTTCAGCAGCTCAAGAGAGCCCAACCAAAAAAACCACCAAGAAAAGTAGCACCAAGACAAAGACCAAGACAACTGGTAAGAATGCCAGCGGTTCAGCTGATAAGCAAGATTCAAAAGGAACCAAGAAAGTCAAGAAAACGGAGAGCAAACAAAAGCAGCCTCAAGTCGTCAACAGAGAACCAGTAGATGTTGGTTCTGGCAAGCTAGTGTCGCAGGAAGGTGTTACAAATCATCCTCCTGTTTACAAAGAAGTGGATCAGTGGGCAAATGTAGAGGAAACAGACGAGAAATTTCTCAGTCTACCTCCTTGGAAGCAAGCATTGATCAAGAGACGCCGTGCTGATATTGCAAAACGAAGTGGCCAAACGATTGATGCAGAAGAGAGCAAGCCTGCAGCTCCTCCTACTGAGCCAGAGCCTGAAAAACCAGTGCACACAGCCTGGAGCCCAAGGAATAGTGTTGAGTTACAAAACGAGGACCCTTCAATACCAAGTTGGAAACGAGAACTACTCAAGAAAAGGAAAGCCGCCACTCCACCGCCAAGCAAGGTGATTCCAGAAGAAAAGATCATTACCGGCACACCCTCAGGTAGCAGTGGTAGTGTTAATAGTAGCGTACAGTCACTTTTAGGAAAATTCAGTGGAGCAAAATCAGCCAAGTCAACCCCAAGTGGACCTAAAACCCCAGAGAACACAGCCCAGACTCCTCAACATCGAGTGTTTAATGTTGGAGAAGGTGAATCGAGTGACTCTGACATGGAGGAGGTCGTGGTGACTTGTATTGACGAAGATGATACTTCAGATGAGGATGACAGTGGGATTGATAAAGGCACGGCAATGAGGTCTCATTCAGTGCCAACAAGTCCAACCGCCGTCTCTCCACCAGGCACACTAGTACGAAGCTCGTCTAAGTCCATTCTGATTGAACCAGGAAAGAAAACATACAGGGTATGTCTAACACACACACACACACACACACACACACACACACACACACACACACACACACACACACACACACAAAAGCATTTACTCACAATGTCATACTATCAGATGCATGCTATACCCAATGCATTTACAATGTAACAACACACCACACGCAACTACAGAAAATGAGACGAGTGTCTTTCAGTGACTCTCAACTGACAACCGAACACTCCTACCCCAAATATGACTACAAGGACTACGACGGTGTGAACATTGAAGAAGAAGGTGGTCTCTCCCAGAAGATCCACCCCTCTCTCCGCCAAAATAATGACTTTGGTCGCTACGGCAGTCCTTCGGGAAATAATCTCTCGGGATGGACACCCTCACTAACTGGATACGGGGACCTCCTCTTGCAGCAGCTCGCTGGGAACTTCAATTCTCCTCCGACCAGTCCCACGAAAACGAGCTCTCCTGCTAAAGAGTCTACAGACTCTGGTGGTGATGATGCAGCTAATGATTTTTATGCTAACCTGAACTCTGATACAGCAGCACTGCTATGGTAGAGGGAAATTATTGATAATGTAAAAGTCAGTCTTCTTTATTTATATATAAAAAAAATAATGTAAACGTAACAGTATAGTGGTGTCATTTTCTCACTCAAGCAACAGTTTATGTGTGTACACATTTGAATGTATTTATAATGAATAGTGTTTTTGTTTATGCTATACTGCCATCATGGTGCAAGCAATAAATGTCATTATTGTGTTTCTAAGCCTGTCCACCTGGCCTGCTAGACACTCCCTCACTGTGAATGGGGCAATCGTTATTCATAGCAAGCACATGCACGACACATCTCAAATTATATCATCATTATCGCTAAATCTACAAATACATAAATTCATGAACAGTTGGAAACATTACATAATTATAGTAATGATACTGCCGATGATAAGCTAGGACTTTGCGTACCAATGGATGTAGTCTCTAACTTTCCTTTCAAATGCTCTCTTGTCTAGAGCATGTTGTTCAGCAGCATTGATGTTCAGAGGATCGTCAAAATCGCAAAGATCAGTGAAGAGAGAATTGAGTCCCAGAACCACATCTTTGAGTGTTCGCGTTGGTAGCCAGCCAGTTCCATCGAGCGAGTGTTCTCTCAAAATGCTCAAACATATCTTTCCATCTTCGTTGATGTTTGGGTGCCATATTCGAGTCTTGCATTCCACCGTTGGTGGCTTTATGTTGTACTCGGTGGGAACATGAATGTCAAACACAAACGTACCACCTTTCCAGTATCCTTCATCTGGTTGTATCATGAGCGTAAACTGCCTCAGATCATCAATATCTCCAAAGCTGACTTTGCAAGTTTTGGGCATGCAAGATTGGATATCAGAGACTTCTTGAGTCAAATATCTACTTCTTACACTCATTTGTTTGCTGAGAGAAGGGACCTCCTCTTTCTTTGCTTGCTCCTCTTTACGTTTCTGCTGTAATTTGAACATGATTTATATCCTCTTTTGTAGAACAGTTCTGTCTAGATTGATCATTCAAGAGACATGAACATGAACAGGCATGAGTTTGCAGTGATAACAATTATTTTCGGATAATTAGAACATTAAAATTTCGTTCATTAATCGACCCAGCCCAAAGTGCAAGGCCCTGCTTACTGTAGCCAAAGTGCCAATAAAGTGACTCTTAGCCTCCTAGGCGTGGAAAGAACCCACCAGCTAGAAGAAGAGCTAGCATGGCTTTGAAAGATGTAGTCGCCAAACGTAAGGAATTACACATAATTTGTATGTGACTGTTGTATATGTGTTCCATTGTTGTGGTTGATGTTTTTGTGTGACACTCTGTCCACTGACAGGAGTCCTTGATGAAATCTTGGGCAAGATTTACAAAGATGGAGTGTGGAAGGTGAGTTTTTTGTGTAGATGTGTGTGAAACAAGAGAAGAATTACCACATGAGTGAGCAAACATTCATCGTTGATTTATGGAGTAGTTTGCATGTGGAGTATGCACATATACTCTATTTGCACCATCCCAAGTCTACTTTTTGAAAACTGAGAGCGTGATAGCTTGAAGACGGTTTCACCTAGCCTTGATATCTGTTACATTATCTAACTTTTCCAGAAATAATAATTATTGTTATCACAATTACAACTGGCCTTCCCTAATGGCTAAATATAGTCCCTGCACCTTGTGTGTNGTGTGTGTGTACATGACCAAGAATAATACACTCTTGACATGACCTATAACATCCTAGAATCGTTCCTATTCATGCCAAGTGTGTTACTAGTAGATGCAATTGGGTACCTATGTGTGTAGAGCAGCAAGAAGACTACAAACTTGGACAGACAAACAATGTAACTGGCACTGACAGTGTACGTCTGTGCACCAAATAGTCTTGTTCTCATACAAGTCCTGTTATGTCCATTTAGCAGGAACCAAGCTTATCGTGTATAGACAGAGACCACATTAGACACAGATACCACAATGGGACAAGAACAGGGTGCACACACAACCACCACTCAATAGTGACAGCAGTTGTGCGTAATGTATTGCATTGACATCGAGCCACCCAAATCAACATAAAAGTATGTATTAATGTAAATGTACAATGTTGATTATGATAATGTAGGAGTTTCCCACTGAGGCAACAGTGCATGTTCACAATATATATCAATCAAAGAAGTGTTGTGTAATCTATTAGTAGACACACACACATTACACACACACACACACACACACACACACTCACACTCACACACGTACAGGTTTTGGTTCTCGACCAGTTGAGCACCAGGATCATCTCTTCCTGTTGTAAAATGCATGACATCATGGCCAGGGGTATCACTCGTAAGTTTCCCAATTACCCACTCTTTGCAGCCTACATGTCATTTTGATTCGTTACTATCAGTTGTGGAGTCTTTAGAGAAGTCCCGTCAACCATTACCTCATTTGGAAGTGGTCTACATTATTATACCTACTGATCAGGTTAGATATACTCTCTTCAATTTTCACACTTTTTACAGCGTACAGTGTGTATTTGACGTTTGTTTGTTTGTTTGCTTGTTTGTTTATTTGTTTATTTTCTTCTTTTATTTCCTTTTCTTTTTTTCCTTTTCTGTGACCATTCACAGAACATCCAGACCCTAATCAAGGACTTCTCTACTGATAAGCCTACCTATAAAGCTGCACACATCTTCTTCTTGGAGAGTAAGAGAGTTAGAACTAGAGTTGGAGATAGAGAACAATCATACTCAATTGTGTTACACATAAAGTTCTGTTGTGATTTACCTTGTTATGTCTCTCTATTTTCTCTTTGACTGCAAACAGAATGCTCTACCAGTTTGTTCTCAAAGCTTGGTTCAAGCAAGGCAGCACGAAGTGAGCTAGCTATAGGCTTGCAGTGTGTGCTTGCATCTTCATTGTCATTCACACCAATACATCCTCACTGGGTTTTCAATTTCCAGAAATTGTGACCCTTCAAGAAGCCAACATGGCTTTCCTTCCCTATGAATCACAAGTGTTTACGCTGGACTATCCTGAAGCATTTGTTGACTTCTACACACAAGGTTCCATCGGGAAACAGACCATGGTGGAGAGGATTGCAGAACAGCTGGCCACCGTCTGTGCCATGCTTGGAGAGTATCCTGCTGTCAGGTATCGCAGGTGAGGAGGCTTACTGTCATACTCAATCCTGATTGTTGAACTTGAAAATTTTTGCGTGTGTGTTTGTGTGTGTGTGTGTGTGTGTGTATGTGGGTGTGTGTGTGCAGTGAGTCCAACCACATGGCGGACATAGCCCAGTCTGTCCAGACAAAGTTGGATGCTTTCAAAGCAGATAAGAGAGATCTAGGAAGTGTACGTTGAGATGTTGCTGTTATAAGATTACTAAGTACTTAATTACCAAACGGATTTACTTCACAGGGTCCAGAAAAATCGAAATCTCAGATTATCCTATTGGACAGGTGAATGACTGTTAGCAATTTTACACACATTGAATACTGCTCTGTTTGAGTTCATCTCTTGTGTCTGTGTCCATGAATTCAGGGGCTTTGACGTAGTCTCTCCCATCCTCCACGAGCTCACCTACCAAGCCATGGTCTATGACCTCCTTACCGTCAAGAATGACGTCTACACGTAAGAAGATAAACATTGTCAGCAGTCACAATTCTTATGTTGTTGTTTTTTTCCCCTCATTTTTCTCTCTCTTTTTTTCCCCTCTAGTTATCGTGCTACAACTGGTAGTGGAGAACAACGCCAGAGGGAGGTCATTTTGGACGGTATGACTCAACTGACATTGTGTGTGTGTGTGTGTGTGTGTGTGTGTGATGAATGACCATTGTGTGAATGATAGTAATTGTGTAAATTTGTGTTGTCCATCCATTTCCTCACTCACTCACATACAGAGGGTGATGAAGTGTGGACTGAGCTTCGACATCATCACATTGCTGAAGTCTCAAAGTATGATGCTCTCATAGCATGCATGATGGATGTGCCACTTTTTAATACATTGTTCAATCCACTGGTTACGTTATTCTTCTTACAGGCAAGTTTCTGACATGTTCCAAGGGTTTGCAGCCAAGAAGAAATTAAAACATGCTGGAGAAGCTGATGTATGTTCTTGTTTTCTTTTCTTTGTTCTTTTATTTTGAGTCTGTGTATACACTTACTTTCCCTGTGTATGATTCTTTGATGGTGTGCTTTATTTAGGTATCCATCAAAGATTTGGCCCGGCACATTCGAAGAGTACCACAGTATCAGAAAGAATTGAGCCGTGTAAGTATGTCCTGCAGTGTTTGTTCACCTATATTGCAAGCATAGCAATCTGTCTCCACTCAATGAATGGGAGGGGGGGGCTAAGTTTTCCAACTCTTAATTCCAGGACACCAGAGACTGATAGTCATTGCGTTGTTGACACAAATAGAGTTGCACCTAATGCTTCCATTCACACACACACACACACACACACACACACACACACACACTCTTTCTATCCTGCAGTACTCCCTCCACATCAACTTGGTTGATGAGTGTCTCAAGCGTTACCGCAGTGGAATCAACAACCTGTGTAAAGTGGAGCAGAATCTTGCCTTGGGTCAGGACCCTAGCGGTGACCCCATTACTGACCCCATGAAAGACATGATGCCTTGTCTCTTTGACAGGAAGATCACGTACGTTGGTGATGGAAGTCTAGATGGGTTTATAGGATGTGTGAGTTGTGTTCTAGCTTGTGTTATTCTTGTAGTGTACTTGCTGAGAATTTGTTTTAGATAGTGTTTTATAGATGTGCTTGTTTTGTTGTGCAGTGTGTATGACAAGATTAGAATGCTGATGCTGTACATCATGTTCAAGAAAGGTACTGTACAGTGTAATTGTACATCCCCCAATCCCCTTCATTAGTACGACAATAGTTATTGTTGTTGGAGGGTTTGCATCACTGTGTGTGTATACACAATGTGGTATTTCTGTGTGTAGGTGTGAGTCGTGACGATTTCCTCAAGTTGATGCAGCACTCTGAGATACCACATGGAGAGAGGTAACAACTTGTAAAGTGTAGGAGCACATGTTCAGCCCCCCCCTCCATCCTTTTTGTTACTGTTGTTATCAATAATTCTCTCTCTCTCTCTCTCTCTCTCTCTCTCTCTCTCTCTCTCTCTCCCTCCCCTCCTCCTCCTCTTCCTCAGGAAAGTCATCCTGAACCTCATGCACCTTGGCTACAGGGTGCTCACCGATGAGACTGTGAAGACACCAAAACAGCGTCTTCGAGCCAAAGAGCGTCCGGGAGAGAAATACGAGGTGTCGAGATGGACCCCTCTCTTGCAGGACATTGCAGAGGTTTGTGCATGCAACACTCACTCACATAACAGTCACACAACGACACTCACCCAAACACCCACAGTATGCTGCCACTGACTCTCTCGATGACAACTACTGTCCGTGGTTGCGTTCCAAACCCCGCCCCACTTCCTCCTCCTTTGGGACGGGAGCATCTGGAAGTAAGTTGACACGATGCTGTTTGTGTGACGTGGCTTTTGTACGTGCCTACATTAATGTCAGTTTTGTTTTGTATAATATTATACCTCATGCAGGCTCTCCTGCTGGTGTTACAACTACTAGGTATGTTGCAGCACACGTAGATAATCTATGGTCACAGTTTTCTAGCCGGAGATCTATTGTTGTAGTGTGAGCCACCACCATTGAGTGGATGTTTAATGTGTTTCTGTAGTGTCAGACAGCGCTGGAATTGGATCCCGAGTGGGAAGCAGTCAGATTCCAAAGACAGCAAGGTCAGTGATAATATTCAACCCTCCAGGAATTTAAGAAAATCTTTTATTTCCTGCGTTGTGCTCTTTCAAGCAGGCCCCGGGAGGTGCTTCTGCCGCTGTTGCCAATAAGACCGGTCCCACCATCATCATCTTTGTAGTGGGAGGAATGACTTACTCTGAAATGAGAGCAGCCTATGAAGCCACTGCTGCAACCAACTACAAAGTTATCATTGGTAAGATTGATATGAAAATAGAATAAGCAAATCCCGCAATGAGCTTTGCCTTAATAGTGTTTTTTTGTGTGTGTTTTTTCTTCTTTAGGATCAACCAGCATCCTGACTCCTGGTGGTTTCCTTGCTCAGTTGAAGGAGCTCAAGCCTTTAGTGTCTACGTAAAGAGGGAGAGTGTGGCGTTTTCACGAATTCTTGTATAGATGCAAAGACTTTTTTTTTTGATGACTATTGTGCTAAAGTATATAGTAGATTCTTTACCATTGGTGTGACATATCACGTATTATGCAATTAAATGTCAGTGTGTTTGTATGTAAGCTTATAATCCATGATGAATTTCTTGTTGCCTGTAACCATATTAAATTTTAATGTCAGGCTCAGCTCTAAAATGATTGCATAATCCATTTAAAAAAATATTGGAAAAAAAAAAAAAAAAAAAAAAAGGGACCAGAAGTGTACCCTGACCTTTGAATCTATTAACCCTTACGTCATTGCTAGCTTTAGCTCATCCAAAATGGCAGATGATTGGAGCAACCACGAATTCAAGGTTCCAGAGAGGAGAGTCAAGAACCAAGATGACATGAAGCTATGGGACAAATCCCAGGTAATATGGAACTACAGCTGCTTGTTGGTCTTTGGTGGTACAAGTAGAGTTGCATGAGTACAACACGTTTCATGTATTTCTATAAAAAAAAATGAAAAATGACCTTCCCCCTTATTGTCTTGAGGAAGTTTAATAGAAGAGAGATTTTTTTGTGTAATTTTCATTCTCTTCTAGGCACTGTGATACCACAAAATTATATCACCTGTGGAATAAGCCACACCCATTTCAATTTCTGCAGGCATACGATGAGTTCATGGGTTTTGTTCTGAGATTGAATGAAGCTGTGAAAGGAAAGAGTGTCAGTGATGAAGCTGTGAAAGGAAAGAGTGTCAGTGATGAAGCTGTGGAAGGAAAGAGTGTCAATGATGAAGATGCTAAACCCTCACCAGTGGACCAGCTGCTGGCTCTATTGGAGACTCTAAACACTTGGGTAGATGAAACTCCACCTGTGGATCAGCCACAAAGGTTTGGGAACAAGTCCTTTCGAACATGGTGGGAGAGGCTTAGAGATGTAAGGCTTGTTTGTGGATGTACATCTGTGTATGTGTTGTTTGAAGTAGTTTTGAAGTGGATTTTTTTTTCGTCTTTTGAAGTGACCTTTTATTGTTCTAATTATTGGTATGAAATAATTTCTTTCCTTTCAGAATGCTATTTCTCTAGTTGAAGGAGTTCTACCGGATAATCTCAAAGGAGCAGCAGTTGAGATAAAGCTCTATTTGCTACGTAAATGAAATACTACACGACTTTGCATTCTATTGATGTAGCTAAGTGCGCATAACAGGATCAAGTAATGCTGTTTTAATATTCTATTACTCACCATATAGTGCATATGTATTGTTTTCAGGAAGCTCATATTTTACATAACTTTTGCCAACCACTCTCCTGTGTGTCCACTTTCCATGGCATGTTAAGAGTGTTTACATTGGAAAACAAACAGCATCTATTTGTACAGAACACGATGTATAAACATCCCAAAAACCCGTCTAAGCATCCATGAGTGATTCTGTGTTCATGACGCCAGCTTTGTGTACATGATGCCAGTTTCCTTTAGCCAAAGCATTTCTGAGCCACGTGTACAAAGCGTTGTTGATGTCTTGTTGTTGGCGATGCTTCCCACCCTACCTTGAGCGAAGACTTTGTTCAATTTGTTTGGAATTATTGGACTTACAAGTCACGAGTGTTGGGTGTTGTGGGTTCAATTGTTGAGCATGATTTTTTGCCAAAACTATTGTCAATCATACCGTTTCTACGATACTGCGTCTCATGTAATGATATGGGAACACTCACTGCATACTGCTAACATGTACACACACACACACACACACACACACACACACACATACAGAAAGCTTTGGCAACCCGACACGTATTGACTATGGTACTGGACATGAGTTCAAATTTTGTGCCTTTCTTTGCTGCTTGATGAGATTGGGAGTTGTCAAACAGTCAGATGCTGCTGCACTTGTTCTAAAAGTTTTTAAAAAGTACATTGGATAAGTTTGTATGATGCTAAGAATCTTGTTCACTATAATTGTACTATTGTCATTACATAATGTATATTTCTCTATTTCCAGATATCTTGATTTGATGCGGAAAATGCAAATGACATACCGTATGGAGCCTGCTGGTAGCCATGGTGCCTGGGGGTTGGATGACTTTCAATTCTTACCATTTATTTGGGGGTCCTCTCAACTAATTGGTAAGGTTTCAGCAATTAATCGCCTTTTATCATGGGGCTTCACTCGCTTCTCATATGTAAGCAATGATTGCGTTATGACATCATTGGATAGAAGCCGCTTGCCATGGAGACATTGTGAATACGATATGGCTACTCCTAGTGATGTTTACATGCCACAAGGCTTTAGAATTCCCACTGTTTAATGAACTAGTATGGCTTAATTGAACTGGTAGGCACCTTTGTCAGCACAGGTGTGGAATAGTGCATCATAGTCTGTGATTGTGTGTGATAGTGTGTACTCCATGCATGCAGGGCACATGTGTGCTCCCACCCACACACAGATGCATAAATGGTGGTTTCCTGCACATTCCAAAGTGTCCACATCACACAGGGGAACAGATGGCCCTTGGTGAAATTAACTATGGTTAATGTGTGTGGGGGGATTCCTTGGGACTTGCGTCTGTGGTTGTGTTTTGTAGTGTAATGGCTAACCTTGTAGTACCCTAATTTGTATAGATTCTGTGTATATAGTGTACCCACTGTAGATGTGGTGTGGCTTTATGACAGTTTTGATACCAAGGGTTGTATTTTTGAATTGGATGGTTAATAATACTATTGGTCAAGTTTTTCTCACTCACTCAATGTGTAACTATTATACTTTTTGCTACTCAAAGCAACTAGATATTAGAGACTACGTGACCTATATTATGCTGCTAGGTAAAAGCACCTTGTCAAATTCTTCTTTATATTAGTTCGTTTGTATTGTTTGAACGATGTTATGATACTAAGCTTGACAACGTCATTAATCAGCTTTGTAGTTTGATTGGTGTACAATACCTATTGTATGACCTCATCCATTTTCCAATGCAACCAATCGACCTGTACTTCCATGGGAGGTTGTATTCAAAACAATACCCAACATAAAGGCACTGTTATTGTTGCAATTACAGCTATACTAGCAACATAAGAAAACAATCAACTTACTATCACCATTCCATATGTACATTCAGTGTTCATGTAGCTACTGTATACTCTATTATTAATCACAATAGGAGCAAGATTCTAGAGTAGAAATGAAATTTTAAGGGTTGAGTTGCACATCCCATAAGATTTTACTACCAGAAAGTCTGCCAAAGGGATGTTTACATCCTGTGGCTGCATAATCTCTATGATTGCTGTGTGTGTGTGATTTCAGTTTCCTGCCATCCATCATGAATTAGATGAAGTTTTACTGTTTACATTAGCTGTGTGTGTTTCCAGAGAATCTTGGCTCCATCTGGTTGCTAGGAGATGTATGTGTGTATAGTAAGTTGATGACATCAGCAAGTCTATCTGATAGTACTAGTACTAGTTTAGTTGTCAAACATCATATGTATTCTGTCATAATATTATGTGTACTGTGGTTTTGGTTGCCATGTGCCAGTGTATGTAAGGAAAGGACACACACACACACACACACACACACACACACACACACACACACACACACACACACAGGCCACTCCAAGTTAGAACCAAAGAGCTTTGTTGACATGACTCAAGTAGAGCCTTATGCCGACGACTACCTCTTCATGGACTGTATCAAATTCATTAATTCGGTTAGTAAATGGAATGTCTATGTCAATAACTATTACCCCTCTCACTCACTAATGTACCTCTCTGACCATGGAACTGTGAAACCATAGTCGCTGGTTTGATGGGGGCTGGAATTTATTGAGAATGCTAAGCTAATCAGTAGCAATTCAGATCATTTGATGTGTCATGTCTATCTCCTAGCACTGGAATGTCTCTCCTGCACCTACCACATCTCATGTGCACTAGTGACACCATGCTACTGTACTGTGTGTGATATGTGTTACTTTTTTGGAACTATTTGTGAACTCATGAACTTCCTAGCATTGTCATGGTAGAGTAGGGTAGCTTTAGTGATTCTTGCACACACTCTGGAGATTCACACACTATCCTTTCATTGACTAGTATGTATCACAGTCACACTGTAATATTGACACTGACAAGTCACAAGGAGATTCTTGCTCACCATCAGAACTTGTTGAACACACTCATGGGATTCCTGCACACCCCCTCATGATTTTTTTTGCACACCTGAGTAAGTCACTAAGGTGTGCAAGAATCTCATGAGTGTGTGTTCAAGTATATGTCAGGAGGGTGTGCGAGAAACAAGTGATCTAGCAGACATGTGTTTCTTGCTCATCCTCATGACTTTCTTGAATACATGTACATGTACACATGAGACTCCTACCACCTACCTACTAGTACACATGTGTTTTGGTCACACACACACACACAATTTTTGTTACCCTATCTTATCTCATTGGTGGCTTGTGGATTTCTGGTTAGACATTCTTTTGATCATGATAATTCCTAGTAGTGCTGTTGTGTTAGCCAGGGCCCTAACCACAGTCTGTGTGTAGTTGGGGTTCACACTGACACACTGATGAGAGTGAGGTTTCTCAGTTCTCTTGTGTGTTATGGCCTGCTGTATATTATAGCATGCAATAGCACACATTGTGAAAGTAATCATTTCCACACTTTCATGCTCTGATTATCAATGCAGCTGTATTATGTGCTCTGTGGTCAACCCAAACATCCACATTGCATAATCTATTGCAGTGGGCATGGGCCATGGCAGGGGCTTATCTGATTTGCATCACCCTGGCCCCCTGGTCATTTGTAACAGTTGCACTATATCAGTGGCCTGTCCCCAGATCCCTCCCACCTCAAGCTGCAAGGAGGAAGAGGGAGGAGGCTAGATGAAGGCTAGATGGATGCCTGTAGGTGACTCTGTACAGGTCTCATGTACCTGTAGCTAGCTCAGTGGGTGTTCCAGTTCAGTGGGTATTTTGTGAGGAAATTTCAACTTGGGAGTTATTTTCACATTGCACAACTCTAAACAGAGAGCCTGTTTACTTTGTTTTAGTGTGGGGTGTTTGTCAACTGTCCAGTGAGTGGACACACTGCAGTGATATTGAAACTAAAGTGTGCTTGTACTTGGCATGATCTGTGTGTGTCCTAATCCTGGACTCTGTGTGTGGAGCTTAGATCACTTGGCTGCCAATAGACCAAACTGCCATTAGGAAATGGTTCCTTGTCCCTCCTACACAGTTTGCACAGCACTAGGCTTGTGTGTGATCATGTATGATGTGTATCTTCCTATATATGTATCTCAATGTATGTGTGTGTGTGTGTGTGTGTGTGTGTCAATGTGTGAGAGCCCAATGTGTGTGTGTGTTATGGTTGGCAAGTCACAGACTGATTGACTCAGACAAGGAATCAACTGTCAGAAACTGATATCTGTGGTGCTTTCTGTATTGATTACTGTTACTATTAACCTTTAGAGTTATTCATTTGTACCTTCTTGAAATTAGCTTCCTACTGAAAGAAAAACAACCTTGACTCTGGGGAGTACTGGTAGTACATAGGTAGGAGTAAATTGAAAGCCTGATAGAGGAGCAGACCTACCATATAAAATACACACAGCATACAGCCGCCATTGTATTGAAAGGCTTCTATGGCCCTAATGACATTATCTCCTATGAAGGAACCTACCTGTAATTTGTGGTTTCCTGCCTGAAGAGCCTTACAATGGAAGGTGTGTGGGCACAGTGTGACCACTGGGCAGAAGATTTTGTAAAACTATATATCTGAGTTTGATTTTCTGAAAAGGCCTACAGCACATAATAGTCTGTGTGTGGCACATGCAATGATGTGTGTGTGTGTGTGTGTGTGTGTGTGTATGATGTGTATTACCTTATATTTTCATGCTTACTATGCAGTGTTGTGTTCATGTGTGTAGTCTACATGAGGGGGAAATTGAAATCATGTAGCTATGTGTGTGCATCAACAAGTACATGATTTCATGTATAGTGGACTAAAATGGGTGGGTGAAATAACTGTAGATGTCTAGCTTCCAGTGAGTCATCGACAAATAAGTGGATCTCTATCTAATATCCTGTGCTCTTCTAGTGCTAAAGTACAGGCAGTACACGACCAAATGGCCAAACATTGTGAAATCAGAATATCAACGTAAACATTCTGAGTGTAGTTTGTTTCCCCACTATGGGTCTTATTAACAAGTTTAAAGAAAACATTTCAGGGATTTCAACATCAAACATAGCCTCCTACGTAATGTGTTTGTGTTCATACTGTAGCCATTTGTGTATACTGTGTCTATAGCTAATGCTGCTTCCATCTTGTGTTGTGTTATGAAATCAGTATTCACATGACATGACTGTGTGATGGTTGACAGCGTTTTATTCCCATGTCTTATTCTCTGTCCACTATGTTGTCCCACGCCATCATTCTCAGGTGAAAACAGGGCCGTTTGCCGAACACTCTAATACTCTATGGGGCATAAGTGGAGTAGCAGAATGGACCAAGGTTAATTCAGGACTCATAAAGATGTATAAAGCCGAGGTAAGTTGTGCGTATAATATGCTACACGGATGAGGCTACACTTTGTCAGTTAATGCTTATGGTGCGTGAGTTGTTTATGGGTTAATGTTTATGCATTTCGGGCAATTTGTTGGCCTATCATGTGTATCTGTGATTCCGTATTAGCTACTTAATGTATTGTAACACGATCACTCAGTATCTTGTCATGTTTCATTGTTTTTCACGTGTATAAACGTATTGCTAATATGGCCGTTATGTGTGTGAATATACAATGGAATGTCTCAAAAGTTTATAGCAGATACACAATATTGTTGATGCACATATGTATGGCTCACTCACATACTAGTGTACATGTAGTCATACATTGTCCAAATATAATAGTGTTATTGTTTTGATATTCCCATGTGACTGAGTAAGAGGGTTCGCAAAGGGTTAACTAAAATCATGAACTGTTGACTTGAAAGGGGGTGGATTACCTAGCGACTATTTATTATTAAGTCACTCCAACCTGCCCACTATTTTTTTCTACACACCCACATTGTTGAAATGCTATGTCCATGTACAATGAGACTGCATACCGTGACCCACTGTTCTGCGAATAAATATTCATTCCAGGGAAGACCTACATGCATAGCTACAGGTACACACATGTATCTCCTGACAGCTATATAGCTCTCCTGACCTGACATGTACACTGGCATATAGGTCTTGAATATCCTGTATGCATGATGCAGCTACACTACTCTACTATTGCTTCATTGTCACATGACACTGTAAAGTTGTGAGTGTCAAGCCTTAGTTGGGCATACTTATTGTCAAGTCATTGTTTGGCAGTGAGTAAGGCATTGCATCAGTCTCACCATTGTATGTCACATCCTGGTGTCTCCTTTTACAGTGAACATCTGTGGCATGAGGACTCACACTTGTCTGTATTGTTTCTCTCTGTGCAGGTTATTGGAAAGTTTCCAGTTATTCAACACTTTCCATTTGGGACTATTCTCACTTTTGAACCAGCTAGTGATAGTTAGGTGTGTATCTAATGTAACTTTTAGAGTGGTACTATAATATTATATTGCTTCCGTTTCTTTCGTGATTAAAGGAGTCTTGTTTCTACTTGTCATGCACACACCTAGATATGAAATAAATTATTTCGGTCACTTTTTAAAGATTTTTTTGAGATGTTTTCATTTTAAAGCACATGATATGTACAGTGTACTGACACACACACACACACACATACACAAACACAAACAAAACTCAACACACAAAGCACAGCATCACGAACTTTATATACATTGTACAGGGAGTTTTAACATCAACCCGCCAAATAGGTAGCAATAAATAAAGATGGAACTATAAATTGTTAGAATTAAGAAATGAAAGTGGATAAAATCAAGAGAAAACAGTAAAAAGACTGAATCATAACATATTACAGAAGAGAGAAAAGGCAAGAAATGGTGATAACTGATAGTCTTAGAAAGCTAGAATTGGCTGAAATTTGACAGGAGATGTCTGGAGACTAGGAGTGAAGTGATTTTCGCAACTTGGATCAAGTTCAAGGCTATCTTCCAGCGATAGCTTTGGCCAGCTATATAGTTCAAAGTCGGCAGGTTCTTCTGTAACTGCCTTGCCAAACATACAAGTCAATACAGGGTCCCATTGTGGTGTTGAATTTGGTGATTGATAACCACAGAAACCAGGTAGTGACTCTAGAGGACATCCCTCAGGTGGTGGGGATGCCTTAAAGCGCTTACTGTCATCTTTTTCATACTCAAACCATGAAGGGGAGTTTTCTTTCTCAGAATAAGGAAAGGCGTCTTGGTAGTTTCTCTTACCAGGAGTGATAACTGTCTTTGGACTATCAGTGACGGCAGAGACTGAATCCCATTGCCATCTGTTTCTCAACTCCGTGTTTAATTCAAACTGCCATGTACTGTTTGACCAAATACTTGAGGAGTTCGAGACATCACCAAAAAGTTTACTTCTCTTTGAAACTTCAACACCGTGTGTCTTTACAGCGCTAGAGGCGGTAGCTTCTAGACTTTCTTTGACTTCAGCAGCCGGCGCCGAATCGCCATCAGACAAAATGCCATTCAACACAGAACTGACATTCTGAAAGTCCATTGCTTCCTCTTCATCTTCTACGTTATGTTGTTCATGACTAGCGAGAGCGGCCGAAGCGATCGGGCTCTGTTGTCTTAACTGTACTTTGGTTGGCCGAGCGGGCCCTGTAGGTAAACTTTCTTGAGTATTTTCTTCTTGACTGATACTTGCCAGCAGTTTAGAACTGCTCATTGTCGAAGGGGGACTTCTTAGAAATGAGAGATGTGCTGAGGTGGCTACATCTTGCGCTTTATTCAGTACTTTTGAAATTAGAAGAGTTTTTCTAAGCGGCAAATCGCCACTTTTGTGTATAGAGTTCAGTTTAGAGAGAGAGACCTCTACAACTCGATTCGCTTCGAGAAAACCTTCCATTTTGTTCAAGTTTCGAGTTTAGTGGTCCGCCAACACTTTTCAAACTGGGATTGGCAAATTAGGCCGCATAGAAAATAGCGCCTCTTTATAACAAGCGAAAACCACAAAGTTTTGCTTTGTGACGTGTCTATGAAATAATTGCCTCAAATGACCAAATATGGGTGTTCAAATATTTCACACCGGAAACAGCTTGAGGCGCGCGCACTTGAGAGACCCTGATGTCATCTTGAGGTCAATAATAATTAATCACGTGAGTATTGGGAACTTTACTGCCAATTCAGCATGACGTAATTGATAAACAATCTTTGGGGAAGTTTGAAGACATCAATCTTGTAAGTAAACATCAAGATCTGCTGTTTGTGAATAGGCGTAATGGCCAGTGATCTCAGCGGATTAGAACCCAGGGGCCTTGGATGCAGCTCTTGCATCAGCTATGTAGATTGTCCTGTATATTTGGCTCCATTTTGCTTCAGAAAACTACTGTTAGACTCCTTCAAGTCGTCAGAAAACAGATGGAAGAGGTTTGTTGTCTACTTCAACATTCGTATTCCTGTTGGCAAAGAAGGACTTGTTCAGTTTTGGGTCAATAACCACCCAGATCGTGACAAGAACAGTATAAAACGACTATTGGAGTTTGCTTGCAATAGTAACAGTGAGGAAGATGCTGAGCTTCGTGTTCAACTTGATAAAGTGATTAAAGGTACATTGTTCATGATCTTCAAATTATACTGAAATAATCTCCAGTCTAGCTTAACTAGAATAAGCCACAATCCCTAGACTAATAATGCCTTTATTAATTTTCTCTATTATACTTGCAGAACATCTATGTCCTAATCACTTTTGCTGTGTAACTGATCCTGCTGCCTGCTTTCAATGTTGTGAGAGATGTCTTCAAATGCCACCACCACCTTCACCACCACCTTCACCACCACCACCATCATCACCATCTTCACCACCACAACCTTCACCATCACCATCTCCTCCTCCACAGGATATGGATAAGCGGAAAGACAAAGATGATCCCCAGGTTGATATCGATAGCATTCTTCATTTTATCGGCTCATCAAAGGCTCTTTTTCACAACATGTTTCCCTACAATCAGTTCCGGCCTAAGCCTCATACGTGGCTGGAATTTGTGATAGTGTTCTTCTTGGTATATCAGATGACAGCATCCACATTCATCACAATATGCGAAGATGAAGGACTGAATCGTGTTTTCAGAAAAGAAGGAGCACTGGATGTAGATGTCATGGAGCTAGTTCGTCGAATGTGCCTCTATTTCCTAAGGATTCTGGTCAGAGTGGCCACACCGTTTACATTTTATCGTCAAATATGTCGCATGGCAGAAGGTGAAAGAAGGTTTCAGAATCGAAAGCAGAATGGAACAAAGAAGTCCATCAAACAGGAACAGAATTCTCCACCATCGTACAAAGACCATCATCACGACCTTGTACAGGAGGTGACTCTCTGGAGTTCAATTGTACCCCATGCTGTGATGTTTTCTTTGATTCTCTTTTGTCTTGGTGTGTTTTTGACCGCCGAAGACCTCTTGATAGGAGACACAGTATGCATCAGAGAACTCTTCCAAATTCAGGTACCGTTCATTGGTATGAAGATATTTCAATTTGGCGACTGTGTTGCAGTATTCTTTATGATGATGGTAATGGGAATACTGAAGGACTGTTATTGTCTGGAGAACCATTTGGCCGCTGAATGTGACACATACTTCTACAACATCATGCGTGATAGATGGTTCTTGATAGATACCTTCTGTTACATCACCTCTCTCCTTCTGTTTGCCTTCACCGTGTTGATGTTCATCTTCGGGAATCCACTCACTCCTCCTCCTTCTTGTGACTTGGACGCTGGAAGATTGCAATTGTGGTCCTTCTGGATTATCGCTCTCACTATCCTTCAGTTTGGTGGCTCTTCAGCTAACAGCATCATAAAGAAATGCTGCGTTGTTGGTCACATTGTTCTCTTTGTGCTCATCTTCCTTCTAAGGTTTGTCCTGAAAGTGAAGAATGTCAGTGTACCACCGGGTAGCACAATACTGCTGCTCTATACCACACTAGCCGTGACCGTGTTCAATCTATTACTCTGCTTGACTCTCAGTCACTATCGCAGTAAGGGTTGTAAGTCAAAGCGTTTTTATCTCAGTTTATCGTGTTTGGTTATTGTGTCTGTCAGTGTGTTTTCTGTTGCTGCACGTGAAATTATGTATTTTGCTTTACATAATCAGAGGAGTTGTGAATCTGTACAAAACTGTGATGCTTTGGAGACTACTGGTTATTGTCATGTAAATGTTTAGCTATTGTCACAATATTATGTCAATATTTTTTTTTAATCTCTCATGTCAGACCAGTCAGGTATCTGCATACAATTAATAAAATATTTTATTGTTTGTAACAACCCCTCTGNAAAAAAACTACGATGCTTTTAGAGTTATGTAAATGTTTGAGCAGACCAGTCAGGTATCTGCATAAACAAAATAATTTTATGGTTCTGTAGACAAAACGATTTTGTGTAACCTGGTTGTCATAATACTATATTAAACTGAAAATTCTTCTCAATCATATATGGATGTATTAACTTCAAGGGAAATTTTCCCTTGACCTTTGTGTAAAGTGGGGAAACCAGATCTATTAAACAGGAAGAAGCATCACATGCCTTGCTCATCTGATCTGATTTGTGTCACACAGCTGAAACAAAAGTGGGAGTAACAGTTGACCTATTGATAGTAGCCTTTATATTTTTACCACTTGGCTAGCAGTAGGTAGTTGAGATTATTACTAAAGCAGAAGCAGTGTGTGTATCTGTCTATGTGCACTTATTGTACTGGTCAATTTAATCTCTTGTTCAAGTACCATACCCAGTGAGTGTACTGAGGTGAGTAAACTTGTTTCTAAATATGACTGGGTGAACATACTGTATATGTTATATACCTAGACATATTATCTGGATCACTTGGCTATATATGTGTTTGCAGACGGTGTATCTGCTGCCATATTAATTCAGTGTGAAAATTATGGCTCATCAGCCTGCTATTCCAGCTGACTGTCCCCTCTGTGAGGCACCCATCTGCTTCAGATTTGCACTGATACATTCCATTGAGAATGCAGCCACCAATTACCTACCAACAAACTGGAAGGGATTTGCAGAGCATTTCAGACTCAGTGATAGTAGGTTAATGTTCACTACTCCTGCTGAGCTTGTTCACCATTGGGTCGACAAGCATCAGAGCAAACAACGACACACAATCAATAGAGTTCTGGAGTATGCAGTCGCCAAACACCACAAGAACTTGGAGGAAGAGTTTGAGAGAGTACTAGCAGGTGAGCATTTGAATTTGCAGATTTTTGGAAATATGAACGTTTTGATATTGTGTTTCCGTTGAAAAAGGTCACAATCAATTCATAATATTATGTATAATAATTATGTAAGGTTATAGTATGACGTGTAGATTAGCCATAACTATCGATAATTTTCATGGATCACCTTTCGAGATTGAAGAGACTGTGGTCAGTCAAGTCCTAATTAGGAAATGTTGATTCTTGTGTCCAGTAAATCAACTTGTGATGTTTACAAAACTAGCTCGCACAATAAGTGCAACTCTTAGACGTACAGTTCAATATCATGATGAATTGATAATTATCAATTATTACATTCTCTCTCACTCTCCATTTTCCCCCCAGAACACCTTGTTGAGGATTATGAGGAGAAAATCCATCCTGCCGACTGCTTCAAGCAGTGTGAGAAGTGCCTTGAGTGGGAACATAGTGACTCTGCTGATATACAGCACCAACGAAATCAAAGCACGAAAACAAATGGACATGTTGTTCAACACATTTACAGTGATCGATCGATTGTTCATCACATAACGTACCAGTGTGAGCACAATACAGAGACAGCTTATGCCTCACAGAATGGATGTGGCACTGATCACAATGGAACCACGGTGGAAACTGCATCACAAACTTCAATCCGTCCTTTTGTAAGTGATTCGCCACATCAAAGTGCTCGTCTGCCCACCACCACTCCTCAGCCACGATACAGGCGATCTAAAAGCGAAGGAAGTAGCATGAATCCAAGTCCAAAGAGAAAACATTTAACTGATCTGGATGTGAATCGCCCACTCGACAAACTCCATTTGTTTGGATGTGCGATGTTCGACACCACTCCTCATCGGCTCTTCAAACGTCACTATCGCGGTAGAACGAAGGAGATGATTCGTATCTCCTTTGTCCTCTTCTTTCTCTATCAGTGCCTTGCTGCCATTCTAATGAGCATGTGTGAAGACGGTGGCTTACGTGCCGTTTTTAAAACAACCAACACGTATGCTGAAGTCATGAACAGATTTCTTATCTTTTCTATCCGGTTAATGGTACGTGTTATAATCCCTTTGTGTTGTTCGCTACAAATCCCAGTACTGGCCTCAAATCCTGTCATTCCTGAAACCGAACTGAGTGAGAAGGAAGCAGAAGCAAGAATGCTATTTGTACACAGATGTTTCTCGTCAGAAGAGGAAACCGAATGGTTGGAAAACAACACTAGAAAGCTTTATGAGTTGTCGGAGAAGATGGGTAAACGTAAGATTAATTGCCTGTGGATCACAATGCTGCACTCTGTTCTCTATGTTTCTCTACTTCTCTACCTTGGAGCATTTCTCGTCTGCGAAAAGAACACCCTTAAAGGTGGCGTCTGTGACTTTCTGAGCATTTCCATCGTCTCAATCCCATTTCTTCAAAGAGATTTCCACATCATCATTGCTCTAGAGAGTTTCTCCATCTTCATTGTCCTAATGATAATCAGCATCACCATTGATTGTTACTCGTATGAGAGCTGGATAGGCACCTATGCCGTCGCCATCGGTGGAAAGGCCGAAAGACTCTTTCACGAGATTCGTCATCGTTGGATTATCATGGATTGGTTCAGCTGCCTCAGTCCGTTGGTGATAGCAGGCATCACTCTCCTGTCGGCCAGCACTGGTAGACCCTTCACACCCTATCCTGACCACAGTATGCCTGTTAGCGAACTAGTGGACTGGTACTTCTGGATTCTCGTGCTGGCAGCTCTCAACCTTCTTGCAACGTCGGGCTACAGGATTGCCAAGAAGGCCAGCCTGTGTCTGTACCTTGCATCAAGTGCATTCCTATTCGTAGTGCAAGTGGAGATCTCACAGATACCGTATGGATCAATCATGGTGCTCTTGATGACGTCCTCTTCTGCCGTTTTTCTCAACTTTCTCTACTGTCTGTGCCTCAGTCACTACTATCACGCCACTCTGAGTGAACACTGTGGGCGACGTAGTCTGTGTGTGTTTGTTGTGTGTATTGTGTGTATGGTGACCTTGATATTGAGTCTAGTTGGTGTTGTGTATCACGAAATATCTCACTTTGGCAATTCTTTTGTGTCATGGTAACAACACCATATTTTCCCTTTAGCTTCTATATTTCATATTCTTCAATAAAGTTTGTTTTTTTAAATAAATTAATTTCAATAAATCATTTGTTGGCAAAAATTATATTAATAATTTATTGCCGGTGTATATAATATTATGAAAAAAAACAACAAAAAAAAAACAACTTAAATCAATGATAATGGATTTCTATGCTGTTCATGTTCTTTGGTTCTTGATAAGTGGCTGATAAAGTGGGGTGGGCATTCTTCCAAACCAAGATAGCTACAGACACAGATAGTTGTTATACAAAAGGAAACATTAACATGGAAATGCAGTCACACGCACGCACGCACGCACGCATGCACACACACACACACACACACACACACACACACACTGCAACCTATATACAACCTTTAGGTTATTCAATTTTACCTTGTAATAAAGATAGTCTTTGACATGCTGCTCTTCCTGGGGACTGAACTGAAGCAATGTGGCCACAGCTCGGATCAACTGGAGTGCTTCATCATCTCGACTGCACATAAATTTGATGATAACATGTTTCAGGTATCTAGATGAGTTGTTATTAAGCAGCTAAGGAATGTGAGAGCGTGAGAATGGGCTGAAAAAAACAGTTTGAACCAGACTCCTAGGCTGATAGTCTAACCCCAAGCCTTCCCCCGTATGCGAACAGTGCACACTTTATTAAGTGCGAAGGGAAACTGCTTTGTTTCAGTGTACTCGCTCAGCAAAACAAAACTTAAAAGGGAATTTCACCTGCTACAGTCAGTCGGTAGACACTAAACAAACAATGTGTACAATTTCAAGTCGCACAATGTGACTTGAAATTCTGACCATTTCACATGACAGACTATTCCCCACTATAGCCTATTCTTACACACAATGCATTGTAAGGACGTATTGTATCAATTTGCACATGACATACCTGCACTTGACTCACAGACAGTGTGTGGTATGCTATACTTTACCAAATAGACACACAAACACTGTTTGCATCATTGGCTAATGTACGCACACGTGCACTCCCAACAGGTGGCATTGTTTTTTTGTTGACATACAATGACACACACTCCAACACGAAGTGTATGACTAAAATGGGCACCAATAATTCAAAGTACATAGTACATCAGTGGGTGGAGAGCCTAAGATGGCAAGAGAATAAAATAGTAGACCCAGCAAACAGGAAGGGAAGGATACTGAAAATTGACGTCCATGGTGAAAGAAATTTCGGGAGGCGGAGACGGGGAATTCTCGACCATCTTTCCCTGGGACCCTCTACTGGCTAGGTCTGCCATGTCCACAGTACTGAGGGACCTTTGCTAGGGTAGGGAGGGAGGAAAGAAAGAAAGAAAGAAAGAAAGAAAGAAAGAAAAACAAAACAGTACACATACCTATATACTACAACAGTACAATTATTGTGACCACATGTATGTGGTTGCTAGGCAGGTGAGTGGTCATGTGTTCACAATTTTTCCCCAATATCTTCAGTTTTGCAGCATCGAAAGGACAATACACAATACTGTGCTTCTGATGCAATAGGAGACAATGAGTGAATGGCTTACCAATTCTTTTCTCATATCGACAATCTTTTGTTGTTGTACTCTGATAATCTTGCATGTGACAATGCAGGAGAGAGAGTGGAGGTGTGGGTGTATGCATGTGACAAGAGGCACGTGGTGGATGATAAGTGGTTTTACTATAGCATACAATGACAAGACAAGACTACTTCAGTTTGAATGCAGCACTAGGAATTGTATTTCACAAATCAAAACCAAATAAGGTGTTTCACGTAACATTTTGCTGCCCACTGAACTCTCTGTAGTGCATACATGTGTTTACAGTAAAGAATGGGAAAGAAACCTCTTGCTGGTACGTACTTTGTTCTTTTCTGTAACTTGTTCTTCTAATCTTAACTGTTGTTGTCTCATAATTTCCATCTAGGAAAAAAAATGGAATGGAAAAAAAGTCGAAATAAACTCTCTATATCTGCGACTAGAATGCCTCTGTCTGTACATACGTACCTCTTCTTCAGGACCCAACGACTTCATAGTGATGCAATCATCACCGTTCACATCGCTCTGTCCCAACACCTCACCGGCACTGCTCCCACTGCTCAGCGGCAGTACGGCAGCACCACCACTCTCGTAGCTGCCAAGCTCCTCCCCCAACTGCTGTATCCATGGCGACACAGTCTGAACACCAATGGAGGCCGTCCTTCGTGCCAGACCAGGTGGTTTAGGCTCGTAGGAGAGACCACCAGTCTCACCTCGGAGCTGCTTCAAGTTTTGTAACAACTCAGTGATTCGGTGGTCCTTTTCCAGCACCAGCTGCTCCACGTCTTGCATGTGCTTGTCGTGATTCGTTTTGAGTTGATTGAGCTGGTGTTGTCGTAGAAAAAAAACCACAACATTTTGATCATGTGACTGTCATGTGATGGACAGACACACCCACTCACCTCTTCCAAGAGGCGCTGTTCGCTCTTGACTTGGTGATGGAGTCGCGACTGAAGATCAGTGAGTTCTCTCTCCTTGTGTCCTCTGTTCTCACGTTCCCTTGTCAGCTCGCTCTGAAGGCGGGAACAGTTCAACTTGGCTTCATTCAACTTGTCAGTGAGCTCTTTGCAAGAGACTTCTAGCTTTTGCTAGCAACACAATTGAAGAGGTACGTTATTAGTAATTTTGGCGAGCACATTGTTGTCAATGTGAAATATGCGTGTCACACACCTGCATCTCTATAGCAACATCAGTATCATCTCCTCTCTCTTTGTCTTGAATTGCTATCTGTATATCCACACACAGACAATACAAGGTAAATAGAATCACAATACCACTGCAATGCACTAACCCTTCTTTCCAGCAGCTGGATGTCCACATCCCTCAATTGAATGGCCCTCTCTAAATCAGCAACCTATACATACACCATCAGTGACATGCTCACACACACACACACACACACACACACACACACACACACACACACACACACACACACACACACACACACACACACAACCTCTGACTGTAGTCTGGAAATGACTTCACTATCATTGGAGCTATTGAACGCATCCAATCTTGATTGCAAATGATGCACCTTCTTTTCCAGTTCAGAATAACGTTCATTAGCACCAATCTCTGCAGTTTCTTTCTGCATTGTTGCCAACAAACAACTTCAATGAAACTTGCACACAAATCACTAGAATAATTACTATAATTTCTAGCACGAGTATGTACCTTTTCGATTTCATTCTCCAGTTCTGTCTTCTCTCGTTCGAGTGTTTGTACCTGTTGTTCTTTGGCCTCGAGGTTCTCCTGTACTGCCTTGACTTCCTTCTCCAATCGTTGCTGAATCTCGGACTTTTCCAACTGCAACTCCACGGCCTGTAGCTTGAGCTCTGTGGCCTCCCTGTCCAGAGTGGTCAGCTGATCTCTGAGTTTAGCCACCTCCTCGCTGTGCCTATTTCTCTCATCGGTCATCAGTTCCGAGAGAGATATACACTCTATAGAGTGAGAGGGTAGGATTGAGAAGGGTGGGGCGAATGAGTGTATGCAGAATACACCAAATAGAGAATCTGATAGTGTGTAGTTACAGTTCAAATTAGCCCACCAAATTAAACTTGACCCATTTACACTACTAGGTCAGATATACTACAGTTCAAATATACACCATATGCCATCTCCCCCCCCCCCTCCCTCTTAAAAATTGTATGATAATTTGTAGTACAGTAGTAATACATAATTGCCACTACCATTAAAGGCTAGTTACTTTTCCCCCAGTTACACACATCACTTCCTCATTAATTTCCTCCCACTGTCACCTCTCCAAGGTTACTATCTAGAAGTGCATACTTTGTTCTAGTTGCTTGACCCTAGCTTCCAGAAGGGACTCGTGACTGGAAGTTGTCCTGGACATCATGTGGTCTGGTAGACCTGACGATGACTACGTGTGTGCATATATGAATGAAATAGATGTACAGCAACTAAATATTGCATATGCAATGACATAGGTAATAATAACAGGGCTACAGGGGGCAATGATGCGTGTCCTTAATAACTAACCAGATCCAAATTAGACACCACAGAGTCCCCCGTATCGCTAATGACCACCCCGGCCCCTTGGTCCTCGTCACGTGGCTCTTCTTGCTCCACAGATGAAGGTGGTGGTGAGGACAGCCTCCTTTCTGGCTGAGATGGAGTGGACTCATCCTCGTCGTTCTGCGAGAGAGTTCTCACCGCAGAGCCTGGGGGTTTCTTGGGGGAGAAAGAGACCTTGTCTATACCTACATCCCCACCTTCTTCTATTTTCTGTTTCAATTTCTTGAACATGGTGGATCGTGGTGGATGGAGTCCACGTTTATGTCAAGGTAATATTGAACACTTGTGGTTGCCGGTTCGTTTAATTAGATCAGCCCAGCCTCCTACTTCACCACGTGACCAGTTGGATGGGCTGATCTGACGTCTGATCATGTTATGCAGCACTTGTGCATCTCTTTGCAAAGGTATGGATGGAATCATGGATGTAAAAATTAGCTCTGATCTGGTGCATGTATTTGTAGGTTGCTAAAGTGTGTTGATTCAGACTCTGTGTTATGTCCATTGTTTTAGAGTAATTACTAGACCCCGCCCACTATTAAAGATGTTGTCTGAAGCTTCCACCAGCAGTCCAGAGCAGGAGAGCCTCAAACGAGTTGTAGTGAGTCGTTATGGTGTTCTCTACAAGTCTACGACCCCCTCCAGTGACACGCCCATCAAGCTGAGTGAGGTAGACCTCCGCAGTGACACAGTCACCAAACCTACGGACGAAATGAGAGTGGCCATGTTTGAAGCTGAAGTGGGAGACGATGTATTTCAAGATGATCCCACGGTCGTTAAGCTGCAGAAGAGGGTTGCCGAGATCACTGGGATGGAAGCAGCCCTCTACGTTCCCTCGGGCACCATGGGGAACCTCATCTGTGTCCTCACTCACTGTTCGGCTCGAGGCGAAGAGGTGCTCCTTGGTGAGTTGTCACACATCTCTAAGTATGAACAAGGAGGGGTAGCACAGCTGGGTGGGGTACACACGAGAACTGTAAAGAATCTTCCCGATGGCACGCTCGATTTGGACGACCTGCAGAGAAAGATTATGCCAGATGATATTCACATGCCATGCACCAGATTAGTAGTTGTGGAAAACTCGCAAAATTTGCTGGGTGGACGTGTAATACGACCTGAATACATGGACAAAGTGAAGGCGGTTATCAAAGACAAAGGGATCAAGCTGCACGTTGATGGTGCAAGGATATTCAATGCCGCCACTGCACTGCATCTACCTGTGAAGGACCTCCTGAAGCATGCAGACTCTGTGAGTATGTGTCTCTCGAAAGGTTTGGGAGCACCTATTGGGTCTGTGATTGCAGGAAGAGAGGATTTCATCAAGCATGCTCATCGACTTCGAAAAGCACTTGGTGGAGGTATGAGACAAGTTGGAGTGCTTGCTGCCCCTGGGTTGATTGCAGTTGATAAGATGAGTCAAAATCTGCAGCATGACCACGACAACGCAAAGAGACTGGCAGAAGGTCTTGCTGAAATGAAACATCTTGGAATTGAAATAGATGTGAATGCAGTTGAGACAAACATTGTGAATTTTGATTTTGTAAGAGATGGAATGACACCGGATGAGTTTGTTGAGAAACTGGACACCTCCACTGCTGACAGCAATGACACCTTCATGGAGGTTAGAGTGAGGATGCTGGTGTCCAGTCAAGTGAGTCCAGTGACAATCAGAGCTGTGTTTCACCACCAGGTGTCCAGAGAGGGAGTGGAAATGGCATTGAAGAAAATGAGAAAGATTCTTGAACAATAATAATTATTGCTGTAAGCTTAGAGACTAGTTGATAAAATGATTGTAACCATTTTGATGCAGGTATATATGAACATTAAATATACACTATTTATAACAATTAGAAAGGAACTTTAATGAAACTTGGTGATATTTGATATCATAATCATTATTGCGTGCTTTCAAAAATCAAAATTTAATGTGCATGAATAATTATCATTGTGTATGAACAGTACTAGTAGAGATCAGACTGAAGCAACAATCAATGGTCAGTGGTATTGACTTTGGAGAGATAATGTCAATGGAGTTTGTGGGCGTGGTTCTGGCTTCACATCTTCCAACAGGGCCCATAAAATGATCCCTCCATAGAACGAACTAGCTCCAATTCTGCACATGCAACATAGGAGTGCAAGTATGTGCAATTGTGCATGTACAATCATGTGAAGTTAATAACACTGTAGTTTGATATCATGGGGTGACTTCAAAGGCCGGTTCACAATATTTCCCGTGGCATCATGTAAAAATTTTTCATGCACAGATACGCAACGTACAGTTGGACAATTTTTCTAAAATCTGTGTCAATGTGTTGCATTGTGTTGCCAAATGTGAAGTATTGTCATGCAACGCAGCACTGGATATTGTGAAGCTGCCTTAATGGGGTACATAGCAAACAGAGATTAGAGTATCATGCCTTACAATCCTGGGGCCAGTGAGACAAGAGCTGTAAAGGGACCCACTCCCGCTCTGTAGTCTGTGATAAGGGGAGCTAAGAGGGAAAGAGAGAGAGAGAGAGAGAGAGAGAGAGAGAGAGAGAGAGAGAGAGAGAGAGAGAGAGAGAGAAAGAAAGAAAAAGAAAATGTAAAAACTGAGTCAATCACCAATGTTGTCAGTAAAACAACCCTATGGTATGAAAGGCATGCAGATGTAATCCATACTACAGTATGCCATTGTTTATAATATGGATTTTGCAAATTGTTAAATGATGTCTACACGAAGAATACACACAAGCACATGTAGAACAAACCTCCAGATTCCTTATCCCACGCTCTTATTGTCGAGTCCTTACCAGCAGAGACCACCCTGAGGAACGGCAAAAGGAAAGCAAAATTCCAGCTCACTCACTCACATTTCAATGTACAGTAGCTCTCTTACAGTTGCTGTCCGCAGTAAGACAAGAACATACAATCACACACGTTCTCGGTGTGGCCTTTAAACTCTCGTATCGGTCTCTTCTCATTTCTCCTATCCCATAGATTTACCTCGGCACCGACCCCCTCAGTGCCAGTGTTGCCACTAAGGAACTCCTGTCTAGAGTCAGACACTGCGCAACATGTCTGTGTATGTGTGTGGTGAGAAGTGGGCGTGTTGTATTATGTATACTTCATGTGAATTGAATCTCAACTATATCGCATAGAATTATACACTGAAACTAAAAACCAAAATCCATCAAAGGATGCGTACATAAAAAATATAACTTCCACAATACACTACCAAGAATTGTCCAGCTTGTGCAATTTTTTTTATATCTAATGGGATTTTACACACACGCTGTACAAGTATACAACATGGACATACAAGGCATACAACTGGTGCATGTACAACTGTAGCTGGTGGTCATCCTTGCTCACCTGCACATAATTCCTGGCTCTGAAATGTTGAACGGTGCTGCAACTTCTCAAGTCCCAAACTCTGAGAGTCTTGTCTTCACTGGACTGTAACACTGCCTTCTCTCCATCAATCCACTCCAGCCCGGTAACCTACACACACACACACACACACACACACACACACACACACACACACACACACACACACACACACACACACACACACACACACACANGACACACACACACACACACACACACACACAAATAGGAGCAGATTTAGTATGCACTGATTATGCTGTAACTACAAAAAATGCAACTCGTAATGAAGACAAATGCAACTGAGACTAAAACACCACCACTCCAATCAAGACACCATTATCACAAAATTCTTTAGGTAATAATTAGAGTACATGAAAACACAGATGGACAGGATCCACACTACAAGCTGGGATGGGATGCATTAGAGAGAGAGAGAGAGAGAGAGAGAGAGAGAGAGAGAGAGAGAGAGAGAGAGAGAGAGAGAGAGCTCACCAAATTTCGAGGAGCATACATTGAAGAGATGGACTTGCTGGTAACAATGTCCCACAGACCAACAGAATTGTCCCTCGATCCAGAGACCAGCAGCTCCGAATACTCTACATCCAATGGTGTCACAACAATAATACGGACAGTTGCAACAAGATAACTTACATAGCTAATTGATACACACACACACACACACACACATGGAGTATATCTATACATACCTAACTGAAATCGTAAACTTTGTAAAAGGAATACTGAAGCTGTTCTTCCATACCGAAGAACAACTTGGACATTCGATATCACAACAAACCCAACCACCATTTGATACGGGCATGCTATGAACACAAATGGACGCCACCATTCACATTGGGTATTGGATTAAGATTCCATGCATGTATGCATAAGAACACACAATACTTTCAGTGTGAACAAAGTGCCTTAAGAAAAAGCCCATACAAGCACGGATTGTAATCATAGTCCACCTATCTGTATGTATGCAAAGGTACAAACAGAGTGGGACAATCAACGATCGATAAGAGCATTGTTGTGGGCACTTAGGAATCTCCATTCACTCCCAGATCCCTCCCACTAACATTCCTTCAGCACATGCATAAATACATACAGGAGCTCATGAGGGCCGTAGGCCTTCATGAGCTCATGATACATATCAGGGCTGTTTGCAGTGGAGCTTGGATACATAATGGACAAACACACAAGGTACAGATTTTTTATAAAAACAAAACCACTCACACACAAAATGTTAGATCGTGGATATTATAGTTCTGAGAGCTATAATATCCATGGTTAGATGGAGATAAGGAAGAGATTTTTTATAAAAACAAAACCATTCGTATTCTGAGACTCAACAGAAGCAAATGTTGAAGCACTTTCTTCAGCTAGACACCAACACACACAGCTGTGACACATTCTTCAAACCCAAACAACCACATACCAGTGCCGACTAAAGAATACAGTCATAATCGCTTCTACACAATCCATACAATTGACTCACTACACATAACCAACCAACCCACCGTCATTCGATGCCAGAGCTGTGACACCTAGAGTGTGACCGTTGAACGTTTGGTCCGCCCTCCAGAGTACCTGTGTAGCTATCCGATCTTTCCCTCTCTTATCAGTTTCGCTCGGTCTGTCGGGCACTATTACTGCTCTCGGCCATTTCCAGGCATAAATGACCCTATCGCGAGAAGCAGCATATATCAGTCCCGACTTGGTATTGTAGTGGACCTGTATTTGGCAAATTTTCGAAAAGAGTGTGTTATGGACATTGGCAAAGGAGGTGTTGGTACACACTGCAAGGCAAGGAGCCTTTGATGATTACTTTGACTAGTTTAGGTAAACACGAAGCTCTCTCCCAAAGCAATTCGTCGTAAATGTACGGTAGTTTGTTCACAGTACAAAGAGGGCCAGCCTACCTTTGTCACATCTTTAGCTGCACCATTAAACCTTGCACAAGCCTGTTCCTTTGTCCAGGAGTACAGTACAACATCCTGAATGAAATACAAAAAATATTGTGTTCATATGCAAATGAAACAAGGATAAGAGAGAGCAGAGAGATCAAAATGACTAGGCCCATGTTTAATAAAGATCTAGGTTGTTAGTGTTGATGGCTCAACTGCACACACCCTGTTCACTCCTGCTGACAATAGTTGCTCCTCTCCGAGCGTGCACAGCGTGAGAATGGGCTCGGTGTGGACTTGCATCTCTTCATCTAGCTCTGTAACTTCTCCCGCCAAATTTTCAGCTTCAGGTGCTTTGTTCCCGTTTGCACAGTTTAGGGACGAGTCGAGCTTTTTCTGCTCCTGCTGTTTGGAAGAACTACCTCCCATTTCCTTGTTGTTTAACTAGCCCTAGCAAGAATAAACAAAATCTGGCTTCTATCGCATGTTTACTCAAATGTTATTAACTTTGAATTTTCTTTAATTAACAGATTTGGGCGAGGCTAGTTAATTAATTAGTCGTGACGTAATATGATGCGCAGGATAACGTTATAACCTTTACGTATTGACGTCATTTTGGATTTTCCCTATAACGAAAACAGAACTCAACGCCAGTAAAGAAAAGAGACAGAGAGAGACTGAGTGAGGGAGAGAAAGAACCATGGATTTTCGTATTTGTCTCTATAGGATCGGAGAGAAACTCACACGTCAATCCCTGGACCAGCTGACGTTTTTGTGTCAGCTGACTGGAGCGGTTTCTGTGTCCAGGATTGAACAAGTCAGGTCAGCTACAGATCTGTTCTCAGCTCTTGAAGAGAAAGGAAAACTATCTAAGGACAACCTGGAGTTTCTAGCTCAACTCCTCACTAGTATTGATCATGCCAATTTACTGAATGAACTGGCCGAATTCCACATTCCTGATCCAGTACCAAGACCAACATCACAAGACTACCTCTACACCGAATGCCTCCTAAATATTGCAAGGGGACTCACTTCCACTGATCTAGAACGCCTGGTCTACATTCTGGGCGAGACCTATCTCCACGTCAGCAAAGATCACGTCTTCTCTGCCACTCAGCTGTTCAAGATGCTCCACCAGAGGCAGCTTGTGAGTCCCAATGATATGAAGTTCATGGAGAAGAATCTACATGAGATAGGACGGACGGATCTCTGCAAAATCATCAATGGCTACCACATGAAAATCGGACAGCCAACACATGTGCACCCTACTGGGCAAGAGATGCAAGGTAGATTGTCATCACACACACACACACACACACACACACACACACACTTCTACACGTGCACAACACATACCAGAGACAGATGATCAAATGCATTGTCATGTACTAAAAGGGGTTTCTAGGGGGAAAAAACAAAATTCCCCATAAGCGTTTGTCTGTACCCCTTAAGTACAGCAGTATGTGTGTGGGTACATGTACAATGGGTGGTTTTCTTATTTGCCTGGTTAGCAATAGCTCATGTGCTGATGCAATCAGGAGACAGTTCAGTTCCAATAACTCCATTTTGTTGTATGGTATAACAGATACGTAGCTTGGAGGGGGGAGGAAATGTGTTACCTTTTGCTATTATTGTTCTTCGATGATTTTCAGCTAACCGTCCAGCACAGCCTGTTATGAATATGAGAAACAGCGGGCAGCCTCAGTACTTGAGTGGTCACCCAGTCCAAAGTTCGGAACAAATGGTGAGAGAGCGCTCCCAGTACCAGAATGTTCATCCCGTCCAAGAGTCACAAGCTGTGTCACCAACCATTGGAAGAAGCTACTCTGGAACTTCTACAGCTTCAATGATGACACCGAACAGATCCATGTCAGAGAGCTCCCTTACATCAAGTGATTTGGGTGGCTTTTCCATGACCAGCAGTGAAGGAACACTAACACCGAGGGAGAACGAGAGGGTCTTTCCTGGTGACCGAAGATTTTCTGGTGGTGGCGTGGGGCCTGTAACCTACACCAGCCATCTTTCCCAAGATTTGGGGAGCCAGGTGCAGTCCCCACCTGTACCGCTCCACCAGCGCCAGCAGCTTGCAATGGAAAGGCAGTTCCAATATCTACCACCGAAGCAACCGCCTCAACACTATACGTTCCAGCAACAAGAGCCAAGGATCTTCCAGCAGCAGGGTCAGGGGCATCCTGACGTTGTGGGACAACGTCGGCAATCACAGCCGAGGTACCCTCCTCTGAATGAGGTACCTGAAGTACGACAGCTGCATCACCAACAGCAACAGTGGAATCCAGCTGTGCAGCAGTCTCAGAAGTATGCTTTTGGTCTTCTGTTTGATCCGTTTGAAAAAGGACCAGGCGATTCTTTTGTGCCTCCGGTAGAGGGACAAAAAGCCGAAACAAACGAACTTCTGCAAGAATTGGGATTGAAAGAGGGAGAGCTGTCTCAAAAGGAAAAGGAGATTGAAAACCTGAAATTGGAGCTGACCGATGCTCATGATCGCATGGAGGGCATTATTCAGGAGCGTGTTGGAGAGGTAGAGGTGTACACACAGAGCATCAGAAACCTCGAAGACATGCTGAAGGTGAAGAACGAAGAGGTACAGAGCCTCATCATGGATGTACGAAATCTCCACGAGAGGATGGAAGTCATCCAAGCTTCGAACAACGCTTTTGATCCTGAGGAGCTCTACCCCATGACCAGGTCACCGCACGGCCTTTGTATCATCATAAACAACCACCAGTTTTTCCATCGCACTGATCCTGAAAAGGCTCACACTGAACGTGGAGGAGCTAAAATTGATGAATATAACCTGACGCAGACATTTCGCTACTTGCGCTACAAAGTCGAGCTTCACGAGAATCTTACCTCTCAGCAGATGAATCATTTGATGATGCAGACAGCTCAGCGTGATCATTCTGAGTACGACAGCTTCATATGCTGCATTCTCACACATGGAGAGTCAAATTTGGTCCATGGAGCCGACAGTGAATCTGTGAATCTTTTGGATCTTGCTGGAGTCATGAAGATGTGTGGATCACTCAGGGGAAAGCCCAAGCTATTCTTCATTCAAGCTTGTCGTGGAGATTCAGAAGACGAAGGTTTTGAGCATATGGATATCCATCATGATGCCCCTACCCTTGGCACACCATCAATCCCTCAAGAGGCCGACTTCTTCTTTGGCTATGCAACCCCTCTGGGTAATGCAGCCTATCGCAGTCGTCGCCATGGCTCTTGGTACATCTCAGAGCTGTGTAAAGTGCTGACTAAGCAGGCCTATACGCACAATCTGAGCAGCATGATGAAGAAAGTCAATTTTCAAGTGTCGAAGGCGTTCACAAAAGATGGTCACAAGCAAGCACCGGAGTTTGTGGACAGGCTTCGCAAAGAGGTCCATTTCTTTCACTTTTCAAAGGCCCAGAAGAGAGAGAAACAAGAAAAGATCCAACAAAACTAGTAGCCACTCACACTCGCAATACTTTTGTGCTGTGTTACCAGCTGTCTCTTAATTATAAGGTGTGTAAATGTATACTTTGTTATTGATAGATAATTTGTCGATGTTTTAATAATCTACTAGATGTTGTGATGCAGATAAAGTTATAAATACCCAACTATATATCCCCCAATTTTTAATTGTGCCACTTTTTGGTATTGTTGTTGATTGTAAAGTGTATGTTTATTAATTAATCTGTCAGTACATTTCTAGCTGGTTCTGTGATTTCAACCACAACTTCTGGTTGGAGCAATTCTTTTACCTGTTGAAAATTTGTATGAGGCATTGTGAAACATGTTATAATATTGTTGTTCTTCATTGTAGAAATTAGTGCTATTAGCCAATATATCATGATATTGCAGTTTTGAAACTGAAAATTAATTTAGTTACTATACATAACTATTTGTAATTTATACACCTACCTCGTATTTCAATGAAGCATCATAGGTGTACTGTATAGTGGTATCAAAAAGCATGATCTTTTGCCGAGCAAGTCCCAAAATACAGTTCCTCAATCTTGCTATGGTCTCCCTCTCCTCCCTGGTAACAGGCTCCGCCTTCCCATGAAGTGCTGAGTCAGCACTGTCAAAGGTCTGAAGCCTCTTCTGTGGTTGTTGGTGGTCGTCTGTGACTTGCGTGCTGATCCAGAGGTAGCCATTGTTGCCAAGAATGATACTAGCACCACACAGCATGTTGTGGAAGTGGTTCTTGCATCTTTTCACCAGAGAAGGAGGGACGGCAACAAATGTTCCTTGTGTCCTCAACTATGATCATAAGGGTTTAGATAAAGAAGAAATATAGAATTTAGAAATTGAAGAGTTAAAATTTCTACAGATCGAAACATCTTTCTGATCAAAGTATACGGTTTACAGTATACAGTATCACCATATAATATACTGTACACTGTATAACTGTATACTGTATACTGTATACTGTATACTGTATACTGTATACTGTATACTGTATAATGTGTACTGTGTACTACCACACCTTGCCATACTTGAGACTGCGGGTGTGTAGTGAGAGTGCACCATCGCCAAACACTTGCTGGACCTCGGCCTTATAGAGGAACAGCAATCACAGCATCAACAGACAGAGCCAAACCAGTGGTACATCTATTACATAGACTCCGGCTTACACTGATGAGATCTCCTTCTTGGAAGTAGTCTCTCATCATTAGCTCATCCTGGACACCTCTCCTTCGTTGGACCCCCCCAGGGAGGTTGACCGAGGAGAGAAGGAGAACAGAGTCCAACCGAGAGAAGGTGTCCACCTTCCATCGCTTCTGCTGAACCTGAAAGGGGAAAAAAACGTATTTATTAAAAATTACTGAATAAAGTTTTCATTTAAAAATCACCAACAAAAAATGCTTATATTTGAAGCACCTCTATTATTCGTCCTACTATGACATCACCTACTTCTCCATTGTACCTGCATACATGTGTGTATGTAGAGAGATATAATTGCCAAGGACCTTAGCACGAGGCATGTGATTGTGCAGGGCCAAAAATTATGGAAGTAACAGCCAACACCGAATGAAAACAGTGCCAATTTGGCAATTGTACCAGTTATGCATTTATCATGATTTGAATTTGATGACTGTTACCGATCGATGTCACTGACACATGCATGCAAGTACTATAAAGCACGGCCACTGGAGTGCTCATCGGTTTCCAATGCCCATACTCTAGCTAACACCAGAAGAGGTGAGAGCTACTAGCTAGCTTGCTTACTGCACTACTGTAGAATGATCATGATTACCGGCAATCAGCTATATACACAATAAGCTGCAAAATGCCAATTCCAATTTTAGCTAGCTTGCATTATTTTGAATCTGTGCGAGGTAATCTTCCTGGACTCAGTGTACTGCTAGTTATTCATTATACCGTGCTGTATAAAAGTAGCTAGTTAGTAGTAAATCGCACCACGTTATATGTCACGTACCTTGATTTCAGTGGTTTCACATAGATGAGTTTGTTCACTCTTTCAACAATTCCTGCAACTGACGCACACAACTGATCTCCCACTGTATATGTTCCATGTCCTCTGCATGGTATGAGATTGATATAACAATGTCATGTGAATTAATTATTAGGGACATCCCCATTACACTTCAGTGCACATGTGCATGCACACTCAAATACCTCATGTAGCCAGTATCAGTTGTTATGACATCTCCCGGTGCTACAAAATGCAGACCACTGTCTCTGCCAGATGTTTCTACTCGAGGTCTCTTGGCAGATTCCTCAAATAAGCCACTCATTGCTTCAAGTAAAGGTCAGAGGTCGAATATGAACTGTTCTATTTAGAAGAAATCTGTGAAAATTTTGAATAAAAGGGCTCCCATGGATTTCAGCAAATTCTCCGACAGTGATTTCCAGGTGAAGGACTGGGTGAATGGAGCGCTCAGAGCACATAGAGATACACAGACACCTATTGATGTAAGGAGAGACCTTGAGCATAGAGTGATGGGCGGGGTTTCCGGACAGCGTTAGTTTGCGGACAATTTGACAATTGTACTAGTCTTGCTAGTGATACACAAGTTTCAGTTAGTGATACACTTGTTTTGCTAGCCAGCCCCCACATATGTGTATCTTGTGCGAGATCTGGCTAACTAGAACTTTTACATTGTCATGTTGTCCGCAAACTAACGCTGTCTGGAAACCCCGCCCATTACTCTATTTGATTTCATAACCCAATGTGTACATGGGGAGTGTCTGTTCCTCTGTAGGTGCATGCTTCGACTCTGGTGATGAAGTTACAGCTGTTCATCCAAGAAGTGAATAATGCACTTGAAGAGACGAGCTTACAGATGGTACAGAATGTGCCCAGGTATGTTATTAATGCCAACAATCTGCACATTGTACAATACACATGTACACAGAACAGCTTGTTATATATTAAAGTTCAATGTGGCCATCTAGATAATCGTTGGTGAAAGATATGTGATTCTTTTGTAGGGTTCTTCGAGATGTGGAGGCTGTCAGACAAGAGGCCACTCTACTTAGAGAGCAGATGCAAATAGTCAAAGAAGATATAAAGAGGGTATGTACACATGACATGTATACGTACAGTAGTCCTGCAGATTATTTCACTGAATAATATAGTCATCAGAATGTTTGCTTGGTGTGTTCACGTTAGGTGGAGAGTGACACAGCTCAGTCTATGCGGACCCTAGTGGAGTTGGATGCCATCAAGAAAAGAATGATGGAGTCTCAAAGTGCCCTCCAAGAAGCTGACAACTGGACCACTCTCTCGGCTGATGTGGAGATCGTCTTTGCTACCCATGACATCCAAAAGGTACATGTGTGTGAGTGTGTGTACAATACCTACATTTACCACTTTTGTTTTTGACATTTTCTTTGCTGCTGGCATTGCAGATTGCAGAAAAACTTTCTGGAATGCAACAGAGTCTGGTAAGATGTTTACCGTACTGTGATCCTGTATGGTCAGTGAGTCTCGCGTGATTTCTCTTTCTCTCGATAGAACGTCCTTCATGACGTACCAGATTATGAAGAGAGGAAACGGTTTCTTGAGAGTCTCAAGAATCGTCTCGAGGCTCTTGTCTCTCCGAGGTTGATCACAGCCTTCAACGCTCACTCCCTGGAAGAAGCCAAGAGATATGTGGCCATTTTTACCGACATTGAGCGCTACCCTCAAGTCAGAAACTACTACACTGGATGCCACAAGGTACAGTCTAGTACTAGTAGAGTGATCTTTGCTTGATGGCTATTATTTTGAGTTTACAATAGTATTTATTTCTTGGTACCTAGACTTCCATTCAGCAGATGTGGTCCACCATCTACAGCCCAGCTAAGTCTTGTTTGGAATGCCTGTCCTCATTTTATGATGAACTGTTGGCAAAATGGCACTCTGAAGTTAGCAAAGCTTGTCATGTTACCAATTCACATTAACTTACTGTAGTAAAACTGACTGTGCTGTACCCCCCATAGAATGTCTGGTGTAACCAAGTGTTCTCAGATTCTATCCAACTCCTGTCCTCTCTATTCTGTCAATCATTGGAGGGGCTTTCCCCTTCGTTAGCCAAGTGCTTACACACTGCTGTCCTGGGAGATAAATCAAACACACAACCTCTTCTAATACTGCTAGAACTAAGACAAGTATGCCTGACTACATTTTGTCTTTAAGACAATGAAAAACTTGAACAACCCATTTTTTCTCCTTTTCCTCTTCAGACAGCTCAAAGGTTTGTGAAAGGACTGGAGAGAGCTGTGGGCGATGGCTCACCAGCTCACCTGTATCCTCTGGTGGAGACCATCCACTCTCCCTACTGTCAGCTGCTGGTCAAGTACCCCTCCATGGAGACTCAGGCACTGAGACACAAACTCCACAGTCTAGAACTAGTAGGTGGCTATTAAAAATATTAGTTTCACAGTCAGTATTGAGATTACTCATGTCTTTCTTTGTTTTGTTTTTTTCCCCTTTGTTTTTTTTTCCCTTCGATCTCCTCCAAGTCTTTTTCAGGAGGTGTGGAAGAGAGTGTTGCTCTAGTGGCTGAATCAGTGCCTAAAGTGTTCAGCTACTGCTCTGAAAGTTTGGACCATTGTCTACAGCTCACTGAAGGCTGGGGGCTGAATGGAATAGTCAAAGCTTTTGAGGTAAGACTGTTTCAATGTCGGGCATGTGGAAAATCAACAATGGTTGCCATCTTTGTTTGATCCTTAAACTATAAGTAGACAGACAATAGCAGATACAATGTATTTCAGACTGCCTATGATTACTAGAAACTTTTTCTCTTCTGTTTCCTTCCCAACTAAACGACAGAGTGTGTTCTCTCAATATTTGTCCAAACTCTCCTCATGTGTGCATCAATTGAGAAGGGGGTGTGGTTTGGATACGGAGGCCGTGAGTGAGGGTGACGAGTGGACAAATCTACAACATGCATTCCGACTCATCCAGTGTTGTGGTCAGTGGTGTGTGTGTGTGTGGGTCACATGTAGGTCATGATTTATTTTCATCTGTTAACTTTTTAGGTGAATTGTTGCTGCGAACTTTGACCTTAAGCTCTCAAGTTTGTTCAGCTGTTGTCTCATGTACGTCCAAACTACGCACACCAGCCAATGACCACACCCCCTTTGGTTGCTATGACTACCTCTCTGTGTATCATCCCGAGGAACACACTGCCGTTGTGGAGTTGCTAACCACCATTGAAAATGGTCACATGAGCATCACATGACACAATTCGTACGTTGAATAAGCTGTGTATGATCATCCACAGGTGGAGAAGAGTATCCATTGTTTGCCAAGTCGGCCAATCTCATGGACTCCTTGAATGAACATGTGCACAAGTTTGCGTTTGATATTCTCTTTTCTCGTCTAAAACTGAAGCTCTCTCATGTACCCCAACTCAAGGTGAGAGAGCATGTGACTGCTATAGTAGTCTCCCTCTCCCTCTCCCTCTGTGTGTGTGTGTGTGTGTGTCAAGGCCGGTGAAAGTTGCTAGCTCTGTCTCTAACTCTGTACCTTGATTGCCACGGTCAAACAGGTTTGGGAAACTGGTGTGACTAGTCCGATTGAAAGCCCACGGGCTATCACGGATGACCTTCCATCCTTTTCTCTCTCACCTCTTCCCTATATTACTGAGGTAAATTGTGTGCATGTTTTGCACAAGTAACAAAGCCCCTGATATTAGCAACAATTAATGGTAGCAATTCTAAATAATGCCCACCCAGATTGGAGACTATCTGTTGACACTACCTCAACAGTTGGAACCATTCACATCTCAAGATAATCCTGCACTTGTACATGCTCTAAAACACGGCCAGTTACCGTTCCCTAATCCTTCAAGTGAAGGTAAGTGTACCCTTACTGTTGAGTTGGCCCATGGGCTTCTATACGTATATTAAGCTATCTTGAATTATCCATATCCATGCAGTATTAGATTCATCTGCTGGTGATGAAGAGGGGCATCCCTCTGACGAATGGCTGGGTGCTGTTGCCAGAGGTACCATGGAAACATACGTGGACAACATCCTCCTTATTCCATCTCTCTCTCTTCCTGCGTCTCATCAACTAGTCACGGATATCTGTACGTCCATTGTGAATTATTGTACCACCCTATCAGCCACTCTCTCTCTCTCTCTCTCTCTCTCTCTCTCTCTCTCTCTCTCTCTCTCCTTGTTTCTCTCCAGCATACCTATGCAATGTGTTGGCTGCACTTGGACAGAACCCAAGCTCTCGTTTAACACAACTAGAAACACTTCTCAAAGCTGACCAAGAAGAGTGAGTGGGAGGGAAAAAAATCACAAAATACATAATCATGGATAGAACAAAAAATACATTCATGCCTTTTTTTTTCCCTCTCTTTTTCACTCTGACAGGTTCTTAGACTATGAAAATGATAGAAATGTTTCGGGACAGTTGTATCAGAGAGTTTCCAAGCTGAGAACATGGTAGGGGATGTGCTCTGCTATTACAAAATTTAATGTTCTGTGACTAGGTATATTGAAATAAATAATCTTATTTGTGAATCAGATTCAAAATACAATCATGTGACAGTCACATGACTGCCTATTTCTTGTACTTTTTCCTGTGTTTGATATTTTTAAGTCTCTTTGTTCCACTCGTAAACTTGTTCTGAAGCTCCACATACTTTTTCTTGTGATACTTTCGAAAATCCTCATTTGCAAGCAATTCATCGACCAATGTCTGCTTCTGTTGTCGCCGTGGGATACGACCAGAGTAGAAATCAGTTGGACCTCCAACTACACGTCCAACCTTTAAGAGACAGTTTAAAAAAAAAAAATCAAGTATAGTCTGAAAATAGTTGGACTGTACATGGTCCCTATTGTGTGCATGTTATGTGTGTTACCTGGAAATATCTTGGTAATTGTTTGGAGTCGTTGGCTTTGTAGTGACGTGAAGGATCAAGTGCATTTCTCATTCTTAACAGTTTCAAGTCATTCTTCAACTCTGGGGTGATTTCGGTGGCAGGCATGTCAAACCACGAAGCACCAGCAGACTTCTTATGCTCTGACTATAACATAATTTTTACATAATTATTCAATAGTAGGTTAAAAAAATGTGTGTGCATCAACAAATCACATCACAGAAGTTAAACACAGCCTACCTTCTTCAACTTCTGCCGAGCCAATTTTGATTGATAGATTAGAGGGGCTGTCTCTCTCTTTTCCAAATCTGGTGGAAGTACGCTCCTCTTCATTAGTTCCTTATCGGGATCGTCACGACGATCAATCGTAGTACCCCTAGTGCTACCAGCACCACCCATCATAACACTGTCAAAATCAAAGTACATCTCTTCCTCAATATCTGGCTGGAGAGAGGAGGCAAATCTTCCTGTAACCGCTGGTAACAGTGACAGGGAAGATGTTAAAGTACTCCCAGTGGACTTGGAGTCCAAAAGGAGTAAGTCTTCACTAACACCATTATCCACAGGTCCTTCTTGCTCAGTTCTTTTTGTTTCCTGTTCTTCATTGTCGTTGCTAAAGCTATCAGAAATTTCTTCTACTTCTTCTTCCTCTTCTGCTGATTCTGATGACTCTGAGTGTTCTGTGCTGTGCCCAGATTCTTCACTAATCTCTTCGCTGGGTTCTGGAGACTGTTCAGGTGGTGAGGGAAGACTTATTGCCTTGTCTTTCGGTTGTGTTTCAAGCTCTGGTGGTTCTTGGTCTTTATTAGCTGCTGCAGCAGCTGCAAGCTCAGCTTCTAACCTCGCTTTCTGTCTGGTTCTCATCTCAGTCTTGCTTCTGCCACGTGGGTTACCCGTTTGGACGAAAGGGGTGTGGTCAATTCTTGCTGACGTGTTATGGTGGGCTTTAAATAGAACTGTCGGTGAACAAAGGGAAAAAAAAAAGAAAAAAATCAACGAAGTGATGGCATTGCTGACTCTTGTTGCCAGAGCAAGTGATGGGCTACCCCTGTCTGCATCAATTCTTGATGATGAGGTAGGTAACTGATAAATATGGATTTCCCTTTTATACCTTTTGTATGCACAATTTGTTCTCAACCATACAGTCAGGTAGAAACTTTGCAGACTTCCAAACAAAAGCCAAGCAAATTTTTCGCAAACTTTCGGATCAATCTCCTAGAAGATGTACTATTCAAAGTGATCCACTTGTGTTTCAGTGAGTAATCTATTACATTATGGTTGTATGTCATGCTATCAAGCTGCCTATTCAGTTATGGTGTCTATAAATTACTGTGTTTTTTTGTTTCAAACTCTCTATCCCTACAGCTATATTCTAGAGGAAGGTATCTGCTACTTAGCATTGTGTGATCCTTCCTACCCATCTCAACTAGCCTTCAGCTTCCTGGAGAATCTCCACACAGAATTCAGTGAACAGCACGGCCATGATGTACACAAGGCACAGAGGCCTTACCATTTCATAGAGTTTGGTAAGAATCAAATATACAGCTACACTGAACAAACAAATTATATGCTTATGTAGGAAACTGGTGCTTACAATATGTGGTTTGATTGTCTATATAGGTGGCACATAATATTATACATGTTACATTGTTTACCTCATGTGGAGTTGGGGTACTGAATATGCATCTGCAGCAGTGAAATGTAGTGTTTACTTGCTTAGTGTCTGCACTTGACTTGTTTGTTTTAACTTCCTCCTCTGAAACTGTGGTGAAACCTGTGTTGTGTAGGTGCCCAGATCAACAACATCAAGAAGAACTATCTTGAATCTCAGTCTAGACGTACCAATCGTCTCAAGGGCCTGGGGGAGGAGTTACAAGGTGTACAGAAAGTGATGTTTGAGAACATAGATGCTGTCCTCCAGAGAGGAGAGCTCATAACAGGTCAGCAAGTCAATGCAAAGGTGGATTGTCTCATGATTTTCAACACATTTAATGCATGCACAATGGTCGTACAGTACGTACTAGACTTGTAAAGAGTATGTTTCGCCAAGAGCTGTCATTGGTTGGTGTCTTTAATGAGCATTCTAGTTGGTATGGTCACTGGTGTCGTTGCCATGCCTTTCCCACTTCCTCGTTTTCTTTGGGTTGTTTATTATTATAGTGCAGAGAAGACCTGTTTTACGTGGCCCTACGCATACTGTCTTGTAGTTTGTGTCTAGGCTAATTTGTCAAAATGCATACCATAGTTGAGTATCTGTCCACTCTGATAGTGCCATTATCACTGCCACATAAAGTGGTAGTACTAGTGATTGTGTTGTCTCTGATGATTTGAACGTTGTGTCGCAAAAGACTACACAAGTGAAATGTTCTCCCCTCAAATGCACATCCACACAACACCACTCTCCACAGAACTAGGCAACAAAGCCAGTCTGCTGGCCAATCAGTCACAGATCTACAGGAAGGAGGCTCGCTACCTCAACCTTCGATCCTCCCTTGCTGCCAAAATTGCCATAGTTGTTGTCATATTTCTCCTTCTCATTTTCCTCAGATATTGGTTATTCTAGAAACTGAAATTCTTATTATTAATAACCAAGTGTCTAGTGATCCGATTTATGATACCATAATTTTTTTTCTTCAACATAAAATTTTACTATTAACACTGTCATGTATTCATGGATGTGTGTGACTGATGTAAGGCAAGCTGGGGGAGGGGAGGGGAGGGGGGCAAATTCACATAATTATGGGGCAACTCTGAGGACAATCGAATCATACTGAAAATTCATTGCTAGATCCATCAGGCATGTGAAGTTTTGCAATCACCTCAATGTTCTGTGAGTGAAGATTTTCTCCCCAGTCTTCAGTGACTTCATTGAGAAGGCCAGAGTCTCCACTGTGTCCAAAGACAAACACACAAAGCCAAAAAAAAAAAAAGAAGTAATAGTGATGATATGAATGCATGCAAGGTATAGCCACCATACATACAGTAATAGGGGTATGGATAAAATGTCATTATTAGATTTTTTTTAAATATAACTTTGCAAAACATGTATACTTGTAACTTTGCAACATGTACACTTGTACTTGGCAACATGTGGAATAAGGCTATTCTTCAACTTCACTGATCCATTATAAATTATTGTGCATAACTCACAGTGAGGGAAGGAGCCTCGTTTGGTGATCACTTTGAGGCATGAGACGAGGAAATGGATGCATTTTGAGAATTCTGATTCTATTTTCTCCGCCTGTGAGTGGCTGAAGTGCTCCACACCTCCCTCCTCCCATTTCTCTCTAAACTGGAGAGCAAGACCCAAGACACTCATGATGGCATCCTTCACCATTGATGCCTGCAGAGAACAGTTAAATCCTTCTCATATATATAGGAAGAAAATAACAAAATAGCGTACGCCTATGCTAAATCCTTCCCATATAATATAATATAGGAGGAAAATGTTTACCTCTACGCTAAATCCCTCCTATATATAATATACATATATATATATATATATACATTATGTGGGTGGGGTTTTAACGTTGGGGTACACTGAGATTTTGGCCAGCCTGCCTATATATGGGTGGGAAAGGTCTAATAGTGTAATTTTGTACAAACCCCATTTTTCGATGCACATACTTTTTTGTTGAGTAGGCATCTGTCGTGTATTGTCTGAGTGAAGTTCATGTGAAGGGAAATGACACTGTCCAGATCTTCAGCTTCTGAGACACTCTCTTGGAACTCCAGCCCCACACTGTGCAGAATCTAACCAGCCAGCAAACAGTACATGGTGGACAGTTTGGTGGAGTGGATAGGTTGATACGTATAATTATATTATGGCAAGCTGGAAATGTGCCTGAGAATTAGAAGGACATTCTTACTCGAGTTGCTAGGTAGTCGTTTAGGTTGTTGACAAAATGGAGAAGTTTGGCTCTCAACAGATGAAGCAGATGCAACTTTCTTGCCATCTCTTTGGAGAGGCTCGCCAACACACACGCTGAGCATTGAAGACAAAGGCGAGTACAATACTTTTAAAAAAAAACTTCAACAAACCTAAGTTGATGCAAACAAACCTCGTGTTCTAATTCCGTCCAGACTCCATTTGGCCCATCTCACTTGGAGCAGGAGTTGGAAGATCTTGTTGTAGGTGGCCATTACTGGTTCACTGAATACGATGTCCAGAGGCCACGGTAGGTCGTAGCGAAGAGAGAGGGAGGAGACAGTGTGTTGTGGAGAGGGGAGCTCAATGCTTAAACTGTGGATGTGTGGATGTGTGGAGGTGTGGAGGTGTGGAGGTGTGGAGGTGTGGATGTGTGGATGTGTGGATATGTGAAATATGTAATGTACATAATGTATACACAACACAGTGTCCCAGATAGCTCAGAAATACTAAATGTAAGGTAACATTTGGGGGAGATGCCTGGGAACAAGGTTAGGCCTTCCCCCAGTACAAGCAGGAAGGTCTTGAAATATATTTTTTTTACCTCTTTTCAAGATTGTTGCAGTCTTCATTGTGACCTAGAGTGGCTTGCAACGATTCGTGCAACACAGCATTCAGATAGGAGGCTTCATCCCAAGTCTCATTGTCCTGAATCTGCATGATGTAATACACAGGAATAGTGCAACCATGTTAATTGGTAATCAAGATAGGGGATTTACCCTTTGGAAGATATCTGAAGTGATGTAATGAATGGTTGGTCCCGCCTCCATGAGGAAGAACATTCGGACAGTCTTAAAATGCTCTGTTAATTTGAACTTTGACCTCAACAGATCCAGAAGTACATTTGATGCCTGATACACAATTATCAGAAAAAAGAAAAATAGTTGAAAGTTGATTTTTGCCAAAAGAGAACACACAATAATAGCATGGAGATGACCAACCTACATATTCTAGCGTACCTTGTGGTATCTCTGGTGCACCAAGGGAGAGAGGGCTCTCTGTGATAGCAAGGAGAGGGGGGCTGGTGACACACGGTCAGACAGCAAGGCAGCCATGGCACACCATTCTTGTCTTGATGAACTATATTATAAGAGAAGAGAAACTGAAAATTCCACCATCACTAGTTTCTTTGTGTGTAAGTTATGTGCGAGTTATAACTTCGTGCATAACTCACACATGAAGTTATAACATAACTTTGTGTGTGAGTTATAACTTTGTGTGTGTATATTATAGTTAAAACTCATGGCTTGGCATAAACCATAAGGATGGGACACTGGGAACGAGGCTATCATTTAGCCAGCATTATCAGTACGTATGGAACTATCTATTTTCACTCACTGTAAGCAGCTGGTTGGGTTAGCTTGGACTGCACAGTAAGATGTGAAGTAGTGTCTCATCAACGGATCACTGCTGTAGTACCACACCTCCTTAACGAGGGGGAACCCCTTCTCATTATCACCACCATCACAAGGAGGTGTGGCATCACCACCAGCAGACGAGGGTGATCCTAGATCACATCCTGATTCAACCGAAGTGTTTGTCAGCTCAGATTTAAGAGACTGAAGGAACTCCTTGTAAAGAACACTTGGGGGAGTGGTACTGGACACACCCCCTTCAGTCATCTCAAGCTGTATATACGATGAAGCACAAACAGAAAGATAAAAGTATAGTGAAGTTATCAATACAAGATGGGGAGTTTGTGTGAAAATCTAAATCCGTACCTTTTCAATACTTTCAATGAGGTTCATTGATTTACCGGCTAGTAGAATCTGAAAATAAAACGCCAATTGAGAGTGATTGGTGGTTTCAACAAGATAGTATTGGTGAAGCTGCTGATACAAGGATTAAAATTGTAGAGACTTGCTTTTTCTAAGTCCGACTGTTGAAGGAAGACGGGCATGGTATTCTCCCTGAGAGTGTAGCCTCTGTCCCAATGGTGAGGGCTTTTCAATGCAGCATTGTCTCTACCAAAACAGTGTGTGCGCACACACACACATACACACACACACACACACACACACACACACACACACACACACACAACCACACACACACACACACACACACAGAAACAAAACCAAAAAAACAAACAACATAGTAATACTAAGAGAATCAATGATGGCTCCTTCCCTGTACCTTTGTATGCAGAACTCATTGAAATTGTCGTCAAGGCAACCACATGTCACCCACTTCTCCAAGATGGCCATATATGGTCGTATTGTCATAATCCAAAGACCAAAGAGCATGTGTAGCAATTCACTTCCCAGTTCACCCAACGTATCACAGTGCTCTACCGCAGTCCACAGAGCATTGAGCAAACTAGACGAGCACTGCATGAAGAAGAAAAGAGAGAGCGTGTGTGTGAGTGCTTTACCTATTATACAACTCAAATATAGGTAAGGAGTCATCAAAGTAAAAAATAAATAAATAAATAAATAAAATTTTAAAAAATCTGGTTAACTCGATAGATCTAGACTAGAATCCATTCTGACCTGATAAGCAGGAGGTTGCTCCTCTCCTTTGTATAGCTGAAGGACTCCTCGATCAAAAACCTCATAAAGTCCACCAATCTTTCTCGAGACAGGGTTCAACTCGGCAGCCAGACTCAACAGGGTCACCAACTTTTCTACAAAAGATGACACAACTTGAAGCACCACGTACAATATCCTTCAGCCCACTCACTCTGCTCAACGATGCACTTTTCAATCTCTTTCAGTGGGGTTGCTAAAACCTCCAGGCAGTGATGAAGAGCATTAGCAAATGCCTCGTACGTTTGACATCTATGAAAGATGTCTCCCACTCTATCAAATTGAGAAGGAGTCGTAAGAGACTCGGAAATGTTCCTAGTGAAGCTCCTGAGCTGGTAGAACATGGTGGCTATTCTTGCAAACTGTTCCAGCTGCTTCTGCAAAGAGAGCTGTTAAAAAAAGGAAAAAAGAGTGAGCTTACTGAAAGAGTAAATTTTGAAATCAGTCCGTCCACAGGGAAAGGAAGAGAGTGTCGAATGTACTATTGGTTCATCACATTTTAATACTCACTGGAGTTAGGTGCAATACTTGTACTCCTCTTCTTACAGAGAATTTCTTAGTGGAAGTATCAAACATATAGAGGAAGCTCTTCTCAGCCCCCAGTAGCACCCTAATGCATGACAAATATACATCTATCAATGCACAATGTGATCACTTTAAAGCTATAAATACCTTACCACAGTGTTTCCCGAACAACTTGTGTTTCGGTAAGTGTGATGGGATCAGGAGGAGGGAAGAAAAATGGATCAGACTCATTCTGGTGATGATGATACACCTTCCTGACAACACATTCAGTCAAAATACTGACATGAGGAACATATATATACATTCGTACATACAGTGCTATACAATGATTTGGTGGGTCTGCACCCTCTTTGTCTTTTGCACATGCCGAAGAAAAGAAGGATCTAGCTCAAAAGATTAGGCAAACACTCTCACACACAAACACTCCCTCCCTCCCTCACCACATGTTAGCCATGCTGCAGGCATGGTGAGCTGAATGAGACCGAGGTGTGGCCAGTGTGTTCAAATCGACCTGGTAGTCAGGGTTATTTACGTCCCAGTACGGGGTCACCAAACACTCGAGGAGCACAGCTTTGGAATGGGACTCAGTGGAGGGGAATCCCCCCTCCTCGTCTAGCAGTTCTTCACCCACGGCAGAATCGTCCAGCTCTGGCTTGGAGACAACAGACCTTGATGACTCTGATTGACCATCATCAGACCACTGTGAAGGTACAAGAGAGATAGCCACTACGAAACTTTGGTGTTGTTCTTTTTTTGCTTAGTTACATATGTGAATTTCTTAATGATGATGTGTATCCATACTTTTCTAATTACTCACATAATTTTTTCAATATTTCTTATTACCTCACTATCACTGTCTTTGTAAAGAGCATATTCTATACCCTCCATTAGGTAGCTGGTCCAGTCAAAGTCATCTTCAACCACTAGAAGAAAAGAGAGAACATACACACACATTAGTGTAGCTGGTAGTATCCCATAGCAACAGTGTTCACACACCATGGGGTGGAGGTGTGGCAGGTGTTGGGTGGTAGTCAGCGTTCACTGGTGATTCAGAGAGACAGAGGAGAAACAGGAGGGTTCCATAGTGAGCATCGGACTTGGGGTAGCTCCTCTCCAACGTGGAATCAAGGAACTGCTTGGAGAGCTGCTCCAATGCAGTTGCCTTCTCCGGTTTACAATGGATGTGAAACTTTTCACAGAGTCTGTGTATAAGTGTATATTCATGAATGCACATGTGATACATAATATCTACTTATGCATACATACCCAGTAATGTGTCTGGTAACATTGAGGTCATTCACATCAAGGTAGCGATGAAACCTGAAGTTGGACTTGGCAAATTCAAAACACAACTTGAAATTTTCTTCCTCTGGCTACAGGAAGAACAGTATGCGTGGAAATAAATAAATCATAAATTATACTACTCCTTAGTCCTCACCTCAAATCCAGTAATGACTTGTATAAGCTGCCTGGTGAGTATTCTTTGTTCTTTTGTGAAGACCGCCATAATTTTGATTTTGCTAAGCTGTGAACTTTGACCTTCGACTCGACCATTTACCAACTCTGAACTCACATGGCATACATGTTCTGCAGACACGTTTTGAAGGTGTTTTATAAGTCTCCCAAGAAACTGAACTGTATCAGTAAGTTGTTTATTTAATCCTTGTATATCTGGTGACGAGTTTTTTTACCTTTTCTTCCTCCAGAATATTCCACCTCACTGCAAAATGTAGCTAAATTCTCTCAAGAACAACCAGACACAGTGCTAACCGTGAATGAAGGTACTAGCTATTGTTCACATTTCTTAGTCCCTAGTCATTCCCATGTATATCTAAAGAGTGTGACTGTGCTAGATGCATATTTCACTAGAGTGGCTTGTATATCCTCCATGGATCCATTCCCTTAGGTTCTGGTATCATCAATCCGTTACAAACACCGGATCTCGAGTCCATTCTTCCACCACATTTCGACCCTCTTTCAGAACCTGACTTTTTCGGCATCTCTGAAATGGTCAGCTTACGACAACTCCTGAACACTCGTGTACACCTCGGTCACAGTGCTGGCATGTGGAACCCACTGATGAAGCCTTACATCTATGGTCTGCGATCGGGAATGCACATTATCGATCTGGACGAGACTGCAAAGCACCTTCGCCTGGCTCTCAATGTGACCGCACACATTGCCTATAGAGACGGTATCATATTGTTTGTGAACGAACGTTCGCAGTTTCAGGCCCTCAATCAACTTACGGCAACAGATTGTGGGGCATATTTTGTATCCAAGTGGCGAGGTGGGACGTTGACTAATTCTTACATGCTTCTCAAGACGCTTTGTCTGCCCGATTTGATCATCTTTCTGAGTGTCCCAAAGAATAAGACAGCCATCAAGGAGGCAGCGATGTGTAATATACCTTCTATTGGGATCGTGGATACCGACTGTAATCCCAATCTCATCATGTATCCGGTGCCTGGCAACGACGACACACCTACTGCTGTGAAGCTCTACTATAAACTCTTTGGTGGTGTTATCACAAAGGCAAAACAGATGAAGAAGGAGTCTGAAGCTCAAGAGAACCAAGCAACTAAAAATGATAGTTTGAATGTTGAAACCAATACATAATGTTAAAAAAAAAAAAGAAAAATGCAAGGAAAAAAGAAGATGATTACATTGCGCATGTAGTCCAGTGCGCATGGAGGGAATGTCCCTAAAACACGTGGTTGGTTGTTCCAAATAAAGCCCAACTAGTAATGATAAAAAATCCTGCATGATGGGGAGTTCTGGCCTTTCTAAGAAGCCTAAAAAGCAATCGAAACCTGTATATAGGCGAGTAAAGAACACTTCTTCAAGGAAGGAGAGACGAAAGACCCAAAGAGCTGCCAAAAAGAGAAAAAATGCAGCCTACTTTTCCAGAAAGAGAGCTCCTGTTCAGTTAGACACCTCTGACTCCGTTGAGTCGAAACAAAAAACGCATACAAAAGTAGTTCAGGTAGCAGCACAACCTGATGAAGTGCAAAACAAGCCTACAAAGAAGATAAAGCACCTGGAGTCACCTGATGTTTCGAGAAAGTCTTCACTACTTGCAGCTAATATAAAAGAAGACAAAGAGATTGCAAGACTCGAAAAACTTTTGAAAATAAAGAAAAAGAAGAAGTTGCCATCATCATTTAACCAAGAAGGCCTGGATTGTATCCATTGTATAGAAAATGTGTTTATTTGAGCTTTTATTCATTATATTTCAGTCGACTTGACTCAGTACTAAACAGATTTACTCGACCTGTCCAGCAAGGAGAGCAGTGAGTGGAACTTGTCTGAAGATGAAAATAGTATGTCCTTGTGATCATGCATGTCAATTTCACTCATTGGTACATGTTATTTTGAATGTTCTGCAGTGATGGTGGATGACCAGAGCTCTTCTGAGAAGATGATTACATTGCGCATGTAGTCCAGTGCGCATGGAGGGAATGTCCCTAAAACACGTGGTTGGTTGTTCCAAATAAAGCCCAACTAGTAATGATAAAAAATCCTGCATGATGGGGAGTTCTGGCCTTTCTAAGAAGCCTAAAAAGCAATCGAAACCTGTATATAGGCGAGTAAAGAACACTTCTTCAAGGAAGGAGAGACGAAAGACCCAAAGAGCTGCCAAAAAGAGAAAAAATGCAGCCTACTTTTCCAGAAAGAGAGCTCCTGTTCAGTTAGACACCTCTGACTCCGTTGAGTCGAAACAAAAAACGCATACAAAAGTAGTTCAGGTAGCAGCACAACCTGATGAAGTGCAAAACAAGCCTACAAAGAAGATAAAGCACCTGGAGTCACCTGATGTTTCGAGAAAGTCTTCACTACTTGCAGCTAATATAAAAGAAGACAAAGAGATTGCAAGACTCGAAAAACTTTTGAAAATAAAGAAAAAGAAGAAGTTGCCATCATCATTTAACCAAGAAGGCCTGGATTGTATCCATTGTATAGAAAATGTGTTTATTTGAGCTTTTATTCATTATATTTCAGTCGACTTGACTCAGTACTAAACAGATTTACTCGACCTGTCCAGCAAGGAGAGCAGTGAGTGGAACTTGTCTGAAGATGAAAATAGTATGTCCTTGTGATCATGCATGTCAATTTCACTCATTGGTACATGTTATTTTGAATGTTCTGCAGTGATGGTGGATGACCAGAGCTCTTCTGAACCTGAGGAAACAGCTACTGTGGTTTCTAGATCTCGAAATGCTATCAAGAGGAGCACTAAGGTCAGTTCTTCTAAGCAAACATCAGGAGGCAATGTTGAAGGACCACAAACCGTTCCAAAACGAAGCATCATCAAGACCAACACAAACAAAGTACACTTGGCTACACCATCAAAGAGTGTTAGATTCAGCACTGAAGACTTTGGTAGTAGTGATGATGATACAACCTCTGATGAAGCAGAACAAGATTCATTCAGTCAGGACTATCAAAATGTTTCAAATGAAGAGGAAGAAATGGACTCACTCAGTGATGATGGTGGTTCAGACAGTGAGGGTGAGGGTGAGGGCGAAGATGATAGTGTGAGCTTTGAACACAGCGATGGCTATGAATCAACTGACTCCTCATCCAATGAGAGTCTTGGAGAGAGTGACGGAGGTGAAATGGATGAAGACAAAGGTGTTGCCGATGAAGTATCAACTGCTACCTCCAGTAAATATGTCCCCCCACATTTGAGAACTGAAGCAAAGAGTTCGAGAAATCTTGAAAGATTAACGAAGAGAGTTCAAGGACTTGTAAACAGGTAAAAACTTTGCCACTGTATCACTCCTGTAGCACAAATTATGAATTTTCCATGTTTGAATTGTCTTGTGGCAGATTGAGTGAATCGAACATGAAGTCCATATCAAGTGAATTAGAGCAGCTTTATCTCCAGAACAGTAGGAATGGTGAGCATCAGCTGCAGCTGGAATAATAAAATCACATCCTCATCATAATACATGCAGACATGAACACCACATTGACTGAGGTACTCATGAAGGCCTGTGTCACACCTATGTTGCTCGCAGACCGTTTTGCCTTGGAGCATACAATGTTGGTAGCCATTTTGCACTCAAATGTTGGACCAGAAATAGGTCAGTTGGTAGTCCAGTCATAAAATGTGATCAGATGTTGTCATGGAAAATGTGCAGGCGCCCATGTTGTACAGTCGTTGGCTATCAAACTGGATGAGTTACTTAGAGATGGTCAAAACTATGGCAGGGGGAAAGAGTGCGACTGTGTTGTGCTACTTCTAGCACATCTCTACAACTATCGCGTAAGTATCCATGCATGCAAAGAACACTAAAAGATATAAAGTAAGCTCTGGATGCTCAGAAAAAATTACAGAATGAGTTCTGTAAGTTGGTTTGAGCTTTATTGGTCAAACCTAGCGGCAAATGCTAAATGAAGCAAAGTAGACCAGTAAGGTTGAATTAACTGAGTGTTTTAGATTGATGTGTGCATGAAGATCTCAGTTTGCACAGGCTTGCCCCACAATGTTTCATCTTGCTATAAATGGTATAAGTGACACTAGCAATATAAGGCAGTATGGTGTTGGTGTTTTAACTTCACAGGTGATCCATTGTTTACTGATCTATGATGTGATTCGCAAGTTAGTTGAATCATTCACTGAAAGAGATGTAGAGTTACTGTTGCTGTTGCTCAAGAGTAAGCAAGTCTCACCAAATGTTAAGATTCTGCAAAGCTTATGTGTAGCTCTCTTCAACAGATACTGGAATGGAAATCAGAAAAGATGATGCATCTTCATTGAAGGTATGTCAGTATGTGCACAATCACAGGGTATAATTTAGGCAAGAGAGAGAGAGAGAAAGAGAGCACTAGTTTTGATAACTGCAGGAAATCATTCTGCAAATTCAGTCCAAAGCTGCATCGTCATCCTTTACAGAGTCGTAAGTTACTGCACACATATAACCCATGAAATGATGTGCTTCTAAGTGGCCTGATATTGTATGCACATATTTCAGATCAAGAATGCGTTTCATGCTGGACACAATCTCTGCTCTCCGTACCAACAATGTTCGCAAGATTCCCAACTACGATCCATCACTTCAAGAGCACATGAAAAAACTTCTACAGAGAAGTGTCAGAACTACAGGTATAGGGCCACTAAAACATAGTGATTGTTGCTGGCATGCATTGGTTTTATGGTGCATGGTATCATAGGTTCCTTGGATGAGGGACAGCTGAAGATATCATGGAGTGACCTTTTGAATGCAGACAAACGTGGTGAGTTTACTAGAGCTTGGATATCTCTTTATTGCTGCTGTTCATTTGTGTGCTACTGATAGTATAACTCCACTGTAAACTCCCACATCTCTAGGCAGGTGGTGGATTGTTGGCTCGGCTTGGACTGGTAGAGACACTATTGACACACCAGCTAAAGCTAACAGAGCTGCTTCTCATCCATCTGCTGATTCGTGGGTGCTGGACCTAGCTAGAAAGCAACGTATGAACACAGACCTCAGAAAGAACATCTTCTGTGTTCTTATGACAAGCGAAGTACGTTCTTTATTTCACCAAACTTTTGCTAACGGAAAAGTAAGCACATACATGCATACATATATACATCTGTAGGACTATGCTGATGCATTTGAGAAGCTACTGAAGCTTGGTCTTAAGGAAGTGCAGGAAAGAGAAGTGGTACATGTGTTGGTGGATTGCTGCCTGCAGGAACGGACGTACAATCAGTATTATGCTTTCCTGGCACAAAAGTTGTGTGAATTCAAGCGAAGCCACCAAGTTACCTTTCAGTATGCACTGTGGGATAGGTTCAAATCACTCGGTACACTGTCAGCTGCCAATCGCTCGAATCTCGCCAAAATGACGTCTCACCTCATTTCAAATAAAGCACTTTCCCTTGCAGTGCTTAGGGTCAGTCATTTCATTGCACATGGCAGGTTTGAGATTTGAAGAAAAATAATGTGTGCTTTTTATTCCAAACAGGTAGCTGAATTTGGGAAGCTGGATAAAGTAGGTGTAAGATTTTACAAGAGGCTCCTTTCCTCGCTGCTTCTTGACAACAGTGAGGAAGTAGTTAGTTCGATATTCTCTCGTGTGGCCCCCCTGCCTCATCTGAAGTCTCTTCGTGATGAACTACTAGTGTTCATGAAACACTTCCTCACCACCACCACCACCACCACCACCACCAGCGGTGTTAAGTCTGGTAGTGGCGTGGACATTGGTGAGAGGATTAGAACAGCTGAGAGGGCTATGAAAACTGAAGGCCACCTCTTTTAGCACGACTGTGTAGTGTTTTCATTATGTATACCTAAAATTTGAGATACTTTAGCATTCAGCAGACACTAACAAACTCATGAAAATGTAATACACACAAGTGTGACGTGATGCTTGACATAATTCGTAAGATGGTTTGTGCGTGGTACTACTGTGCTCCTAAAGTTGTTCTTCGTCTGTCACTCCCTTCCTACAAGTTCTTATTATCCATTCGTGTTCATCAATGTCTGCATTTCTAAGGAATTTGTTCTCGTATGTGTAGACCACTCTGTTCTCAGGGTTGTAGAGGCCATCCCCACAATCATACCATCCTAAGGGGATGTCTGGCAAGGGCTCTTTATCTGTCAACTGAGTACGACCTACAGCAAGCAAGCAAGCAAAATGTTGTCTCATTGTGCTCTTTACTTTCTTCTCATGGTCTTTTTATAGACAAGATTTTCTTGGTGAACTATTGGTATAGTCTTGTATATAATGTACACAGTGGTTGTAGTAATTTTGGAGATGCAAACATGGTTTCTATAGCTACTGATTCAGAGATACAACCAAGGAGTCTAAGGACAAACCTCAGTTGAGGTCAATGAATCTACCTGCTGGTTTGATCCCATTGCATATCTCAGAGTAGAACCTCCTGTCTAATGGACTGCAGTACTCCCATTCATCCTCCTCATACTGCAGACCATCCTTGAATGTGTACTGACCACCACTACCACTTCCCACTGCATGGCCATTCTCCCAGGTTGCTTCAAATTGACCTCCATTAGTGAAATAGAGAATACCGTGGCCATGGAACCTTCGCGCGTGTGTGTGTGTGTGTGTGTGTGTGTGTGTGTGTGTGTGTGTGTGTGTGTGNTGTGTGTGTGTGTGTGTGTGTGTGTGTGTGTGTGTGTGTGTGTGTGTGTGTGTGTGTGTGTGTGTGTGTTATACTCTGAATTCATTCTAACTATGTGTACTAGGTATGCATATCATATAACTATTTTCTATGCACTCACATTCCATCTTTCATCTCTCCGATGTACTTGGTGCCAGTTGGGAACAAATACTCTCCTTTACCTTCCATCCTGTGTTGGGAATAAAGTTTATAAACATTGCATGTAAGCTTAGAGCACAATATCAACTTTAACGAGTGTACCTGCCATTTTTCACTAAACCAGAGTAACTGCTTCCAGTTGGATGTTGCAGTTCTGTTTCTTTCCCCTCCATCTTTGTGTAGTTGTTGCTTAGCAACAACAAGTGGGCCACGTGGTTTACCTAATTTAACGGAAAAAAATATTGAAATATTTTATGAAGAATCGTCACCCACTGTTTGTTTGTGATTGCCCTTCCTGTGTGTGAATCACTTGAAACTGAACCGTGCGATCGTAGCTGTTTCATTTCATCGAGATCATTCAAATTCTGACAACTGAAGATGTCGCTCAAGGACACTATTCTCCTGTGGAATAATGGTGTTGAAATGGCCATCAATGGTAGATATGAAGAAGCCATTGACACTTGGACAGAAATGCCAGAGCCAGGAGCAAGAATCTACTTTAGCATAGCATCAATGTTCATCAAACTAGGCAATCTGGAAGATGCCGAAAGGGTAAAAAGATACGATAGTGTGTGAAACAAATTCTGTACATGGTCATGTTATGATTGTTAATCAGCTATTTGGTAATGCCCGTCAGCCTATAGATAATGTATTGTCATGCTTCAGGGCTTGCCTGGAGATAGGATAGTTTATAAATTCTGACTTTAGAGTGAAAATGCAAACCATGGAAGTGTAAACACGTGCATTTAGAGTGTTAATGGGTACTAATGATCAATCATTTTGTTCATTGTACAGAATCTGGATATAGCTGTGAAAAAGGACCCCCACATGGCAATTGGGTTCTTTCAAAGAGGATGTGTACACCTGCAAAAGAAGAGGTCTGTTTGCAGTATGTTTAGCACTCGAGGTGCAAATATAGTGTATATAATATACCTCATGTGTGAATGTACAGTCATTCATTATGCAGTCCATGTTATGTTCAGCAATGGATATAGTCTATCGAGCTAGACCCTTTTCTCACCGCTGCCTAACGCCAGGGAGATGGTAGAAAAAAGGGTCTAGCTCGATAGACTACAATGGATACTACAACATGTTAATCTGGTGGTCCAATTGAAGCTTCATAGTTTTATCCACTTGCAATCCATTTAAGGTTGAAATGATCAAACCATAGGAAGGACATCTAGTCACACTATTCCCTTTGATGATGTTTGTTTCCCACTAATTGTGACCATTTATAGAAGGTCAGAATTAAGGGGCATTTCTGACCAACTGAACTTACCCTTCCAAACTACCGTAATTTGAGATATTTTCACATTGAAAATATTTCGTACTTTTAAATTTCGCGTGTTTAATTTTCGTACATGTGTAGCACCCGCATTAATATTGGTAATGGGTCATCAAAATTTCGAGTGTTTAATTTTCGCCCACGGCAACGCGTAAGAAAATTTCCCCAATGCGAATATGAGTCAAATTACGGTATAATCTGTGTGTGTGTGTGTGTGTGTGTGTGTGTGTGTGTGTTTGTGTGTGTGTGTGTGTGTGTGTGTGTGTGTGTGTGTGTGTGTGTGTGTGTATGTGACTTACTATTGTGTGTGTACCAATATGTTCAGGTACAATGAAGCAATGGCAGACTTTGACATAGCCATGAAGACATTTAGAGGGAATGCACTCATTGATTATAAGCAACTTGGATTACTGTACAAACTTTACGCTTGTGAGGTGAGTTACATTTATTGCTCCATGTTTAGGCGTTGACTCCTAACAGATTACCAAACAAGAACTACCTGCTCAACATACTAAGTCATTAAACAATTAGAAATAGAATTTGATTCCTTCAACTCCAAGTGCATGTTGATATCCATTGGGAATAACCCCACAATTACTCAGGTGATGTACAACCGTGCCAATGCTTACATGGCAATGGGGAGGACCAATGAAGCCAAGGATGAGCTTGAGAAGGCCAAGGAGCTCTCTGCAGTGACATCAGAGAATAGGCACAAGATTATCACTGATGCTTTGGAGAATGTCCGGGTAAGACCACCCAGTACATGCAGGATTATGAGACAACCTAAAGTGTTGTTATGCAGTACAATGTCATTAGTGTTCAAGTTGTCTTTCGTATTAAACGCTCGTCTCCTTATGTCACTTCAAAAGGTCCTTAACTCAACGCAGTTCTAGTGTAAATTTTTGAAATATGTTCCCACTGCACCCTGTCTATTAAGCACTTAAGTGCCGTGTCTTGATGTGATTACTCGTTTCATTTTTATAATACCACTGCTACATGATCTTTGTAAATTAGGCTGGCTCAAAATTCCTACCCTACAAGCTGCCCGACAAGGCCTTGGTGTTTCAGCCTCCTCGTTCCAAGACAGCTGTACTAAAGGACGTCAATTTTTTGGGAGAGGCCAAGGTTCTGTCTTCAGTGGTGGACAACGATAGCTACACTGGTTTTGTTGGAGTACAGGTGAGTGGTGTGACAAGTGTGTTATTGCGTGTTTGTGGGTAGTATTAATGCTGGACATGCAACGGTCGGACTAGTTTTGTGTGTGTATGTGACTGTGTAAGTTTGTCTCACTCTTGTTATAAGGAGACATAATACCTTTTGGCTGAATTTCAGTGTACATACCTCCACATTCCACTGCGACACACGCATAATATGTTTGACTCACATTCTTGTCCGATATTGAATTATTCTGTGATGTTTGTTGTTGTTTTCTGTACAAAATCCAGGATGCCAAGAGCCGTCAGAGATCCCCTAGTCCCCTGCCCAAACGACCTGTCTCTCCACAGCGGACAGACGTAGCAAGGCCTCCCAAGAAGCCCAATGTCCCCCCGCCCATGCCCAATATGAAGATACCGCGTCGTAACTCAAGCCTTCGTGAAGACGAGAAGCCGGGAAAGAGAAATGTGCAGGACTCGGATGAATTTAGGAAAGTTGTTGTACAACCGCCAGCTGGGAAACGTCCCCCGAAACCAGATGTGGCCCCTCCCCCTTTTCATCCCGACGGTAACGTTCGTAAGGGTCCCAAATCTCCAGTCAAGCCGAGTGATCTCAGAGGTCCACCAAAGAAGATCCGTCCAGCTAATGCTGTAAGTTTTTGGAATCTTTTTTTTTTCCTTTTTTAGTGAGTACTCTTCCTTTGTTGTACCATGTCATGACATTGTGGTAAGCCTCGAATTACCAGTGAAGGCTAATTAAACCTGTGTACTAGTAGAAAATATTTGTTTGTCCTGTTTTGTGGGTTCTTTGTAGTTTAGACAAGTTTATGTAATCGGTAAATCTTCTTTAAAAAAAAGTTGTGTTGGTGTGTGTAAATTGCTTTATACAGGGAATGATGACTATTAAAGTCCACTATACAACAACTCGCGCTTTGCGGCTGAACATGTCGACCAACTTTGCTCAACTTCAACAAGCCATCTGTAAGAAGTTCAACTGTCAGGAGTACAGTCTCACACTGTGGTCGAAGAAGAAGACAGGCGACCTCAGAGAGATAGTCGATGAGACTTCATTCAAGGAAGTCACTGCTACCTTAGAAGATGGTTTCAGGCTCACACTTTGGGCTTATGATAAACACGAGGTATCACACTTTATCAGATTATAATTTTATCCCTTGATTTTACATGCACATGTATACACATGTACGTACACATGCATGTTATCACCATGCATGCAGTCATCACCAGAAGTAGAAGACGAGGTACTGAAAGAAGTTGTTGCCATTTACGACTATAATGCCAACTTTGACGATGAGCTGAGTTTTAATGCCGGTGATGTAATTCAAGTTGTTGTTGACAGTAAGTGCATGCACAATTAATAAAGAATATCCGAAGTAAATCATGCCTTTTCTTTTTCCCCCTGTATAAATTATTATAGTTAATGACAGCTGGTATGAAGGCCGGTGTCTAAACAATACTGGGATCTTTCCAAAGTCTTATGTTAAAGATGTTTGACAAGAAACTCTATTTTAAACCTGTGCACAGTCCACCTGTTGAGGATTGTAGCTTTTAGCAAAATTCATTGCATCATGTTACTATCACTGTTGTTTTTAATTACGTCATAAATGAATGGCACCTGCACGTGTTTATTGTGTTAGTTTAGATAAGAGACCGTAACAACAAATACCTATGACTTGTTGAACATGAATACCTCACTTCGTTGCCGACAAAGAGTTGAAGAGTAAAGCTTAAAATAATAGAGTTTGTTGCAGTTTCTATATCGGCAGACGAACTCTTTGATTTGTTGGACGGATTTCTCGTTTAATAACTTGGCCAATTATTTTTGGAAAGAAAAGGTGAGGTGTGAGCGAGCGGCTGTAGCCTTCCTAAATTGGAGGTCAAGGTTTTACAAATTATGTAGTCTTTGAGTGTTACACGCACTGAAAAAAGGGGTTATTTTTAGCGTAGTAGTTGCAGCTTAAGTCTCGCTTTCAGCGGGTCGATATAACCTGGGCATGGTCTTTGTTTATGTGCAGGTCAAGGTACACAAATCCAAGAAATATGTCTGTAAAAGCCTTGAAAGATTACCAGAAGGTAATCTCACCTTCTGGCTCAGTGTGTAGCAACAACAATGCTGAGGATGACTTTCAGTATACAGCCTCACCGAAGCGAGGGCGCAAAGAGAGTGAGCAAAAGCGCAGGGTCCTCATGAACCAGTACTTTGATGAGTTGGTAATGTTGCTTTCAATGGTCAGTGAAAAGGACATCCCACGAAAGATGGACAAGGTGACCACACTTCGGGAGGCTGTAAATTGCATCCAAGTGTACTACGACTTGAGCAAAGCCACTGAAAAGGATAAGCCAACAAAGAGCACTCCTAAGCAACCAAAGGTTTCCAAGACCTCCCCTCAATCTACTACAAAAGTGGAACAGTGTCTGCTCGATCCAGGCCAGTTGCTTAACTTCTTTATCGATTCCTACGACATGTTTTTGGTAGTGGTATCAGATAGTGGGCGTATACTCTACTCGACCGAATTGATCACCTCGCTACTCGGTCACCTTCAAACGCGTCTGGTCGGTCAAAACATCTACGACTACATTCACGGTGACGACCACGACACAGTGCAGGGGCTCTTCGATACCTCACTCTACAGCGACAAAGTCCAGACCAAGAACAGTCCCATCATTGCCTATCCACCAAAGACATTTGATTGTCGTTTCCAACTCTACGGTGGAGAGACGGGCTGCTTTCCGCAATTCCTTCCCTTCTTGTGTCTCTCTTACTTGAGGGAGTGGAACCAAGCGTCCATCATTAGCAGGCGCAACTCGATGCCTCCAAGCCCCACTGGAGAAGACATACTTCCTCCCACACCCACTACAGAACAACACTCATGTCTGATCATTCTTGGGAAGTTACCAACAACATTCACGTTGATTGATCTCTCTGTTGGTACAAACGATGTCAACTTTGAGTTTGAGATGAGAATAACGTGCGAGGGTAGAATCATCGACCTTGACAGACACGCCACTCTCGTGTTCGGCTACATGGACCACGAAATCATCGGCTCCTCTTTCTTCGAGTACGTCGACCCGTATCACATCCTGGACGTGGGAGAGGGTCTCTCGAGCATCCTCTCCAGCGGTCTCGGCACCACCACTCCTTACAGGATCCTCACAAAGGGAGGGCGCTACGTGTGGCTCATCTCCAAAGGCTACCTCTCCTACGATCCGTGGAACAACAAGCCTGATCACATCCTGCTCATGAATCGCACGCTGGGTAGTGACCAGGTGTTGCCGGAGCATCGGTTCTTTCGCAGCCGGAAGCTTCTTCCCGATACAGATGGAAACGAGAAATACGAACCTACTCTCATCAAGGAAGAGAGTCACGTCCGCTCATCTACACAACAGCCATCCTCTATCAATCCACCGACAGCACAACCTGCAGGGGCTTCTCTCTCGGCAGATCCTTCTCAGTCCATCAACATCTCCCACCATCAACAGCAGCAGCAGCAGCAGCCCACACTGGTGGGCACATCTCTTAATTCACTCTCTAACGTATCCATGCCAGTCGAAATGCCACACAAACAACAACAACAACAACAACAACAACAACAATCTGCCGTGAATATGTCACTGGGAAGTCTCCAAGGTCTGCAGTTACCACCAGACATTTCTCTCCTCCTCTCTTCCGCTACCTCCCAGCCACAACCAACTTCCACCATCACCACACAATCAACAGCTGCTCAGTCGATTCAGGACATCCAGAAGCAGCTCGATCAAAAGAACCAAGAGCTCTTTGAACTTCAGAGGAAGCTCTTGGAGCAACAAATGCTCTTTGAGAAAGAGAGAAATCAGTTTTACATGGTCACCCAGCACGTAATGCGTTGTATTACTTCAGTGGGTAGTCCCGCCATCCCTGGTCAAATGGACATGTTGGTGAAGGCCTCGTCTTCGATGCCTTCCTCCTGTCCCACCACCCCTGCCGTATCTCACAATGTGCCCATCACTTGTTCTGACTTTGCTGGCGAAGGAATGACAAGCTGGTGCGATACGTTGGTCGAAAACTTTCCATCTCAACAACAGACCCACGTTGCTCAGCAACAATCTTGTACGACCAAATCCAACCCTCTCTCTCAACAATTACCCCTGTATAGTGTACAGTCTCAATCTCCAGAGTGCCTCCCTACCTACCACCATCCTTCACTGTCGATCCCTAACACAGTCTCTCTCACACCTGACAAGACTCTCTCTAGACAAACCGTCTCTGTGTCTGAAGCACCACATTTTCCTGTCGGCACTTTTCCCCCTCATGCACAGCAACACCAAACACCCTTCGGGAACAATATGGGAATGACTCAAATGTCTCAAGGTTTGTTCGGAGCCCAGCAGTCTCAACAACATAGTTTAGCAGCTCACAATGCAATGTACGAACAGCTTCAAAGCAACCCGCCACATTCTATGCAGTCGTCCTTACCGAGTATTCCTGAAAACCTAATTCCTACATCACAAACAAGGCCGCAAAATCTTACGGACATTCTTGGGATACACTTACCTTCATGTCATTCTTAATTTAATGTTGGAGTTCTATTTTTGTTATTGTCATATTATATGTGTATGCATTGTTTCTTTTTGTGTCGATATCATTATGTAAAATCTTATTTTTATCTGGTCATGTACTTTGCACTATATGTAAGTGATTGCACCCTCAAATATTTTTTCATTATGGTTATGTACAAAATAATACAATCTATGTTGATGTAATACTTTACAGCAGATCTAGGGATGATGTCATTTATACTAGGTGCGCAATAAATAGAGTGTATTTATCACAATTTGGGAAACTGACTACCCATGTCTAGGTCTCGAACCAGGTATTAAACGTATACTTGCTTAGCTACTAGCCAAGTATATATTTTATTTGCTATAATATTTACGTTTCAATTGTGCCCAGTTATTCGAGCACATGTCAGAGAGGTCAGAACAATCATTCCACTCTCACACCATCACTCTTCAGCTTCATGCCACGTCATGTCAAGGAGTCATCCATCAATGCTCTCCTCTGTTCACTGCTCCTCCTAGCCTACCCTGTGTGTTGCAAACAACACTGCTCCCTCTACGACCCTCCAGCTCCGGGCATTGTATGTCTGCGCAGCGGTGAAGTGACAAGAGCACTGACCAACAGCAGCACCAGCTGGATGGTGGAGTTTTACTCCAGCTGGTGTGGACACTGTCAGCACTTCGCACCCACCATGAAAGAGATTGGTGAATTTGCTCGACAGTGGTCCAGTGTCGTACGAATCGGTGTCATAGATTGTTCTGAGGGGAAGGAGAACCAGCAGGAGTGCAGCAAGTATGGAGTGCAGGGGTTCCCTACACTGAAGGTGAGTGTGGCCATATTGTGTGGGGATATTGGTACCTTAACTTCCTTGTATTGTTAGTTGTGTATGTCTACATGTGTGTTTTATGAGTGTCACTATTTGTGATATGTGTGTCTTTATTTGGGTGTGTTTGTTGCTAGTTCTTCAACCCACGAGATGCCAAGCCAGTGGATTTCAAGAAATCTGTTGTTGGTGAGATGAATGAATGTCCTTATAGTGGACATGTCGTACTTCATCTCTCTCTCTCTCTCTCTCTCTCTCTCTCTCTCTCTCAATAGGCTCACGAAGTAAAAATGAAGTTTTACATCTCATGATAGACCATGCCTTCTCAATGACTCCCCTTCCCCACAATTGGCCACAAGTTGATCCAATAATGTAAGCTATGATGGAAGCAGTTGTTGCTAAGTTGCTAAATATTGTTTCAAGTGCTTTGACTGTGTATGTATGTGTGTGTGTGTGTGTGTGTGTGTAGTGATGATGAGATTCTGAAGTTGCCAGCAGCTCAATGGACGCCACTGGTCCTCATCTTTGAAAAGGAAGAGTCCTACCTTGGGAAAGAGGTGTGTGTGTGTGTGTCCACTTATGTGTGGTCCCATTCCCGAATCAGAATAACCCATTCCAGTGTACAATGAACCATTTCGTACCCCTAGCCTCATTCCCAGGCCTTCTCCCACTTTCTGTATTATTTTCTTTGAAAATATTCGTGAGGAAGGAGCCTGGGAACAAGCTAGGCTACCTCTGTTCGCTCTTGCCCTGAATTGAAATGACTCTAATCTATAATCTTGTATTTTCGTCCTGCAGCTTATTTTAGACTTCTCTTCCCTGAGAACCGTTCGAGTCACCCGAGTCTTCAGTGATAACGTATGTTGATGTTATAGACAGCACTACCACTTAGTGTCAGTATGTGGAGCTACAGAGAGATTTCTTGTCAAAATAATTATGTGCTACAATACATGTCTGGGTCATGTGTTATGCATCTGTCCAACTCACCATATTCTGGTGTCTACTTCTGGTTGGACAAGATTGATGTTGCTAGTTTTGGTGTTCATGATTAAACACTTACAGTTTGTATACAATAGTACTAGTATGCCAAATATTGTTTTCGTGTTAATAAGTTAGTACTGCTGTATGTTAAGCCATCTATGGTTACTTAGCCCAACATTTTATTTTGCAATAGGCACTTAAGTTTTATGCATTTTTTTTTTAATGTGTGTGTGTGTGTGTGTGTGTGTGTGGTTTCCACGGAGAGCTCTGGTCAAGCACTACTCCATCTTGGAGTTTCCTTCCTGTGTTGTTGAAGTCGTGAAAGATGACTTTCATGTCATTGCAGGGTGAGTGGTGTTATACAATGGTGTCTTGATCACTTCATGCACCTTCCACCTTGCACACACACACACACACTAAACAAACAGGCATTCATTTAAAGATCGTCACAGTGGCTTCAAGACTAAAATTATGGATTATCTGAACAAAAGTATCCTCCAGCGGGACAGCAAGTCAACTTCACTGAGAGCATTGGACAGGAAACTACAATCACCTCGTATGTCTTTATCTAAGCTACCTGATGGTAAAAGAAGACATGCTAGTCCAAGAATCAACAGGTGTGTGGTGAACATGGTTTCTGGGACGAGCTGAAGTACCCTAATCTTGTTTATGTGTTCACTGGCTTGTAGCCACAAGCCTCTCTTTCTGTTTGAGTGTAGTTCTGGTTTTGTAGCTTGAGTGTGTATCTACCGCTTTGAGGTTCTAGTATCTAATATTATCAGGAGCCGTACTCTTGCTATAATAATATTATTATACCTATTGTTATAGGAGATTCCAAAGTCTTAGATATAGTTACCATGTAGTGGAAAAGTTTCGCTGGGTTTAACTTTTATGGATGTCACAAAAAAAACTTTTGCGGATGGATCGTGATCAGTGAAACTGCGAAAGTCAAACCTTGCGAAACTTTCCTGCTATACGGTATAATTATTATGGCCTGATAAAGTATCCAGCAAGTTCTACTAGCCCGGGTAACTACAACTTTGTACTTAGTTCTATTGCTAATGTTTTTATTGGAGTTACTCTGCAACTCTAATCTCATAAGCCTCTGGGATCTCCTAGGTAACAGTATCGAGGGAGTACAAGACGTGCGCCTTTGCCCATATTATTCCCTAGGCAGCACTTAGTAACCATTACTTTGTGTGTTGCTTCCCTATTAGAGTGGACGTACACGACCTGCTCAGTGCTGTGTCCTATGCCCTGAGAAACGAAGTCTCAATTCACACTATTGTCTCAAGTTCTGCTTTCTCATCACTTCTGAGATTTGTAACTCTGCTAGAGTATGTAAGTCGTTGTTAGAAACTCTCTCCCGCTCACAAACATTTATTTGTTCGTGTTTTGTTTTGTGTTTATTTTGCAGGCTTTTAGATTTTCATATCCTGCTGTGTCTGAGAATTTACAGGCCGTTAGAATCAAGTTGGAGTCAAAAGCCTCCATTGGTTTTATCCTAAGTAGAGACTGGAACCGTCTATTGGACACAAGGGTATGTTATAGCCTCAAACCAGGCTCTCTCCCGCTAATTTCTGCATGCGAATTATTAGGCTAGGTATGTTATGTTGTGCCAGGAGGAATTGTGTTGCTTGTTCAATTGGACTCTCTGACCCATCCCACATTAGGGCACTACTAGATATGACAAGTGAAAAAAACATTGAAAATGTAATGAGACATAGGAATGGCCAAATCGTAAAAAAGAAAGCAAACAAGAACGAATGGCTGTTTGAGTGTGTGCAGAATCATTCCTGTGTGGGCTGCATGTAGTACTCTCTTCCCACGTTGGGTCCCTCATGTTGCCCATAGGAATAATTCTTTACACACTCAAACAGCCATTCGTTCTTGTTTGCTTTCTTTTTTACGATTTGGCCATTCCTATGTCTCATTACATTTTCAATGTTTTTTTCACTTGTTTGTTCTCATTTTTTCATAATTCTACATCACATTTGAGTTTGTGTGTATATGGTAGCTACTTGTACACTATCAGCATGGATATTATAGCTTATGTTATAATCTATACTATCAGTATAAAGTCATGGTGAAGCATCTCAGGAGGCTGGAGCTGTATCTTACAAAATTTACTTGCTTTGCTCATCTTCTTATAATGACAACTATGTAACAAAGTAGTCTATATTCACCTCCTATTATTGAAGACTGAAAGGTACCGGTAACTGGTTACAGAGACTTCAGCACAACCAGAAATCTTCAGGTAAAACAGGCAGGGCAGCGAATATTCGGATTCCAAATAACGCACACTTGTTTAACTGGAAAAGGGTCGTCAACTTGATTTCCAAGGATTATAGCTAATGAATTATTAATGAGTATAGAAATGAATGGCTGCCATACGGAGAAGGCGCTTTTTGTCTTGTATCTAGCGACTCAGCTAGAGAGACGAATAACCGATACAAAAAGCACGTGAAGACAAAGAAACCAAGTTTATTTGTTCAAGAATCAGCTTCTGAAAGCGAGTGGTCTTCGAGAAAAGTCGTTCCAAGATAGAAGAAGAAGAAGAAGAAGAAGAAGAAGAAGAAGAAGAAGATGGAGAAAATTGGAGGTTTGGCATACTTTAGTTTGTTACTTTAGCGATGGTTTTAGGCTATGTTTTTAGGCTCAATAGAAAGAGAAAAGGCTAAATAGTAGTTTAAGAAGCCTTTTAGTGCCAAGCGCTCAGTTTTTGCAGAGTTATTCGCGTGAATATTTGTATTGTGCTAATGGGGCATCCGTGCCATTCCTATGTACCCAGTACTACCGTACTGGGAATTATATACATAGTTGGTATGGGTTACTACTATTTCAATGTAATGTACACTTTTAAAACAGTACACATTCTATGCACCATTGAACCCTAAACAAAAGTAGTTTTCGTAAGCTGCTATAGAATTACCGCGTGTACTTACCATATGCAGCTTAATTCAACCCTCTTTCCTCTCAAACCAACCTGGAAGAACTGCAATGGTAGTCAACCCCACCTTCGGGGCTACCCGTGTGGACTGTGGATGCTAATGCACACTCTCACCATCCTCACATTGCCCGTCGGCCGACAGAACACCACCACCAACATACCCACACTCACCAGCAAGGAAGCCCTCTCCATTTCCGCTGGTTTCATCAAGGACTTTTTCTCCTGCGACTACTGTCGACAACATTTTGCGGCAATGGCTCAGTCTCTCTCCCGCGGTACCCTCGCCACCGATGGTGATGCTGTCTTGTGGCTGTGGGAAGCTCATAACTCTGTCAATGTTCGTCTAAGAAAGGACATCAGCTCGGATCCTTCTTATCCTAAAGTGATGTTTCCTCCCCAGAGAAACTGTCCGTATTGCTACAACAGGGAGTCCTCATCTGCACCATCGGATGAGAATGGGGTCGCTTGGAAAGAAGCTCCCGATTTCAACAATACTCGCTTTCTTGAGGGTGAGAGTTTCTTGCAGATAACCACCTATTCACAGAAGCATCTCGAAAAGACAGAAGATGTTGGCACGTACGTTTGGAATCGAACGGCTGTCTTGTTTTACCTTTGGAACTTTTATCACTTCAAGAGTCCTACAAACAGAGGAGGAGCCTCACCTCACGTCAAGCTAGCCGAGATCCTTCACGTGGCGTGGCCAAAGAAGTACCCCAATGCTGACGTTTTGCACAAGAAGTACTTTGGAATGAGCAGTAGTATACACCATGGACACTCAGACGGACTGGGGTTCAGTCACGTGGATACTGGTCTGTGTGTTATGTCGTACGGTATGTGTGTGCTGTTCTTGGCTGTGATAGGGTATTTGTTGATGAGGAGGAAACGGATTCGAAAGTTATTCATGGTTTATCCGTAGATCACTGCATATTATATTTATTATAGAAAGTATTATATTTTGTATATACATGTGTTCACTTTTGTACCTCAAAATCACTTTGGTTTATGTTTCACCATAGAGTTTTATAGCATAAATATAAACAAATTATTGATAACAGTGGGTATATATATTTTTAGCTGATAATATCCATTGCAGTGTGCATTAATTAGAACTAGTGCTACTATCTGAAGAAGAGTCTGCTTCTCTTTGACTTGAAAGTCCCTCCATTCTTAAACAGTGCTTCTTGTACCTCACTTTTAGTTGGCACGTGTGTGAGGTCTCCAACAACAGCCATGGAGTGATTATTCTCAAGCAACCTCTTCCCAACTCTTGCTATGTCTTCGCCAGTTACAGCATCTGTGTGTGTGTGTGTGTGTGTGTGTGTGTGTGTGTGTGTGTGTGTGTGTGTGTGTGTGTGTGTGTGTGTGTGTGTGTGTGTGTGTGTGNGTGTGTGTGTGTGTGTGTGTGTGTGTGTGTTTGTGTGTGTGATACTTTGCAGTAATGTATGCTCGGTAATTTATATTATTATGTCCTGCATACCAATTTTCTGACTCAATTCTTCTGGAGTATATTTCATGTCTTGTCCAAGAACTTGTCTAGAATGAGAACAACGTTCAGCCGATCTTGAACTATTTCTGTTGAATCCTCAACCATTGCAACCATCACACTAACTCACCTTGCTATGTCTTCAAAGACAATGAGCTTTGACTCCAAATTCATCATCATGGCTGACTTGAGCTGCTGTTTAGCTCTCAATAACGCACCCTATGCATGAGAGAAACAAAACAAAACACCATTCCAACAACAGCTAGCAGCATGTAATTCAAAGAAGACATGCAAGGAGGTCAGCCTAGCTGGCAGGCAAGGAGGTGTACCATACAGCGGGAAAGTTTTGCAGGGTTTGACTTTCACGGGTTTCATGGATCACGATCCATCCGTGAAATTTTCCATATTGTATTATACATATGGGCTCGCACAGCTCATCCGTGAAAGTTAGGCTGCAAAAAAAGTTTGACTAGAGACATCCGTGAAAGTTTGACACCATGAAACTTTCCCGCTATACGGTATGTGTACATACCTACCTCATTTGGTTGGTTTGTCATGTGATGAAACTGTTGGCACAATACTTCAGTTAACTCTCTCGCCTGTTTAGAAGTGTATGCACATATCAGTACACAAACTTCGATGATTGTCAAGAACATAATTATTAGTTGATGGCTACATTGATCAAGCATTAAATGTCTCATGTCAAAACTAAAGTCGAGTCACACATTGCAGATTGGCAAAACATGTACCAATTGGCAAATCAAAGCGATACCTTCTTGGGGTGTGCACTTCCACACAGACAGAAGATCCCAGAGTCAGAATAGGCATGATTCTGTGCCATGGCCCAGTACACCCAGTGGTGCTGAGTCAGCACATCCTGATAGATGTGTGTGTACATCCCTTTCCCTGGCCCACCGGCTGAAAATGACCCCCCGCCACCCATGTACGAGTTGAGGACGGCAAAGGGAAAGAAATCCTCTTCAAGAAAAGAACAACTCTCAAGAGCTACTGCCACGTGAGTCAGCTCAGGTAGAGGGTTGGGACCCACCACAGGAGGACCATGACGCTCAATCTGACCAGAATACAAAAAAGTTATGAAAATTTAAAAAGAGTAGTGTGTGAAAAAATTGAGGTGGGTAATAGTCTTAGCTATAGTGTACCTTGACTTCGCCCGGTGAATATTGAGAGACTGATTGGTCAATACCGAGATGCTCCACCCCATCCCAAGCAGTCGTCACATCGACAAAGTACTGTTTGGTCAAGTCCACCAGCTGGTCGTGATCCACATTGACAGCTGCCAGAACCATCCTCGAAGGGGAGTAGTACGACGACAGAAATTGTTTCAGTTCCTTTGTGGTGACTTTGTTCAGGTTCTCCTTTGGGCAGATGCTGGGTAAACCGAGTGTGTTGCTTCTGTAAGCTGCCTGGTGGATCAGCTCTATAAGAAGAGGTTCAGAATTTGGTCCATCATAAATGTCCTCCAGTTCAAATTCAATGGCCTGACGTGTTGCTTCGAGCTTGGAGGGGGGAAAAAAGGAAATCAATTGAAAGCTATATAGCACACATAGTAGGATTTTCAACCACCCATACTTCTTCTTCTGTTAGTTGAGGTTTCAAGATGCAGTCTGCAAGAACCTCCATGGCTCTCGGTAGACTGAAGGAGAACACCGACAGAGAGTACATCATGACGTCCCTAAACTTCTGACAGTCATACACACCACCATATTTCTCAAGCTCATTCATGAGGGATTCTCGATCAGGAAACATTGACGTACTCTAGTATTCAAAGTACTCACAAATCAAATCACTCGACACGACTGAATGAGTAGCTACCTCAACAATATTTCACACATACCTGAAAAGCCATCTTTTGTAGAAAATGTGTAACCCCACTGGTGCAGTTAACTTCATACCTTGATCCTGCATCCACTAATACTGTAGCCAACACATTTCTTCTCACAAAGTTTCTACAACTATATTAATAATAGACACTGTTTTTTAATACCTCCAACAGTGCTGTACTGGCCGAAAGCTTCCTGGGAGGCCACTCTCAATCCATTCTCCAGTCTGGTGATCCTGGTGTGTGTGGTGTGCTGAGGAATTCCACTGGTACCTGTTGGAAAGACTAATCCAGGTACCGGCTCTTTTAGAGAGTGTTGAGGATAAGAAGATCCACGCCTTGTTGACAACAGTAGTCTTCTGGGCAAGAAATGCCTGGAAATCCTATTGAACTGTGACATGTTCAGCATGTTGCAATTGAACGAGCCACGTGGAGGTCAAAGGTCAAATGTTTGAGCTGCCGACCTTTTCCACTTTTTTTTGCACAAAGAGCCCCTCCCCTTTTAGTTTGCCTAGTTGAGGGGAGGAGCTGAAGACCCTGTGTTTGTTGATAGTTTTTCCCATACTGTTACCGTGTCAGAGAGGTCTATCTTGCAGAGGAGAGCAGCACTTGTATTGCTATTGCTACTAGTACTGAACGACTGGGGAGTTGTTGCTCAACGGAAAGTCAGTATCAGCGCATCATCAAAGAACAAAAGAAGACAGGGTCAAGTCACGCCCCCCTACAGACCTATGAGATGACACGAAGTGGACCAATATTGCCTCGACCCATGTGGTGTCTCTCTGTGGTCCTACTGCTGGCTAGCCTAATTGGTATGACCATTAATAATTATTCTCAAGCCATCAATGGCATACTGTATAGAGAGGGAAAAAGTACCACATTTTGATCATTGCTTTAATATACAATTCATTGCAGGTGTATCAAACTCTCAAGGCACTAGTGGAACAGCAGCTGCCTTCTATTCATCATCCTCTAGCTACAGTGGCTACTCAAATGCCAGCTCTCAGCTCAATGGAGCAGAGAGGAGGCTGGAGATGAGATTCCGTTCTTGTCAAGAGGATTTCCAACTCCTCCAAGTGAGGGACTCCGCCACTAACCAGCTGCAGTTGGACATTGCAGTGGTGCAGTCCCAGTTGATCCTAACATACAATCCTGGGCCAGGAATGGGAAGACAGGTATGTGTGTGGACACTGCATGGATTTTGTGGGGGCATGCAGTTGATCAAGAGGGATGCATTGATATCAGAATGTCATACCTTCCATGTGCTTTCAGGGAGAGGTTTTTCCACTAGCTGCTATTCACAACAAATTCAAGTGTGCATGACATTGTGCATGGCAAGGGTTAATATATATAAACATAATGCCTTACATGTCATTATATAAATAAAGGTATGATTTGGATTGTGGCATTGTACAAAAATTAATGCTTTCTTTCCACTCTACAGATATTTTCTCTGGACTTTTCCTTCACAAGAAATGTATGGTACAGCTTAACTCTGACTGGTCTTGGACAAGGTGGAGCAGCCTTGGCTGCCACGATCAATGGAAACCAAGTGCCGACTAACATCCTCATGAGTTTCAATGGTGTCGATTTTAGTTCTCTCCTTGGTCCACTCTACATTGGTGGTATTCCATCCTCCACAGGAGGTGGAGAGGTGGGTGGAGAATGTGCATGAGGCTGCAGCATGTGTGTGCTGCTGCCACCCTCATACAATGTGAATGAATACTAGTTTACCCAATGAATATTAATGTATGCATATTTCGTAAAATATTTGCGTTCATTGTTGCTGTATGAATAATAGCTAGCCATTTGCCGAACACACACAATCTATTTTAAGAGTGAACACACACATGCATACATAGACACAGATCATGCTCTACTATTCACCATGCATGCATGCATGCACTCACTGCAGGCTCGAACGTGCATGGAGTATGTCCGAACAGATGCACTTCAAGTTGATCTTCACAGCGGAAGTTTGTCAAATGGTGTCGCAATGGGTTGTTCTGATAATCAATGCCTAGTTTCAACCAGTTTCACTCTAACTGGACCTGACTCTTACCTTCAATTTGACATTGAAAATGATCCTTTTAATGCCCCTTATTTCCAGTTCCAGATTGACTTTCAAACCAGGTATATATATATAGCTGTGTGGCACATGCAGGCTTACATAAATACTAATGCCTTAGTAACTTACAAATGAGAACAGCTGTCTATGTTGCAAGCATGAACCTTGACAAACGTAACTTTTCTCTGCTCCTACAGAAAGTCAACTGGTTTGCTGGCTTTATTCTGGAATGATATGGATGTGTTTCAAAATTACATCATCATAAATCTACAAGGCGGCCGCATTAGAGTCACATTCAACAACAATTTTGGGCTTCAAGGCTCCAGTTTCCAAGGAAGCACAGATAGTGTCTACAATGATGGTCAAAGGCACAGAGTACAACTGACTTTTCAAAATGGTCAAGTTGACTTGAATGTTGATGGCATCCAAGAGGTCTTGTTAAATGGTAGGAGATAAAATTAAATGATTGGATTCACCATTATAATAATGCACATTTACTTCACTTAGTTCTCAGGAGTGGTTTTACCCATCCACCTATGTTGTGGATCGGTGGAATACCTTCCAACTTGGGTATTGTTCCACAAGGAACTACAGCAGAGGAGGACTTGGCCACCTTTGTTGGATGCATGTTCTCTCCCTCACACACCACATCACCAACCATACCTCTCAGACTGTTTGATCCGACTGCCTCCGCTGCTAACAGGTAGGTTAAAGTTATACCAAAGTTATATTATACAAGAAATTGTTGGTGTTGGGCATTCATAATAATTGTCTCTCTCTCTCTCTCTCTCTCTCTCTCTCTCTCTCACACACACACACACACACACACACACACACACACACACACAACTACAACTTACAGATCAATCCTTCTAGATGCTTGCAGGCCAGAAAGAGCTTGCATCGGTGACTGTCTACCGCCTTCACAGCAATGCTCTGACTTCTTGTGTGGATGCTCTCCAGGATACGAGGAAGACCCTTCCAATAACAGCAGCTGCATTGAGATCAATGAATGCCAATCACAACCGTGTCAAAATGGAGGCACATGCACAGACAGAGTCAACGGCTACACCTGCAGCTGTCCTGAAGAGTTCAAAGGTGACAACTGCGAAGCTAGAAACGACTGTGTTCCCAATCCCTGCCAGAATGGAGGAACGTGCAATGACTTGGACCGAGGATACATCTGTGATTGTGCACCTGGATTTGATGGTCCACTCGTAAACTGTACCATAAGCCTGAACGGATGCCAGCAAGACAGCTGCTTGAATGGTGGAACTTGTATGGATGACGGGAGCAGCTTCAGGTGCATGTGTAGTTTGGGCTACACTGGTCAGAATTGTGAGACAAACATCAACGACTGTTCTCCAGATTCCTGTCGCAACGGAGGAACTTGTATGGACCTCGTCGGTAACTATTCTTGTGCATGTGAAGCAGATTTCACCGGCCCAAACTGCGAGGAGCAAATAGACGACTGCATCGGAGTGGTTTGCAACAATGGCAGCTGCATTGACGAAGTGAATGACTTTCGTTGCGACTGTACACCTGGTTTCACGGGAGCAGCATGCGAGACTGATATTGACGATTGCGAGCCTGATCCGTGCTCCTTTGGCGGGACTTGTGTGGACCGAATTAATGGGTACGAGTGTATCTGTATGCCGGGATTCACTGGGACCAACTGTACGGGAGATATTGACGAGTGTGAACTGATCATGCCTTGCGAAAATTTCGGATATTGCCAAGAGAGGGAAGTTGGACTAGGATATGAGTGTTTTTGTGCCAATGGTTGGACAGGGGAACATTGCGAACAGTCCGTTGATGACTGTGCACGATTCAACCAGCCTTGTAGAAATGGAGGCACTTGTGTCGATGGTCACATCAGCTACACGTGTGATTGTACTCCTGGCTACACTGGACAAAACTGCGAGCTGGACGTGGATAGCTGCATCATGGACCCCTGTGAAAATGGAGCCACTTGTTATGACCTTCCTTTTGGCATGTTTTACTGCGACTGCCTCGATGGATTCGCTGGCACTAGATGTGAGGAGGTACGAGTCACCTGTGCCTATGAACCGTGTAGTAACAACACCGTTGAGTGTGCAGACAGCTTCCTGTTGGGCTTTGAATGTGTGTGCATGGACGGCTACACTGGAAGAGAGTGCGAAATAGACATAGACGATTGTGCCAGTCAACCTTGTCCGTCAAATTCGATGTGTGAAGATGGAGTGAACACCTTCACTTGTGTTTGTGATCCCGGATTCACAGGAGACCAGTGTCAGATCAACATAGACGAATGCCTGCCGAATCCATGCTCCAATGGTGGAAGCTGTATTGACCTCTTTGACGATTTCATGTGCGAATGCCCACTTGGATTCGAAGGAGACAGGTGCGAGACTCCACGACCTTGTTCCACCTCACCTTGTATGAATGGTGGCAGTTGCTCAGACGCAGAAAATGGCACGTACATTTGTCAATGTGCTGGTGGTTTTACTGGTGTGAATTGTGAAGCGGAGATAGACGAGTGTGATCCAAACCCATGTGAGAATAATGGGACATGCGAGGATACCATCAATGGTTATGACTGTAGCTGTACGCCAGGTTTTACTGGAGAAAACTGCGAAGTCAACATTGACGATTGCGACCCAGACCCATGCCAAAATGGAGCCACATGTGGAGACCAGGTCAATAGCTACAGCTGTGTGTGTGCTGATGGATATACCGGTATGAACTGTGAAGTCAATATTGATGATTGTGATCCAGACCCATGTCAAAATGGAGCCACCTGTCAAGACCAAGTTAATGGCTATACCTGCAATTGTTCAATTGGCTATACCGGAACAGACTGTGAAAGTAACATTGACGATTGTGACCCAGACCCATGCCAAAATGGAGCCACGTGTGAAGATCTAGTGAACGACTATTTGTGCAACTGTACACTCGGATATACCGGAAGAGACTGTGAAGTCAATATCGACGATTGTGTTGAAAACACGTGTCAAAATGGTGCTACCTGCATGGACCAAGTCAATGAATATTACTGCCAGTGCTCACCGGGCTTCACTGGAACAGATTGTGAAGTTGAACTGACCCTATGTGACCCCACTCTCTGTCAAAACAATGCCACCTGTATTCAAGTATCTCCTACGGAAATTGATTGCACGTGTACAGCTGGATACACTGGAGAGCAATGTGAAACTGATATTGATGATTGTGACCCGGACCCATGTCAAAATGGAGCTACTTGTGAAGACCGGGTAAATGGCTACAGCTGTATTTGTGCCGATGGATATACCAGTATGAACTGTGAAGTCAATATTGATGATTGTGATCCAGACCCATGTCAAAATGGAGCTACCTGTGAAGACCAAGTTAATGGCTATACTTGCAATTGTTCAATTGGATACACAGGAACAGACTGTGAGGTCAATGTAAATGATTGCAATCCTAATCCCTGTCAAAATGGAGCTACCTGTGAAGATCTGGTGAACGACTATTTGTGCAACTGTTCACTTGGATATACCGGAGAAAATTGTGAAGTCAATATTGATGATTGTGTCCCAGACCCATGCCAAAATGGAGCCACCTGTCAAGACCAAGTCAATGGTTACACATGCAACTGCACACTTGGCTATTCCGGAACAAATTGTGAAAGTAACATTGACGATTGTGACCCAGACCAATGCCAAAATGGAGCCACATGTGAAGATCTAGTGAACGACTATTTGTGCAACTGTACACTCGGATATACCGGAAGAGAATCTCTGTCAAAACAATGCCACCTGTATTCAAGTATCTCCTACGGAAATTGATTGCATGTGTACAGCTGGATACACTGGAGAGCAATGTGAAACTGATATTGATGATTGTGATCCAGACCCATGTCAAAATGGAGCGACTTGTGAAGACCAAGTTAATGGCTATACCTGCAATTGTTCAATTGGATACACAGGAACAGACTGTGAGGTCAATGTAAATGATTGCAATCCTAATCCCTGTCAAAATGGAGCTACCTGTGAAGATCTGGTGAACGACTATCTGTGCAACTGTACACTTGGATATACCGGAGAAAACTGCGAAGTCAATATTGATGACTGTGATCCAGACCCATGCCAAAATGGAGCCACCTGTCAAGACCAAGTTAATGGTTACACATGCAGCTGCACACTTGGCTATACCGGAACAAATTGTGAAAGTAATATTGACGATTGTGTCCCAGACCCATGCCAAAATGGAGCTACCTGTGAAGATCAGGTGAACGACTATTTGTGCAACTGCACAGTTGGATATACTGGAAGAGACTGTGAGGTTGTACTGGACCCATGTGACTCAACACTCTGTCAGAACAATGCCACCTGTGTTCCAATATCCCCCACAGTTACCGAGTGCAGCTGCTCTGCTGGATACACTGGAGAGTTCTGCGAAGAAGACATAAACGAGTGCTCTCCTGATCCGTGTACAAACGGAGGCACGTGTATTGATCTGGTTAATGCATTTGAGTGTATGTGTCCTCAGTGCTACTATGGTGATGAATGCCAGTCCCAACTCAACCTTGAGGAATGTCTCAACTGCTCTTGTCTGAACAATGCTACGTGCCAACCCATAGCCTCGTCTGGTAGTGGCACTGAAACACTTGGCTCTGGAGATCTCTTGGACCTCGACCTTGGAGTGGAGTGTATCTGCCTTGAAGGCTACACAGGAGAGTTTTGTGAGCTGGACAGAAACGAATGTGAATATGACACCAATCCTTGCATGAACGGAGGAACTTGCACAAACACAATCGGTTCTTTTGTATGTGCCTGTCCAACTACTTTTACTGGTAGCCGCTGTGGTTTGGATGTGGATGAGTGCTCCCAAATGCCATGCTCAAATGGTACCTGTAGGAATACGATCGGTAGCTTCATGTGTGACTGCTTCAGTGGCTTTATGGGACAGCTCTGTGAAGAAGACATCAATGAGTGTCTTTCTAATCCTTGTGACAATAACGGCACTTGCGTGGACGAAATCAATTCATTTTCATGTGTGTGTAGAGAAGGCTTCACAGGAGTGCAGTGTGAGGAGGATATTGATGAATGTTTACTGCTCAGTCCTTGCCAGAACAATGGAACCTGTGTCGACAGAGTGGCAGGATACGAGTGTGAATGTCTTGAAGGAACATCTGGCATGGACTGTGAAGTCGATATCGATGAATGTGCTACTGTTCAGCCTTGCATGAATCAAGCAACCTGCGTAAACGTGTTCGGATCATTTTCTTGCATGTGTCCAGAAGGCTATACAGGTCGTCTGTGTGAGTCGGACATCAATGAGTGCGACATATTGACTGTCGATCTCTGCATGAATGGTACCTGTGTAAACATCAATGGGTCTTTCTCGTGTCTTTGTGACCCTGGGTTCACGGGAACCTTCTGTGAAGAGGAGCTGAACGAGTGTATTCCGGACCAGTGCATGAATGGAGCAACATGTCAAGACCTTATCAACAGCTTTACTTGTGAGTGCCCCGAAGGATACAACGGAACGTTCTGTGAAGAGGATATAAATGAGTGTATTTCAAACCAGTGCATGAATGGAGCAACATGTAGAGATCTAGTGAATGACTTTGCCTGTGACTGTCCTCAAGGTTACACTGGGATCTTTTGTGAGAGTCAAATTGACCCGTGCGAGATAAATCAGTGTGTCAATGGATCATGTGTAGCCATCAATAGCACTCTCATTGAGTGTGCGTGCGATCCTGGTTACACTGGCATGCTGTGTGATGTGGAAATGGTAGACTTTTGCGACCCAGACCCTTGTGCCAATGGTGGCAACTGTACCAGTCTAGCGGACACGTTTGAGTGTGCCTGTCCCAGTGGTTATGGCGGACCGCGCTGCCAAATCAATACAGACCCATGCAACTTAATGCCGTGTCAGAATGGAGCTACGTGTGTCACTCTGGAGCTGACTCCGACTGGATTTGAGTGTCGGTGTCCATTGGGATTCAATGGAACAACTTGTGAGGAAAATATCGATGATTGTAGTACGAATCCGTGTGAAAATGGAGGCACATGTGACGATCTTATCAACAACTATCAGTGCATGTGTCCACTCTGTTTCTATGGTGACCAGTGCCAGTTTGAAATGGACTTGAACACGTGCTTGAATTGTTCGTGTCAGAACAACGCCACATGCGTCCCAAGTAGCACTCGCGATCGGTTCTCTGGCTCTGGAGCCTCATCAGGTCTAAGATTTGAAGATATTCTCATTACACCCGACGAAGATACTGTGACAGAATGTGATTGTACGAGTGGCTTCACTGGAGAGTTCTGTGAACTTGATATAGATGAATGTCTTGAGGAACTGTGTATGAATGGAGGGACTTGTGTAAATACTGTCGGGTCTTTTTATTGCGAGTGTCCCAATGGGCTGCAGGGGGAGGTATGCGAGAGAAATGTGAACGAGTGCTTGATGGACAATCCGCCGTGTGAAAACAATGCTACTTGTATTGATACTGTTGGATCATTCGTGTGTGAATGCCCGGGTGGTATTACTGGTAACACTTGTGATCAAGATATCAATGAGTGTGATGTTGCTGATCCCTGTTTGAATCAAGCCACTTGTATGAACACGAATGGATCGTTTGATTGTATATGTACACCTGGTTTCTCTGGTGTCATTTGTGATCAAGATATCAATGAATGTGACACTGATCCATGCTCCAATCAAAGTATCTGTATGAACACTGAAGGATCTTTTGAGTGTATCTGTGATCCTGGTTTCACTGGTGACGTTTGTGATCAAGATATTGACGAATGTAGTGACACTAACGCAACATTGTGTCAAAATGGAGCAACCTGTGTCAATGAGATAGGCTCCTACTCGTGTGAATGCACTGGAGGTTTTACAGGCCCACTTTGTGAATCGGACATTGATGAATGTGATCCAATGAATGACACTGGCAGCTCTCCATCCTGTGAAAATGAAGCCATTTGCATCAACACTGTTGGATCATACATGTGTATGTGTACTCCAGGATTCACCGGTTACTTCTGTGAAACTGATATCGATGAATGCAGTGAAAATGAAACCACTCTCTGCTTTAACGGTGGAGAATGCATCAACACCATGGGATCCTACTACTGCAACTGTTCCGCAGGCTACACAGGCCCAATGTGTTTGACAGACGTGAACGAATGCAACACATCGAGCGCATGTGCCGTTGGAACCTGTGTCAACCTAGTAGGATCCTTCATGTGTGTGTGCCCTCCTGGTGTCACCAGCCCCGAATGTGAGCCCGGAATGTCCACTTGCAACGAGACCTCTCCGTGTGTGCGGGGAACCTGCATTGATACTGATTTGGAAGACTATGTCTGTGAATGTGAGGCTGGATATACTGGTGACAATTGCGAAGTTGATATCAATGAGTGTAACTCGACCGATCTGTGCCAAAATGGAGCCACTTGCATCAATGAAGAGGGATCCTACTCTTGCAATTGCACAGCTGGTTTTACCGGAATGTTCTGTGAGATGGACATTGACGAATGTGAACTATCCTTCGGAATTGCTCCGTTGTGCGAAAACGGAGCAATATGCATCAACACTATCGGTTCATTCATGTGTATGTGTGAGCCGGGATTCACCGGACCATTCTGCAAAGAGGACATCAATGAGTGCGAAGTCTTCCGCCCGTGTTTGTCTCAAGGGACCTGCATTAACACGGAAGGCTCGTACATGTGTATGTGTGCACTTGGATTCACTGGCCAAGATTGTGAGACTCCACTTCCATGCGAACCCAATCCGTGTATGTCTGGAGGAACCTGTATTGAGTCCGACTTCTTTACCGGATCTGGCAGTAGTGCTAGTGGGGCATTTCAATTTGGGAGTGGGTCTGGCAATGCCCTGTACGTGTGTGAATGCCCGCCAGATTATACCGGTACCCTCTGTGAGACTGTCGTTGAGCCTCCATGTTTCCAGCAGCCATGTCTCAACAATGGCACATGTGAGGAGTTGAGCAAGACAAGAGATTACGTGTGCAGTTGCTCTGTTGGTTTCACCGGGCGGAATTGTGAAGCTGACATAGATGAGTGTGATTCTAAAACAGAAGTATGTCAGAATGGGGGAATGTGTTCTAATGAATACGGATCATTCAGCTGCCTCTGCTCCAAAGACTTTACCGGTCAACTTTGTGAAAGCTCCACTGACTTGTGCAACTTCTTAAATCCATGCCAGAATGGGACATGCACAAATGGAACTCAAACATCATACGTATGTGAATGCGACTCAGGTTTCACCGGACAAAACTGTTCAATAGATATCAATGATTGTGAAGGTGATCCTTGTCTGAATGGTGGCACTTGCATGGATCTCACCAATGACTTTGCATGTATGTGCGAGCCCAGTTACACTGGCGCGATTTGTGAAATTCTCCTAGTTTGCAATTCAAGTGAAGCTGAGAGTGAGCCAGCCTGTCAAAATGGTGCCACCTGCTTACGAAATGACACAGCCACCACTTGCATCTGTCCACCACTCCTCACTGGCCCTAATTGTGAAATACGTCTGTTTGATTGTTCAGCATTCAATCCATGTTTCAGTGGTGGTACATGCGTGCCAGAAGGTACCGCATTCACTTGTGAGTGTCCTTCAAACTATACTGGCTCTCTGTGTGAGTTTCCGTTTCAACCTGACCCCTGTGACTCAACTCCTTGCCAAAATGGAGGAACTTGTAATACAATCGAGCCCCCCGAGCAATCTGGTTCAAGAGACTATTTCTGTTCTTGTACGAGTAGCTTTACGGGTCGAAACTGTGAAACAGAACTGCCAGAGCTTGATCCTTGTGATCCAGATCCTTGTCAAAACAATGGTACCTGCACCAGCAACAATGCCACAGACACAAGTGACTACACATGTATGTGTTCACCAGGCTATACAGGCACCAACTGTTCTATCGTCATAGAAACACCTTGCTTCTCATCTCCATGTCTAAATGATGGAACTTGCATAGAGACAAGCGACACCAGTGCAGGATATGTCTGTGAATGCTCTCTAGACTATACAGGTCAACTTTGTGAAAGCTCCACTGACTTGTGCAACATTTTAAATCCATGTCAGAATGGGACATGCACGAATGGAACTCAAACATCATATGTATGTGAATGCGACTCAGGTTTCACTGGACAAAACTGTTCAATAGATATCAATGATTGTGAAGGTGATCCTTGTCTGAATGGTGGCACTTGCATGGATCTCACCAACAACTTTGCATGTATGTGCGAGCCCAGTTACACTGGTGTGTTTTGTGAAATTGTACTAGTTTGCAATTCAAGTGAAGCTGAGAGTGAGCCAGCCTGTCAAAATGGTGCCACCTGCTTACGAAATGACACAATCATCACTTGTATCTGTCCACCACACCTTACAGGCCTTAGCTGTGAGATACCTCTGTTTGATTGTTTAGCATTTGATCCATGTTTCAATGGTGGTACGTGTGTTCCTGATCCTAATGGTTTCGGATACACTTGTGAGTGTCCTTCAAACGCTACTGGCTTTGTGTGTGAGGTTCCCATTCAACCTGACCCCTGTGATTCAACTCCTTGCCAAAATGGAGGAACTTGTAATACGATTGAGCCCCCTGAGCAATCTGGTTCAAGAGACTATTTGTGTTCTTGTACGAGTAGCTTTACGGGTCGAAACTGTGAAACAGAACTGCCAGAGCTTGATCCTTGTGATCCAGATCCTTGTCAAAACAATGGTACCTGCACCAACAACAATGCCACAGACACGAGTGACTACACATGTATGTGTTCACCAGGCTATACAGGCACCAACTGTTCTATCATCATAGAAACACCTTGCTTCTCATCTCCATGTCTTAACGATGGAACTTGCATAGAGACAAGCGACACCAGTGCAGGATATGTCTGTGAATGCTCTCTAGACTATACAGGTCCTAACTGTTCAATTGCCATAGAAACACCCATCTGCTCTCTCACTCCTTGTGAAAACGACGGAACATGTGTAGAGACAGAAGAAAATACCCTCGGCTACACTTGTGAATGCACACCAGGCTATACAGGACCTAACTGTTCAGCTGCCATAGAGACTCCATGCTTCTCTTCACCTTGCGAAAACAATGGCACTTGCCTAGAGAACAACTCCACTTTAGGCTACCTCTGTGAGTGTAGTCCAGGCTACACAGGAGCCAACTGCAGTGTGGCACTTGAAGATGTAGTCTGCCAACCAAATCCTTGTGAAAATGGAGGCACTTGCAGTGTGCAAGACGGAGCCTACAGCTGCGAGTGTGTCCCTGGCTACACAGGTGCAAACTGTACTCTGGACATAGACGACTGTGACCCTGACCCATGTAATGGTGGCAACTGTACCGACTTGTTTAATGGTTTCAGCTGTTCTTGCCCTCCTACACACACCGGACCGAGCTGTGATGTACTTGTACCTTGTACAGCAGAATCGTGCCTGAACGGAGGTACCTGCGATCCCAAGGACCTTGTTTGTCGATGTGCAGATGGCTATACAGGCCCAACTTGTGATGTCAACATAAATGACTGTCTTCCCGAGGGCCTGTGCAACAATGGAACTTGTATAGACCTTGCACCTGGCTACATGTGCTTATGCAATACAGGCTACACTGGACCATCTTGCGATGTGGATTTGGACGAGTGTGCCTCGAACCCCTGTCCTGAAAATGCCACCTGTAGTCAAGGAGATATTGGAGAGTTCAGTTGCACATGTTTGCCTGGTTTCACAGGAGAGCAATGTGACATTGATGTACGGGAATGTGACTCAATGCCGTGTCAGAATAGAGCAACATGTCAAGAAGAATTTGGAAGCTTCTTCTGTGAGTGTGCAGCTGGCTATACAGGTCCATTATGCAATGGGAACATTAACGAATGTGAGTCAAACCCTTGCTCTGCCATAGGAACTGAACAATGCATAGACCAGGTGGCAGGTTTTGAATGTCAGTGCAGTATCGGCTATACTGGTATGCTTTGTGAAGACGATATTGATGATTGTGACCCCAACCCTTGCACTGAGAATGGAGAGTGCCAAGATGAAGTCGGGGGCTTCATGTGCCAATGCAGCAACGGGTACACTGGCTCTCAGTGCGAATTAGACATCAACGAGTGTACGCCTGTCAGTCCGTGTGTCAATGGACGGTGCCAGAACGAGCCTGGGAGCTATCGCTGTGAATGTGAGGCCGGGTGGACAGGACCGATCTGCAACGTGGACATAGACGAGTGCGTATCAGATCCCTGTCTGAATGGGCGGTGCTCCAATTTGATTGGAGACTATATGTGCAACTGTGACACAGGGTACACCGGACGAAACTGTGATGCAGTCATCGATTTTTGCACCCCTGCCGACATATGTGGTCCAGGAAACTGCACAAGCCTCACACAACAGGCCAGCTATGTTTGCTCGTGCCCACCAACATGGACTGGCCGAAACTGCGAAACAGACATTGATGAATGTACCGTACTCTCTCCAGCCTGTGAAAATGGTGGCACCTGTCAAAACATTGACGGATCATACATGTGCGAATGTCCTCCGGAATTTACCGGTCAATCTTGTGAGATCCCCGACATCCAAGCCACCCCAGCACCAACAGACATCACCCTACCGTTGATAATAGGCGTGGTAGTGGGTGTGGTTGTCCTATTGACTGTACTAAGCTTAGTGGTGGTTTGTGTGGTGTTCAGATTCAAGCGATACAAGAAGCGTCACGAGTCTTACAGTCCGAGCAAAGTGGAGAAAGGTAAAGGGTATTGGATAGAGTTTCAAGAGCCGGAAGAACACGTGACTAAAGAGAGATTAATATGAAAAGTGTTAGCTAGTATTACAGCCATCATGTCATGAGATATCACCTTAAAATGATTTTAAACTCTTTATCATCACTTCTGTTATAACCATTATTTTTCCGCCATTGTTTTGTACGCAAATATAACCAAACGTCATTTTTATAACACACCTATACGTGATTACAGTCATACTGTATGTTATGCACACATAAGACATGAATAATATATTGTACATGAAATGAATAGCAGTCCATATAATACATCACATAAAGTTGATGTGCACTAAATAGAAATTTAAAGTGCAATGCGAGCTGGGCTTTAAAGGGGTTAAAGGAATACCGTGACGTTATGCACACACTTGTATAATTAGAAACAATTAAAAAAAGCAACTTAACAACTGCTGATCATTTAGTATCAGCTACATGCACAATATCTAGTGTTAAAATCAATCAAAATCACTCAAATCAAATCAATTGGAATCATGGTTAATTTGCTTAAAATAATTTTAAAAAAAGTAAGAAGACACACAAAACCTCATTCAATGGCATCCAAGGAAGTCACTATCGTCGGACCACCACCATATATCCTGTGAAAGTAGCTCCACGTGGCCTGGGAGAGTTTGCGGAAGGAAGCTCCCTCCACAAGAGTGATTCCTTCTCCTTCAATTTGGAGTAGCGAGGTGTTGTCAATAGGAGGAGGAGGTGCCATCTCTGTGGGTGGGGGTGCAAACATTAACTATTATAAAAGTCATTGGGTATGTGTTTGAGCTCAAGTATATTACTCTAGAGGCATACTTACCAAGAGTGGTTGCATGAATGAACTTCTGCCACTGTTGTAACCACTCGATGGAGAGAAGGAAAGGCTCTGGCTTCTTCTCTCTGTCGGCCACCTCTCTCTCTTGCTTTTGTATCTGGTGAACCGTCTCCTTCTCTTCACCTCTCCTTTCCGTTAGTCTCAGCAAGAGCTCCTACAGACAAAAATAAAAATAAATAAATAAAGCTGTTTGTTTTTTTTCATCACGGACAGACACCCGAAGACCAGTCTCCCTAGGAATCCTACCTGACATGTTTGACAAGACTCCAATCTTGGGACCAGAGGTCCACCTCCGTATCTCCTCTGAAAGGTGTCCCAAACCTCTTTCCTGATGCTCATCGAGTACATACGAGCATCCTCCATTCTCTTAGGGATCACAGCTCCGTGCTTGCATGCATATTCGTGTTGGAAGATCGGTCCTGGATGTGTGAAGTGCTTCAGGAGGTGGAGCCAGTGACGAGAGATGTAACACACATCTGGTGTGGGCAATCTTGTGCCTGGTCTTGGGAGCTGTAGAGAAGAACATCAAGTGGGTGAGTGAGTGAGTGAGTGAGTGAGTGAGTGAGTGAGTGAGGGAGGGAGTGAGTGAGTGAGGGAGTGAGGGAGTGAGTGAGAGAGAGAGTGAGTGAGTGAGTAAGTGAGTGAGCGAGTTAGTGAGCGAGTGAGTGAGTGTGTTGGGATTACGTTACAAAAAAGTAGTAACAAAAACACTTTCTTGGTCAAATGACTTACCAGTGAGCAGACGTCCAAAGGTTGAGAAGCTTGGCTAGTAGGTGGGGCCACTCTCCTGGGGATTAGACACAATCTCAAGTCACCATTCCAATAAGTATACTGTTACACCAGCACTCACAGGACATATACACGTATAAAACAAAAGAATACTTTACCTATAAAACAACACATAGCCTTCAGCTCCCTGAACAGTGTCAGCAGAGACGGGATAAACTCGTGTGTCGTTGAACTCAAACCAGCTGTTCCGGGAACTGTTCTTAGCAAAGGCTACATAGTGGCCACCTTAGGGTGTGTGGGGGGATGCATAAATACACAATGTAAACATTACATCAGTTTCTAGAATAGTTGTGTAAGGACTAATATACAACAAAACAATGTATGCCCGCATGCATGTACGCACACACACACACACACACACACACACACACCTCCAGCTCCACCATAATGGGTCACCACAGCGTTCAAATCGTACACAGAACTGTGAGAATTTGTTGGGTCCTTCAGATACTGTGCCATATCGAGACCAGTGAGAGGAAAGCCAATATGTCTGCTGATCTTGGTGGAAAGGTAGACATCGAAACGAAACCTCTTGAAGTGGATACAGAGAACCTCAGGAAGTTGAGTGATACTCATTTCCTTGAGGCTCACCTGGAAGCTAAATAGTAGGTCAGAGAAAGGACCGTAAGAGTTTACTCACAACTTAAATTATTGACAGGAAATGAACTGAAAGAGAAACTCCTGGTTGTATTGTGTGCAAATTGCTACATAATTATGATTAACTGCAACCCACATTCCAAACTTAATCTGGAAACCATATAAGGCAAGGATGGAGTTTAGTTAGGTTCACCCCACGAGTACACTGGTGGTCTTTAAACAAGCAATGAGCACAAGCTAGAATTTGTAAAACCCTATCAAATGACACCCACTAAAACAACATTTCAGTTGTCTCTCGCCCATACTGAAAATACACAAAGACAACAAGGCTGAAACTGAACTTGAGGGAGTATGTACAGCTAGTGCATTCAGTGAGCCAGTACCAATGACAAGGACACACACACACACACACACACACACACACACACATACACACACACACACACACGTCCTTCCTTACCTCTTGCAGTTGGAGCAGTAGTACTTGTTGTCCCCTTTCAGCTCACTGGTGTCAAAGAAGGCGTTCAAGCAATCGCCAATGTCGGTGGGTGGACCAATGAAGTAGTCTCTTGTGAGAGCAGTCATGAAATTCCACACCGTACAGAACCCTCGGCTGATGGTACTCTTCCCACGTCCCCCAATGTCCTCATTGCTCCCCTTCTCATCCGAAGCGGCGTCCGATTTGGAGTTATACTTTGCCATCTCCTTGCGGCCTGAGAAACAAAAGAAATAAGCAAAACATACACATTCCAGACTCTCTACACACACTCCCACACATTTACACACATGCCAAAACACAGTGTGTATACAAGGCAAGGCATTGCACAGTACACACTACACCTTGAACAAATAAAACACCCGACACGCGTAGAAACAATCACCTGGAATGGGGAGGGAGAGATCCTGGAATGGTTCTCGAGTTACAGACACCTTTTTGCAAGTCAGACATTTAACCCTGCTCTCCAAAATCCCTTCAAACACCTCGCTCACAATGCTACTGATTCGAGGTTTGGCTGTGTAACATGTTGACAAAAGAAAAGTGAATTCCACACACTATGTCACACACACACACACACACACACACTCTAACCATTTTTCTTTTCTCTCAATGTAACACAAGGTTGTGAAGGTGTCGACGTATCTTTTCTTTCATTCTCAGTCTTTTCCACAACTTTAATCACCTCTTCTTCCTTCTTGGCTGTGATCTGAGCATGCTCAGTTGAAGGTGTAAGGGTACCACCACTGCTGGTGCAAGACCCATCAGTGACTTCGATGCTCGCTGACTTTGAATTTGAACCGACATCATTTTCACAAGGACAATCTTTAGAGTGAGTCTCAGGCTCACTTTCACCCTTAACAGTAGTGCTACTACTGCTGGTAGTCGAGTGCAATGAAGAAACAGAGCACTTGCTCTCTTTCGACGAAAGTCTTGCGTGTTCGCAACCTGTGGCACTGTTTGATTGTGCTGACTCAGCAGAGACACTATCACTACCACTGCCTTCCTCTGCTGTTTGATTGAAATACCCAGAATGAACTGTGACCTTTCTAAAGATGATGTCAGCCACAAAGAGGTCACCTTCGGCCCACTTCACCCTCTCCTTTTCCCTTTCCTTGTCCTCCGACTCTTGAGAGACAAGGGAGATCTTTGACCCCCCGTGTTGAGACATATTCGGGATACTCTCAAAGGAGCTCTTGGCACTCGAAGAGACCAATATCTTGGCCCGCTCCTTCAGTGCAGAGAGCTTGGGTGAGTTGGCTGGAGAACCGGAGAGCTTGTGGCGAGACAGAGCATTGGGTTTCTTCTTGTTGAGGGGAGAATCTTTCACTGACAGTAACGTTCTCGTGTGAGAATCACAGGACGTGTCCGACTCGCACGACGTGCACGATGTCATACTATCTCTAGTGCAAGAGGGGTGGTGATCACATGATCTGTGCTGGCCACACCCACACACTGAAGTCGGAACTTGAACCCCGATCTCTTCATGGACTTGAGTGAGGAGGCAGCGAAGAAACTCTTGAGCGTCTTGCTGATGGCTACCCCTGAACATCTTGTTCTTCATGGAGGAGCTGATTGACCTTGGAGAAAGATGACCAGGATGTCTGGAAAGAACAGTAAACGTCAACAAACTCTTTGGAGTATATTTGTGGTGAACTAGTGTAAACAGCTCACCGATCAGCAGACCACATTTTCTTGTAGAGAGCTGCCAGAGATTCAGACACTCTCATTGTCGAATTGGCCTGGGAGTGGAGATGGCACTCCATCAGGTACTGTCGGAATGGAGGGCTGTGTGTGTGTGTGTGTGTGTGTGTATGTGTGTGTGTGTGTGTGTGTGTGTGTGTGTGTGATGTGTGTGTGTGATTGGATGCAATTGCCTATGTGAAACACAATAATCTCGGTACTTCTCATAATCAAATAAAATGATAATACAAACTCTTATCAACACAAGAGAATCTGTTGAGCTAAGCTAGTCTTTGGACCATCTAACAATGCGCAAGTGAGTAAGTCTTGATGCCCAACATCAATATATTATAGAGAATTATTGTTTCACAAAGAACAAACCGAACATTCTCACATTCTCCGATGGTCTACCACGAACACTTACCAATTGGATAAGGCTTGGAGAGTGGCGTTCATATAGCACGAGTTTCCGATGTTAACGAGGCCAACAAGTCCTGTGTGTTAGTGGTAGTATGTTTGTGTGTAATTCAACACAGGAAAGCATCAACACGGTACCAAGAGTACATAATGGCTTAAGTTAAGCTATTATGTACTCTTGATGCTAGCTGGGTACAGCAGCTGTCACATGCAAGTGAACATGCTATAATGGCCTAATGGCAAGTCTAGACAGGCATAATACATGCCAAGGAGTACTCATTCATAACGTGTTTTAAATAAGTTTTCAATTTTTTTTTTTTACCATCTGTGCTGCTCTTTTTCTTTCTTGAAGACTGCTGATCTTCAAGTGATGTAGTTGAACTACTTCCCTGGTTTGTGTGTGTGTGTGTACATATGTGCTGAGTCATCTCTATAATTTGCAGCAGCTAGGACAACTTACCTTGCCTTGTGCCAAAGGAGCTGGCAATGCTCTTTTAATTTCCAGAGACATAGTGACTAAACCTGTGTACTTTCAATTTCTTCACACATGCAGGAAAACACAAATCATTCGTTGACTGAACCATAGAGAAATTATTAAACTAGAAGGGAGTAGCTTACTTTCTTTGAATTTCAGAGATTTACTGTATCTTCTGAACTCGTACTTCATTCCTACGGTCGTGTGCTTTCGGCTGAGCACTGTACTGGTATTGAAGACGAAAACCACCAACCCGAAACAGCGTTCAATTTTTTCCCCTGATGTCTTAATTATTCCAATTAAGCGAAAATTGGCAGAAATTTCACATTTGCTGACTCAGCAGGAACTAACTTGGGACACAACAAAGTCACAGATGTTTCTCATAGGAGTTTCGTGAAACTGTACCGAAGACAATGCTTCTCTCAATACGTGAATTGATTACCTGGACTGGTCTGGGACCGTTTGAAGTCTCTGTCCACTGTCTTGCTCTCTGCCTCTTCTCAATACTCACAATTCTCAAAGTGGATGATGTCATCACCTCCACTTGGCACTCAGTGTTCATTCCTTTATATGTTGCCACAGCGATACATTTATACTATGATGTCGTCCTATTCATACAACTGACAAACTTGGTAATAAACTCAAACTCACGCAAGTTGAGACGGTTTGTAGTCTTGTTTGTTCTTTCCAACCTATTTACACTTGGACTCTTAATATTCATGGAACACTCTATAGCAGAGTACTTGGACACGGGGGCCGACTATAATGTAGTGTTAACATTTTCTGTTTCGTTGTTTATGGGGTACTTTTTTATCAGACTTTTTCTCGTTTACAGATCCATATGAATCTATTTTTGTCGAGTGTGTTATTTTTTATCAATCTATAGTATAATAAATTATACACATGCTGTGAACTTTGTGATAATTATTGTGATGTCAAAATAGATAAATTTTTAATCAAAGAATAAAAAAATTATATATATATATAGGACAATTATACGAAAACCCAACTATAAACTGTACAAACAGTTATATCTTAAAACATCACTTTCAAAATGGTTTTTATAATCAATATATACACGCACACACAAAATGACCTGCTTATATCAAACACAATATATGTTTTCAATATATACAAACCTATTCTCTGGGGACAAATACATGTAACCCAACAGCTTCAGAGGAACTCTATGTAAGACTTTGGTATCTTCCCACTCTTCCCATTGGCCTCAGCCATGGTGTAATCATCATCACCAGGAATGGGAGTCACCATGAGCAGCTGCAGGAAGGACAAACAGAGAGAAGTTGACACAGAGAAGAGGAAGATTGTTAAGATACACCTACAACAGCACAGGGCCTGGGGATTCCACACATAGCCACCTAAACTAACTTGCCTCCACAAAATCATTACTGCAGTTCAGTTCAACGTCAAGAAAGCCCCACTCATGTCCATTGTAGTGGTGTGTACACTAACCCTCATACCAAGTACTTACTATCTTGATGACTGGGGGAGTCATGAACTAATCTTCATGAGTAACCTCAGGCACTCCCACAATAACAATGCAGGACAATGACACTACTACAACAATGGAACTACCTCTCCTGAATTGACAGTCAATTCAGATTCACTCTCAGCTTCGTAATCGTACAGCATCCTTGCTTTCCGAGAGTCCTCTCTGTCCAGCTCTACACCATCCACTTCAAACTTGGCAGTCAACACCTCCTTGGGTTTGCTACCACTACCAAGAGAGCTGAAACTATTCGCAAAGAAAGAGTTGCTTTGTTGAAAACGAAACCTCAAACTCAAAAAAACAGCTCCCGTAAATGTTTCTCACCTGGTGTAGCTACCAGGGTCTCCCTCAAGGTCTCCGAGATGGAGCTGACATTCAGCAAAGTAGGACCTCTGTGCTGACATGAATGCTCTCAGGTAGCCCATGTGGTTGGCATTGGTCTCCACAATCTTCTTCATTGACTTTCGAACCTTTTCAAGTTGTGCATCAAAATCCGCTTGGGCAACCCTAAGGTTTGCTTCAGCCTATTAAGAAATATTATAATATTTATTATACCAAAATGACATCTTATTGTACTTTAGTATTTCTTACAGCTTGCACTTTTTCATCTCCTTGTGCTTTGTTAGCTGCTGCTTTGTAGGCATCCAGATCAAGACGGTTGACTGCTAGTAACCTCTTTTCTTTCTGTGAAACAGAAACACACACACACACACACACACACACACAAATGAAATGTGTACTTTCAACTGATATTTAGTAAATACACCTACTCATACACTCACCATCACTGCCTTCATATCAATCTCCATGAAAGCTTTGAGAGGAGTGATCACCTCTGACGTTACTTTCTCTTCAAATCTCCTTCGGCTATCAGCAAGCTTGCCTTCCACTTCAGAGCATCTCGACAAGTAGGAGCCTGCACAAACAAACAAACAAACCAACGTTATATTTTAAATAAGTCAGACCTCAATCCACAGTGACCTACCATATTGTGTTTCAGTGCCAAACCCTTCACCAGCTTTTGCAAGATCGGTGCTGAAGAGAGTATGTTCACTGACACGGTGAGATCTTGGACGGTCAAACTTTGTACGTGCCCAATCCTCAAGGCGAGCATCTACAGTTGTAAGTGTGTACATGTGTACGTGTGTACGTGTAGCATCAGCATGATGATGTAGTGCATACAAGCCAACAAGGAAAATGTGCTTAAGATGCATAGATACGTGTAAGACAAACAAAGAGAGAAGTGTTCAATGTGAAAAGGTGAGACACGTCAGTCAATACAACGAAGATCGATGCTTGAAAGCACTCACTTGGGTTGGGTTGCATTATGCTTAGAACATGCGACAGCATTTTCTCAGTGACCAGCTTGATCTGGTCCAGCTGTTTAGCGAGACTTGCAAACTCCGAATCATACTCGGTAACAGTAGCAGTCTTGTTGGTTTTCTCTGTCACATACTGCATAGGGGGTGTGGAACACAAGCAGTTTATGCATGTGGGGGGCGTCTAAAAACTCACCTGTCTTGCACGAGTGAAATTGGTGGACGCAAACTTCTTAAAGTCACCGAACCCTTTCTTGATGGATTCCTTGTTAATGGTCTCCCTGTTGGTCCTGGTTTCAGTGGTAGATGGGTAGGAGGACTCGGCCATGTCGCTTCTCTATCGCGCGTTCGGCTAAACTTTGACCCTTCGCAATAAATATTGTTTTCGTATAAATAGAGCAAGTACGAAAAAAAAATTTGTACAATGGTCACATCAACAAACAAAAAACCCACAAACATTTCTAATCAACAAGCAAATGTCCCTGTTCTTCGTCAATCATGACTGCACTTGAGTTGTTATGTTCTTGCTGAAGGAAAAGTCATAGTCATACTGCAAAGAAATAAGGATCACAGCACATTAAAAAAAACACTTTTTTTTTGAAACCACATTTGATCACATTTGATCACATTTGTCACTTACCTTGTCCTCTACATCTTGCAATGTCAACACACGGAGATCACCAAGTGCAAACTATAGAAACAGACAAACATTATTTATCACTGAGTATGGCTACTTCAGCTGAGCCCTTGGTACAGCGAGCTCAATGCAAGGAAGCTGGTACAGTAACTCAAACACATACCTCTACCAACTGTTGTGTGGTGGCCCCGCCTTCTTTCAATTCAAACTGTAGTCCATCAATTGCTGCGTATAGCCAGAACATAATTGGTAATACACATGTATAATCGAGTGGCACATATATTATATACCTGATCTAGGCTTCTTCCCACCAATAGCCGTATCCGGTTGGCTAATGCTATGTTGTATACATAAATACATGTTATTATGAACATGCAGCACTATTAAACCATAGACCTACGTATCAGTCTGGTTTGGAGTTTCTTTCTGAGAGGATGCTTGGGAGTCTTTTCCGTTACTACCTTTTTTCTTTGGTACTGGAGCAGTTTTGAAGCATATACTGAAACCATTTATTTCCCTGCAAAAGGAGTAACAAAATTTTCGGTACTAGTGGATCCACACATAGAAGTGCATTGGGAACTTACGGAAGTCGTTTGTATCCACTTGGAACATCTTCTTTCTTGTGGGCACTAAGAATAGCAATGTCAGATATACCATGTTTTGCTTGTTCTTGTGCTTCAAATCGACACAGCAACTGTCTTGAACTGAAAGCCTTTGTGTCTATAACAGGAGTTGGTGAAAATAGGATGTGAATGTAATACAGTGTACAACAGTAGGGACATATACTTACTATCATCATGGGTGTGTATGAGTGGTAGATATTTAAGTGGGGGGCGATCACTTGCAGGTAATACTTTCAGATCAGTAACCACCACAAAACCCTGATCACATTTAAAATCGTACAGATGATTAATTTTACTTTTACTAAATATATTCTATAGATGCAGTGAACATCAACTTACTCTTTGAGGAGAAGCAGCTTTCTTGGTGTAGCAGATATAACGTGTAGTTAATCCTAATCTACCCTCAGGGAAGTTGGCTTTCTTGCCATCATGGGTGTTCTCAATCTAACCGTTGAAAGTTTTTATATATCACACACACAGACACATACTCAAAAGTCACAGAAATCAACAGGAAAACGTACCACCACATAATCTCTGGGTGCCTTTTCTTTCTTGGAGAGAATGGCTATGTCAGTTATCACTAACTGACCAGCCATAGCGTCGTCCAAAGTGTCCCAATCTTCATTAGTGGTCATTATTAGTCTTATCGCTTTACACACAGATTGTGTTAATGGGCGTGAATTGGGTGGAGCTTTGTAACCACATGCACATGTGCAATCAATTATGTGTGATAGCTGGATAATGATACATTTTGTAAGGTGTCACTTTTCACACTCTCCTGCATTGTGTGCATGCACTCAAGCTTTGTATAATGGCTTGTAGAGCAAAGAGCAAAAGCAACAAGGGAAGTTTGACTCTTCAACTTCCACCTCATGTACAAAACACTATGAACAAAGAAGACAGGCTATTGCAACAAACGCTTGATGATCTGAAGAGAGAGACAAAGCATCTGTTTAAGTGCATTTCACAAGATCAACAAGTTGCTGCTACAAAACTTCGAATCCTGGAGAAACGTTTAGAAGTGTCAAAAGCAAGATCATTATCTGCTGCAATGTCAATGGGTTCTGATAAAGCATCAAAGCCTTCCCTTACAAAGAGACTATCACGAAAGGACACATGTAGCACCGACTACTTCAAGAGTCTTCTTACTCCTGGAGTGAGAGATCACAGTTTCAACTTAATGATGGATGATGAGTCTTATACTGCAGCCACACACACTAGGAGAGTGGCAGGAGAAGAGCACCGTCCTCCAGCTGCAAAGAAAAAGAGCTCAATGAAAAAGAGTGGAGTTGAATCACAAGCCAGAGGGACCCTGGCTTCAGGTGGGCCAAGTGGTACGGACAGTCAATTGAGGAAATCAGTTTCATTTAGAATTGAATCAGGCAAATATCATCTTTGAATGTACATTGTCCTTACATCATTTATGGAGAACATAATAAATATTTTTTTAAAAAAATACTGAGAGAATATTTGCATGAACAATAAATAATACTATTTCAGAATGATATTTTCGGGAAGTTTTGCTTGAATATTTGGTCCAGGAAGTATGCATGCCAGCGCATGTCATCAGTTAATTCGGGATGAAAACTAGTTGCTATCAGATTTTTCTGCTGTACTGCAACAATGCTATTGTCTTTGTCTGAGAGGCTAGCTAGGACCTTCACACTTGGAGACAACACTTCAGCTATTCCAGGCGCACGGATAAATACTCCATGACATTCATCGCTTATTGAGGTTGATGTGTTAGACCTGTGTAAAGCATCGGCATGAAGCTTCACAGGAGACTCAAAGCTGCTAATCTGTCGCCCGTACATGTTTCTTGTGCACCTGATCTGCAGGCCTCCAATCTACACAATGGGATAGATAGTGTACTATTAATTTGACTGATGCAATACTACGAATTTGTTGCATCGTACAATTTTTTTTTAAAAAAAAATTATTTGACCTATATTTATGTATACATGGATCTGTTTACCATAGATAATATAGCGTGTGTACAAACACCAGGCTTGCACAAACCTATACCACATAATAATGAACACACCGTCACTTGTCCTCCTTGCTTCTGACTGGCTACTTCATCAGAGAGTAGTATCAATCCTGCACAGGTGCCCCAAACAACACCTGGTTTCTTCTCATCAAAGATCCAAGACTTGAGAGCTTCTTCAAAGTTGTTCTTCTTTAGGAAGACACTCAATGTGGTACTCTCTCCTCCAGGAATGATCAATCCATCAAGATTCGACAAATGAGACGGTCTTCTTACATCAACTACAGTCACTTTGCAAGTGTCTTGACGAGCCACAGCTAACTTCTCCAGCATCCGGATGTGTTCGATGAAAGCTCCTTGGATACAGAGCACTCCAACAGACACTGATGCTTCAGTCTTTGACATGTTACTAGATTAGTGATAATTCCTGGATCCTACTGTCATTTTTTGTTACATGAAATTGAGTAGAGAGAAGCCTGCATTTACATCATCCAAGCAAGTGACACAGAACAAGTTATGCGTGATTGAATCATAATAAACTGCCACACACGTGGCCACCAAGTGGTTTGTGGTTGCATCATATCCTTAGCTCCACCCACTTCAATTAATTGGCCATTTGGGTCCGTAAGACAACTGCTGTGACTGGAGCTGTCGAGGGTCAGAGACAGAAAAATACAATCAGCAGAGGAAAGATAAAGATGTCGAGCTTGGCAGACAGCAGTAAAACAAATGGTATGTGTCAGTGTTCTTTTGAACAAGATAACTTATCTGGTAAAGGTAGTCATATCCAATAGAGCTTCTGTTTTGACTATGTCTCCCTACATTTTACCCTACACAGAGGAGAAAGGAGATGGTGGCCAACAGAAGGGGACCTTTACAGTGAAAGCAGGCCTGGCACAAATGTTGAAGGGGGGTATTATCATGGATGTGGTGAACGCCAACCAAGCCAGGATAGCTGAAGAGGCTGGTGCATGTGCCGTCATGGCATTGGAGAAGGTTCCTGCTGATATCAGGAAGGATGGAGGTGTTGCACGCATGGCAGACCCTAAAGTACGACCTGTCTAAGACGTAGATTAGAAATAGTAGTTAATACTCAAGTGTCATTGTGTGTTTTGGCTTTAGAAAGTGAAGGAGATTATGGAAGCCGTGACAATTCCGGTGATGGCAAAATGTCGGATTGGTCATTTTGCAGAGGCACAGATTCTACAGAGTATGGGAGCTGACTTCATTGATGAATCGGAGGGTGAGAGTGAACATGATCCATTGTGTGTTATCTATCACTTCCATAACTCTTTACAACTTGAGATGAGATTAAATGCTCTGTGTCATACCAGGTAGTAAGTTTTCACTACAAAGTATTCCCCTATATGTATACTTACAATTGCAGTATTGACGCCAGCTGATGACGAGAATCACATAGACAAGCATTCATTCACTGTTCCCTTTGTGTGCGGTGCAAGAAACCTTGGAGAGGCACTGAGAAGGATAGCCGAAGGAGCAGCCATGATAAGGACAAAGGGAGAAGCCGGAACAGGTTAGTATGTTCTCATATGAACGACATTTGTGTCATTGAAGGTGACCATTATGAACATGACTTCTTGTTGATTCTTAAGTGTGTTTTTTTTTTTCAATATGCACAAACAATGAGGGTTATTGGGTTAAGCTGTCAGGTTGTGTAAGGTACTACAGTAGCAAGTCTTCAGTATGTGTGCAGAACAATATGATGTACAAACGATGGCACTTTGTGTTATCCATCAGGTAATGTAGTTGAAGCAGTACGTCACGCTCGACAGATCAATCGTGAGATTCGGCTAGCTCAAGCTATGAACCCCTCAGAGCTCTATGGCTACGCCAAACAGCTCGGTGTACCCATAGATCTACTTCAAAAGACAGCAAAACTGGGTCGATTGCCTGTCGTCAACTTTGCTGCAGGTGGTCTAGGTATGTGCAGTAAAAATTCTGATGCAATCCAGTATGATAATTTCAGCATGATTTTTTCCCCTCTCCAGCCACCCCTGCAGATGTGTCCTTGTTGATGCAGCTTGGTGTTGACGGTGTGTTTGTTGGTTCTGGCATCTTCAAGAGCGGAAATCCTGAGAAGAGAGCCAAAGCAATGGTGCAAGCAGTTACTCATTTTAATGATCCAAAACTATTGGCAGATATCAGTGAAGACTTAGGTGAACCCATGGTGAGTGTGATCAATCTTAAAGTAGTTAGTATACTGTGCTGAGAGTGTGTTGATTGGTGATGGTCGTGTCTTGTTGTAACAGGTTGGTCTCAATTGTGAAAACCTTTCTGAAAAGTGGGCACATAGGGAGAGTACACACTCTACTAAGACTGCTTAGATTGATGAATTGATCAGCTATGTGTTACAATTGCTGCTATGTGTTAGTTGCATAATTTATTACATGATTGTTTGACGACCATGACTAGATTTCTCTCAATATTTACTTCATATTTAAATTTCCCGCGAAAACTGGGATCATGTGATTACATTGACAAGTCATTAAACGTGCACGAGACCAGAAAGCGAACGATTTGGAAGCCAGTGTTTGGCAAGTAGACTTTTTGATTTCGGAGCGGATCTAGTAGTGCAGTGAAGAGTTTCACCATTCAGACAACCTCCCTAACTTCAATGTAGTCACATCCATAGCCAACAACGCTACGTACTGGTAGGTAATGATACTTTTTACCTGAAACCGTTTGTGGAAGTACTAAACATAACATTTGTCTCTTCTATTATATATTTTCAGAGATTTGTATAAAAACAGTATGGGAAACAAACCAGCGACTGGTAGTGGCGGTGGCGCAGCAGTTGAAAGAAAGGCTGGAAAGGTGTCCAAAAAGACCACCTTGGGCAAGACAGTGGAAATCCAGCACATAGTGAAATCTCCCAAGAACTATGTTGACATGGGCATTGTGGAGGATGATGAGACAACAGGTTAGGGAGCTGGGCCAACAACTAGCTGCTAGTGTGGGTTGGTTGGCTGTTTGGGTAGACAGTATCGCAGTTACTGTGTATGTTCATTTATGGAGTGTTCACTCAGCAGGGTGGTGTGTTGTGTAGTACATCTGGTGTACTAGTATCTGGTTGCTAGAGTATTGGGTAATTGGAATTATGTGTGTGTTATCTTTCACTGTAAGCTCTTAAGGAGCTCTTCAATGAAGTTGTACATGTGTGTACTGCCAAAGAGAGTGATAGCACAATAATATTGGCTGTTTTGTGTGTCAAGTATTTACTTTCATTTTATTATTTTTTTTTGCTTGAGGGTCCTTTCTCAAGTGGTATATAGACTTTTTTTTGTTTTTATCTGATTTGGTGTTTGTTGTTTAGATAAAAAGAATGCCAAGTATGTATTTAAAATCTGTTTCGGTGTTTTCCTGGTCTTCCATAAAATTTGTTCTTTTATTATGCTCAGTGAACAGTGTGCTCCAGCTGTGAGTGTGCATGTGTGCGTTCATGTGTGTGTGTATGTGTGTGTGTGTGCACAAAACTTATTGTCTGTACCACTATAGAAGTGTTTCTTGTGCTTTTTTGTGCATATCTATATAGCCTCTGTGTGTGTGTGTGTGTGTGTGTGTGTGTGTGTGTGTGTGTGTGTGTGTGTGTGTGTGTGTGTGTGTGTGTGAACTGCNTGTGTGTGTGTTTTTCTATTAATCTTTTGTTGGAGTGTATGGCTCTAACTTAAGAGTAATTGTGTACGTGAACACAGTTTGCTTCATTCCACGTTGACCGAGCATCCTTAGCCTACATGTAGCATAGTGTGTAACCCACTACACTATTGTACGTGCTAATTTTGTTATTGGTTCTGTTCATTCATTGTTCTCAATGGCTCTACACTACATTGCCACAACACAACTTTTCAAGTACACTCCTCGTAATACCATACCATTTTCTATAAGGCATTCCTCACTAATTATCACTCTCCCACCCCATGACCAGGTTTGTCCATGCACTTGTTAGCAATTAATGGTTGCCTTGTGTACAAATTCAGTCGTGTTGGACGATGTGATTTGAGCATAACAAGATTCATTTGGTGTGTGTTTGTGTGTTTTGGGTGCATGTTTTGAGGGATATTACTAGTAGTCTCACACCCTGGCCCCCTTGTATGCTAGATATTGCTCAAGGATTGATGTATGTAACACATGCACTCTCTCTTACACACACTCACACTCTCTCTCTCTCTCTCTCTCTCTCTCTCTCTCTCTCTCTCTCTCACACACACACACACACACACACACACACACACACACACACACACACACACACACACACACTCCACATACACGTATACACACACACACTCACACTCACACACCATAGAGAATGGGACCGACAGTGCCTTTGAGACTCAGGACAGTGGCTTGGGATTCTCCACACGTAGTGTCACACCACCAGATGATCTTGGAATGGGAGGGGGAGGGGGAGGTGAAAGGGCACTGGGGTTTGCCGGAGGTGGCTTACAACAGAACAATCGCTGGAACTCTTTCGATAACTTGCTCTCTCCCAGTGAGCTCGGCTCAGACCCTGATCTCTACATAGCCAAACATGATTACATCACCGATCAACCTGGGCAGCTTTGTATCAAAAAAGGAGACAAGCTGAAAATCTCTCGAAAGAGCGACAACGGAGATTGGTGTGAAGGAACGAGTGTTTTGGGCGAAATTGGATGGGTGCCGGCTTCGTATATTGCCAAACTTGACAGCCTTGAAAAGCACTCTTGGTTTCACGGCAACATCACTCGTGCCGAGGCTGAGTTGTCCCTCAGCAGTGGAATCAACGGAAGCTTCTTGGTGAGAGAGAGCGAGAGCAAGCCCGGACAGTACTCCATATCTCTTCGCTACGACGGTCGAGTGTTTCACTACAGAATCCACCTCGATTCTCAGTCCTGGTACTATGTCACGCCGGAATCAAAGTTCGAAAATCTCCCAGAACTTGTTGTGCACCACTCAAAGACTCCAGATGGTCTAACAACCACTCTCCATTATCCCGCCCCCAACCCACGCAAGCCTCCCATATATAGTCTGTCCCACGAAGTGGACGAGTGGGAGCTGAATAGATCGGATATTGAGATGGGTCAAAAACTAGGAGGAGGGCAGTACGGTGAAGTGTACAAAGCTGTCATCAAGAAGAGAGGCATCCAAGTTGCTGTGAAGACATTCAGAGTAAGGGCTACTGTATGTTACGTTTCTTGATATTATACATCTGCTGCGTTGTAGGTAGGTATTTTAAGAACTATTGCTTATTGTAGTGACAGATGGAGCTCCACTGCTGCAATAGTGATTGTTTCACCCAGAATGTAAACTCAGCGTGTGCTTGTGACTATAGATAGAAAACGCTCTCGTATGTTGCCTGATGTGTACGCAATTAAATGTTGTTGTTTGTGTTAGGCGTTTGTGTGTGTGTATTTAAGGTTGTTGCCGGTTCAGTTTTGACCACAGTTATATAGGCTTGTGGTCGCTGCCCTAATATGACCAGCTGAGTGTTGTTCCTGTTAGCTGCTATACAGTGCCTCTCAGTCAGAGAGCACTTGGTGTTTGTTGTTTGTCTTTCAATAAAAAACCCAAACAAGGACGAGAGAAAATCTAAATCATGTCTCCTGTTGTAAGTGTCAGCAGACAGCTAGACTGTCTCCCAGTCTTAGTAGTGTCTGTGTATTCACTAGGACCACTTTTCCTTTTGTCCACTGAAAAAGGGAAGGATTGGGGTAAATAGTACTATATAGTAAGGAATATGATTGAGCCATTCACAAATACTCACTCTTGACAGGATGAGACAACTGACGCTGAAGAGTTCCTCAAGGAAGCTGCTGTCATGAAGAAAGTTCGTCATCCCCACCTCGTTCAACTGCTAGGAGTTTGTACCAGAGAACTGCCGTTCTTTATCATCACAGAGTTTATGCCAAAGGGAAACCTCTTGGACTACCTCAGGGGGCCCGATGGGAAAGACCTGGAGGCTGTTACACTGGTTTATATGGCCCAGCAAGTCGCCTCGGCCATGGCCTATCTGGAATTGAAGAACATGATTCACAGGTACAGTCATTGGTGTGTTACACATGTATTGGTAGTCACTGAGCAGGTACAAGTTGTTTGGTGTGGTAAGACTAAGTGTTAGGTTTGGTTTGGGATGAAGTTGTGTGTGTGTGTGTGTGTGTGTGTGTGTGTGTGTGTGTGTCAGCATATCTTACATTGGATATATATTATTGTGTGGTGGGATGTGCAAGAGAGGGTTGCTTCAGAGCGCACAGTTCCATGTATGGATCAATTAGTTGTCCATTCAGTGAGACAGAAGAGCTACATTGTGTATTGGGTAATGAAAAATGTTCCCATTTGCTGTAATAGATTATGGTGTTTACAGGGAGTGGTATTAAACACTTGTAATGATCCACCGTGTCGTGAGTGTGACATCGAAAAGAGTCATGTGCATTGTTTGATTTGGACGAGGGTCTCAGAGAGCTACTACTCCTTACAGTACTAGTGTGCTGTGAGAAAGACAGACAGTGTAATAGTTTGACTGTTGTTAACTTGTGGGGATGGAGTTAGGCATACTGTCAAAACCTGGTTGTTTGCCTATTATGTTATCATCACTTGATGTTGCTTTGTGATGGTGTGTGTGTGTGTGTATGTGTAGCAGCATCGCTCCTAGTGTCTCTCTAATGATGTATAAATTTAATGATGCTGTTTTGTTTTGAACATCGTTGTGTTGTTGTTATCATAATAATTATATATCACTCAGCCCATACGGTCAGTTCTGATAGTACTTAATCTACCCCTTTTCTGAAAACTGACTAGTCTGTTTTTGAGATCTTATTTTCTTATAACTCACGAGTGAACGAGTACTAATTTCACACTAAACTGTAGGGACTTGGCTGCCAGGAATTGCCTTGTTGGTGAACACTTTCTCGTGAAAGTAGCTGATTTTGGACTCAGTAGAATGATCGACACTGAAATCTACAATGCCAAACAGGGGGCCAAGTTTCCCATCAAGTGGACTGCTCCCGAAGCACTTGCTTTCAACCAGTTTTCGATCAAGTCTGATGTTTGGGGTGAGTAAGTCGGTTAGGGCAGCTGTGTTGTTGTCTGCAGTGTTGAATTACAATAGTGCAGGCCATTAATTTTGTTATCAGTTGTCAGTGTATAAATTAGTGTGGATTGCATTACATTATGTATATTTGGGTATGGTGTGCATTTAATAGAGTTGCCATTTCCATTTATGTGTGTGGTATCTGATCTAGTGTGCTATTGTGTATCTAACAACTTTCTCATCTCTTTTTGTGTAGTATTTAATAAGGTGTGCATCTATTAGAGTTCTTATATATTTCCCTTTGTGTAGCATTTGGTGTTTTACTATGGGAATTGGCTACATATGGCATGTCTCCATATCCTGGTGTTGAGCTCTCTCAAGTCTATGAGCTGCTGGAGACTGGCTATCGCATGCAGTGTCCTGAAGGGTGCCCCCCTGCAATTTATGATCTGATGAGAGAGTGTTGGGAGTGGGAAACTGATAAGCGGCCGACGTTTGACAGTATCTCTACAGCACTGAATTCCATGTCTGATATCAATGAAGGTAAACACACACACACACACACACACACACACACACACATATAAATTTACAATGGTATATGTTTGTCTCCAGCTGTTGAAGCCATACTGAGAGGTGAAGAAGCACCCCCAAGGATCGATAGCATTTCAGTTCGACAGAACAAAGGCATGCAGCCTCCTCCCATACCAAACACACCCCGTCCTCCCATGTCATCCCCGAGTAACGTCAATGGTAGACATGCCTCACGATCGAGAGGCCATCCCTCCCATTCCAGCCTCCAAGAGCCCCTTCCTCCCCCTCCCATGGGGAGACAAACCATAGCTCCCCCTCCTCTTCCCAATCGATCCACCTCGCCGGGTGTTGGGAAGCTAAACAGCTCTCCCCCTCCACTGCCGCCCAACAGGCCCTCATCACCCAAGAGTGACGGTCCTCCCCTTCCGAGCCGCGGGTCATTTCGTAGCCAGCCACCGGGTCGTGCGCCACCACAGAGACAGCCACACAGCATCCCCCCTCCAAGGACAACGGCCGATTCTACACCTTCTGGACCTGTCTTGCCTCCTCGGCCTATCGGTAAACCGAGCCTACCGAGTAAGCCTTCAGCTTCTCATTTGAGGAAAGTACCTTCGATAGACAAACCTCCTCCTGGTGGGTCGCGTCCTAAACCTCCTGTTCCCGTGAGGCCTAAAGGAAACGTCACAAGTCCCACGTCACCACCTGCTTCATCATCAAGCAGGGAGGGGAATGCCCCTTCAATTCCCTCCGGAGATGGAATGTCTGTCCGTGAAATGGTGGATACTATTATAAACGAAACACCCAACATGGTAGCAGCCATGAGAGGGAATAAGAATGGTGTAGCTAAGATGTTAGAAGGGCTTTCCAATTTGACCGAGAACATTACAGACAACGCCAGGGGATCTGGAGTTGCATTTCGTATCACCTTACCTTCAATACGAGCTAGCTTGAACACTCTACAGGACAATGCTAGTGCATCTTGGCACTTGAATGCTGACAAGATTGTTGAAACAGTTGAAACCCTTTCACAGAATTTACAAAAATTGTCCAAGCACTTATCAAATTAAGTTGTCTTGTGTTGCCGTAATGATTATGTATGTGTTTACCATCGTAGTGTGTCCTGTGTTGTATGTTTGTTGTTGGCATAGCCAAATGCAGTATAATTATTCTTATTGTGTTAACTCTTTGTATATGTATATATACTAGTAATTGTGGTCATAGTGTCGACTTGTTGCTATTTTTGTATAGTTTTGTCACATAAAGTGTCAGTTTTGTTGCCAGGAAGTATGTTGTATTACTATAACACTATTTACTTTTATTATAGTTTGCACTACATGCAGTCAAGTCATTATTTTTTTTTTCTTTTTCCTTTTGTTTATCATTACAAAATAATAACAAGTTCTCGAGAAACACTTAGGGGGGACCCCCTGCATGTATGAATGATAATTAACTAACTTTCTGACATCTGATGAATAAACTGTTGGTACTTATTGTACCGCATGGTGTGCTGGAGTCAAGCTCTGAAAATGGAGTATTCATTCTGCTAGTGTGCACCTGTCCCGGATGCATCATCTCGTACATCATCGGTGACTCCTCAGCAAGTGGCAACACGGGGAAGTGACCAGCACCCTCTCCTCGTAGTGTTTCACTGCCTCTTTGCCACGTCTTGTGAGCCTCTCGGTTGAGTCGTTTCACGTGGGGTGGAGTCTGTGTGCTAATGGTGGCTGAATCAGCATGTGGTCCGACTCCAGAGCTGGAGTGCAGGGTGTCGAGCTTGACTGGTGGTCCACTGAGAGCGGGAATGCTCTCTCCGGGATGATGAGGTCCTTTTCTTATTTCTTCTTTGGCAATAGCAATGGCTGTTCTTGCTGCTTGCTTTCGAGCGACTTCTTTAGCAACTTTACGCTTTGCTTCAATCAGTCGAAGCGAAACAGCCTGCAAAGTATCACGAATAAAAACATTCTGTCAGCAATAAACTTAATCATTCTTACCTCAACCATTTTTGCATCCAGCTCATTCTTAGCTGCTATCCCTTCCTGTAAAAGTCTAGCTTTTCTCATCTCCATGTATTTGTTGACCAGCTCTTGCTGCTCTAGAGACAGTGCTTTAGCCTCTTGGACTTTCTCCTTTGTTTCAGAGAACACACTATCTTTGGATGCTCGGCGATCTTCTTTGGATAGTGTATTCACAACCATTGTGTTCTGCTGGTTAAACTTGCTGGCAAACTCCTGCTCTTCGGCTTGCGTTTGCATATTTTCAGCCATGACATTACACATCTTTGACCTCTCGAGGAACTCTTTGTTTTGCTTACTTTCCAGCTTTTGCTTCATTTGATGAAGTCTCTGGTCCTTGGCATCTTTCCATTCCCTATTATTGTCCTTTAGCGTTTCCCAAAACTCTTCAATTTTGCTCTGCCTGAGAACCCTCTCTTGTCTAACTTTTGCAACTAAGTTTGCTTTTCTTATCAACTCTTCATTTTTCTTCCTAGCATTGTGTACCTTCTCTGCAGCTACTAGGCTCGATAGAGCCATCGTACCACTGGATCTGGTTAAGAAGAAATCATCCTTGCTTAATCCCGGCTGTTTAGGTTTCCTTTGTGGGGGCTGTTTCATCTCAGTTCTAGCTCGATTAATCTCCTTTTCAGCTTCTCGAATCATTCGTCCAGTGTCTTTTCTACTAGTTGCCAAATCAGGGAGGGCATCATGAGGTAGTACTCGAGCTGCTTGTCCAGAGAGCTTCATTGCATCTCCTTTTGTGTCATTATCCTTTGGTTGTTTGTCACTTGGACTTCTCTCTTTGTCAGAAGTGTGCTCTTGCTCAGGAATCACTAACTTTGGTGGTGATTTGTTTTCAACTTCTGGTAGTTTGAGCACCCTCCGATGTTCTCGATCACTTGAAGTCTTAACAGCTTTTGCCTGCTTCCTCTGAAACACACTTCGGAATGCCTTGCCATTGTCTACAGTCTCGTCTGCATCAACCACATTCTGGTGTAGCTTTCTCAAGTTGATGTGCATGGTGTACTTCAGGCGTGATGACTCTCCGTCCATTCCAATAATGTGTGTTTCAATGCTAGTTGGTTTTCTTCTCCTAGGGGTCATGGGAGTTGGAGGCGGTGGGTTTGAAGCCTTCTTTGTGTCTCGTGTTGGGTGTATAATTGGTACTTCGGCTGAAATGGTCTTGCGGACAGATTCTGGATGAGATTTGGACAATCGTCGAAACTGTCCGATTTGTTTCTTTGAACTGATTATCTTCCTGTTCATAAATGCTCTGAAATAGAAGATTTCTCTAATAAAACTCTCTTATGATTAGTTTACTATTTCTTTGACTAACTTTATTTTGGAGTTGTTACTCTTAGCCAACGTCCTTCTTGTTAGCCACCCTCGAGTCCACCTCTGGATGATCATTACTGGTGAGTAGCTAGCCAGAATTGTGTTCACAGCTAGCAGCATGCTGTAGATACCATGCAGCTCTTCCTTGTAACTGGTTCCCTGAGAAATAGACAATCAATTGGAAGAACAGGTATATATGCATGTATAGCTATGTTGGTGCATTGACTGTGGCATTCATGCACTCACTGCTGGGCATGACTTGTAGAGCTGTATCTTGAAGTGGCTGGAGAGAGGCTGAAAGGGGTCATTCAGGTGGAGATTTTCTACAATCTCTTCGTCCGATATGACATGATAGTCTAACGCTCTCAACGAGAATATGCTGCAATGTTCAATAATTATTATTAATGTGTCAATTCAATTTCACATTGGCGTAAGCTACATGATGCACACTTAGGTTGGAAACAGATTTAAATTTTTCAATATTATCACAACTTAACACCATCCTCGCTCATCATGCTAATCACAATACTGATAATTATTTTTGTCGCCAAAATTGATTTATACGAAGAGGTGTTTTTCACTAATTAACAATAGAAGCATCTTACCTATTGACCACATGGTGTCTGTAGTTCTTCATCAAAGCAAGAGGTGTACCGTAGAGAGTGAGAGCGTGCAGCTCAGGACAGCTGTTAAGTTTTGACGTGCTTTCTTTTTCACTGATTGCGTTGCCATTGAGATAGAGTACGCGCAAACTACTGAGCGATGACCAGAAATCAGCAGCTGGGAGACGGCTAATCTGTACATTCAATGAATCATTATAGCACATAGGGAAGAGCTTGAATTATTGCTATATAGGCTATTAAATAGCATGCCATCACAGCCTGCAAATGGTACATAATAATGATATTGGTTGCATAAATGAATACCTGATTGTTGGAGACATCCAGCTTCAGTAAGTTTACACTGCCATAGAAAGCACTGATGTCACTGAGATAGCATGAGGCCAAGTTGCAAATCCTGAGACGCACACACGACAACACTGCAATATCATCCAATGCTTGCACGCTGCGTGCATTCACAGAGATTCGCAAAACATCTCCAAGTTCAGCAGCTTCTTCCGCCTCAAGCTGAGACTCGAGAATGAACTTCTGGTCCAATAGCTTGAGGTAGCCCCGCGTCAGAGCAGCGTTGATAGCTTCCCTGTGCCTCCTGAGCAGGTTTCTTTGATACACACTGCCTGCTTGCTTCGCTTTGGGGACCAGCTGTTTCTGCAAGGGAATCCATTGCTTTGGGAAGGTTGACATTTTTGTGCTCTTGTTGCCATAGCGACCCAAAGGTGAACTTGGTGAAAATTGACAAAATTCATTATAACACACTACAGTAACTACATGCACTGCAATGCTGAATACACACACACACACACACACACACACACACACTCTGNAGAGCCACTCGACTGTTGGCCCAGACCACTCTCAGGAACATCCTAGGCTCTCACAAACTCTCTGAGCTGCTGGAGTTGAGGGAAAGCATTCAAAAGGAGTTGAAGAAACAGCTGGACGAATCCACTGACGTCTGGGGAGTGAAGGTTGAAGATGTGGCTGTGAAAGATGTCCGTATTCCAAAGGACCTGCAGCGATCGATGGCTGCAGAGGCAGAAGCTGCAAGGGAGGCTAAAGCGAAGGTAACACGTTCAAAGTTATTGTGTACATTTAGTTGATTTGTGTACTTTTAATGTGAAATGATGTTTAGTGATGCTGAAAGATATACAATTACTTGTGTGTGATATTTTCAACAATGGTTGCTTATTGTTCCAGGTGGTATCTGCTGATGGTGAGCTAAATGCTGCTCGAGCTCTTAAGGAAGCTGCTGAAACAATCGCCAAGTCTCCAACAGCCATGCAGCTGCGCTACCTGCAGACTCTCAACATCATTGCTGCTGAAAGAGGATCGACTATTATGTTCCCTATTCCAATTGATATACTTGGTCCAATGGTATGTGTATGTAGATACTTTGTACCTTGTTCATATGCATTAGTGAATGTGTGGCTCATTAGCATGACAGTGTGTGCAGCTATTGTTATCAGTTGCATCATGTTTTCCCAAAAGGTTAATGAATCATAGTTGTGATTGTAAAATGCATTTTTGGTGTGGCACCCATGTGCAGATATCAGCTATGATCTATGAAGGTGTGGAACTCCTACAAAACAGTTTAATTTACTATACTTAACTCCATGCATGCACCAACCTATGTACTATGCACTTGTCCTAGCTTCTCTATATTATAGCTTTGAAAGGCTTGTTTCATAGATACTTGTGTGTTGTGCATTGTTTATCAATTACAGGGTAGTCCTATGGGTGGACCAGGACTCTTTCCGCCAGTGCAAACTGTACAAGAAGCAAGGAGTGAAATTTGAGGAGAGAATATACAATCGTGCAACTTTAGCTAACCATTTATAAACTTGTATTGATAATTTTAGATTATGTACTTGTATTGAGAACTCGTCAAAATGTATATAGCAATGCTAGAAAAACCAATGTGTTACTTGCTGAAAAAATTTGACCGTGTATCAATTTTCGTCTAATTAGATCAAATAAAAATTTAAGTTTAGGTGTGGCACACATAAACGGAGTAGTATACGGAAATCCTTTATAGTTTCCAACTTTTCCAGCAGCGCAGAAGCACAAGCTGCAAGCAAGGATGGCATCTGGAGGAGCGCTGGAGATTGAAGAGACACCCCCGAAGGCCAAGCTTACCAGGGACGAGTATCTTCAGGGTAAGCTTTTGTGTTTGCTTAAATTGATTGGTGAGCGGATAAATTTTGACTCGATTTTTGACTGCTTCGCACAGAGGGTAGTGGTGACGATTCTGGTAGTGGAGTGTGTTTCTACGTCTTAGCTTTTTTCTCGTTTATTGGGATCATCTTATTCTTCCCCTTCTCTCTGTATGGTGCAATTAAGGTATGATACGTTTTGGCCTATGCATCAACAGCAGCCCACTTTAGTATAAATTGCACAATTAATTTTCTGCAGATTGTGAAGGAGTATGAACGTGCTGTGATCCTAAGGCTTGGTCGAGTCACATCCAAGAGAGCCAAGGGACCAGGCTTGTTCTTTGTCCTACCTTGCCTGGACACTGTGAACGTGGTTGATTTGCGTACAGTCACCTTTGATGTGCCTCCACAAGAAGCAAGTGAAATGCAAAATCATGTTGCAGTGTATTGATTAATCAAATGTTGCTGTCCCACTAGATTTTGACCAAGGACAGTGTGACGGCTCGTGTAGATGCAGTTGTATACTTCCGTGTACAAGACCCAATCATTGCAGTGATCAAGGCCGAGAACTACTTTGATTCTACATTCCGTATCTCTCAGAGTACGTTGAGGGATGTCCTGGGTACCAAGAGTCTTGCGGAGATCCTGAGCGACCGTGAGGCCATCAGTGAACACATTGGGGTAGGCATTGTACAATGAGAAGCTTTTCTTAAGTGCATACTCAAACTTTAAAACTTTTTTTTTCTCTTTTTGTTTAGGATTTATTGGATGCTGCCACTGACAGGTGGGGAGTGAAAGTGGAGAGGGTGGAAATGTAGGTTGCAAAAATTATTCATGTTTTCAGTTTGTTGAGTTGTTTTGAGCTTGTGTTGGTATTGCTGTTTTCAGGAAGGATGTGAGTCTCCCTGCTGACATGCAGAGGTCAATGGCTGCTGAAGCTGAAGCTGACAGGGAGGCCAGAGCTAAAGTAAACCTACCACACAGCTTCTAACGTTTCATACAAATAAAGGTCATCTTTTGTTGTGTGTTTTATGTAGGTGATATCTGCAGAAGGTGAGCAACGTGCAGCCAAGAAGCTCAAGGAAGCTGCTGATGTGCTGGACGAGTCTCCCTCAGCTCTACAGCTGCGTTACCTTCAGACACTCAACACAATTTCGGCAGAGAACAACCACACCTACATTTTCCCTCTACCACTGGATTTGTTGGGCAAGCTGTTTGGAAAGTGAAGTCTTGACTTTGTAGCTGTTTCTTAAAGAATTCTGACTATTTGCTGAAGAGTAGCATTACTTTACTATATCTTGTATAGTTTGTAGGTAGCGTTAACTGATCATGTGTCTAATAAACATTATGGATTATGACAAATAACTTCATTTTCAAAATTTGCATGACACCACCACTGTAGGCACAATGACACAATTTCAAAATTCACAAGTCTACATCTTGGCAGACAACTCCTTCAACTTTAGTTTGTCAATTTTAGCTCTGGCAGCCTGTGCTTTGCAGCCCACCTGACCGCCACCCCAGCGTTTGCGAATTTCATCAAATCTTTCATTGTAGTTGGTCCTTACTGCCTCTAGGATGTTGTTGAAGCTGCTCTTGTCCTCACTGTATTGATTGAGAGAGAATCTGATGAGAGTGGTAATTGCTGAATATCTCTCTATACATACATACGACCGTACCTTCTGACTCCAGTCAGACAAACAGCAGTGGCAGTTTTCTTGTGGACTAGTTTACCCAGCCTGGCTTTCCCCTTCACGATGCAATATGGGACGTCCATCTTACGACACAAGGCAGGTAGAAACACCACGATCTGTAGAACAAAACAGAAGGAAAAGTGATCTTTGTAAGCATAGGACTTTTATTACACTCACTTCAATGGGATCCACGTCGTGTGCAATGACCACTAGCTGAGCCTTCTTTTGCTCTATTAGATTTGTGACGTGATTGATGCCGTATTTGATGACAACTGGTTTCTTTCCGGGAGCTGCATCTTGACCGTCAGCTTTTTTCTGAGCAATTGATTTGAGTCTTTCTTTCTTCTCAACTCGTGTCTCTGGACGATACTTGTGCAATAGCCTAAACATCTGTGTTGCTACCAGCGTGATGTGTGTGTGTGTGTGTGTGTGTGTGTGTGTGTGAGTGAGAGAGAGAGAGAGAGAGAGAGAGAGAGAGAGGTCAATAATCTGCATTACGCTCCTAGACTATACGCTAACTTGTACACACCTGTTTGTCTGTCAAGGGTCTGTGTGAACTGGTTGATACTAGGAGGGACCTTCAGTCTCTGGTACAAGACCTGCCTCTGTCGTTGTAAACGAATGTACTTGGGCCAACGAACAAAACGAGTCAAGTTGTGTTTTGGTCGAATATTACCACCTACACACAGAGATAGAGACAAGCCCATAAGCAATGCATACTTCATGCATTCATAATTGCACTGCACTTCAATCTCACCAATTCCAAAATTCTTTGGTCTTTTCTCAATGAGAGGGTTGACCTCTTTCTTTGGTGCCTGCTTGGCAACATAAGGAGCCGCTGCTACCTTCTTGGTCCGCTTAACACTCTTCACTTTAGCTGGCTATGGACAAAATCAGTATGGGTCATAAACCAGGGGATAGTCAGCTTTTATTTGTCCATTTCTTTCACAAAATTGGCATGATGCTTACAGATTCAACAAATATTACAAGTAATAGTCTCTACGAGTACTGGATGCGTGCAGAACAGTGGATTCATAAAGATTGACTTACCATGCTTCAGCTTTGGAACGGGGTGTACAGAGAAGGAAGGAGCACGTGTATTTCTCCGTAAAATACCGTGCACGGATTTGTGTATTGTTCCAATTGGAGAACACCACAACTTGTAAATTTGTCAGCAAATTATGTCTGCAGGAGATTGGTGCCTTATTGAAAGCGACCCTGGAGTCTTTACCGAGCTTATTAAAGGCTTTGGTAAGTGCTTTCTGATGTTCTCGTAAGAATACATAAATACTGATAGTTTTTGTTCCAGGTGTCCAGGGACTACAAGTTGAAGAGCTATGGAGTCTTGATGAAGAGTCGTTTGAGAGGCTAAAGTTAGTAGTGATTGGTATTATTTCATTCCACTCTATCATCTTGAAACTATCTGTGTTTCACTTGCAGGCCAGTGCATGGTCTTATCTTCCTGTACAAGTGGCGTCCTGGTGAAGAACCACAGGGCTCTGTTGTACAAGATAGCAGATTGCAGGAAATCTTCTTTGCAAGACAAGTGAAGATGCAGTGATATGTTATGTTATACGTGTTCGAAAACAGTTTGTACATCTTCCAGGTAATCACCAATGCCTGTGCCACTCAAGCTATTATCAGTGTGCTATTGAATGTGGACCACTCAGACATTGAACTTGGAACCGTTTTGACAGAGTTTAAAGAGTTTGCCGGAGGGTTTGACCCAGCTGTAAGCTTACATTTGCACCACTTGTCCTTATAGTGTGATGTGTTTAACAGCCTTGTGTGTCTACTGTCTTCCTCATCTGTAGAATAGAGGACTAGCACTAACAAATTCTGACCAAATTCGTAAAGTACACAACAGTTTTTCTAGGTAAAGTGTAAGGTTTTTCCACTTAGAGAGCATGGTTTGTGAGACCTTGTTTTCTTGCTTTGTTATCTCAATCAATCTCCAGACAACAGATGTTTGAGTTTGAGAAGGAGTTTAAAAAAGATGGTGACGTGTTTCACTTTGTTGCGTACCTTCCCATCAATGGTCGGCTCTATGAGTTGGATGGGATGAGAGAAGGACCAATAGACCTTGGCAAATGTGACCAGGATGACTGGCTCAAGTCTGTCAAACCGGTTCTCGATAAAAGGATTCAGAGGTTAACAGAAAGTAATATTGCTTAGTGCTACCATCCAGTTTATTTTGAGCCTTACACTTAGAAGTTTGTTTGACTTAACTTTACCATTTGAAATTTTGTTCGATTTTTATTGTTGGTAGTTATGCATCTGACGAGATTCACTTCAATCTGATGGCTATTGTGTCCAATCGAAAGAAACACTATGAACGGCTGATAATAGAGGCAGATGAAAAGAGAGAGAAAGCTGCAAACAGAGTGAGTAGTCTCTACTCTTACCTCCTACAAAGTTCTGTTGATATCCTTCACTCATATTTCAGCTTCAGGTGGTCCTTAGTGACGAAGGGGAACCAATGGAGGACAGCAGTGGACTACCAGCTGACCCTGAGCTGCTTGCTAATATCATCGAAGAAGCTGAGAACAAAGTAGCCACACTACAAGCCAAGATAGTAGAGGAGGAAACAAAGATGGAGAGATATCAGGTTAGTTCAATCACGTACATACAGCTGAAGGAATATTATATAAAGGTTACTCTTGTGTGTTCATTAGCTGGAGAATATTCGTCGAAAGCATAACTACCTTCCCCTAATTGTTGAGGTTCTCAAGATACTGGCAAAGAAAGGAGAGCTAGTACAACTTTGTGAACAGGTATTGTTGTAGGTGTTGTTATAATAATAATATTAATAATGAACACTCCATCAAGAGGAGCAAGAACGACAACATATACATACAACAATTAAATTAAGTAAATAATTAATAGTTATAATGTAGATATACAATAAACTTCATGATTTAAATGACAATTAGCAGACTGGTTACATCTAACATCTCTGATAAAACTTGCACACAGTTTGTCAGATTCTGAATAATGCTTGCAATGCTTCTGACCCAGCTGAATGTTATAACCAAGATAGTTATACAGGCGAGAAGAAGAATGAAGAAACAAACCAGAGATGAGAGAAGACTTAGACTTGAGAGCAGACATCAGGAGACCTCTAGACCTTACAAGAATAGTATTGTATACACTTTGTAATTTAGCAACGGAGTGAACTATACCAGTGTGACTGTGACGAGGTAGCTGCCAAATTTTGCGAAGAATATTATTAAAAGAGACCTCTAGATTTCTTAAAGCTGGTGAAGAGGACTTCCAGAGACAGGCACCATATAAAGAGAGACAGTAGGACTGGAATAATCTAGTCTTAACAATAGGATCACAACAGGAAAACACATATAAAATATAGTTAGCCTTGCGGCACATTTCGTTAGAGATGGCATAGATGTCTTCATCATCAGACAAGTTGCAAGTAAGAATGTGACCCAGGTGCTTAACAGATTTACTTAAAGTAAGAGATTTGCCACAGAATGCAAAGTTGGGAGTTGACAGATTAAAGTTTACCGATTTACTAAACTTAATGAGTTGAGTCTTATCAGGATTAAAAATAAGGTGGTGAGAGTGAGCAAAAGTTGTACACGTACCAAGCATACTTCTTAGGGCAGATGCAGATGGAGCAATGAGAGCAATATCATCAGCATAGCCAAAGGCACCAACAAAGTGGTGGTTCCAAAAACAGCCAATACCATTGTTCTGCAGGTCATTTAAAAGGTCATCAATATATATAGTAAACAGAATAGGTGAAATGACACCACCCTGACGAACACCATTGGAGGAGGAAAATGGTACTGAAAAAGAATTACACCATCTGACTCGAAATTGCTGAGTTGCATACCAAGAGAGTAAAAGTCGAGAGACAGGAGTTGGCAAATTTCTTTGGAGTAACTTTTCGAATAACAGATTATGATCTACACGATCAAATGCTTTGCTGGCATCAAGAAAACAAGCATAGACATCAGTTTCATTCGCCACATACTCATATACAGTGTTCTTGAGAAGACCAGTACAAAGATCTGATGAAAAGGCAGGTTTAAAACCAAACTGTAGTGGTGATGTGGAAAAGCATTCCTGGAATTCAAAAAGTAAACACCATTCGAAGATTTTACTCATAGTGGGGGCAAGTGCAATGGGACGATAACTGTCAGAGGCAGAAGGATCTTTACCTGGTTTAGGGACAGGTACTAAAATACAATCTCTGATAGACTCAGGAACATGACCATGACGTAGCATCGCAGTAAACAGTTTAGAGAGTGGTTTACACAAAACATCTATAGCATAGATGAAATGGTTAGACATGCAAGTAGTGCCATCTCGCTTATTAAGTTTCAGCTTCAAAATAGCTTCCCGGACACAATCCTGGGAGATGTAGATGGAAGACAAGTCAGAGGAGCTGACTGAGGCTTGAAGAGAACAGAACAGATTGTCACGAGAAGAACAGTTAGAACCTGAGTTAAGTAACGAACTAAGATTAGACGAAAAGAGATTTGAAATTTCTGTGGGGTCAGAGTGACCATCCACACATTCTGGAAGAGAGGAGGATCTTGCAGAAGGCTTAGAAATCAATTTGACTTGACGCCAAAACTCAGAGGAGTTAGAATTGAGTAAAGCATTAGCAAGCTTCTTACGTTTTAAATGACATTGACGGCGACGAAGACGACGAACCTCATATTTGTATCTCTTTTTGCTATGCTTTTTTATCTGGAATAAAACCCCTGCAGATGGACAGCCACAATCGGTCCAAACTTTGTGCCAAAAAGAGGCAGACTGCTTGAGAGAGGCAGCAGCAACATTCCAACCAGAAAGGGGTGAATGATGATGCCCCTGATGATTGGGGAGACACTCATTAGAAGCCGCAACAAAACAACTAAAAAGTTGGGAACAGTATGAGTCAAGAAATAGTGAGTGATCAGAGCAGTCAGGCAGGCAACAATCAAAAACCTCATTGGGAAAAAGGGGTATGTTAGCTAAAAGATGCTCACAAAAAAGGTTGATGTGATCTTGATCAACAATAGACCAATTAACAGAGCAATAAGAATTAGGTGTAAACTGTGATGCATTAACAGTAGGTGTAGAGTTAACAGGAAGGGAAAGAGAATTAGGAATATTAAGTCTAAAATGCAAAGACAGGTGATCAGAAAAATTTGTAGCAGAGTCCTGAGCGAATACAGAATCAATCAGATGAGCATGATTAGAACAGGTGATAATGTGATCAGGGGAGGACACACACGAGTAATCATCTCTATGATAGGTGTAATTTATGTTAAATTTTAAGTCAACAGAGACAAGGTCATGGGTCTGCATAAAGGACATAAGATGGTTAAGATTAGAGCTCGGGCGTGAAAAATCAACATTAAAGTCACCAGCTATGACTAGATTGTCAAAATGCTCAGCAGAGACAATGGCTTCAAGCTCGGAAAGACTTTCACAAAAAGCAAAATTAGATTCAGGAGTAGAGTAGTCAGTTGGTAAATAAACACAAATAAGTAAAGTAACAAAAACAGAGTGGTCAGACACATTAGTGGAGGAGATAGAAATTGCAGACAAGCGATTAGAGACTGTATGAATACGATGAATCATGGGTGACAGAGACTTACGGTACAAAATAGCACATCCACCATAAGGACGTCCAGAAGAAATCTGAAAAGAGTCCATACCACTGACACCAATGTAATGGAAGTCATCAGAAATAGAGAGAGAATGAAGATTTTCTTGAAGTAACCAATGTTCTTGAATAAAACAAATATGACATGATTGTAACAAAGATTTCACATAATCAGCCCCTGATTTCCAACCTCTAGAATTGTAAGAAACTAACTTAAGACATTGTGCAGGTGAAGAGGACATTATTGTGACTGGTGGGTGTCACAGGACCTGACATTAGAGGGAACGGTAGAAGGAGAGGTTGGGTTAGTAGGGGAACCAGATCTAGAAATGCGATTAGATTGTGTTTTGGATTTCCTGGATTGTGGTGGAAGGTCTTCACGAAGGAATAACTTAAATTTAGAAAATGATTTAAGATTACGGCGGGAGCTGAGAAGAATTCTTCTGTCCCAGCAACTATGTAGTTTAATCAGAAGAGGACGGGGCCGGCTAGAATCATCATCATTTGGCTTTTTGCGGCCAATACGAAATGCATCCTTGATGTTGATAGATCTACCAATTAAATGATTAGAGACTTCATCAATAAGTGACTTCGTTTCAGTAAGAGATAACTCTGGTACACCAAAAAGAATAACATTAGCAGTACGGTCAACATGGGGAGAGGAAGTATTCTTGGTGCTGGGAGTAGTAGACAGAGGAAGAGAGCTAGGCTGTGAAGGGGTGGTAGAGAGACCAGGCAACTGAGACAATGTTTTCGAGAGAGACTGAACAGAGGATGCGAAAGTAGACAGTTCAGACTTCAATGAACAGACAAGTTGTTCAAGAGCCTTTTGAGTTTCCAAGAAAGTTGAAGACTTAATTCCATCAACTTTCCCAACAAGAGAGGACAAAATATCATGGTTAGAATCAAGCCTCTTTGAGACAGGATCAGGTTCAAGACAAGGTAGATTGAGTAGATGTATTGCTTCACAGTAAAAAGAAGGGAGGCTGTCATCATCATCAAGCTTGTTGAAAGCAGATAGAATATCAGACAGAGTAGCCTCAAAGGCATCACGTTTATCAGTGCTACGTCTGACATGAAACGTCAGACCATATCCTTTAAGCAGCTCACCACAACTTTCCCATAGGAATTTATGGGCATCAATAAGAGAGGAAAGGTCAAAATAAGCCGAAACAACTAGCTTAAGGCGAGTTGTATCACCTCTGAGCCTAAAGGCTTTCAAAAAAGCAAGAAGAGGGTTAACTAGAGCAGATGTGCCATTCACATTTACCATGTTGGAGGAGGTAGGGTTAGTAGATGTGGATTTACTAACGCTGTGGGAGTCAAGACCAGAGAGGAAGACACCAAAAGGTACATTACTACTCGTTCTAATCGACTGTTTCCATTTCCCCGATTTGGATTTTCCACCAAGATGTTCAAACTCAATGGGAGTGACCCATCTATTGTCATGAGAACAATAGATACACTTAGTACTGCCCTCCCTACCAGACTGGCAAGGGTTAAGTTTGTCTAAATGAAATACACCTTCAATAGGGCCACACTTCACAGAAATTGTGTCACAGCCAGACCCGGGAATAGGGTTACTGGTTGCCTCAGAGAGTGAAGCATCAGGCTGGGTTTCCATGCTCTATGGCAAGCACACAAAGCACAGCAAACAGAATAAAGCAAGCCAGAGCAAGAATGCAAAAGCAAGTGAAAAGAACTGAATAGCAAAATAGGGCAGAGGCTATCACTTACAAGCCCTCTAGCCCTGGCAACAGCAAGTCCACGTCAGGCTGATAACCAGGGCTGGGCTGTATACCTCAGTTTGAGCCCAAGACGTAGCTGAGCTGCAGCTAGCCACCCACGCACACTTCAGCAGTGGGATAAAACAGCAAACCAATATTTACAATGTAAACATCCACTTAAACAAACACCGCACACTTAGTAGACTCAACCACAGCACAAGCTAGACACAACCACTTACAGTCAACTTACAGCAAGGCTGGCACTAAAGCCAAGGAGTGCGCTGACCCTCTGAGTCGAAAGAATCCGTTCTCCAATGTGGTAGGACTGAGAGAAGACGGTGAGGTGAAGACGACGGTGAGAGAAGACGTTTTCAGCTTATTATAATACCTGAGAGAAGACCGTTATAACTTACAAATAAAGGTCTAGCAAATACCTAGTACCTTTTGCTTCTTTAGGCTAAGAAAAAGAAGCTTCAGCAGAAAGCCGAAAAAGAGAAGAAGGACAGTAATCAAACTTCAAAGGCATGAACTCTGGTTCAGTACACTTCATTGGTAATCAAGTTTGTACCCTGAATTTGTTGTGCGCATGCGCACGCGCAATATCAGTTTTTGCGTGTGACGTAATCAATCCCAATCGCGCAACGTGCACGTCCACCGTCATGTCATTGGATTTTGTCTGCCATTCTCTCGTATTGTGTCTTCCTCTAAATGATGACTGGTTCCAATCCACTAAATTCTAGTACTAACGGTCGTCATCCAAGCCTACTGCAGCAACAAGGCTGTCGACATGACTTTAGGGATCAGCTAAGAAGACGTGCCATCCGGAATTCGTACGAGTGTCGGTCGTTGTGCGGTACTGCGAGCACTCAAGCAAACTATAGTATGGCTACGGATGTACCCCAAGAGACCCCTGACAATAGAAAGTTACTGCCTCCACTGTCAAACAAGAAGGATCCACCCAGCAAGCAAATCTTTGGCCGACGAAGCAACAGGATTGGTGATGTGGTACTGAATCGACCAAAGAGTTCCTCTCGATTCGGTGTTCGCAGCAGTGCAGACAGAAGAAGAAGCATTAAGCGAAGTTCTAGTTATTCCAGTGTAGCTGTGACTCATACTGGACCAACCCTGCGAAACAACTCATCCAGTTATGTGTGCCACACTACACCAGTTGTCAGAGCATCGGTAAAAGACAACAGATCACATGGCTACTATTCACACGACACTATGTCACAGCACAGAATAAGTAATGATGACACTTTTGCTTTGAAACGGAGCTCAAGCTATTCACAAATTGAACCCAGTCCATCTCCACCTTGTTCAACTTCCACTCTAGACTATGGTTCAAAAACGTCACCACATAGCGGCTCTCAGGCCACTTCCAACAGAACCAGCTCTGCAAGGAGCAGCAGCAATCCTCATCCAGTGGGACTGGTTTTTCAGAGTCCATACAGTGACAGTCACGGCAAGGTAACTGCATGTGTGTAATTGTATACTGTTCCATATCAGATAATTGTTAAACTTTTACTGTGAATGTGTATATGCTCGTATATAGGCATACAAGATATGGAGTCCTAACACACAACCTAATGAAGCCAAGTACCCTGGAGTATTCACTGAAAAGCGCATTGGTGAGTAACAATTCTAATTGCAGGGATAAGGTGCCTCAATCAATTTGCATTCCGTTAACAATGCATGAACACTTGAGGAGAGCCTGTGACTATGGTATTCAATAGCTGGATTTTGGCACTCGTGATCTGTGCCTTGTTTGTTGGCATGTTTAGGTTTATCTACACAAATTTCCTTGATGATTTTCTTTTGTGCGAGTTGTACTGATGGGAAATGTACTGTGAATGGTGTTTTGACAGCTGAGTCTTTGGTTGTGTTGGCATTTAGCAGTCATTTCTCATGGGTGGGTCCTGTTTGGTATGTTAAACACATCATAGCTATATCTGTGTAATACTGCATGCATGGACACTTCGCTATAGCTAGTGGACATTTGACAATGTATGCTTGCATGTATAATTTACTATTACTTAACACTTCAAATTGTGCTGGCCACTTGATCAGTTGATAATCAGATTCCATGCAATGAAGGTAGTTTGAGTTGTCTAGTAGTATGTGTGATAAACTGACTTTTGTTATGATTTTGTTCAGTTTCAGATCACACCAACTTTACATGTGGTCCTATGAAACCGTACAATCCATCTGGGAGAAGAGAGCCTCCAGATATCAAGTACAGCACATCTTCCATCTACCGCAACAGCTACCAGAGCCCCCAAATGCGTACAGATTACGATTCACACATGCCTACAACGAGATATGGAAGCAGCCCAGAATACTTCCCTGCAAAAGGCATTGGTAAGTCTTTACGATTGTCTTCTCTCTCTTTTTTTTTTTTTAATTTATTCATGATGTTATCCAATGCATAAATGACTTTTACAGTTCCAACAGCCATGAGCCCAAGAAGTCCACAACAAGCCATCTTACCAAAGAAAGTTGATAAGAGAATAATTCTCCATCCTCCCAGAGGCAAGAAAATGGCTTCACTTGTCTGACTCTTTTTTTGTATTTTCCTTTTATTTTTTGCATGTCTACCATACTGAACAGTAAATCATGCAATTCAGTTGTGCCACACTCGAGCTCTGACATGCAGCATGCACACAATGTAATGTGGGTGGGGCTACTTAGCTAGCGGAAGTGTAAAGTCGATCAGTGCTTCAGCAAATTATGAAGTATAAAAGCACTAGAGGTGGCGTGTCTGGTTTCTCTTTTCAGGAGGCACTGCTCTCTGGCTATGCAGCAGATGGGGGGCTCTTTGTGCCTGAAAGTCTACCTAAATTCACCAGAGAAGAAATTAAGAAATGGAGTAAGCTCAACTACCCTGAGCTCATAAAGGTGTTCTTCTCTTATTTTATATCTTCAGAAGAAATCACCTCTCAAGAGACCGATGGTAAGTCAGTAGGAGACAGTTCAACCATGATGGTATTATAGCTTGAATCAATTTTACTTGTAGAAGTCTTGGATGGCTGTTTCTCCCAGTTTGATCAGCCAGAAGAGGTCATTCCTGTTGTACAAGTTGGCCCGGTCTCATTGGCCGAGATGTGGCATGGACCGACGGGGGCATTCAAGGATATTTCTCTCTCCATCATCAGTCGTTTAGTCAACCTTTTCCTTCGAAAGCGAGGCAAGAAAGCAATTGCACTTGTTGCTACGTCAGGAGACACTGGGAGTGCTGCAATCCACGGTGTTCTTGGCTCTGAGAACATAAAGATCATAGTTCTCTACCCGCGAGGTAGAACCAGCCGGGTGCAAGAGCTACAAATGACCACTGTCAAAGCTCCAAACGTTCGGGTCTACTCCGTGGATGGTACATCTGACGACCTTGATATACCAGTCAAAGATGTGTTTGCCGACGTTGAGTTTGTCAAAAAGCACAATGTCGTTCATTTCAACTCTATCAACGTTGGTCGGGTGCTCTTTCAAGCTGTTCACTTCATATACGTGTACCTCAAAGTGTGTCCTGAAGCAGATCGTGAGGTGCTTTTCACCATACCTTCTGGAGGCCTAGGAGATCTTGCTGGAGGTGTCATTGCTCACGCAATGGGACTGCCCGTCAAGTTTCTCTCGGCTGTCAATGAAAACGACATTGTCCACCGAGCATTTTCCACCGGTGTTCTCTCCATAGCTGACAATGTCCTCCTCACTCATTCGTCTGCCATGGACATACAAATACCATACAACATCGAACGGGTATTTTACTACCTCTCAGGTCAAAGGTCAGACATGGTTAAAGTTGTCATGGAAACATTCCTTAAGGAATTCAGTGTGGCCATTCCTTCAGAGATCCGTGACAACAATGACTGTGTAACAACCACCCAGATCTCAATGGACCAGACCATTGCCACAATGCAAGACGTCCATAAGACGTACAACTATCTTGTGTGTCCACACACTGCTGTAGGGATGACAGCCGCCATGAATGTTGTGAAGAGGACGACAAACAAAACCTCGAAAGACGTTGTTGTGATTGCCACTGCAACAGCGGCAAAGTTTGCCGAGGTTATGAAATTGGCTGGTCTGCCAGTGCCACATCTGGAGAGGTTTGAACAGCTCCATCAACTACCAGAGAATAAAATGTACATGGAAAAAGGAGAAGATTGGTTGAAGCTACTGAAAGAGGCCATTGAACAAATGTGTATTGATTGAAAATAACATGACTATGCTACATTCTTGACAGTATAACATTACCGATATTAAATCTTATTTCTGAAATAAGCTAGTATGTGGTTCTACTTATACTATGATCAACAGAGATTGGTGGATTGGCTGAGTTTGACTTTGTGGAAGCAAAGAGTGCCTCGAGCTCCTGCTGTTTCACCTTCCTTTGATCCTCTAACTCCTTAATTCTCTTTGATGTGGCATCATTGATGGTTGAGAAATCATTGAGAATGAGGTTCTCTTTCAAATCTGATACAAGCTTTGATAAAGCTTCAGCTGCACGCACCTGGCAAACCAGATTGACACAACAATTGATGCATGAATTTATATTTTAGAAGCCAATAATTTTCATATATGAAGGCTGGAATTAGAGCTCGCTCAATCTTACTATGTTTGCTGCTCGTACTTCAATTTCATTTTGTACATGCGCAATGTGGGATTCTGTTACTCTCTCCGTTTCATTTTCAGACACCTGGAATCACACACAAAGATCATAAATAATTTATCATCATGAATCATGATCATGTAGCTATTAACACACGCAGCATATAGCTAAATAAGATTTATTTTTACGTACTTTTGCAGCCTTTAGAATCTCACCATAGTTATCAACAATAGATTTGACGTTATCTTTTAGTTTTCTGGAGTAGGAAGACACTTGGACGAGCTCTTTCTTTGACGAGGACATTTTTGAACACANCTCTAACTCCTTAATTCTCTTTGATGTGGCATCATTGATGGTTGAGAAATCATTGAGAATGAGGTTCTCTTTCAAATCTGATACAAGCTTTGATAAAGCTTCAGCTGCACGCACCTGGCAAACCAGATTGACACAACAATTGATGCATGAATTTATATTTTAGAAGCCAATAATTTTCATATATGAAGGCTGGAATTAGAGCTCGCTCAATCTTACTATGTTTGCTGCTCGTACTTCAATTTCATTTTGTACATGCGCAATGTGGGATTCTGTTACTCTCTCCGTTTCATTTTCAGACACCTGGAATCACACACAAAGATCATAAATAATTTATCATCATGAATCATGATCATGTAGCTATTAACACACGCAGCATATAGCTAAATAAGATTTATTTTTACGTACTTTTGCAGCCTTTAGAATCTCACCATAGTTATCAACAATAGATTTGACGTTATCTTTTAGTTTTCTGGAGTAGGAAGACACTTGGACGAGCTCTTTCTTTGACGAGGACATTTTTGAACACAAAACTCTAATAAGAGCACACCTCCACAAGAGAGGGTGGAGCTTGTATAAGCCCAACCCACTAAACAATTAATTAAGCTTCAATCAGTATTTCAAATTCAACAAATTCTGCATACTTTTTTAGCAAGAGTAATATATATAATAGTATATACTCTTGTTTTTAGCTATTATATATACAAAAAATAAATATAAAAAATTAATTGAAATTAGGAACTCAAAAACATTATCATGTATCCGAGAGTGCTGGCGGTGAACCTAGTTCGTCAACAGTTGATGGTTTAGCGTTCCAAAGTGCTCTCAATTGAGACAAGAGAACATCAGGTGACTGAGGATGAGCCGGACTCACCGAATTAGCCAACGAAGAGTTTGTGCTGCTATCTGTGTCACTCTTCTGTGACTGACCTAGAGTGAAACCACATTCTGGACAAGACATCCTTTCCATTGTGACTTCTGAGAGCTGCAAAGTAGGAGTGAAGAGAAACAACAGTAACTGCTACTGTATCAGTACATGCAATATAGACCTGTTTTAGTATGTGGCAATGTATACCTTTTGCTCTAAACAAGTGACATACTCTCTGGCTGCTCTCAATTCTCTAATGACAAAGCTTTCTCTCTGCAGAGCTTGTTTAAGTTCTAGCGACTTCTGGTCTAGCTGGTTCGATGCTTCGGCGCACTGGGTCTTCACTAGAGCCAGCTCAGCAATCAACTCAGCCTTCTTTCTCTTTTTCTCCTTCCTGGAAAGTTTGGGAGGCACTGGTGAAGTTGGAAGAGAGGCTGGAGACTCTGGTTCCATGCTGGAACTTCTTGTTCTTTGGATCTCCTTCTTGTGTTTCTCTTTCTTCAACTCCTTATTATCTTTCTCTCCATCAGAGCTTTGACTGGTTTGGGATTTTTGACGCTTCTTGGACTTTTTACTACTGTCCTTCCTGTCCTTGCTGTCCTTGTTGACTGGAATATGAAGATCCACGGTTTGACTCTCCTGTTCATCTTGCTGATCATCTGGGTCATTTTCTTCAATGATAGTAGGTGCTTCTGGACTGACTGATTTGGTACCCGGCTGTAATTCAAGTTCAGTGACTCTCCTCCTCATCTTTGAGAGCTCCTTCTTCAGCACAAACGTCTCCTCTGCTTCTTGAGCCCTCGTCACCTGGCCTTGTATCAGCCTATCAGCTAGGGAGGCACACTCCTACAGTGTGTTGATTGATTGACCACTACTGTAAAATCCATTTGTAGTTGGTGTATGAAATTATGAACTGTACGTGTACCTTTTCTAAGAGTACCAGTCTCTGTGTTAAGTCATCATTCTCATCTTGTAGTCGCTGTGAGGAAGAGATGCATGCAACATTGCTCTAAAGTATCAACTGATTTCTATGGGTATTCATTCAAAGATAACTCACAATCACTTCTTTGTTTTCATTTGCTTGCTTCTCTTTCTTGTATATGTATTCTTTCTCCAGTCTAAACCATAATGATGGATGGAGTTAAACAGGATACGCTGCACTGTGAGAATAACAGTACTTACTTTTTCAGTTTCTTTGGATTGTACTTAATCTTGAAAGCTCTCTGCATCAGTGCATTAGGGTCACCTTCATGGATGTTCTTCATCTCTTTCTGGAAATGCTGCAAGCAAGATACACATGGAACCATTACATCATAATGACATCATATTTTAACACAATTATAATGTACATCACCCAAAGATTAACAACAATTAATAGCAGCTGCACATATTATTACAATACACTATACCTTGAGCATGTCTTCCATATCCAGCTGTACCAGTGTGTCCATGCTGTACTCCAACAGAGCCAGTCCCACTCGAAATATCACCTCCCTTCCTTCCACCATGAACACATCCATCACTCTGTAGGCCACGTTCATGGAGAGCACCGAAGCAAACATCGTTAGGAACCATGGAGAGGCATACATGGAGGTCTGGAAGCCCTGGGAGAGACCAGAGACAAAGAGAAAAGGAGTGACCAACAAAGGAAAACTTCTAGTCATCTCCTTGGTAACTTACCACTGCTTTGAAATGTATGTACAGAGGAGGGAACAGCTCCTGTAATTATTAAATACGATAGATGCAATGAGTGATGTCATCAAAATGTCACACACACACATACACACACACACACACACACACACACACACACACACACACACACACACACACACACACACACACACACACACACACACACACACA
>CAXIPT010000003.1:4360712-4394943 GCA_964030475.1 Tethya wilhelma | reverse complement strand
GAGAGAGAGAGAGAGAGAGAGAGAGAGAGAGAGAGAAGGAAAATGGAGTATATTATATATCAATTAAGGACCAAGACACTCACACATAATAGAATCATTCAATAATGCTGACACTAAGGAGACTAATACCAGCACAGGTGCATGTAGTTCCCACCCATCCTGATAGTATTACAGTTAATCACATTTTTCACATAAAAAAAGGTACAGTAAAGAAACAGTCCTCAAGCTTACCAGTAAGTGGCATGGCAGCTTGCTCTGCTGCATCAAGTGGTAGAGCCAGCTGGTTAAGAACACGGAATGCTTCGGTCCACTCTTCCCTCTCCACAACAGAGGAACAGCTGAACGTCAGAATTGCCTCATCTCCCATTATCAACTGTTTGTGTGTGTGTGTGAGAGAGAGAGAGAGCATGAGGGAATTGTGCCACAATACCATAAGAGGCATGGCTGGAGAGCATGGAAGATAATTGCACAAATGTCTTTTCCATTAACAAAGCATCCACCTTGAAGCATATACTGTTACTTCTGATGTCTCTTATTAATCATAACATTCTTCAAACACATCACACACGCACATTACCACACTAAAATTGAACATACAGGCGGACGAACGGACAGACAGACGGCAGTTGAGACTTTGGAAAAGTCATGCCTTAAAATTCAGTAACACGTGTATAATTCATAATTGGTAAAATCTCAATTACAAAAGTAATTCATAACTAGAAGTGCTATAACATGCTACAGCGATCATCACAAAGGGAGCCTCTTTGTTTATTTATCAATGTAGTAATACGATAAGGCCAGCACAAAGCAGCTAGTCACATACACACATGCTCATTGGCTGCACAGATAGATAGATAGATAGATAGCAGGCGTGCGGTTTTTGATACTCCCTAAAACCCAACCATCCAGTGAACACACCGAAACACAATCATACCACATGTTGATGGATCATTTGCACCATGTGTGGGTTGAAGAAATGGAGCACAAAGGATCTCAACTACATGTTCACTGTCGATTGTATGAAAACACAAAGGAATTGGAGAAGAAAAAGAAAGAACCAGGTTACACGAAATTGAGAAGGGGGTTAGGGGCGGGAAAGCAGAGCTAGCTGATGCCAAAAGGGCTGAGCTCACAGATTCATAATGCAACTTTGAAAGTCGGTACTTCAATCGGAAATGAATTTGTCTTTTTTACCAAATATAGAACTTTAAGGAGTTGAGTTGATTTGAGTTTGAGGTTTGATGATGATGACATAGAAAGAGGGAGGATGTACTCACAATAGGAGAGGGATATGAAATAAGATGGAGCCATGTTAGGCTGGGATTTTTTGCCATGAAAATGCAATTTCACTGTGGTATTTGCTGTGCGGTGCAGGCTTCAGTGTGTGTGTGTGTGTGTGTGTGTGACCCACAACACTTTTGACACAAAGGTTAATTGGTAAGATTTGTATCAAATTTTACATTTATGAGGCCTCGTGCTCGTGCAGTGCTGTTTAGCTACATCGTACACCTTCTTCCTTTCTGTGTCTAGCTTGCTAAACTGAGTTATAACATCATGATTAAAATGCTAAAAATGCAATCAGACANATGTGGAACATCCACTATGTCATGGCTACCCTGTGATTATGCCGTCATGACATGAAATGTACCTTGCAAACAATGGCAAGCTGTTTTGCTTTGGCACCTTGCCTGTAACTGTGGAGCAGTTCTCTCACTGTGTCCAGTAGACTGGCCAGAGTGCTGTGAAAATCCTGTGTATAGTGATTATAAGCAGCACATTTGCACAACACCAAATCAGTGTCTGAGTGTTTCATTTCCTGGGCATGCATGCAGCTGTTCAATCATTAGGCTACATACAACAGATAATAAACGTACATAGATGTGCACCAGTACTCCTGGTTTAGCAGAGGACTTCAGAATAGTGCATTTGGGTACTGTTGACGATACCAACTAAATAGAATTTGTGGGGGAAAATTCAAATATTAAACTGAATCATACTAAGTCTTGTGAATCTACAGTTCTTACCAGTATGGTTTGTGGAGTGTAGTCACTCAGAGCAGCTTCTGCTTGTTGTGCAGCGTAATAAGTGATCTGCTCCACTTCGTTCATGAACTTGAAGTAGTCCAGAGATATGGATGATGTTAAATGGTTCAACTTACTGACAACTCCACCTATTATAATCCAGCATGCAATATTAACAATCTACACATTCACCGTCAAAAGAAAAGGCTACTAGCTGTAGCTTACCTCTAAATTCTGCAGCCTTCAGAAGAGTTTTCACATCAGGTGGTTCAATGAGTATGGAATCCTCTCCATAAATGTCACTGGATAAGCTAGACAGCAAAAGCGATTCTCTGGTCAGTTGTCGCTGAATGATGGCAGTCTGGAACTTGTTCACCAGCGTCTCTGGGAGATTGCTACTTTCAGACTGAGCTAGCTTAGTAGGTGTATCACTTTCCACAGTGTCCTTGTAAATCTTATCAATGATTTTGTTGATTCGTTTCTTCTTTGCTGCAGGAGTGTGGTTTCTTTCAATGGGATTCCCCAGTTCACCAAGTGACTCATCTTCATTGATTGATGCAAGAGCTGGAGCGAATGAATCTGCAGATGTTGGCCGGTGTTCTCTTCTGTTGCTGTTCCTCATCAAGAAATTGCTATTTTCTTCCTCTTTAAGTTCTTCATAGAGTAAGTCTACAAGCGAGTCATGTTCCTCTGCTGCAGCTGCAGTAGTAAACTCAAATGATTTGTCTTCGTTTAGTGATGCCAAATGAGGAGCATAAGAAGTGCCACTGCGTCTTTGACGTTGGTATTTGTTGAGAGAATTTGCCTTTTTAGGTTGCGGCCTTTCTAATTCGTTTCTTTTCAGTTTACTGTTGTTTTCCATACACTTTTTGTAGTCTGTTCCTTGTACAAAGCAGTCCATGCAAGGTGGCTCTGAAGAACCAGTTTGCCAACTGTTTTGTTTCTGATCCACAGGTTTAATTCGTCTGAAATCTCCGGCGTGACTTGATCTGTTGGCTGTGCCATAATATCTTGCTGCATTGGCAGCTGCAGAGAGACTGGGGAGTGAACCGGTTGATGACGTCATGCCAGTGCCACCAGGTCCTGCTAGTTCTCTGGATGAGCGTCTCGCCATTGGGTGGGTTTGATTTAACACTAGGTCTGTTCCAATGCTCGGGAGTGAACTTCGAGGTGATAGGATAGCTTCACGAGCAGATCTTGGTGTTCTTCTTGTTCTACCATCACCATGACCAGTCATACTTGGTAGTGATCTTCTTAGACGCTGGTGTTGGGAGTCACCAATAGTAGCCTCACCATCAACATAGCTTGTTTGTCTATTCCAGGTGTGAAATGCTTCTTCTGTGTCATCATTTGATCTCGATCTTCTTAAAGTTCTAGCATATTTGTCTTCTCCAACTGGTTTCACTTTCTTCACTGTGGCTTTCTTTATTTGAGTGTCATTTTTTGAAGGCACACTCCATCCACTGGTGACCAGCGATTCTTGGTCACCTGAGCCGGCAGTTGTTGGTAGGCTATCAGAATCACTGTTCAAACTGTACATGGAAAGGTAAGGCTTGGCAAGTAGCTGCTGCTCTGATTGCCGCTTCTTGTAGTGACGGAAAGACCTATCGTACGATTGTTACATTAAAAACGTTAATACTGAAGTGACTGCATTGGGAAGTTTGGAAGCATCAATAATACCTCTGTATTTTAATAGCACTTTCTTCTTCAGCTTGAAGATCAGATTCCGTTTCACGTTGATTTCTTATTCTCCTATACATTCAAACATGTGCATGTAACCTTATGAGCCAAACAACCAACATGCAATCACAATTATATATAGCTACACAAACCTTTTAATGAGAGCAGCTGCATGGTGTAACTGTTTGGTCGTGACTCCATTCATAGTATTCATCCAGTTCACGTCGTAATGGTCTGCCAAGTCTGAGTTGGTCGCTCCACTTCTTATGATACCATCCTCTGTGATTGTGTACCACAATGGTACTCCTGCTGGATACCATAGCTCTTCTTCTGACTCTCCACCACTGTCCAAAGCATCTTTGCGCTGAAGCTTTCGGACTAGCCCACGAAAATGCTCATAGTTGGGAGTCATCATCATCATCTCTTGTCTAGAGAAGGTTGAAAGGAAAGTTTAGACAGCAGCATTGCTCCAGTTTATTTACATTTTTGCATGACAGCTAGCTAGCTAACTAGATGATAGGTATATCTGCTTTAGTGATGCACTTTTTGTCCTTACCGTAATTTGGCCTCTGCTGCATACACTGCTGTCGGTTGCAATCCAACTGTGTCCTGTAATCCTTCTTTCTTGGTGCTTACAATGGAGCCCATTATAAATTGAGCCCCTTCAAATGTTGCACATTGTCACCAGAACAGCAAAAATTGTATTACACAGCAGCTTACCAAAATTGTACACAAATCAACTGAAATCATACAGCAAATAAACGGCAAAAATCAGGTGTGAAATGGTGAAAGGTGTAAAACAGAAAGATGTGCTAATAAGGTGAAAGTTGGGCTAATTGGACACAAAGTTGCAAAAGTTTTAATTAGAGCTGGGATCTTCCCCCTCGTTAGCCAATTCATACTCAGAATCACTTGTTTGAGCCTCCTCAGTTTCTCCTGAGCCTTCAGGGTTGTCTTCTCCACTCTGCTGCTGTTCATTCTCTTCAGTTTCCTTTGAGCCAAAGGGCCAGAGGTAGCTAAGAAACTTTGATGGCAAAGATTTCTTTTCTGCTTTTATTTTGACCTTTTCAGATGGTTTAGAGGACTTCAAATTCTTTGATGAAACTTTACCTTTGCGTTTTGAAGCAGTGGTTGTTTTCTGACGTTTGCTGGTACTGGACTGTTCATCTTCTTCCTTGTCCTTTTGAGATCTTGTGTGAGGTCTCTTGCGACCACTAGTCTCGGTCAAAGTCGAAGATGCCGTTTCGTTAGATTCTTGAGATTGGCTGGACACGGCTGTGAAAGAACTTCCCTCTGATGGAGCATTTCCTGTAGCCATATTCTCCTCCTGTGTCAGATCAGGATACAATCGAGTGGGTACACCCCGCACATTACCAGCAGCTTCATTCATGGACTCTTCTTCACCACCAGTTGCTGGAGTGGGAGTAGCTCCAGCTACAAAAATATGATGTTCTTCAGTATGCTGCCGTTGCTCAGGATGTGAAAAGGGCAGGCTCCCTGCTTGGTAAGATGACTGACTGGCTTCAATAGAACCTAGTGATGATATATTGGAGTACATCTCAGCTCCGTGTGAAGGATTGTGAAAGTTGGCACCCTGATTGCTGGGAGCAGTGTATCCAGATGCACTCGCTCGTGGCACTCCTCCAGGTGGTCCACTTGCTCGTGGCACTCCTCCAGGTGGTCCACTTGCTCGTGGCACTCCTCCAGGCGGTCCACTCGCTCGTGGCACTCCTCCAGGCGGTCCACTCGCTCGTGGCACTCCTCCAGGCGGTCCACTCGCTCGTGGCACTCCTCCAGTATGTTGATGAGGTCCAAACGGTGAAAAGCTGATACTCCTTGCACTGTAAGATTCAAGAGTAGATTCAGTTGGTGCTAGCGATGCTCCACCAAGTGATGACATACTGTGATAATCTTCAACTCCAGCACCACCCGTGGGATTCTGCAAATCAACATTTTGATCACCAGACTCAGGAGAGGTGATAATGTTCCCTCCTTCACTCCTCTGCAGAGAAGCTGCCTGTCTTGGTTGAGGTGTATAAGGAGGACCACGTGTACGAACAGATGATGAACTTTGTATGCTTGGGGGACTAGCACTAAGTTGGCTAGCTCTCGTGTTAGGCATGATGTTTGGTAATCTCTCAACACCTCTACTAGGAGGCTCTACAGCATATCGTTGAGGAGGAGCTGATCTAGCAGGTGGCAGTTGAAGAGAAGGGTTCTCAATTGGATGAGGAAATGGTGGATCAGCAGGGTAAGAGGGAACACTGTTCTCTTCTGATTGCAAGGATTGACCAGGAGTAGGCTGGCCTTGTTCTGACTGTGGTGTGAAGAAGTTGCCACTAACTTCAGCAGAGTATGAAATAGGGCCCGTGCTCAATTCAGTATTAGTGTTATGTTCTGACTGCAAAGATTGGCCAGGAGTAGGTTGACCTTGCTCTGACTGTGGTGTCAAGAAATGGCCACTAACTTGAGCAGGGTATGAGATAGAGCCCATGCTCAATTCTGAATATGAATGAATCTGTTCTGATCTTGGTCGTTTTGAAGGTGGAAGCATTTCGGCGGAGCTGCTTTCACCTTTCCTCCGTGAACCACTCATTCTGCCTGATACTGTTGAAGAGGGATTGCTGTGTATTGAACTTGAAGAACCAGGTCTTGAAACACTCGATATGGACGTGGCAGCACTATATGAGTGAGTAGTGGGGTTGGCAGCAGCTGATGGTGGATGAGTGCTAGTAGCATGAGGAGATGACGTTGAGATTTGCTGAGGTGTAGGATTGAACGTTGGATAAGCTGTTACACCTCTATCATTTGAGCTAACATTGACTGGACCATGTTGGGAATTTGCTGATTTCACAGATGTCATTGATGAATGGCTAGTACTTGAACCCCAGGGAAATGATTGAACTTGACGTTTAGGAGAAACTCCTTCAACAGACCTACCATTGGGAACAACTCTTGTAATAGAAGATTGTTCCTCGTGTCCCTCTTCTGTTTGTAAAATGGGCAGAGAATTCCCACTGGGTTCAGTAGGTGGATTCTGCTGGGCTGCCTGAGTCTGCTCGGATTGTTGTTCAGTTGACTGTGATTGAGATCCAGGCCCATGTGACAGTGGATAGGAACAGTTACTGGGAGTTTTTCTTAACTGATAATAAGATTGTTCTCCAGGTCCCTCTTCTGTTTGTGGAACAGACAGTGAATGATTACTGGGCTGCCTGGCTGCCTGTGTCTGTTGTTCAGTTGACTGTGATTGAGATCCAGGCCGATGTGACAGTGGATAGCGATAGTCAATAGGAACATAACCAAGACTGGGGAGTGATGGATTTGAGAAAGGAGGGTTGTAAGGAAGACTCTCTGGTGGCATTCCAGCTCCATAATGGTAAGGTAAGCTGGGCGGTGGAGCAGATGGCTCTGTAAAGAATTCGCTCATGTACTCTTGAAGGATGTCCATCGGCCCTTTCAAGTTGAGAAGCTTGAACAGACACTGGAGTAGTTCGACGTCTTTTTCATTGATACAGCCATAGGTCTTCATCTCCTCAAAGAGATGGATGCCCATTGAGAGACGCTCTTTACTACCTTCGGGAGTAGGACTAAGAGCAATCATTATCTCAAGATTAGACCAGGACAGGCTTTGGCTTATTCTGAGAAGCATTTTCTTAAAGGCATCTTTCTGACTTAACTCTACTGAGGACAAAGATAAGGGTCCATTAGAAGGGTCATTACTAGAAGCCTGTTCCTCATCTAGGCTAGCATTCTCTTGCTTAAATTGTTTTACAATAGTGTAAAGACTTGTCATTGTTGGTATCCCCTCAAACAAACCTAAGAGTTCCTCCACCAAATCCATGTCAGTGGCAAGCTTTCTCCTGAGTAGAAGCAGCAGCTTGATACAGCTCCTTGCTTCACCTTTCTCCCACTCTGAGAGGTTTGATATGGCCTTCAATTCATCCAGCTGACTCTGCTGAACTGTCATAGCCAGCGTTCCCATCAGACACTTGAATTTGGAAAGCTTCATCTTTTCGGATACGAAAAGCTCCAGAGAAAGTTGTTGTGCTGTCGACGGGGATTCCCCTATTTCAGAATTTCTTTCGCACAATGACGCAGCAAATGTCTTCAGATATTTAGAAGAGTGAAAGATGGCAGACTGTTTGACTCTCTTACGGCAGTACAACACGCAGAAGAAGGAGATAGTGGAGAGAGATGACCTCGTTGTGTTCGACCAGATAGCCTGGCCTAAGAATGCCAAGACCAATTACCTCATATACAGGTACACAGCTGCAAAACTACACCCAAGTTGGTGTGCGTTAATTAGAAATCCATTCCTTACAGGACTGGTCAAGGAGGTACATTGAAGGAGTACTACACATTGGAGTCACTGTTGTTCCTCCTCAAGAATGTCAGCCTCTCGCATCCTATGTATGTGCAGCGGGCTGGGGTGAGTCAGCATAAAATCCACAGTACACACTTTTATTCAAAATGCATGGTTTATCTATTTGCAGGCCCAAAACATCCCAGTAATAAAGTTTCCAGACAGAAGAGTAAGTATTCCTTATCTACAATGAACAATGGCTACAATAATATACCTTTGATTCAATTTCTATAGGGCCTGCTAGCTTACCTCAATGGAGAAGTTGGTAAGACAGTTCTTTTGCTCATCACTAGATCTCAAGATTATTCTCCCTTTGATTCTCCATGTTTTGTGATCAATTTCTCCTTGGATTTTGTGTGTGCTTCAAATAGATACCTCTGCAAGCATTGACAAGAGTGTTCACTTGGAAATGGGCATCCCAGCTCCAGGTACTGTGGCAGCATTTCCTCATGCCTAGCTAGAAATTGTACATTGTATTGACTGAGATTGTTACTACCTTTATAGCTGCCAAGAGACCAAATGAGGAGGCACATCCAGATGCTACTAAAAAGCCACGACTTGTAAGTTTTGTCAGTTTCTAATGTGATGTTTGCTGTAAAGTCATACAAGTTTGTTTTTACAGAGTGAAGATTTGCTTGCTGATAAGGTGAGTGTTATGATTATACCTGTGGCTTAAATAGCATAGTAGTGTTTGACTAATCAGATTTGCCCGGCTAGCTCAGTCGGTAGAGCATGAGACTCTTAATCTCAGGGTCGTGGGTTCGAGCCCCACGTTGGGCGTCTATTTTTTTTTGTTGTTTTTATCATTTTTTTTCCTTTTGCACTTTTTGAGTATCATTTTGCAAAAGTATGCTAAAAAGATAATTTTGTATATATTTTTATATATAGCAACGAATAAAAGAAAAGTTGGAAGCAAAAAACAAAGGAGGATCGATCACCGACCAGATCAGATCTCTGAGTGAAGCCATGTCGATAGAGCAGATAGCAGCCATCAAAGCCAAGAGATTGGCCAAGAAACGAGCCACCATCAACAAGGCTGATGACTTGTCAGGAGGAACTGTGAGTTACTGTGTGCACATGTCCACCACGACCTGTCTGTCTTTTGTTGTGATGCCTCTTCGACAGCTTGCGGTGTTAGTGTTAGTGTTAGCTTTAGTGTTAGCGTTAGTGTTAGTGTGGTGTTACCCTCCTCTGATGTATGTTTGTTGTTGCTAGGACCGTGCCTTCTTGGACGACACCACAAAGGACATCATGACAAAGGAACGTACTCACAGAACACGAGAGACTGTTCTTCAGAGCACAGGAAAGGTGAGTCTTTGATGATACCACACATGAATCACATGAAGACGCATGTTTACACACACTCTAGTCGTTCAGCAATATCTTCAGTCTCCTTCAATCCGTGAAGGCCCGGGATGATGGGAAGGGAGAGGCTGTTAAGCAGGCTCAGCCCCAGGAGCCAAAGCACCAGCGCCACTCATCAGCTCCCAATCGTGGCTACAACAGATATGACCAGGAAAAGTACAAAGAACGTGAGTGAATTAAGCACCGTATGGATAGAAATAAAATTTTTTAGAGGAATTATATTTTGCAGGCAGGAAGGCAATAGCCAAACTTTCCGCTATATTGTTATTGAGGATTGGGTAATCCCAAAATTTTCAGATTGCCAGTGATCCATGAAAACCACAAAATGATATTCCTTTTAAATATTCTAGCTTTTCTGTACTTTAGAGGGATATGGTAAAGGGTGGTTAGCTTGACATGCATGTGCACACTACACATATGGTAATGGTTGTTAAATGCATACTGTGCAGAAACTGGTGAATTTGAGATCAATACGACTGGTACCTACCACGGAATGAGTCTGGAGTCTATGACAGTAAGTGCAATGATTATTGTTATACAGTGGTAAGAACATTTGACCACAATTCGAAAGATATAGGCTCAAATCCCAGCTAGATCTCAAGAGTTTATCCAATGATCTTTCATGGCATGTTCACATGTGCACAAACTGATTCAAAGGAAAGTGCTGCTAAGCCCCAACCACAAGTCCAACCTGTGACTAAAGTTCCAGCAACAGTTCAACAAAAATCTAACGAAATGTCAAGACAAGCTCTCTCTAAGCCCAACAGGAAAGGTGAGCCAAGAGCCAACTGTCCTTCTATTCATCATCCTTTCTCCTTCAGTGTACATATCACTGTAGACTGACTACTAGATTAGAATTGTTGGTGTGATGTGTGGAGGTATGTATGAAATGTTCTCCTTTATTCAGACCATCGTTCTCGGACACCCATCATTGTTGTACCGGCAGCTGCCACTTCAGTGATCACCATGTTTAACGTGAAGGACTTCCTGGAAGACTACAAGTGAGTGTGTGGTTGGTTCAACCAACCTCTCAGTGGAAGTGTGTGTGTGTGTGTGTGTGTGTGTGTGTGTATGTGTGTGGTACCTCATTCTTGTGTAAACTTGCAGGTATATGTCGTCAGATGACAAGAAAAAGAGTGGAGCAAAGAAACAAACTGAAATGGTCATTCACAGGAAGAAGCCTCATCCCTCCCAACCTAGCCAGACGGTCTCAATACCTTATCGGATCACAGATAACCCTCTTAGATTGCAGCAACATGAATGGTGAGAGAGAGAGAGAGAGACTTCTTGCACACAGAAGTAGCAGTTGTATAACTGACGAAGCACCTACTGACCTTTTCGTGTAATCCTTTCCCCTTGGTTGACTCCACTTCCCTTGTTGATTCTATTAAACTGGAGTTGAAAGGCATGTAGCAATGTATCCTGTGCTGAAGGTGTTTATGTCCCATGCATGCTACATTTACCATGGGTGTATGCAGCCAGCTGTTGCACTAGTAATGGGGTATTGCACACATTTGCTCTGCTATTTCAAAGTCTTCAAAAATGATTTATCGATCAAATTTTATAGTATTCCTCATATATGTCAGGATGTCTTAAATTCCACTGTTGGTATTGCTTGCTATTGTTTGCCTACAGGAAGCAGGTAGTGTGTGTGTTTGTGGCTGGACCGACGTGGCAGTTCAAAGGATGGCCTGGTCTCACCAGCGACGGATCACCAGTGGACATCTTCACAAAGAGTACGAGTCGTTGTGTGTGTGTGTGTGTGTATTATAATATACATGTAAGATGAAAGGGTTGTGTGTGTTCGATTATAATTGCTAGGCATGTACGATTTATCGTTCTGTGTGGGTGATTGGAGGCCAATTTAGGTCATCTTATTGCCCTGTTTGCCCACTCCTTTAGCTCTCTCTCTCTCTGCCACTACCCTGAGTGCAGTGTCCACTCGTTCAATGGTTGCCAATTTGGCCTACGCATTTTACACATTTCTATATATACACTAATCTAGCTTTGACAATAACAGATAAGCTGTAAACACACACACAAACATCTGTCTTTCATGTATGTATGCAGTGAAAGCTTACCATGTGAAGTTCGAGGAGGTTCGGTTGGATCCCAACATCCAGAAGTGGGACGTGAGCGTGTTGCACATCAGCAAGAGCAGAAGACATTTGGATAAGGCATCTGTGTTACGATTTTGGGAAACCCTGGACAAGTATGTGCATGTTTATGATATGTTTCCATGTACATGTAATGCATGCATGTAGTTGTGGTTGTGGTTACACTTGTGGTTAGTTGTGGTCACTTGAGAGATGTACTTCAAAGGAGCATCTAAGAAATCTCTTTTTAAGAGTGGAAATTGTAAACCAGTGCACTTTTGACTTTGTACCTCAACTAAGGAACACATACATAGTTACATAGTAGACCTTCTTGTGCAAAACAGAGATGTTATCAGCAATGTGTGTCTTTCTATCATGTGCAGGTTTATTTTGAAGCATGCCCCTGATCTTCGCTACTGAACAATACAGTTTTTAATCACAATGTTGTATAAATTTCTGGCGTATAATCAAACTAAAATAGTGTTTCTAGTCACAAACACCATGATGTATTATTACACACACACACACACGCATGCACAATGTGATTCAAGAAATGTATGCACTTTTTCCTTCTACTCCTTTTTGTCTCATTCTAGTTCTGAATCTGTACAGCTGCCACTAATATGATTATTGTGTACTGTTGTTGTTTTTGTTGTTTGTTCATGCATTATGTATGATGAAATGTGCCATATGCATATTCGTACAATGTCATGTCATGTGTTGCTTGAGGCGCTAGGCTGAGGGGCAGTTCTGTAAACAGCAAGGTCTTAGGGGCTCTCTGAAACTCAACTCTGGGAGACGGGAAACCTGAAAGCATCTCAGACAACATTTGTTTGGCTTTTGTGTATCAAAGAATACACCTTGTGTGTACTTGTCCATTTCTCCATGGCAACCGTTACCCCCATTGTGTTAGCTACAAAAAGAGGGGTCAAGAGTTTGCAGAGGTCAAATAGATTCGCAATGACAGTATCCATGTGCAATGGTGTTGTGTTTTACATGTACGTCACGTCTATGCCGCCACCACACTACATGTACATACATACAAACATACGTGCTGGATCGTGTGGCATGTATCCATATTAGTACAGTCATGCTATATAGCTATACTGAATTTGGAATTCGGTATCGTTGTATGTATACAGTATCAATATATTATGGGTGTTTGTTTGTGACCAGCCTGAATTGTACGCATACATTAAGGACATGTGCAGCTGTAGTTAATTACAGAGGCATACAAACTAGCTGTACACAGTGCACAGCGCATGCACTGATCACTGTACGCCTAATTAATTGGATGCAGGACAGCGTAGTAATGCGCTATTGATTGCGCATCACTTCAGAATGTGAGCTATGGCAACAGAGAATAGTTTTATCATCAATTTTAATGTTCTTTGACAAGACAATAATATTGTGTGTACAAAGTGTACAGATGACAATTGAAAGTAATTTTTTGTACTATAAAAGAATTAGCAATAACAGACAGACAAAATATAAACGAGTAATGATTGTACGAGTTCATTATTGTGAGACAAAATTCAACAAAATAAATTAATCACGAAAAAACTACAACAGAAATAGCACACCAACACAAAAACACAATCATATGAAAATTAATAAAATATAAATCACAAATTAAATGGACATTCACAAAACAAAACAAAACAAAACAAAAAATCTAATGTGTAGTCACCTTGCTACACTGCTTTACACTGCATCACACCATGTGAGCTAAATGCCCCCTTCTGACGTGATGCACAAACACAGTCTGACTATCCGACTCCATGTGACTGTTGAAATGACGGTGATTATTGTACCGGGCTTGAATGGAAAGTCCATTCAACCCACCCGAAGCTCCGCCAGCCGAACTACTCCGGGGCGGTGCTGCTCCGTGAGTATCACCATAGATTGCTGTGGTTGGACCGTATGCTCCCGGCCGACCGAGAGACGAGGTCTTGGTGAGCGTGTGTCTGGTGTGATGGTGGTTGGATGGCGCTTGAGTGAAGGTGTTTGAACGGCGACTCAGTTTTGGAGATTTGGGTGGTCCCGTCATTTCTGATTGACCTCCAAGCGACACGATACTCCTGGGGGGGACAGGCGGAGGGGGGAAACTCGGAGAGGAAATGGACCCCATGCTGCTCGAACTGCGATAAGGTGGACTTCCGTTTGCACGTGAAGATGGTGACGATGATGAAGATGATGGTGCAGTGGTGGTGGTTGAAGTGACAAGACTTCGGTTGACGGTTGAGCTGGAAGTTGGACTCAGGATGGCAGTAGACATCGTAGCAATGGTGTTGCGTTTCTGCAAAGGTGCAGTGGATGCTGACTTTCTGTGCAAGTTTTCGCTTAACTCGGCCTGAACCTGTTGGGTCTGTTGTATTGCCACATCAAGATCAGTCTGAATCGTCCTTTTCTGTTCTATTCCTGCTTGAGGGGCTTGTTGTTGGGCAGAACTGGATGAAGTCGAAGAGGCTGACATAGAATCTCCTCGGTTCACCTTGTTCTCAAGGTACTCCAGTGCTTGAAGACATCCTTGAAGCAAATCTATTTCTGGTCGCAGCTCCGTATCAATGGAAGAAGGAGGAGGGCTGTCACCGACTAGCTCGAGATACTCCATGTTTTGTGACGACGGGAGAGAAGGATTGCTGCGACTGGGAAAGACGTCGTTGCTTGCATCTGGACTGTGCTTCCCGCAGGTGTGTTGTGGTCGGTGGTGGTGGTGGTGGTGGTGGTGGGGGTGCCTACCAGTGCTAGGCTTCCTGTTGCGGAGGTCGTTTTCAGGAATAGCGGACACGGCGTTCAAGTTGGGAAGAGACTTTCTGTTCTCTTCGTTCAGAGGAGCTCCTGCTTTGTTTTCGAGGGAAAATGTCTTGCTGACGTTGCTTCTCCTAAGACTGTGACATCGCGGGCACTTGGAGCTAGGTGATGCAGAGGAAGACGAACTCAATCGGTAAGGTTTGTTTGGTGAGCGGGGAGGAAGGGGGAGGGGATTAGCGGGTCTGTTCATGTCGGGACTCGTACGGGAGTGACTCTCTTCTCTTTGGGACTCCGGTTTAGACGAAAGGAAAGCATGGCTTCCCGATGGTGGAGTGATGTTTTCGTCAATTCTGGAGGTACTCTTGGATGCCACTAATTCATCTTCTTCCTTGAAAGGCATCTCTGGAACGCTAGCAGTCCTTGAGTTGAAACTGAAAGCACTACCTCCAATGCTACTCGTAGAGTTGATACTGCTGGTGCTTGTAACACTGCTGTTTCTCCACGTTCTAGGTGGCAAGGCGGGAGGGTTGNAATATAGAACTTTAAGGAGTTGAGTTGATTTGAGTTTGAGGTTTGATGATGATGACATAGAAAGAGGGAGGATGTACTCACAATAGGAGAGGGATATGAAATAAGATGGAGCCATGTTAGGCTGGGATTTTTTGCCATGAAAATGCAATTTCACTGTGGTATTTGCTGTGCGGTGCAGGCTTCAGTGTGTGTGTGTGTGTGTGTGTGTGTGTGTGACCCACAACACTTTTGACACAAAGGTTAATTGGTAAGATTTGTATCAAATTTTACATTTATGAGGCCTCGTGCTCGTGCAGTGCTGTTTAGCTACATCGTACACCTTCTTCCTTTCTGTGTCTAGCTTGCTAAACTGAGTTATAACATCATGATTAAAATGCTAAAAATGCAATCAGACACTCAAAGAATGCTCACCAAGCTGCTCCCATTGCATTTTCCTGCAAGTTTATGCAGTTCTACACAGGAATGCATGTTCAGCCATTGACACAATGGACATAATCATTATCTCAGCATGTGTGTGTGTGTCTATGTATGTATGTATGTAAACCACGGGAGTGTGTACACACACTTGGTCAGCCTCAGTTCATTTAGCTCCCCTCTACCCCCACTTGTGCATGTTGAGCTGCGTAGGTGTCGAGGAGCGAGGTCTGTCGAGCAAGCACGCTCACTCCTCTCTAACTCTTGGTATTGATACTCTCAACCACCCACCAAGGCAAGAGCTACACACTCATTGTTACCATACATTCACAAGCAGCTGCTAGCTCATGATATAACAGTCATTTGTGTAGACTAATGAAGGCTCTTGCTCGAGCTGAAACGTCTCATTTATTAAAAAGCTTATCTATCTGCTACAACATATGCTCAATAACAACCTTCAGTTAATAGTTAGTACGTAGCAATGAGCCTGACATCAATCATCATTCGTACAAATTATGTAATTATGACATCATCGTAATAGTGACTGCATGCATGTCACTATTGTTACTATGGGCTATGGCCTGTGTGTATTAAAGAGCAGAGCAATAATAGTGGAACTAACTGGTAATTCATTGTGCATACCTCCACTCCTTATAGAAGCTACAAAACGTATTCATAGGGAACAACTTCCTATTGCACATTAGACTCTGCCTGGTCACATTTCTATGACGTTGGTTGGAGCCCCTATTTCCTAGAAGCTGCTGACACAACAGCAAGTATTAATATGTCTATAAAATTGCCATACTACATTTTAATGTTATGAATTTGTGCACATGACAAGTTCACCAATGCAACTGCTATATCACCAATAGTTACAGTACAGAGTGCACAATAAAAAAATTTATACTAATTATCCACAAAACAATTAACTCTAAGACTCGTACACCCTCTCACGATAATTCGGAACAATTTGTAGTTATGCACTACATCACGCATGGACAGCTAGGTACTGGTAGTTCATGGTATCACTGTGTCAGAGTGTGTAAATGATAGCAAACACAATTGGCCAAGGAGCCCAGGCCTATCATTCTTGCCTCCTAGGGTAATTTCAAACCATTAACTCCAGCTGGCCTTGAAACACAATGAAATCACACAGTACACACAACAAACACACAGGGGTGAAACCCAATAGCATGTTACTACTTCTGTTCCACCAGGTAATTCGGTAAATTCAAAACTTCAAAAATCATGATCAAACTAATGGTATGAACAACACACAACTAACGTCGTTTAACTACCAGAAACTGTGCAAGTGTTCAGGGGAAGGTAGCGAGTTGAGCGGCTTCAAAGGCACTCTCAGCGTAACAACAAAAATTGAAATGCCAGTGGAAGTAGTAGAATCGTGCGAGTGTTTTTGCTCTCAGCTCACGATATGTATAAACAAAACACACTGACACACAACACACAAGAAATTCCAAGACCGACACTCTATCTCTCAAATTATTAAATAATCGGTAGTGCAAGCTTGTTATTGACGAATCATTAGACTTGAGGTCACTCCAGTGTCACTCTCTTGCCGGTACCATTGAAGCCAACATCTAGCTATGAGTTACCCAACAGTCCATGGGAGGGCTTGCTTACATGAAAACTAAAACTATCATACATAGTTGGTTGAGATATATGCAATGCTGTACGTACGTAGTTTAGTTGCCTAGCAACCCATCACAACACACACACACAGACACACACACACACACACACACACACACACGATGCCACTGCAGCCATCATATGGATAAATATAATCATCGGATTTTCCAAACACTCCAGGCTTAGCTACATAAAAAGCTAACCCGTTGAGGTACATGCAATACTGTCTACAGGACATGGGGGTTAGCTTGCTACAATCCTAATTATAGTGGCACTTGTATTTTCCTGAGCCAAACCCACATTGTTGTCTGTAAGAGCTAGCTGACTAGGCAACCACAAGTCCTATTTAAAACTATTGAACTACATCACTGAGTCACAGAGCTTAATTCTCAACTGATTATGATATCACAATATAACTAGCCCAAGAGGCCGGCTACAGACCTATGCATACAAACTCGACTGGTGATGACATAACCTTACGTAAACTGTACGTGAATGAGCTCAGGCGAGTTTGCTTTAAACATTTTTGAGTACATATCTTGTTCTTATAAGCAACTGGGGGGGAATTTTAATCACCAGCTTCAGAGGCTTTTACCTGGTGGGCTGAAAAAACCAATTGTCTCTCAAAGGTTCGTGTACTCTCACTAATGTACACCGCCAACACATTTCACAGTCCGGACAATTGGAGGGGGGTGACGGCCCAATTAAGAGCAATTAATTGTTTATACAGTTTCCATGGAAAAGCAAATTAAGAGCTTGGCGACTTGTGCATGTCAAGAAAAGAGAGGCCCCTGTCTTTATTAATTAGTGACAAAGAACAGCGGCTACATGAATGGCCCTAGAAACATTACTCTCTGGTCAGCACTGCCAGACCAATGTGTAGACTAGACTACTACTAATGGTTTTATGGTCATGTAGCCAGCTGTTTCAAGTGCATGCAAGGGCCACTTTCAAACAGATATATAGGTACACCAATTGCTATCTCCTTTCTCTCTCTCTCTCTCTCTCTAGAAATTCAAAGTAGCTAGAAATTCAAAGTAGCTAGAAATTCGAAGTAGCTATGATTATTTTATTATTATTGCTGAAAATAATACTAGTGGAGTCTCCAAGTGGCCCCACCCACACTCACATATTACTGAATGAGCAGCTGCTATCTCCAGTCTACAGCCATGAGTATTGTCTTCACAGGCGGACTACAAAGACACCCTTAGTCCACAACAACACCCACTAGACGCATAAGTGGAGCTGGTAAGTGAATGTTACATCTACAAGTGCTCCACTTTTAGCAATTCCCATCCCTCCCTATACTCACTGATACATGCACACATACATACATACATACATATAGCTAGTACGTGTGTAGTATGGGAGGTCTGTATGCATATGCCAGGTAGTTGAAGCCTCATTATCACCGAGGACAGTCAAAACATTTGAGTAATGTTTGTGCATGCATTGCACATGCACACATATGTTACGTTACGCAGGCTGTGAGTGCTTGCATGTGTGCATCTTTTAATCGTGCTTTTAGTGTATGTGTGAGTATATTTTCTATATAAATGGCATTGAATGTGCGCTTGTCCGCTTTGAAAGCAGGTGCAAACTACTAAACAAGACAGTATACATAGGCACACACAAACTACAAATGGTTCATTGACAAATGAATGTCGCTGTCATTAAAAAAGAGTGACAAGTAGCTTGCTATTTCAGCAATCTACAGCTGCACACACACTCACTAATATTCATCACCGCTCAGTCAACATCCACCACACACCAAATATATTCATAGACAAGGAGACCCTGGGTTCCCACTGAATAAAAACAACACTGTGACTTTTATCTCAAACAATACACACCTGCAGGGTTAGTGGGAAACAAAGGCCTAGAGACATTTGTAAAAACACAGTGAATCTTGGTCAACCTATCTCTCTCACCACAGATGCTATCTTGGCTCTGCCATTTCCCCTCTACGATAATTGCCTGGGGTCAAAACTTAGCACTCCAGGACACCCCCTTCAGGCCACAAGCATGTCCAGGACATTCCAATTTCCCCAATGTGAAAGAAGATGACTTCTAGAGCTTACCTCAAAGGCATATCTTCCTCGGTTCTTTGAGGGTCTGTCCTGGACTCTCCACAGGTCGGTGAGTTTCACGATGTCTCCTAGGTCGTCAGTGTCCTCTGTGTCTTGTATCTCCACCATCTTGCACTTGAGAGAGGCACTGTTGCGAAGTAGTACATACTTCTGCTTGTAAGCCTGTGTGCATGTGATGTGGTGTGTATTAGTGTGTGTGTGTGTGTGTATGTATGTATGTATGTATGTGTGTGTGTGCGCACGCATGTGTGCATGTGCGTGTGATGTGTGTGTGTATTATGTAGCTAAGATTTATGGCATATTGGTTATTGCTAAATTCAGTTGCCTCTACAGTATCAATTGCAACACACTTGATTCAAAAACAAGATATATATACTACTTACAATTATCAAAGCAAAAAAAGGCCACAATTAAATGTAGTTTCCATGCAATCGAAGCTTCCTTTTGTTGTTCCTGGTAACTCTAATACAAACACACAAACACACACACACACACACACACATGGACCACTCAACCAACCTCCATTGTATAAGTACACATTACCCTAATTATTTACAAGGAACTAATGATACCCGATGCAACATGTACAACGTGGCAGAACAGTCCCTGGATACACACACAAACATAGCAAACATGTAGGAAATGTTAATATAAGTAGGACTTAAGGCAGTAGGCCATGCACGGATTGGTACTTTGAGGACAATCAAAAACTCGAGAGAAGTTTCTCCCCAAGCCTTTCAGGTGGCTTGACTTAACGATGAGAAGATATGCCGATTGTAACGTTTTGCTATGCAATAAGGAATTATTGCATAACCCAATTAGCCGTACTACTTTTGTTAAGTGTTCTACGAGCGTGACTGCATAGCTGGGTTGCCAGCGAGAATTCCACTCGTGATTATTTATCGAACAGGTGAGCAAACATGCATGACGTAACGTGTCATAGCATACTGATTGCACCAGTATACAAGTATGGTTCATATACATCATTTTAGTGATGTGTAACTGTAGCACACACCATACTATACTATGCTATGTGATGTGATAGCCAATGATGCTACTACATACAAAGGTCATTCTCTCAGGTTTACACTACAGTTGGACAAGCCTGGGCATAGAGAAGTGGCTAACTGTTGTGGAAAGATTCCTTTTGTTTTGGGCTCCTTTTCTTGTGGTCTTTCTCCAACTGTCCTAAGTGTAGGATGGCTACTGACTCAAGGAAGTGGTCTAACTCCCTTTGGTCAACACACCCAACCTTACAAACCACTTCTGGCTGGCAAATTGAGTTGAGCTTGGCCAGAAGCTAAAGATCCTCCACAGAAAAGTTTTTTTGTTGTGTGGGCACTGGCTACTACTCACCCTCCCCACTACTGTGTACCTCTGGTTGCCATGGTGCTCTCAGTGTAATATTATGGGATGAGTAGGAAATGAGTGAGTGAGGTTGAAACATTTATGAGGAGAGGTTTGCACCAGATGTGGAGGAGTGATCTTTCAAACTTATTCACGTCCCATTGTTTGGAAAAAACAAGTGCCAACAGAACACAATTAGTTGTTTTGTTTATCCACGGCACTTGTCTTCTTGTAAGATTACAGCTCACTTTGTGTAGATGTGCAGCTGTGGTAGAATTCACCTACCAACCAACTCGACCTTACCTAGCAATCTGGGCAACTACAGCCATTGTTTTCCTAACATAGCAAGAACTAAGAGAACCTTGTTCGAGTAGGTGTATATAAATCTCAGAACCAACAACTAAAGCCAAGATACTTGAGTGTGACTCTAGTGATACGAGCTCAAATACCAGAGAGAGAGAGAGAGAGAGAGAGAGAGAGAGAGAGAGAGAAACAAAGGGAAAAAAACAAACTAGAATTAACTTCTAGTGTCACTGACAGACTTCCCAGAACAAAGTGGGGAGAAGCCACCAGCCCACTACATCATTTTAGGTAGCTTTACAAATATCATTAGGTAGTAAGTGGTTGCACTGGGAAGCTAGTAAAGCACATTCTGAAGTCAAAGTCAAGATGACAGCTTGGGTCTGACAATGCTAATGGCTTTGTGGATAGATGGAGGGTTGTTTGTAGCAAACAACAAAAATCAAATTCATGGGTTCACTAAAAGTAGCAGTTGTATGTTGATTTGACCTTGGAGGAAGTGCCATCTGATATCATAGTTGTTTGGGCAGATAAGAAACAATGGAAGATCACTCCACCAACCAAACCTCAACTAACACCAACCAGGTGGATGAGACCAGATACAGTTGCTTGGGAAGCAGCACCAACATGCTAGCTAGGTCCCAAGCCAATTTATGTGGCAATGTGGCAATGCATGGACACACATACACTATGCACACACAGTGCTTACATTCTGATTATCCATAGACTGTATTCATTATTTACGAGATTAGCTCCCCTCGTTGTCAGCCACTTCAAAAGACAGGCTCATAGAGAAGGTTCAGAGTCTGTTTACCAAAACCTTTTCTATTTCCTAAGAGGGACTTTTATACACTGTTGAAAATTGAAAGAGCCAAACTTACAGTTGTGGCAAACAAACCACTGCAGTGTGGTTGGGTACTTCTAGTACAATTTTTGGGAAGAACAAAAAGTACCCACTTCAGATAGAGTAGAAAAAGACAAAGGGAGGAAAACACCAAAAGTGAAAAGGAACTCTTGCCTGGGTATCTACACTGCTCTACAACAACACATCATGTATGAAGTTTACCTTCAGGCTATGGTATACAAACAATGATGTCATCATCATCGTTACACAATTACGTCAGGCTGTTAATTAAAAGTTACATCATCAAGATGTGTTTGGAGATATATATACAACACAAACACATAACACAAAGTAAACAGTACAAGTCCATAGCTTTGTATACAAAAGGCCTCCCAATGTCAAAATAGAGTGAGAACTAGTTATCACATACCAAAGACCCCCTACAACCACTTGAGAACTCTGTTGGGACAAAGTGACAACAATTGAGCTGAAAGCTAATTCAATTTACCCCTCCAGGGTCCCCGACCCACACAACAAACAAAAGAGAACACAGGTCACAAGTTAGGGGTACAAAGAAGGTCAATTAATTTACAAAATTAACCTCTTTGCAATTTGTATTAAACATTAATTACCAATCAGTTTGATTTTATTACGGAAGTTCAATACAATTACAATAATTATTATAGGCCAAGCTCTCGTAAGTTTTCCAGGACATGAAGAGACAGTAGTACTGCAAGACGTCTTAATGTCATTATCAGATAGAAGTAGGTAGTTACTTCCACGAAATTACTTTGCGCTACAGGTGTCACTAATTAACCCACATAAATTCTTTGTCTACTCTTTTAATGAGATTAAAATATTCTCCTACACACACGGCGTGATACAATCATGATTACCTACACATGACGACACACTCGAACACACGTACAGATACTACACACACACATAGGTATGTTCAACTGACATCACCATAGTAACCAGTTATGTTTATACAACGCTTGGATAGCTTTGAAAACCAGCAGGAATTTGAGAGGAAAAGTACGTGCTTGGAGAATACCAGAGTTAATGGTTCGTTGACTGAATTGAACATAGTGCTATGTAAGTACTGCATATCGCAAAGGTCCCTCTAAGAACTGTACCAGTAAGATCATAACAAATGAAGCTAGAAGGTTCCAAGAAAGAAGAAACTTAAACTTGTAGGAGTGACTTGTACTTGTTAGACAAAGGTGAAGAAGACAAATAATGCAGAAAGAGAGAGAGAGAGAGAAGGAGGGAGGGAGGGAAGGAGGAGGAGGAAAGAAAGAGAGAGAGAGAGAGAGAGAGAGAGAGATTGTTTTTTAGGGTGTTTTCGTAATGGTGACGGAGGAATGATTCCAAGAATGAAGTAATCAGTCGAGCAAACCCATACCAATTTGCCTGTCAGAAATACCACCCATCCACTCGGTATTTATCTATCAAAACAAATCACGTTTACAACGGTTTGTCCAAATTCTCTCGACACCTCAAGAGCATTAAGCCATACCCGCTCTCCTCTGTAATGCTGCAGTCAGTCAACAACTAAGAGGGAAAACAGCACTAAAACAGGTGAAGGAAAAGGACCTTGTATGAATGGAGATTAGAATGCTAAGTACACACACACACACACACACACACACACACACACACACACCAACATAGCTACAACAGACATATGACTCAAGAGTTACATGCATACATCAATACACACCAAAGACACAGTGTAAAGGTCTACCTGTGTGTAAACACACAAATATACATTACACACCATACCAACTGATAACCATCACAGATTATGAAAACTACATTTCAACTACTAATTTGATTCTTGGAAGAGAGTAACAAAGGTCAGAAAACAAGACAGAGCAGGGTTGTTTGAGTAGAGAACAATTTTTACACAGGATTTAAGTGATTTCCCACTGAGTCTAGCGTTTTGCTGACATAGATTGAACATGGGTGGAATTATAGCTGACAGCAGCGCACGTGAAAGATCTGAAAATGCAATTTTTAAAGAAAACTTACGGAACCAAAGAGATTCCTTTTCTTGACTTCAAGAACTCCTTTCTTCACAATGTCAGACATGTTCTACTGCAATACAAATACCACTGCATGTGATGAGGGTCAAACTGGAGTTACTGGTGTCCTTTATATTTTTATATACTACTGCACCTGCATTAGATTAACAAGTAGATAATCTATCTAAGTACTTCAAATATAAACACAAATCTAAAACTGTTTAGGATAAGTGATATTTTAAACGTTTTGTTTTACTCGTGGATCAACATCCTTTATTCTCAAAAGAAACGGCTACAAAAGTTGAGTGAATCTTCAAGTTTATCAAGGAAATGCGTTACTCCATATTGTCAATCACTGATATCAAAATCTCAAAGGCAACAGTAGCTCTGATAATTATAAACGATCGAATACACAACTCAAACAGCAGCAATAACTCACTTTTGAATTTAATACTAAAGTTGCAAATTGCAACTTCCAACTTGATATGAAGCTTTCTTTCTCTCTTTCTCCCTTGAGACTACTAAGCAGCCGCACGACTGATGCCCGCAACTTGGCCGCTCTTCCTGAGTAATTCGCCTCCGGATGCTTCGGTCAGACAGATACACTAAAAGCTCAAAATATTCACTCTGGCAGTATGCTTCATATAAACAACTCCAGTCTACTTTATGAACTGCTGAGGTAGAAATAGTCAGGTCAGATGTGTGGGTAAACTTCATGAATCTAATTACGCATGCTCAGAATGCAAGAGGGGCGTGTGCTCAATGAACTTTTACGTAGTAGACCTAGACCCTGATGCTGACAAAGACAACAAGCCTAGCATCTGAACACCATGTCCATCTACAGTAATTGGAGAAGAAGCAGAAGAACTTCACGTTCTCAGTTGGGTAAGACACGGGCCTCTAATTGTATAAAGAAGTTCCACCAGCTGCATCTTTACAGGTTTCACTGTGCTGCTATTCTTTTGCAAAAATTATGTGTATTGGTTTATGTAAACCATCATAATTTGATTTCTATTGCTCTACAATGGCTCACCGTGCCTATCAAGCACAACAGTATCACCTTTCACTGCTAGAGTTCCCTGTACTTGACTGAGAGATAAATGCCAAATCTAATCTACCTTTGTCATATTATAGCTCTAATTGGTAATTGCCGATTCATATTTCAGGCTTCCATAACAATTGCTAAGTAATGAGAAAGTAATTAGTGTAGTTCTTTTTTAAATGTGATCCTCACTAATATTAATTTTCCTCCAGTCGGTCTTATTGTATGCACTGATTTAATTGCACTTTTGTTTTCCCATGTAATACATATACACACTGCAGGCCATCTGAAATTGGCTGTTTTTGAAGATGATGGAGCATTGGTTGTGCAGAGTGAGTCAATACAACAAGTGTACCACTACAAGTCTGTGTGTAGTGAGCAGATATATCAATGAGATTCATACCCTGTCTCCTTGTGTGGGAATAGCTACCTAACCCCAGCAGAGTCACTTATAGATATACATATTTATTGTGTATATAAAAAGTGTAGATGTCCATTAATTTTTACTACAATACCATTATGGTTTAATTCGCCTTAGTTCTAGCTGGTACCATCAACGAGCAATAGTGATGTATACCCGGTTGGCTTCTTATTAGCAATGGCTATCATAGTTATAATATGTTCTCCTGTTATTCTGACCACTTTTTGACAGTATTCGAAGCAAGAGGACTGATGAGAAAAGAGAATGCCCCACTTGATGTTTATGTGAAAGTAAGCGATTTAGGCATGTACTGCATTAGTAGTACCGACTACGTGATATATACATGCAACAAGCAGTTACATTTATTCATAATTGTTGTACACTGCAGCTGTATCTTTTGCCTGATCCACACAAGGACTCCAAGGAGAAAACAGAAATTGTCAAGCAAAAGGACCCTACCTTCAATGAAAAGTTTACCTTGTAAGTGGCACAAGTACAAGAGGATGTGACTTTGATGACCTTTACCAGTTTTAATACCTTCTACATCCAGCTTGCACGACCACTTTCAGTATCATGAGAAGAATCTGTTCATTGCAATATGGACAAAGAGCAGCTTCACATCAAGAAATGAAATCATTGGTTGCATGACATTCAAAGTGGCTGAACTACTGGGCCCAAACAAGGTATCTTTCTATAATTGCCCACAAGCACTTATACCTGTATAACAGTTCATCTATATCCCTTTTGATCTGCACAAACCATTTCTGATTTGTGCAGGGTTTGAATGGATGGTACCAGCTGCTTGATTCTACGAAAGGTAGGAATGAAAATGTCCAAGTGGCGTCGATCACATCAAAGTATGGCAGCTCATCTGGTGATTCATCCGAGCACTCCAAACAAAAGACATTTGCAGTGAGTCTTTCATCATAGTTAGGACAATTGATTGGTGTGATACAATGCTAATGAGTGTCAAGTTATAGTGTTTACACTTGTGAAATTATTTGACCAGGTGACTCTGTTAAAGAGTGAACAAGGCTATGGCTTCAACGTTGACGGCCACAATCCAGTCCACATTGCATACATTGTGAAAGGTATGCAATCAACAATAGTGCTATTGTCAGCAATTGCAAGGTGTTACAGTACATGAGTGTATTGGTGTGTGAGTTCGAGTAGGTGCGAGTATGTGTATCCAGCACACATGAACGAATGGTATGACATCATTCTTTTTTTTTTTATGATTACGTCATCAGGTCTTCCAGCCCATCAGGCAGACATAAGGAAAGGTGATGTAATCATTGAAGTGGAGGGGACGGACGTTACTAGAGCTGACAGAAATCTTGTCTTCTCTATTGTAAAGTAAGCAACCTACACATGGTAATGGTGGCCGCTTTAAGAAACTGCCAAATGGATACGATCTTATTTTTTTGAAAGAAAATGCCCAGAGATGCTGCATCTCATTCTCCGGCGAGACCCAAGTCCTGTCGTCCAAAATACCAACTACAATTCACAAACCCTCGGTCGTACCAAGAAGAGGAGACCAACTCCACAACAGGCTACACAACCAGCGTTCCACGGACCCAGGTCACAGTCCTTTTATTCCATTCCACAATCCCAGCCCGACTTCATTGCACCTTCCTTCCACGTGTCACAAATGTTGATGCCTGAATATCACCAGTATCAGACAAGCAGACGCCACTCTGCTCAACCAAGTTTGATGTCACAGCCTGAAATGACAGAACACGAAAGAAGAGTGGAGCAGCCATATCCACCCATCAAGCATCTAAGAGAAAGAAGCTCTCACAGTGGGTCACATTCCAGTTCCAAAGATCGCATACCAGAGGAATCGGGAATGGGAAATGATGGAGGAGAGAGTGGAGGACAATCTCGCGTGGCCATTGGAAGCAATTTGAGTTTGTCGTCACGTACTCGAAGACAACAAAGCAGTCAGTCACAGCGATCGCTGACCGGGGACAGCATTGACGAGCATTCGCGACATGAGCCAGCCACGACTGAAGTGATTGGACCGACCAACTCCTCACTGGGCATGCCCAGTAGGTACTTCATGACCCAACCCACCGATGAGGGAGGGGTATACCGCGGAGGTGACGTGGGAGGATCGGTGAGGTACCCTCTTTCGTCGAGACCTAGTGGTCCTCTAACCACTGGCCACTTTGGATCGGGTGCAGCCTCTCAATATGAACCAGGACATCACCGGGAGTTGCATTTCGAAGGGACTGAAGATTGGGGTGGTAGGGAGCATTTCAAAAGATCGGCTAGTCTCTCTCCGAGACATAATATGGCCCCACCTCCTGGGGGTGCCTACAATAGAGCTATGCCACCTGGTGCTGGTGGTGGTATGATGTCGTATCAAGGCAGTTCACGCTCTCAGACGCTGTACGGTGGTGAGCTAGGGATGAACTGGTCAGAAGAAGAACCACAAGTTGCCATGGCAACTGATCGAGAAGGTCACGATCGTAGTAGAATGACATCGGAAGAGGAACTTCCAATAGAATGGGAGGTGAGTGTTTGTGCTTGATCACAGTAATGATGAAAGTTAGGTGAGTTTTAAATTTTTTTCCATCTTTCTTCCTTTTTTCAAATTCAGAGTTTGAGTGTTCTTGAGCAGAAGAGGCAAACGGTACAACACCATTAACGAAATTATTCACTTGATTTTATTTCCTTTTTCTTTTCTCTGCTGAGCAGGCCATGCACAACTTAATGAGAGCCGAACTTGCCTTCTGCAATGAACTGAAGATTGGTATTGATAGTTATGTTGATCCACTGCGGTACATCTTGAATGAGGAATCACACAAGAAGATGTTCATGGGACTGGAAGAGGTGAGGAATAGCTAGACTACAAGTATTTTGTGTTTATTTAGATCATGTATGCTCCAGCTTAGCCAAAGCACATGTGTGTATATGTTGTAATTATTATGGATGGTAAAGCTGTATAATATCTGATCTCTCTCCCTATCTCTCTCCACTTGTCTGTTTCAGATGTATGAGATCACAAAAGACATCTGTGTCCAGATACAACAGAGACGGGTGGCTTGTTCAGCCAAGACATTTCCCTTCTACCTCAGCTCAGTGGCCGATATTTACTGGGACAAGGTGTGTGTGTGTGTGTGTGTGTGTGTGTGTGTGTGTGTGTGTGTGTGTGTGTGTGTGTGTGTGTGTGTGTGTGTGTCACAATCTATTCTCGGATATACTCTTAGTTTTGTAACTATAAAGACAATCTTATGTCTATAAATTGTAGTTGGAGATGATGATGAAGTACATGGACATGTACATCAAGAACTCAACGGGAGCACGTCAAGAGATTGCTCTCTCCTATACAAATGAAGAATTCAACAAACACATGCAAGTATGCCAAGTTCCTTCAGATTATTCCTCACAATATCTACAGTCATGTACAATTGTGGAAAAATTTCATAACATATGTACTGTTTATTTTGCGACTCTTTCTTAGCAAATTGACAGCAAGAAGCTCAACATCTATTCTTTCTTGAATGTCGGTAATGAGTACCTCCCACAGCTGACCAGAGCAATGATGGCCTTGACCTACTTCACTCCGTTGGTACACGAGGACCAAAAACACCTCTGCAATATCGTACAAGGTACCTAATGCCACTGTACACATACAATATTGTACAAATTACTGGCATAAAATCTGTAATATGCAGCATTTGTATGCAAATATTCAGACATCAAATGTATTAACGATGAGATACAATTGATGCTCTAATCTTTATTACAAAATATTGACAATCACCAAGCACTTAATATTGTTGAGCGTTTTCTTTGACCAATCAATGCACAGCCCTGATCAAGGTCTGTCACGAGAAGACGCTGATACAGACATGGGAACAGGATCGAGCCAAAATGACAAGCTTGGCACGACGTATTGGATTTGGTAAAGTGAGACCCTTCCCAGTGAGTGTCCCAGGCAGGATGCTCCTGGTGGAAGGGGAGGTCACTCTCGTTGAAAAAAGGAAGAAAAGAAAGGTAAGTTTACATCTGTATGGTGTGCAGAAATATGTGCAAGTAAGCTATAGAGTTGGGTGGTGGAGTAGAGATTAGACCCACCTCTCTTCCAATCCCATAATAGCCTTGTGGTTGCTTGGCAACATTCGTATACCAAAAATTTTGGTATCCTGAGTAGTATCCTGAAAAATACTGGCCTCCATTACATAAATGCTGTCTGTTAAACATACCCTCCTACCTAAGAACAATTAATTGCTCCCATTAAATATATAGATATGGTTGCTGATGTTTTCCGACATTGTGCTGCTCACAACCAAACAAGGCAAGACACTGGCCACGATTGAAGAGCCTGTACCTCTGGAGGACCTCATGGTCCAAGACATCAACTGCACAGATGGTTAGTCACACTGTTTGTTGCATATAGTTGTGAGATATAAAACTGTATATTCAAGGGATGGGGTTGCATGGAATGGTAGTTTGCTCATATCATGATACCCATACACTGATACACACATGACATAATTATTACAGAAGTTGAGTTCCAGCTGTCAACAGCAAATGGAGTAAGAGAAAAATAATAATGATTTTAATAAGTGATTCATCACTGGATATACATTTGACAAAACCTTGCAGACATTGAATCGGCTGATAAGAGCTCCCTCTGTCTCCGAGAAAGAGAATTGGATGCAAAAGTTGAAAGAGAGGGCCACAGGCTCTCTCACCAACAGAAGAAGAACTTCTGTCCAGGTAAACCTGACCACTCTTGCTTAGGCCCTCACAAAGAATGAGAAAAATGTGTGCAATTAAAGGGTTCCCTTTCCAGCTTCAGCAATGAAGGTAACAGGCACGATTTGTTGAATTATGGTTCCTTTGATTAAATTTCACCACTACTATACTCTAGCTATGTAGACAGAGTCACACTACTATGTTTTCCTCGTTGTATGTTGTGTGCATAGCTAGGTGAATACAGTACTTACTTACTGTTGAATGAAACACTACAATTGAACTTTCACTGGCTTTGTTGGGAATTTTAGCATCAGGAAAAGTGCATGCTCATTTTGAAACGATCAACACTGATGAACACACGTCACAAATACAAACATATCTCCTTATACAAAATAACTATTTACCACAAGAAATCAGAAAAGTAAAATTGTTTGGAAACCATAATCACATCTAAATAGACTAGCTGTCATTTGGACATACCCTCAACCTTATGGTGAGTGTTGCTTGTCAGAACTCATGACACTGTACTGTTGTTTGTGTGTACCTTGATCCAATACAAACTCCAGATTTATAACAACAATAGAATTCATCATAGCTTGAGCAAATGACCTAAAGTGGAAAGGAATTACAGGTGCTATATAGATATTGTATTGCTTCTGCACATTCTTGGTAGCTAATTATTAAGTGAAACGACTCCATAATACATAATGCTTTTATGTTGATTTTTTTTTTGGCAAAATACTGTGTTTACTGATTAAAGTCACCTTTGGCCTAGAGAGCAAATCAATTGGCATGCAGTCGGTATGTTTTACATAACTACGGAGTGAAATGTTTTTTCAGCAAGTTTGTTTTGACAAACAAAAACTTTTATACAATTATGCATACATTGTCCTTTTAAGGAATGAGATACACATAAAATGCTTGCGTGGCAATGCACTTGCCTATAGGTTGTAGCTGCAGGTACATTTTGAGTACAGCTGGTTCTTGCTATCCTTTGTAGCAGAACCCATCAGTCAAAATGATTGTATAATCCACTTATGTACACTCCACACATTACTGGCACTCCCTGTTCCATTGATTAGCCTTTTTCTTAAGATACAGGAGCTTAGAAGTCAGCTGCAGTTTACCTGGCCTTGTACCCAGCTGCATACATGCATGTGTGACACTAGTGTGTTATGGTGGTGTATGATGTCTGGGAATGGTGGTATAGTGAGTGCATGAGTGGGTTAGGTGCTAGAAGTCAGCAGTCTAGTCAAAGTTTGTATAATATTCCTGTCATATGCACATAGTTGATCTTTGGATTTTCGTGCTATCACTACAAAGGTTACAACCTTTGGTGGAGATGGTATTTCACATCATATTTCAAATGCTTAGATCATTTGTACAGGAGTTGACCTTCCTTCACAATCAGCTGACCGAAGCAACATCTAGAAATTAATTTATAATGTCACATAGCTGCACGTATTAATCCTGGATGAATTCCCCCCCCCCTCCTATCCTCTCCCACATGCACACAGCCTCATGGTGGACCTCAGACTCGGTTCAATCAGGGAATTCTACGCAGACAACTGCAGTTGGCTTCCACAGTGGCAACAAATGCTGAAACCGAAGGTGCAAACCTCAGTGAACTGACGGCTGTACACAACAAAGGTCTTCAATTATTATTTTTAAATGTTACATTATTAGTACAGATCTAAGTGCAGATCACTCATGCATGATTGTGTATTATATACGTAGGCCAAGCAACTACAAATGCAATCTCCAATGGTTCAATACCTCAAGAATTGAATGATACGCTAAGCCAAGGCACAGAAGCTGAGGACGACAATACTACAGTAAGAAGGGGCTCCTCCAGAAGAAGAAGCCTGTGAGTTTTTTTTTCTTAAATGTAGGCCAACTTAGTACATACTTCAAAGGAAATTCCAAAATGGGGTTCAAGGCAATTACTTCACGTTTGCTGCTCAATTAGTGCTTCATAAGTTGTATTGTAATGTTATTCACAGCTAATGCGGTTGTAAGTATTCGACAAATGGGAAGTGAGTATAAAAACGGTTTATGTTGAAAAGCTAAACTTAGTGTTGTGTAAATTGGCGGATGCTTATAAAGTGGGGACTGTTGATATAAAATAAACTGAAAGGTGAAAAAGACAATCTGTAAAGCATGCCGGTACTAAAGAGAAAGCTGTCCAGTAATGCAATAGTAAATATGAATGGAAACAATTCTAATCCTGGTTGTGAGCTCGTGCCAAAGGAAGACAAGAAGAGGAGAAGCTCTGACTCCAACTCGGGCAGATCCTTGGTGGTTGACGTGCTCTTTTCTTCTCGATCCGCTAGATTCAACGTGGGAGGCAAAAAAGATTCTGCAGAGAAGGGAAAAGAGTCTAAAAAACGTGGAGGGAAGCATGCTGCTGCTGCTGCGACACGAAAGAAACAGTAAGTGATTGAGTCAAGTTTCTGGATACTATAGACAGTTCTGGAAAATGTGCATGCTCTATAAATTTCAATATCATTTCCACAGGGTCAGTGTAGAGCAACTGAGAGAGTGGGAGTCTTCATTTGACAAATTATTACAAAGCTCAGGTATGTCTCAGATCTATTGAACTAGCTGAAATCAGTGCATGAGCTGCTGCTCTCTCTCTGTACTAATAAATGCTGGCATTCATCTATGCTGTGATGTTCTTCTACCGTACGTTAGATGGTGTGGAAATGTTTGAAGAGTTTCTGAGAACAGAATTCAACGATGAGAACATTCTTTTCTGGAAAGCATGCGAAAGATTCAAGACCATTTCTGAAGATAATTTTGAGAAAGAAGCTGACGCTATCTTTGAGGAATATTTAGTACGAGAAGCACCGAAACTAGTGAGTTTATCAATGATGTCTGTCCGTTCTTTGTGCATAAGTTATGTGTGCATGGTAGGTGTGGGAATGAATAGTGTGTGTGTAGAGTTGGGTCAGGTGGTCAGCGTTTTTGTGACCACAGAGTGAGTATGATGCAGTCATACAAAATCTCTGAAACCCAATGATATCTGCTGTATCGCCAGCTAGAAGGAACCCTCACTTAGTCACTATAGTAATGGAACCCATCGATCTTGTATCATGTAGATTCTGTTACTCATTTGTCGATTATGGGTTTGCAAGTGCAGCTGCCTTTGTCCGTGTAGCGTCACAGAGTCTGGTATGGATTCGTTCATCGATCTGCTGAGTGAACAAGTAGCACTAGCAAGGGGAAGTCAGTCAGTTGATCAGTCAAGTCACTAGCCAGTACGTAGAAGCATCAAGCTTAGCCCACTCTCTGAACACAGCCCCTAGGGTGCACCCAGTTCTGTTTTCAGAAGACTTTGTAATTTGATTACCCTTCATCTAGTACCTCCCTAGCTGTGGGTTAAACCAGTCTATAGACACTCACTGGTAGTAAAAGGCATGTAAGACTGTTATAGATGTTGAAACATTGTCCTGTAGGCAATTTGTGGAGCAAATAATCTGGAATGAAGGGTTGATTTTATCCCGAGCTTTCACCTTGAAGGTTGCTTGTGGGCCAGACAGAGGAAAACAGTGGAACTACTTAGTCCAAGACACCACATAATTATATTCCAAGAATGTGTACTGAGTGATACAGAAGTGCATTGTTGTGTAAAGGAGCCAAAGTAGCTCATTTGTTGTTCCCTTTGGTATTTTGAGAGCATTGTCCAGCTTCACATGCGCATCTATTGAAATGGTAACAGTATTTGTTTGAAAGCCTAAACTGAAACTCTCGACTGTTTGCATTTTGTGATATGTTTTGAGAAACTCTCTTGAGAGTTTATGATACTAATATATAGGTATCTCATCAACATCTGGGCACAATGTCATTGACACTCTTTTTTTTTTCTTTCTCCCTCTTTTTCTTTTAGGTTAATCTTGAGCACCAAACCATGAGAGAGATAGAAGAGAGTAGAAAACGTCCAAACAGATCGATGTTCAAGAAAGCACAACATGACATCTACTTATTAATGGCAAGAGACCCTTTCGTACGATTTATTAAATCACCACTTTTTCAGAATGCCCTCAAACGATGATCACACGTGATTTCAATCCATTTAAATATTTCTGTATACATGTTCACATGAAAGAAAATACAAGTACCACATTAATTAACTGCCCAATTACTGTATTTAATGTATTCATTATTCTTTGTGATTTCTGACCTCTGATTTTTTAAGTTTTCGGTTCAAAACCCACCATTATACATATGTATTGCTTGTTTTCTTCTTCACTTCTTTCCTTGATTTTGTTATTTCTGTGATTTTAAGTATGTTAGAAGAATCTGATGTGTATGTACTCTTGATTTGCAGCCTGGCTGCTAACTTCATTGACACTGGTCTTCCAATTCCACAATTATTATATTATGACATATTGACACTCAACCAACAAACACCATTTATACATACATGGGCAGCAATAGTCACTGTCAGGGTTCGTGGCAATTAGAGTGGCATACATGTGATGCACACAGCAGCTTAATGTGATTATATAAGTACAGAAGAATCACTATAATGGCTGTAGATACGCAATGTACCCATAACAACCTTGTTGGT
>CAXIPT010000003.1:4338212-4358212 GCA_964030475.1 Tethya wilhelma | reverse complement strand
ATTTAATTCTTAAACTTGGGTTTAAACTAACTATCATGGATACCCATAGGCTAACATTCATGTGTATATGTACATAATACATCACTACCCTACCTATCAACTGCACTCTGTACAGCGGCAACCTGAAGCTTGGCATCTTGAAACTTTTGTTGTGACTTCACCAGATAAGCAATGTAAGCTGATCTAGAGTGATAGTCCTCATACACACCTTCGACTGTTGCTTGGGCACTGAGTGGAGTGTGTGTTAAGTAGACACACCATAGGAGGGAGGGAGAGAGAGAGAGAGAGAGAGAGNAGAGAGAGAGAGAGAGAGAGAGAGAGAGAGATCATGAAACAGCATAAAGAGTATGCATAGGCTCATAAAGTGTATCATGCAATGGTGTAGTTTACACTTAATTATGGTCTACTGGTGCACTCTTATAGTGAAGGTACTTCAGGAAAGAAGGACTAGATAGATACCAGAGTGCACAAGTACATGAGTACTAGTAAATTGAAACCACTTGGGAACAAATGAAAACATGTAGATAGTCATGATATAGATGTATAATTTGTATATATAGTACAGTCATGATTATTTTACTACCATCACGCACACACACGCACGCACACACGCACGCACGCACGCACACACACACACACACACACACACACACACACACACATACTCACAGCTCATTAGGCAGGGGCTCCACCATCTTCAGCAGCTCCGTAAGCAGTGCTATCTCCATCTCGTCCTGTTTCCACCTGCTCCGTTGAAGAGCGTGCTGTATGAGCAGGATCAACTGATACCTCGAATCACACTTGGCATCCTCATCCACACACAACTGCATGTAGACGGGGCTCAGAGAAAGAGGTGTGTGGATGTTCTGTAGTGCCGCTCGAAGCTTGTACTTGAGCTGATCACAATAGAGAGAGCGTCGATAGCTCTGTGGTGTCAACTCGGCCGGAGGGGTACTATCGAATCGCTGGTAGGTCCTTTCGTCTGCGTCCTGTTTAGCCCCGTCCACCTCCTCACCATCCGAGAGAGGACTCTCCGAACTTCTGCTTTGACGTTCTTTCGACTTCTTCTTGTTGGCTGCTTGAAGGGCGGCATACTTGTACTTGTCAGTGATGTCTTTCGTGAGGAGAGTGTACGACCGTTTCACAGGAGAGCTACGCAGCGGTGAGGGTGGATCTTCGAAAAAGATTGGTTGGTCGCTCTTGCTTCGTTGCTTGGGCGAAAGTAGATCCTCTTCGAGTTTAGAGCCCACGAGATTCCTGGACACTGCAGCTTCACTCTTGCTCCTTGCTTTCCTCCGGTGTCTTCTGCTGCTGCTGCTACTGCTACCAAGAACCTCCCAGTCACCTTTCCGACCGGACACCTTCTCTCTCGTAGATTCAGTAGACTTGTAACGCTTAAACAACCGTTTAAGCAATCCTTTTTTTCCACGTTTTCGTCCATCTTCTTCTTCTTCTTTATCTTCTACCACAGCTTCAAGCGTAACGTTGTCGTCATTTACTATAAGTCTTTCAAAGGAGTCGTGGCTACTTGCAGTACTGATTGTCTCGGGATTGGGACTTTGTCGCGGCGAAGAGGAGAGAACAGACTTCTCCTCCCCCAGTTCGCTAGAGAGGCCGATGGAGCTCGCAGCATCTTCGGAGGAGAGGTAAACTTGATCAGGAGGTCGGACTGAGAGGCTACTTACAATACTCCGAGCTTCTTTCATTACGATGTAACCTGGTGATGCACAGACTGTTTCGTCCGGTTTAGCACGTTGTGGTGATTTCATCTCAATGTAGCCGGACGTGGAAACGTTGGACTGGGATTGTGCCTTATTCACCAGTGTGTTCTCACCACTCGCCGACGCTGAGCTCAAGCTGATATTCACAGGCGGTTGTTTCTTGGTGATTGGTGAAGTGAGTGTGATGGGAGAGCTGCGATTGCTACCGCCGTGGATATCTCCATTGACTAATGGACTGCTTCGTTCTAATGGCGGAGAAAACGGAGACTCGGGACTAAATAAGTCTCTGCAATCTTTTTCGTCGGCAGTTGACTCAGATTTCATCGCAATACTATTGCCAACAGTCTCTTCACTATTTATCCACCCATTGCTGTCAGGGGCCATTGAAAGTGTGGGGGTCATTCTTGAGCGAATTGGACTACCCCCAAACAGTGGTGTGCCCCCCTCACTCTTGTTAGTGAAAGGTTTATTGATTTGCAGTGGGTACTTGGGACTTAGGGGGAGGGTGTTTGCTCGTACCCGTTCGTTGTTCACTTCAATTCTCAGAATCATGTTTCGAACTTTTCCAGGTGCCGACGTACCTAATATTGATTTTGTAGGTGACAAGGATAGTTCATCGTTCCTTGTTGCTTGGTTACCAGTGACCGTTGCCGGGACCGAAATGGGTTTGGTGGGGGGAGGGACAGGTGACAAAGGAGAAAAATCGCCATTCTGTTTTGGTTTGAGCTGGGATTCTTCCTGCTTCACACGCTCAGTCGGGGTAGTGCTTCTGTTTCCCATGAACTGTGTGAGGGCACGGAGTGCACACAAGGAAGGAAGGAAGTGTGTGAGTGAGGTTGGACAAGAGTCTACCAACAAACACATGAGCTTTTTTGAACTTTTATTAATAATTGTTCACAGATAGGTATTACCATAGTGCATACTATCTATGGGTATTGTATACTGTGTAAACTTAGGTACAATGCACCATTTTCTAATATTCTAGGAACATGGTCAAGTCGAGAACTTCCTGAAGCCAAGTCAGTTAACTGCCTAAGGAGAGTGATCAATATACCATAGGGATGCATGCTACCGAAGACCAAGTTGTGATAATAATTATACTATCATCACACATGGATCATACACCGAAAAAAGAAACTCAGATAGAAATTTTAATTCAGCTGATCTAACTGACCAAGATGCAAAAACTTACACTGCCCCCTNGCCTACCTCTTCTTCTGACAGCAGATCAAAGTCCCACCGTGTAGAGTGTGGGATATCGCCAGACTGCTCCATGATGGGAAGAATCAGGACCTCCTTGGGAAGTTGAAAGACCAGCTCAAAATCTTGCAAGCTGTCTTCTCTCAACGGCACAGGATTCATGTTCCTCTCCATCATCGATTTGAATGATTTTACGTCCGACTGGGAAACATAACTTATCGTTGATGACCTCCGAGGAGGCAAACTGGGTGAGGTCTTTCCCGTATCGACTCCCATCATGGCAGAATTTCCTCCACTTGTGTTCTTCTTGCCTTTGTGCTTCTTGCCTCTCCAAGGACCACTGTTTGTTGCGGTCGGAGATGGTTTCTCGTTGGTGAAGGAGAGAGAGGGTCTGATTAGGCTGATGGTGGTAGGAATGGAGTAGGGGGTCTTAGAGCCAAGCTCTACCATCGGAGGAAGGAGGTTTGAGAAGAGAGTGTAGAGCTGAGCGTGGAAGCTTCCACGACCGACTTTACTGGCTAGGAGGTTAGCAACAAGACCAACCTGAGAGAGAGAGAGTATGTGTGTGTGAGTTTATTTGTGCATGTAAAAATTTAATATTAATTATTAGAGTGTGTGTGTGTGTGTGTGTGTGTGTGTGTGTGTGTGTGTGTGTGTGTGTGTGTGTGTGTGTGTGTGTGTGTGTGTGTGTGTGTGTGTNTACCAAATTGTTCAGCTGCATTTGAGAAGCCAAGAAGGCACTTCGTCTCAGTCCAGGAAGTGAAGATGGAAGATCAGGAAGCTCTTCAGAATATCCACCACCAATAGTATCCATTAATGTAGAGAGAAGGTTCTGGTGTGTGCATGTGTGTGTGTGTGTGTGTGTGTGTGTGTGTGTGTGTGTGTGTGTGTGTGTGTGAGAAAAACAGGCAAAAAAATATGGTAAAGGGTCGCCTGGTTTAAAACCTCATATATGTTCATAATGGAACAGGAACTGTACTACAATGAAGATATCATGTGACAGGTTGTTATTAGACAATAGATGCTGCAAATCAGCTCTCAATTTCCTGTGAAGACTCAGCAAATCAACTCCTTATATTGATATGCTTGAAAACTGATCACAAAAGAGAGGCTTCCAGGGATTTTAAAGTGAAACAGATACATTGCACACAGTGTCACGTAAACCTCCTTTGCTGCTTCAAAAAACATCCACTGAAAACAGAAAATTCCCAAACAAAAATTTAGAAAAACAACACGTAATCAATCACCCATCGTACAGCAGCTAGCTCCTAATCACCGATCAGCAAAACGAACCATTTTCATCAAACTTAACGACTGTCATGCACACAAATGCATTCAGGATGAAACAGAAAGTAAACAAAGAAAGACTTAGACATGACAAAGGACTCACGGTACTTTTGCATAAAGTGCTAGCCTAGTTCCCAGGCTACTCCCTCACAAATATTTTTCTTTGAAAATAATACAAAACACACGAAGAGGGGGAGGGAGGGAGGCCTGGGAACAAGGCTAATAAAGTGCCACACCCACCCGACCATTTTCGGACTAAACTGGAAGACTGAAACATCCAATCCGAGAAGAACACGAGGACTAAGGGTCCCATGATAAAAATCACATCAAGCAGAAAAACTACTATCATTATACCCATCAACTTACCACGTCCATTCTTTTCACGACTTTGTGGATGGGGTACTTGCTGCTGCTGGGTTGGTCCATGATCCAGGCACAACCTTGAAGGACAGAGGTGATTTGAGTCAAATTGTACCGTCCAACAGGGGTGATCACTATCTGGGGGTTCAGAATTCCACAGCTGTCGGGGTTCACGATAGCAGAGCTGAGAATCGATCCAAACACTGCATCGCTTATCGGCCGCCGGATGTCGGATGGGGAAATCTTGGGCCATTTCTCTTGCACTAGAGTCTTCAAGCTGCCGAGCAACCACTTGAAACTGAGAGGCAACTGGGACAACATTTTCGAGAGACTTGTCAGAAACTGCATCGCCAGTTTGGCCAGCTGTTCACACGAAGAATCGAGATCTTCGGTGAAGAGAAACACGCTTGAGTCCACGAGTGTTCCCGTCAGCTCGGACGTCTGTTGTATGCGGTTGCCAGCCTTGTTGATGTCATACTCCAGGTACTCTGTGTGGTTGAGCACCGCCATGATGGGCTCCTGAAGCACCTCGGTGAGGAACGTCCTCAACTCTACGAGCTGCGAGCAGTACTCCGAGAGCACCTTGTTGAAGACCGACTCCACTCCACTGAAGAGATCTTTAGGCGAGTCGCAACAACTGATGTGCTTCTTGAGAAGTTCTCTCATCAGTTGCAGGAAGAGGATGTGATCTTTGTGGAAGATACAATGGCCGTAGACGACCGACATCAAATCACTAACCAGCCAGTTACAGTCCAAGCCTTCAGATTCGGCTAGATAGAGGATCTCCGACAAAAGCTTAGGATCGCTGTGAAACGAGCTCAAAAACGTACTATATCTTTCCACAAAGGTGTGAGACTTGAGCACTTTTGAAGCATTCACAAATTCGACATCCTTGGCCTGTTCGAGAGCAAGACTCCACTCGAAGCAGTGCAGGTGATGAGTGAGGACCATGTGCAGGCCGTAGGAGAGGGTGTGAGAGAGCCAGAGAGAGTGGAAGACATTGTCACAGCACGTGTTGAGGTCCTGAACGCTCTGGCGAATCTGACTCTTGTAGAAGGAGACAAACTCTTGCTCCTGACGGAGTTTCTCTACGAGGTTGATGAGATCTTTGGACTCTGTACTCATTCTCTGTGGGTACATATAAGAGGAGAGGTCACAATGAATGAAAATATTCATGAGTGAGTACAAATATATGAATATTTTGTAGACAATAATTGGCAGGAGATTGAGGAAAAGTTGATACTTATGGTGCAGTGTGTTGGGATATGTCCATAGAAGTGTGTGAATGTTGGTGTGTGTGTTGGTGGGTACAGTATACATTAGACATATGGTGGCTTGGAGTGGTGGAGAAACACATGGAGTTTATGGGCAAGGTACAATCTGTCGATCACTACTGTCGATGCTGCCATAATGGCATTGACTCCTACACACGGCGTACACCCAGAACCATCCTTACACACAGCTACACCATAAAAACAACAAGATGTCATTATCATCACACACAAACAAGCAGCTGAAGTGGAGGACCATTGTTCACTACAATGACAAACATCACAAATGTTCCACCAGCAAAAACACAAAAGTGTAGGTCAACAAAAATGAGTTCACATCAAACTGTCACACAGCAGCAATTCGAACAGATCAGCCTCTCCAAAAGCTTTCCCAGAATCGAGTGACTTCAACAACACTAGTAAGAGTTCCTAGATTAGTATGGATATCACAGAACCACGTGCCAACGCTTCAAGCACAAACAAAAGCAGATAGAATTTCACCGGGAGAGGTGAGAGAGATGATAAACAAACATACAAGAGCCTTTGGAGATGGTGTTCCGACAATATATTACATGTAGCACACACAGTCTTCAAACACAGATGCTTTAACATATGCACATTTCATGCTCACAAAGAAAAAAAATCTAATTTTGGTAGTTTGCATATAATCATTGGAGTTGGGTTTAGACATGCATTCTTACTCCCACATTAGAAATTAATAGGTGAAGTAGTTTCAAAGTTGATAGGGTGGTTTAATGTTACCCACTACAAGGGAAGGAGTTGGATAGACAGCCACAACTAGAGCCAGACAAGAGTCTAGCTGCCAGGGAGAATCTCACACTTTTTTATTCCAACACACACACACACAGGCTGACTCAAGGGGGGGTCACAAAAAGGGATATACCAGTTGGTTCGGTAAATTTGTCATGAACCAATTAGTACACGACAACAAGGAAAACAATCTTAATGGCAAATACTCTCTTACAATTATCATCATCTCATTCCAAACACTCAATAGGACATGCACAAACAATGAGGATCCATGCATGAACATTTCCCAGAGTCATTCATCCTGGTCAATTCCCAATAAGCATCAACAGAGCACAGTCATGGACCACATGAAACGGTTCTCACTTTGACACTGAGACAGTGTGACAGTGTAAGATAGGAAGAAGACATATCTAGGGGGTGGGGTGAGCTGAAGTCACTTTAAAGGCGTGTCTGAAAATATGATATTGGATAATATCCACATGGCTATGCACACACACACACACACACACACACACACACACACACAGAGCACGCCACAGAACAAGTTGAGACACATGAAATATAGAGCATACACAGCACACATACGAAAGGGGGAGAAGTTTATGGTTTCATATTGGGAGAGAACAAGATAGCTTGTAAACATCTTTTGAAACTGTCACAATACAACACTAGATGTACACAAAACACTAGGAGACCCTCAATGTGCATGTACTGGAAGAGATATTAAGTTTTGTAGAGTTTTATAGCTGGACTTACAGTGCAGAATGCCCCCTCCTGGTACAGACTACAAGGCAAGTGTACTTATCAAAACAGAATTACATTATACACTAAAATGACACTGTTAAAAAGTACACACAGCCATTTGTTGCTACAAATAGACAACACAAATACCGTATCGTTTAATAAATTATAATACTATTTGTAGTTGCTATTAGTTACCTGACTATCGGACGATAATGGCCGTATCTAGGACACCTACACACCAAGATAGCTCTCAGGAGACCGTGGGTAGTTTGGAGACTAGAGCATTGAAACAGGCTCTTTTTGAAGCTGTTCTGTACTGTGACGTCATGGTCCATGCTTTTATTAAAAGGTCAAAGGTCAAACGAACCTGCTGCGTTGGAAGACGACCTTTACCAAACAACCTGGCTCTTGGAAATTTGATCTCTGTGCGTCTTTTGTGGCGAGACTCAGAGGAAAGTGCAACCAACTTAAGCATATGAGCAAGAAGATTCAGAGTTCTACTGTGAGGTATGAAAGTTCATATATTTCTCTTTATACTATAATTTTAGCTAAGTAGCTTCAACCATAGATAATATACTCCGGCTAGCTGGAGTATATTATCTATGCTTCAACTTCATTGCTTCATGCTTCAACTTCATTGGGTGTGGAGAAGCTAGCAATATTTAATACTGTAAGAAACTGAAAGATGCTCAGGGAATAGTCGAAAAAGAATTTTGCAGACATTTGATCCAACAATCCTTGTTGGAGCCCAGTATGCTCCCCACCCCACTGGCCAGGCTCTTTGCACAGGGAAGAAGAATTTGGGGACATCCCTGTAATTATACCAATTTGTACCAATGTCCAATATCTGGACATGACCAATCAGTACTACGTTCGTATGTATTAAAACTAAAATTAACCACAGATTATTATTATAATACGACTATAAATGGCTTATCAGATAGAGCTTCTCTTTCTCAACTTTGAAGATTTACAAAGACATTTCTACTTTCAAGACAACTTGTTGCTCAAGTTTGAGCTTTGAATAGCAAGAGAGAGTTTATTTGAAGTGCCAGTGGAGAATGAATAAGTTCTCTCATCAAAGCAAAGAGTCTGGATTTTAGTGACTTTCAGCGTCTCCATAGCATCTCCAATACAGTGTTATAGTGTGCAAAGCAGGTGCATGGTATGTATGTGCTATACGTCACGGTAGAAACTATGAATATCATTACATGAGAAGAGTCTGGCCAGCCAGACTAACTGGACAGTGGAGCTGGAGGCAATATAAATGAAGGCACCTATGGTGCATAAGCCTTGGCACACTCACCTAGCATGCACATAATTATACAAACAATGTCATGTGTGCATATACATAAACAACTATCAGTCCTGAGACTTGAGTCAGTATGCAGTCATGGCTTCAATCAGTTAGTACCTAGCCCAACATTGAACATGAACATGAACATGAACATGTTTGCAATCAATTAGCTACTTCCACTGCTATTTGAGTATAAGTCAAGCAACTTTCAAAGATAAGATTACAAACAGTAGGACCAGTGAATGATTGCAGTCGAACCATGTGAAGCTTCTAAATAACGCACACTCTTACCTGGGAGTGGGTGTGTACTATAGGCGTGGTGTTAAAGCCTATCACTCAGAAAAAGCACCAAATGATCGGATCCCAGCAAGGACACTGTTCTGCAAGATTCTACACAACCATTTTCAAGATAATTTTGATTCATGAACATAAGTAGCTTCAGTTTGGACCATAGAGCTGCCATTCTTCGCAATATCCCGTAATAGACAGATGCACACACAAAACGACTACCATAATCCTCTGCACATGCTCTCACATTCCAACAGGAAGTAGAGCTCTTCACACTTTACACCATCTTCCTCTAGTGTTCCGCAACACATGCCCCCTCCACAGAGGAGGTTGGACACACGTAATAATTATGTCATAAAAGTAAGTTTTACTAGCATTCCTGAATAACTGTTTTTGCCCTTTTCGCCACTGCAATGAACAAAACAGCTTGCCATGGCTTGTCTTCCATTGTTGCAGATACAAAGATGTAGCGTAAAACTCAAGAAGCTAAAGCACAACTTTTTGCAAATTACGTTCATGTTCTAAGCAGAATATCTCAGAAATTTAGCAGGGGTTGAGCAGGTTGCATGGGCCGCTGTCTAATCTTTGCTGTCCAAGATCTATCCAGAGCAGCAGCTCTTTTGATGTGCAGAGCTGTAGAAAGTCATGAACACAATGAAACAGTACATCAAAAATGGGTTTGCAACATTTTTTTTGCATGTAGAATTATCATCAAGGATGAGCATATATCTCTTCACGCAGCTCTACCACTTCTATTTCTCTGTTTACAAATGATCAAGAGCAAAACAAGAGCAACATTCCATAGATCGGCACGTGATGCATGTCCAACCTCCTCTGCCCCTCCACCTCCTATGCACGAGAGACAAAATGCTGTCCCACATGCACTTTAGCTGGAAATTTTTGCAATTTCAGCTGATGACAAACAAAAGGGCCACAATAATTTACGGCTTGTGAAAATTAAATTCTTGCTAAAATAATTTTGTACTGCAAAAATTTCTCACTAAACAGTATCATCATTTAATAATAGCTACAGACAAACTCACTCGTTGTTGAGGGGTCCTAGCATCAGTGTGTGGAACAAAAGGGGTCCTGTTGACAGTTGGTGGAACAAGAGAGATCCTATCATTAGTGAGATTGGCCATGAAAGCCAACATCCTTTCAATCCAACCCAAGGACATGGGGGTCCCCTTGGTATCTATGCGTTGATGGACTCTAGTTGGTTGGGTTTGGTATAAGACAATAATACCATGGCATATCAACTCCCTCAATTGTGAAGTAGTGAGTGGGAAAATAGGAGCTCCTTGACATGGTAAAATTTCAAATGCTAGTTGTATACAACCTTTGCCAATATCTACTAGCCGTAAAAATGCACCATCAGTTTTAATGATTTTTGCAATCTTACTTTGTACGGCCAATATATCACCAAAAGTAAAGCAGCAGTCAGGTGTTCCTCGCTGTCCTCCAAGCCACTGTTTCTCACTTACTTTTACTACCATCACTTTATCTCCTCCAGAGGTGCCAAGAATACTAAGCGGGACTTCAAACACTGTTCGTTTACAGAAGTTTTTAAAATTTTGATCATAGCTAGATAAAATTCCTTGTTCATGACATTTTAGCTCTTTGCAATCATGATCATCATACATACAATGTTCATCAATTATTTTTTCCAGGATTCGGTAATTAATGAAAGAGATATACCGGTTATGAATAAGGAATATTTTGAGCTGAGATATTGTTGTGATCGAATTCAGTAACTCATCACCACTTCTTTTCTCTATTGGTTTAGGAAGACTTCGACCAAATGAAAAAATCGTGTCCATAAGTTCTTCTATAGGTGTATTATTATTTTTTAACGTCTTAAAAATACTATGTAAAATATCTTCAAACTCTTGAATTATAGTGTTTGTTTCATCTGTTAGCTGGTGTTCAAGTGCTTCTTTCTCAAGTTTACTTAGACAACTTGTATCAAGGTATGGAAATGATCTTTCTTGTAGTACAGGACATGTTGACCTGTCTTCTAAATATTTTTGAAGAGTACAGTTGCCACAGGGACATCGAAACCCACAAGCATTAGGACTTTTTATTGAACATCCAGAATCAGAGTTCCCACTAGTACCACTTCCTGTGGGCATATTATTATTAGAAGAGTCAACTGCTTGTTTGAGTTCGCACGCAAGTTTAGTCAAATTGACTTCTTCCAGCTCAAGTATGCTTACGAAAGTATCGAAGTGAGAATCATTGGCCTCTATTTTACTCATTATCACTTGCATCAAATCGTTAGCCCGTTCGTGCTTAGGTATAGCACGATTTGATGCTTCTGACAGGTTATTTTTTGTGATCAACTTTCTAGTCAAGGCTTCAGCAGCGACTTCAACGACAACTGACTGGACAGCCTTCATAATAGAGGCAAAATTTTCTACAAACACTTCATATCGAACTGGAACAGTTTCTACCACGGTGGGAGGCTCAGTACTGTTACGTAGATCAGACTGACTATGCATATGAGACGTACTGCAATCTTGTGTGGTCGCCATATAAATATAAATGGGAACAGCTTTGAGCGATAGTCACGGTCCTCTGTCTGTGGCCGTGGTCGAAAGCAACTTGCTTTGCAACCGGAAATACCATGACCTAGCCTCGATCGTTCCGGTTCCTAGGACGAGGCTAACCTAGCCTCGTCCCCAAGCCTCGTCCCCAGGCCCAAAAGAGGGCCTGGTACACACTGTTTGCGCATGCGCGTAATTATTGCCGAAAATCCGTGTGGTTTTGTAATCTTTTGTGGGTGTGTCCATTCGTGACGTAGGCATACGGACACTAAAACAAGTTTTAGACTCTTTTAGAGGCCATTTATAGACCCTTTCTGACCTAAAAAATGATTGAAACAGATTCTACTATTACCTGGTCAGTTTATAATACTTGAAGCCAACAGCTGAATTGACTGTATCGACAAATGAGTGTCCTTGCTCTGGAAAAATCACAGAAACTCGCTCAACGATAAATATAGGTAGAAATTTATTAGCGAATCTTCTCTGAACTATACTAAAGCCAATCCATCTCCAGATAGAATCACTACTGCTATCAATCAATCTTCTCAATACTTTTACGATGTGAGTTCAAGGTGCACGTGCACTAATCGAATAATGACGTCAAAATATACGGACGTTACACGATAGTATGCAAAATTATCAGAAATTGGATAATTATGCGCATGCGCAAACAGTGTGTACCAGGCCCTCTCTTTTGGGCCTGGGAACGAGGCTGGGAACGAGGCTAAGGCTAACCATGATCATGACCGCGCGCTGGCGAAAGAGGCGGGGTTTTCGCTAGCTCTCGATCTCAGGGATCTCGCGCTCGATCTCCTTTCTGTGAGTGAAACAAAAGGGAAAGGGGAGCCTGGGGGCGATGCGGATGAGGCTAACCATTGTAAATGGTGCTTTTTCTCTTAACTTTGGAAAATGCATCTCAGAATACCTACTGTTAGTTTACACAATTAATTTCAATACGTGTTGTATTCTCAGCTCGGCCTTGTTTAATAAATTTCCACAATTCATTTACACAACATGTAATGGCATGACTCACATGATGTAAACCAAGAGTGTAGTCTTGTGTAAACACATGACCAGCATGTTTGCTAGTCTCGCTAGCGGAGAGTCTGATCTTGCTAGCGAGACTACATAATATTATTTGCCATGCATTATATTGTAACAATGTGGAGGATATGCATGAACATTTAATGACCCATCTTATAAGCAATAACAGCACAGCACATGCTCCTCTAGCTCTAGGTGCTGGAGGCTCCTAGCCTAAGCGTGATTCTCTGGTCTGCTCAGCCCCGCCCTCCATTAATTCGTGTTTCTCCTCCCTACAGTCTCCCATTTTTGCGGAGAGTGGAAGAGTTTGGCTGGCAAGACTAGTCCCTGGCCATATACCCTAACCTGAATTTCAAGAGTTCTATATTGATTTTCTAAGGGGTACTGACTAACTGAGTTTTGTATCTGGCCCAACAAAAGCAAACTGAACTGAAAAAAAAATAATCAGAAGAAGAAGAAGAAGACGACCCTTACCAATACTTAGACAACTATGGGTGATCACGAATTTAAGCAGTTTCTGTACGTCTTTTGTGGGAAGAGAAAAGCACAACCAACTTATACATATGAACAAGAAGATTCAGAGTTCTACTGTGAGGTATGAAAAGTTCACTTCACGCATATATAGCTGAAATCAAATAATTACCTCTAACAGGTAAGGGTGGAAGGATTCGACTTCATTGGGTGTGGAGAGGCTAAAAGTAAGAAAGATGCTCAGGGAATAGCTGCAAAAGAATTCTGCAGACATTTGGTCCAGCAAGGATTGGTGGAACCCAGCACGCTGCCCTCCCCACTGGACAGTGGAACTGGAGGCAGTAATGACTCTCATCCTCTTCCGCCGCCATTAATGAGTACATCCCCCTCAGCTCCGACAGGAAGTAGACCTCTACCTCCATCACACTTTGCACCGCCTCCCTCTAGTGTTCCACGACACATGGCCCCTCCACCTCCTATGCACACCCACTCACACTTTACTACCAGCCTCCCGGGACCATCTGGAGTGGGTGGAGGAAGGGGAGGGGCTTTGTGGCAGCAGCCGACACAGACATATGGAGGTATAATATGAAACATTGTAATGTGTTTCTTTTTGTTTGAAACATGGACATTTTTACGCAGTGTCAGTGGTCAATCCACAAGCTGTTAACCCAGTCCAACAGTTTGATAGAATTGGAGTCAAGAGAAAGTTTGAAGAGATGCAGAGGGTTTGTTTCTCTCTCTCAACAACAGCAAAAAAAAAACTTAAACGTACTTTTCTTTTTGCTCACAGGGACAAGATACAGGGAACTACACTCTTGAAAATGCCAAATCTCGTCTTAACCTCTTTCTCCAGCAGACAAGGCAACCCAAGGACATGCAGATTAGGCCCACTGGTCCCGACCATAACAGGTGTGTGACTGTCACATGACTTGAGTGCGATAGTCATGTGAGTTGATCTTCTGCAGATCCTTTGTGGCCGAAATGACCATATTTGTACCTAAACTGCATCGAAGTAAGTCAACTGTGTGGATTCACATATATAAATGTTGTGTGGTTTGCCTACAGTTATTACAGCAGTTTTTATTCATTTTCTGTAGCTATTCATGCTAGTGAGCATGCCAGCACCAAGAAGCTAGTCAGCAATGCTCTAGCACTCAACCTTGTGAACCAGCTTTATCAGCTGGGAGCTATTGACGCTGCTAGAGCACCTGGAGCGAAGAAACCAGCTGATCAGGTTTGTGACAGTAATCATGTCAAAGTTGATCCTATAATTCTCTCTCTCTCTCTCTCTCTCTCTCTCTCTCTCTCTCTCTCTCTCTCTCNTCTCTCTCTCTCTCTCTCTCTCTCTCTCTCTATAGATGGAGGCTGCACCAAAAGAAGTAAATCTTTCTCCTGAGATCCAAGCCATGCTGAAGCAGCTGCTTACTGATCTGAACATCACACCTGTCCCTGTAGTGAGTACTGAGATACTCTAGCCTCGTTCCCAGGCTCTCACCTTTGACCTTACACTCACAGTAAGGTGAGAGCCTGGGAACGAGGCTAGAGATACTCTACTATGCATGTATCCTGGCTTGCCAGGCTCTTTGCAAGGAAAGGAAGAGTCTGGTGAATTGCGTATACTACGTTTGTGCCAATATGATCAGAATCAGGTCATGACCAATGCTACGTAAATCATTAGCCTGGTTTACGAGGCTATAAATCACAGTAAGGAAGCGGTACAAGTACACCACAGCTGCAAATGCAGTACAGTATTTCCCACAGCCACATACCCACTTGAGATACATTATTAACCCTCAGTGTGTTTCACACACTGAAAGGTTTATAGTAGTCATTTTTTTTCCGTATATGTGTGTGTGTGTGTGTGTGTTCACTCTTAATCTGAAGAACAGCAAGTCTACTCTCAAAATTATGGACGTTGGCGTAGAGTAGTGGTGTTTATCTATATTTTTCAGAAGCTGAAAGCTTATAGTTCCTGCATGAGCTATGTCAGGATTTTTAGTTCGAGCGATCACTCGAGCGGCCATTTTGCCCACTAGTACTACATACATATAATGAGCAAGAGTTGCCCAATCATGCGCTAGCTGCACCTTGCTAGAACAACACTAGAAGTCTGAGATAGCGACACTGACTCCAGTATAAATGCTTGGGTGCAACAGAGTATCTCTATATAGTCTAAGCTCTTGTGTTTTTGCAAACTCTGTAGCAAGCTTGCTCGTGTCGTGATATGATGATTGTGACATTGCCTAAGTAACCATGCCCATACAACAGTACAGTCTGATAGCATGCCTTGATTGCCAGCCTCAGATGTTATATACAGCTGTAGTATCATTAATGCTTGGTATAGAAAGTGTGTTGTACGATGTCATGACATTGTATTGTATATTGGTTATGACCTGATTTTGGTCATTTGTACAAACGTAGTATATGCAATTCACCAGACTCTTCCTTTCCTTGCAAAGAGTCTGGCTTACTGTAGCCTATGCTTGTACCCAGGCTCTCCCCTGTGACCTTTGCCAGGGGCCCTGGGGATGAGGTGTAGGGGATCACCCAAAAAAGGGATCCCTAAAATTTTATGACACCAGGAACAAGGCTAGTCCAGGACATGATCGATTGATTAATGCATTTTCATTAGTCTCATCCCCAGACTCCACCCCTTCTCCTTCATATGATCTCAGTAGTGCAAATGCAATTTAAATTTAATCCGACATACTTATTTCCTTGAAAAGCTAGCTTTCTTCAAAGAACCACGCCCCAAAAGTTGCAATAAATGTTGTAAATGCAAACATCCTAATTATATTTTTTATAAAACTATAATTATTATAATAAGAACAACAGCTAGCTAAATACAAAAGAATAACTAGTGTACATTAATATAAATGGTAACAAATTAAAGTAGTTTTATATTATGTAACACTAAAGGACTAATAAGGAGATGGTAGAATTAATGTGGGTAATTTTGTGGTGCAGGTTTGGTTCAACGATCAAAATTTTAGTCTTTCGGCAATTGTCCAGTTGCTTGATAGGATGTAGCACTTGGCTGGAGTCTACCTGACTCAGAATCATCTTGGTTGACACTGTTCAAATTCTCTTCATCCTTATGGTCATCAATATATTTTGACCATGGAAAGCCAAATCCAATTAAGAGTACAAAACACAAACAAATTCCTCTAGCAAGAGTAGCGAACGAACTTGATGCATAGAATGCAAGGAGTTCTACTACAATAGGAATCGTGAGAGAACAAATAAGGAGCAGTATTATTTGAAGAATATACACACAGCAAAATTTTTTGCCAGCATGACCATACAAAAACAAGAACGCAGCTGAGATGATCTTCATAGTGAGGCGGACCATTGTAAACACCCCACCCATTGCTGCAAGAGCTGTTCCAAGTTCAAACACAAATTTGTAGCAAGTAATAGTAACAGTAGCATTTTCACGCATATCTTCAATAGCCATACAATCATCAATTGGAATAGATGTTTCTGGATCTATTGATTTGTTGTCATAATCAATGTTCAAAAAGCAGTCAATATTTGTATCATCACAAGAATTTGTTATTGAAAATAGAAACAGATCCCAGAACACCATTACGGCATATGTAGCAAACATCATGACATATATACCAAGAGATGCAACCAACCATGTGTCAACTTGTTTCTGTCTTATGTACACAACTTGGACTCCTGTACGATGATCAACTTCTCTTCTCTCTGGTTCGAAGTGGAAAAGCCCATGTAGGGGTCCAAACACAGTTATTGACATATTTGTAAATACATGATAGACGTTTCTCAGCGCATTCTGCGCCTTTTCCACCGAACAGCATAAAAATGCACCTAAAACATAAAATGTCAACCCAAATAACAAGATACAACTTGCTGCAATTACTGCGAAAAATGGAAGAATATCTAGTAAAATGTAAAAAATCTCTGGTTTGTTTAGCTTGCTCATGATAATTAAATCACTCTACTATTAATACTCTCAGTGAGTCACTAATACTGATCAACCTTAGAATTTGGTCAAATATATTTAACCTAATTCTTGCATCAAACAATATTTTTGCTGAAATGGAGTTCTTCTACAATATTTATAGGGACTGGAATTTAATGATAATCATAGCTTATACTTTTGCAAGTATATATTTATCATCGTACATAAATTAAATATTATTATGTGCATGTTCCATACTCCCCCAAATTTAACCCACCCCCATTGTGGAACCCACCCCTAGTGTAAAACCCACCCCTATTGTAGATTTAGATCTACTACATCTATACAATGGGAGCGGGTTTGGAGGAGTAACTTGGAAACAATAATAATTATTATTTTTGTAAACGATGAGAGACAAGATAATAACAGATGAATAGCATATCTCCTATGGGAGTTGGGGGCTTAAATTTTGACCACCTGTCAGGGTTTCTTAGGGGTGTAACTATTTTTGACCACCTGTAGGGGTGTAACTTAGTCAAGCATAATAATTATAATTAGGATTCATTAACTAAGCAGTTTAGTTTCTTCTCTTAAATTTCTCTCGATCTGTTACTAAACTGATATCATCAACCAAAAGTTATTTTACCATTATTATAAGTAATAAAGGCATTGTGGCACACAACCCTCATTGAATGTGCATGTGTGTTTTCAATTTTATTATTCATATATATTACTCAAGCTTTTTTCCTTTTTTTTTTACTGGAGACTAGTAAATTAATAGCATTATTTTTCATAAAAATAAAAATAAGCAGATCTTGATTGCCCCAAATTGATGATTTTCGGGAAATTTTGTCCAAATTAGGAGTTATCATAGCTTACCCCTATGGCCTTGAAACTTGAGTACATATGTACTGCAATGACATTGAGTTTTTGTTTCATAATGGGGCTCAAGGAAAAATAAAATCAAGCCAACTTGTTTTGAAAACATGATTTTTTTTTTTTTTGAATACAATATAGATCTCAGTGAAAGGATCATTTTGGTACATAAATTGACCTACTACCCCCTACAGCTTTCTGAAATCCAATGATAGTAGTAATTAATTATTTAATCAAGCTTATCACTAGAAAACAAATGCAAAGCCTCAAACCCCAGAAACTATAGTGTTTTGTAAGATTCTACACAACAAATTTCTAGATAACTATGAACGTGGATCAAGGAGCTGCCATTCTTCAAATAATCTAGTAACAGACAGACAGACACACAGAACTCTTTGTGTCTGGTGAATTGCGTATACTACGTTTGTGTCAATGACCAGAATCAAGTCACTTGATCATTGTGGACCTGATTTTGGTCATTGGTACCAACATAGTATACACAATTCTTCCTTTCCTTGCGAAAAGTCTGGCTTTCCAGACTACCATGCATGCAACTAGCCTCTTCCCAAGCCTTCCCCTCTCCTTATTTTCTGAAGAAAATATTCGTGAAGGAGGAGCCTGGGAACAGGCTAGCATGCAACCGCACACACCACCTAGTCAATCAAATACCAAAAAGATTGTATGTGTAGCCTTAATTGTTCCCAGGCTCCTCCTTTGCAAATATTTCCTAGGAACAAGGCTTGCTTATTCACTCATGTGCCCTCTCATTCTCTTGCGTATCCAGCCTGCTGATCTCAGTGAGCCCATTTCACTTCTTCTTCCTCTTCCTAAACGAAACGTGGACCCTCATCACGATGGAGAGGATCCTGGCGTGGTGCTGTGGAAGCCTCCTCACATTGACTGGAACCCTTGGACCTGTCGCAGTGCATATGTAGTGGACGGAGCTTATTCCCAGATGGAGCCAAAAGACAGAGCTGCTCAACTGAGCAGTGACCTGTTGCAAGAGCTCTCACAGAGAAAGACAAATGAAATTCCACTGCAGAAAGTACGTCATTTCGTATCATATCACACACACACACACACACACACACACACACACACACACACACACGCACACACACACACACACACACACACACACACACACACACGCACACACACACAGGGCCGCTGCCATGACTCTAAGAACAGTTCTCCTCTCAATACAAGCACTATTACAGGTAAAAGAATCTTTGCTATTAATCTCACGTGGCTTCCATAGTCTATGCAGAGGAGATTGGACACATGTAATAGTTACATCAAAAAAGCAAGTTTAAATAGTCCGACAATTGAAGACAGGCCATGGCAAGCTATTTCGTGCATTGCTGTGGCAAAATGAGCAAAAACAGTTATTTAGGAATGCTATGGAGATCCAAAGGTGTAGCATACAGTCAAAAGTCAAAATGACAACTTTTTGCTACGTAATTATGTTCACATTCTGAGCAGAATACCAAGTTGAGTGGTTTTCTGCAGCTCTGCACATTGAGAAAGCTGCTGCTCTGGATAGACCTTGGACAGCAAAGGTTAGACAGTGGCTGAACACAATAAAGTTAAACAGAAAGTCAAAAAAAATTTTTGCAACCAGAAAATAGAAGTGGTAGAGCTGCATGAGAAGATACGTGCTCATCCTTGAGGATATTATCTACTTGCAAATTGAAGTGATCGAAAACAACCATAGTAACATTCGATAGATCGGCACATGATGCATGTCCAACCTCCTCTGATAGTCTATGTATGGATTTAAGTGTCACATGATTATCACATGACTCTCTACAGGCAGCTGAACCTGATGACCCCCAGGATGCAGTAGTTGCTGGACAGTACAAAGAGAACCCTGACCTTTATAGAAAAACAGCCAATCATTGGGCACAGATATATGCAGGGGGTAAGTGGTGGGTGTGGTCTATACGTGATGTAATGGTGGATATGGTCATTGCTATGGTGTAATTTTTTTCCTCTGCAGCTCCTAAGACTGGCAAGATTGATACTAGTGAATTTGATGAGAAGTTACAGACACTTATGTCAATGGGAATATCTGAGGTAATTGTTATGACAATGACGATTGTTATTGTTTTAAATCTCTCTCTCTCTCTCTCTCTCTCTCTCTCTCTCTCTCTCTCTCTCTCTCTCTCTCTCTCTCTCTCTCTCTCTCTC
>CAXIPT010000003.1:4318824-4337112 GCA_964030475.1 Tethya wilhelma | reverse complement strand
TCTCTCTCTCTCTCTCTCTCTCTCTCTCTCTCTCTCTCTCTCTCTCTCTCTCTCTCTCTCTCTCTCTCTCTCTCTCTCCCTCTGTTTAGAGCTAAGATCAAGCTGTTCACGTCTCACAATAACTTGACCAACTACGCTACAGTGTGGGCCTCTCGTACCAATCTGGAGCAGAGGTGTGGCAGAGCGGGGCGAGTCCGACCTGGCTACTGCTTTCATCTTTGCAGTCGAGCAAGATATGAAAAGTCTGTGTGTTTTTTGGTTAGTAACAATTCCAACTGATTCGATCTCTTGACCTTCTAGGATGCCAATGCATATAACCCCTGAGATTCAGCGCACCCCTCTCCATGAGCTTGCCCTCTCCATCAAGTTGCTCCATCTTGGAGAAGTCGCTCCGTTCCTAGCCAAGGCTCTGGAGCCTCCCCCTCCAGAACGAGTCGTCGAGGCAACCGTGCTGCTATGTGAGATGGAAGCTTTGGACGTGAACGATCAGCTCACACCACTCGGCACCATTCTGGCCCGGCTGCCAATTGAACCACGGATAGGAAGAATGATGATACTGGGATGTATTTTCAAGTAAGTTTGGAAAGAAATTAAAAAAAAAAAAATACCACTACATGTATTTTGTTCATTTCCTTGTCTCTCTCTATTTTTGTTTGATTTCCTTTTTTTCTTTTTTTTTCTTTTTTTTTTGCCATTTATCTTCTCAGTGTGGGTGATGCATTGGCCACTATAGCTGCTTGTACTAGTTTCCCAGAGCCATTTGTCATTCCTCCTGGACAGAAAAGACTCCCTTTCAGCATCAAGAAGTTTGCAGGTCACAGAGCCAGCGACCACCTGGCAATGCTCAATGCTTTCTATCAGTGGGAGAGAGCTTGGTGAGTAGTTCTTTCTTTACTACATGTGATAGTCATGTGGCAGTGATGTGATGTATGTATTATGTTGTATGGTTGATAGTTCTAATGGTGAAGATGCTGAACAAGCCTTTTGTGAGTCCAACTTCCTGGCACAGTCCTCTCTGAGAATGGCATCTGAAGCTAAAGTAGGTGCCGTGTTGCTGTACTGGTTACAACTGTTACATTGAACAATACTTTGTTCATCTCTTCATCATCTTTAGGAGCAGTTAAAACAGTTGCTGTTAGCAGCTGGCTTTCCTGAAGGTAGTAAAGTTAATGATTGATTTTCAGCTCCCATTTCATTTTCATCTTTCCCTTACTTCAGAGTGTTTTGTTCCCTATCCTGTCCGAGTGACTGGAGAGGATGAGAAAATGGATATGGTACAAAGTCACATGCCATTGTACACTCTCACATGATAATTATGTGATTGAACTGCCGTCTCCTCAGATTGTGGCTCTGCTGTGCGTTGGTCTCTATCCCAATGTGTGTTACCATATCGACAAGAGGAAGGTTGTTACTGGCGACGGAAGGTCAGCTCTCATTCATAAGTCCTCTGTGAATATCATTAGCAAGGACCCCAAGTTTTCTTCACCTTATTTCGTGTTTGGTGAAAAGGTGTGTAATGTGTGATGATACCTTGTGTGTGTGTGTGTGTGTGTGTGTGTGTGTGCGTGCGTGCGTGCGTGTGTGTGTGTGTGTGCGTGTGCAAATGTGTTCATGAATGTTCGTATGTAAAAACTCTTGACATGGGTGCATGTCTAGAAGTGAACTCTTGTGTTTTTAGATAGCTAAGTAGCTTCCTATAGTTGTCTGTCCTACTCAACATGTTCCATAGTATGTCAATTATTCCCAATTCTATGCTAGCCACTGACTGACCTACCCACCTCAGTTTCCGTTGGCCAACGTGGGCACTTAGACATCACTGGCTCACACTACTTTAGAGTACCTTCCCTTTTCCTGCTGGCAGCATAGATACGTATGAGATAGTTTGAACTTTCTCAAGAATTCAATGATTTGGTCACTTAATGAAAATACCGTGCGACAGATTGTTGATATATAGATCATGCTGTTCAATTAATCTAGCTGTGTGGTTGTGTGTCACGGGACGATTCATTAAACCGTGTTTTTCTTCCTGTTTAGCTCAAAACCAAGGCAGTGTCTGCCAAGACCATGACCATGGTTGAACCCATTCATCTGCTGCTGTTCGGTTCCAGCTCTGTTGTTGGGCATGGAGAAAATTCTGTAAAGATGGACGAATGGTGAGTTAGCCCGTGGGCTTTTGATCTTAATGTTGAATCAGCCCCCGGGCGTGGTCTTTTATACTGGTATAATGTACCACTGATTTGATTAGGATCCCTCTAATCATGCCGTTGGAGAGTGCTTCTCTCATTGGTGGTCTACGTCAGAGCATCGACGACATGCTCACTCGCATGGCAACCGACCCAGACCTCCTCCTGCAGCACTCACCTTCAGACGACGCCATCATCCAGGCTGTGAGTGCACTGGTTCCCAGCAAACCCAGCCCTCCCAGTCAACCTCCAGCTGCCAGGTAATTATTAACTACTGCAGCTTCAATCTTCATGTCTATTGACTGGTCACAAGTTGAGGATGACATTTTTAATCAGTTTGGAAGATTTTTTTTTCTTGTCTGCATTCCATGTTTTGATCATCCTTTGCTGATCTAATTATACCAATCAGGTCAACAATCACACACCTGATCACATAATAACTCCATGACTTTAAACTGTTAATAAAAAGAGCATACTGTGCTAAATGGTGTGTTTGTTGTTATTATTATTATTATTATTATTATTATTATGTATTTTTCACTGCCTCATTTGCAGGCCGTCTCCTGGTGGCAGTGGAGTGCCTTATCCGAGAGGAGGGGGTGGATATCGAGGTGGTTACCGTGGGTCGTACCCCTCGTACAGAGGGAGGGGAAGAGGAGGAGGAGGTGCTTTCCACAGAGGAGGACGGGGTGGATCTTATGGTGGGCGTGGTCAATCATATGGTGGTGGGCGTGGCTTCAGAGGCGGCTACAGAGGACAGTGGTACGGTGGATATAGAGGTGGACCTAGACCCCCGTATTGAGATTGTGATTTTTTTCAAAGTGAAAACCATACAATCATGCTATATAGCAACGTGTAGACTCATTGACTGAACTCTTGTGTTTGGTTTTGGCATGCATGACATTGTGCTGTTTGCTCAATTTATCTCAATACATAGCAAACTTTCATGCCGCTCTAACTGGAGCATTTAATTTCCTCCTCCTATTGCACTGCTGGCACTGAATGTTTGAACTGAGGAAATACCCCAAACTGTAGACCATGTATGACACGTCCTTCCAGCATGTGTAAGCATGGTCATGCTGATTGAATGTTTGCAGTCTATTTCCTAAGGAGATTTCCAAGAAAAACAATTGTGTGCATTTGGCCATACTCTTGATTTGGCTTAGCTAGCTTGGTGAGTCTGTTTGTGTGTCAAACAAAAGACCTGTGAGCAAACTCTGGACCGAAGACTGTGTCCATGTGAAGGTTTGCACATATGTACTAACCATAGACAATATTTAATATTATACTCTAGCTCTATGACATAATATTAATTTTATGCATACCTGCGTGTTCTATGCAGTACTATAGCAAGGACTTAACAGGTTATAAAATACACTGGGGGAATAACCTGCATGAAATAAACTTAGTTTCTGGAGATCGAGGGTAGTAATACTTGTATGTTCACACACATGCACACACACACACACACACACACACACACACACATACAAACACACACAAACACACACACATACATACACACACATACACACACACACACACCGTTTGCCATTGCCTATACAGCAATCAAAGTTTTTATAGGCTAATTGTAGGTTATTGGATGGATGGAAGTGACAATAGAGTAGCTATGTAGAGGTCACGAGGGGTCAATGACAAACAAATTAGTTGCATGCAACTAGTATGTGATTAATAGCTAATAACAGGAGCTCGCTGAATGGGTGCAGGTGACAATAGAGTAGCCAGGGGTCACAGGGGGTCAATGGCAAACAAATTAGTTTCAACTAGTATAATGTGTGTGTGTGTGTGTGTGTGTGTGTGTGTGTGTGTAGATTAGTAGCTAATAACAGGAGCTCGCTGGATGGGTGGAGGTGACAATAGAGTAGCTAGGGATCACAAGGAGTCAATGACAAACAAACTAGTTGCATGCAACTAGTTTGTTTGTATAGATTAATAGCTAACAACAGGAGCTCACTTATGACGCAATACTACGTATTGCTCATAAGCCCCTGCTAATAACTACAGATCACTTACAAGCATCAAGCCTGATCTACCCTCCCAGTTATATAAGAATACCTAATAATGTGAATAGTGTTTGCATAAAACAAGCACCAATTGATCCAAAGACTGTCACATCACCATTATTATCTCAACCCCTTCCATATATTGAAAGATCGTTCTTCGAGAACAATGGGAAAACAAATTCGAAAGCAAATTGCAAGAATTTCGATGCAACATTAGATTAAACTCGAGTAAACAATGCCATCATCGTGAGCACGGAATGTGGGAACAGAATCTTCCACGTGCTGAGAAAGAGCAAAGTGGTATTGGCATTTGATGAAATTCAATTTGAACCACCCAAACTCAGCTATGCTCCCTTAGTCAGGCTCACAGTGGCTATACTCTGTATGATTGATACACGTAGTGTTACGACACTGAATGCATGCCAGCAGTAACTAATTTGCTGTTTTCACAGCTCTATTTGAATTCCTTGCATTACGTTACATCATAGCGATGCTTACTGGCTGGTCTTATATGGAGAAGCTACAGCCTACTGGATATAATTATTTGTACACCCAGTTTGCATTCTTGTGTGTGCTTGCACCTCGTGCTGCGCTGTGTGTTTGTATAGGAAGGTGGGTGGAGGAGTGTGCAGCTGTAGAAGTAGAACTCTATACATGTGGTTGAGATGACAACCAACTGCATGTGCGCTCAAAGGTTGATATGCCCATTTTCATGTATTGATTGATTTACATTAAGGTAATGTGACCTTAAACTTCAAGCTGATGTGTTTTCATACAGACTTTTTTGAAGTTTGTTTACATCAGTAGGTTGCCATGTCCTTGATATCCTGTTCAAAATGATCAAAATTGCTGTGTAGGTACATGTGTGTGTGTTTGTGTGTGTGTGTGTATGCATGCATGTGTTTGTGTGTGTTTGTGTGTGTGTGTGTATGCGTGCGTGTTTGTGTGTGTGTGTGTGTGTGTGTGTGTTGCCGAATGATTGTCACACTTCCTTGCTTCATTCATGAAGGCCATGTTTTGTGGTCAAACTTTGTATATATGCCTCAGAATGGCACAATGTAGTTTCTATACTGTATTGCAATTGCATGTACATGTACATAGATTCTAGTTCATGAAATTCCTTTGAAGGAATGTAATATCAGGCAGTATAATTGACAGTAACACGTGTTGAATAGGGTAACTGTTACTATTACGTGTGTTGAAATCAATTGTATTACGTAGTTATAGTGGCCTGGGATTTATTTTCGTCATATATTTCAAAAGAACAATGAACATCAAAGCTATTCCTCTCTGTTGCACTAAGGACATACTCCATAACTCAACACATGATTGATCAGATGTCACAAGCTGTAATTGTATCTCCCTATCCCTTATAAAGTCCTTCCATGCACAATAAATATATATACCCATACTCACCCATCCATATAAGATGCCATCTTTACGCATATATGTAGAGCAATCGGACCATCAGCTACTCTACACATAACATACACACACATACACACACATACAAATATACATAACATACCCAATGAGTCTCCATGCATGCACATGCAGTGAAAGGATACACCAGCATGCACTTACATAGCTCTCTAATCTAATGTTCCTTTGATGGTGCAGCTGTCCATGGTGGAGGTAGTCTTGTAACTAATTTTTTCACTACCGACCATCCACATAAGTGTTTTGGCACTGGAGGTTGGAACTGATGTTGGGCATAATATCCTACTGCTGTTTAATGAAGTAGCTTTTGAATGATGAGTTCCTCTCATTTCAGACGTAAAGAGAAGCGGGAATGATCAGGACAGTTGACGCACATTTCATCATGTGTGTTGTGCCACATTCCTGGTGCTTTGTTGTGCCTGTGAGTGTCGGTAACCGTTAATCTTTAGGAATCAAAGAGGAGTGCTTTCTTGCGGTGATTCCGAGTATAGGAACATATTCAAAATAGCTTTCCAGTAAAGTGTACAAGCTCGGCAATAACAATTGTTATGTACAGTATACTGCATGCAGTGTAACCTACTGCATGCTTTATTGCATTTTAGTGGTTGGTTTTGACATCAAAAAAGCCACAGCTGCCTGGTACTCTCTAATTGCACCATCTAAGATCTTCAATTGTTCCACTGATAATAAGTTTTCCTAGAGCTCTTTATGGTGTGTGTACACAGTGTGGATCTGTGTACCTGACAGTGGAGGCTATTTCTTTTTTAAGGGTACCCTGTCAAGCAGAGGTTACAATCAGTGTTGAGCTTTGATTGGCTTTGGGCTGGGCTTCTGTTGGTGAATTCCTTCCTCTTAGTCAATCCCCACTCTCTCAATATGGTCTCATTAGGGATAGCACACTGCTCCAGTACACAGTTAACAAACTGGCAAGGCAGGTAAGGCCACAGCTGCCACATGCAAAGGACAATGTGTTTTGTGTTGCTGTTAATGTTCTGTACAATGTATGTTGCTATAGCAGCATGCACAATAGTCACCTATATTAGTACACAGTTGACAATTACGACCAGTAAATCTAGTAAATGATATTTAAAATACAGGTAATTAAAATTTCCATTACAAATCTGCTATAATGTATTATTATTTGAAGCTAGTAGGCATTATGTGTAGCATATGGCATTACAATTAAAGTATGTGATGGTGTGATGTAGAATGCAGGCATGCATATTTTCTACCCATGACTTCAATGTCCATGCATGTGCATGTTGTCATAAGGGGACTTTGATAGCATTTGATCCTTTACACCATGCATGGCACCGCATGTACCTTAAACTCTCGGCACACTTCAAACCAGGAAAAAGGAAGTACATTTCAAAGAGATAGTGAGATCTCCAATTAAGCTGAAACTAATACAAATTTTATATCAGCAAATAGACAGGAAGCTAAATATAGAACTCTCAAATGGAATGCTAATGTGTACATGACATCTATTACTTTCTGAATACATGATAGCTTTATATCTTTGTGTGTGTGTGTGTGTGTGTGTGTGTGTGTGTGTGTGTGTGCCTGGTCTCATCCCACTGGGTGCTAACAAGTCATCCTGTCCAGTGTGGCTCATGTTTACTGATTTAGACTTCCTCCAGAATGCAATTACACAGGCTGCTAATGACATGTTCCCTTACTCAGATGTGCCAACAAAAGGTCATCTGACTAACTTGCATGCTACATGGGAGTCACCCCACTCAACTGCATGACACAACACACCATCCATTTCATCACAACACATTCTACAGAGAATATTTTTGAACATTATTCTAGACACTTTTGACAAATTTAAATTTCGCCTATTACATTATAATAATATAATATTTTTTGTGTACATTCGGGTCAATTGAATATTAGTCCTGGTTTTGTTGGTCAACTCGAGAGGGTCAATATTAGTGTTATAAATCTAATTATTTTAGACATGCAGCTATGTTGTGCTGTTTGCACATGAGGCATGCAGTGTGTTTGCTGTTGGTACATACCTATGGGTAGAGCTAGAAATTTGTAAATATGTGTTCATAAAACAACATGAGGTAGAGCACAAACCATTGTGTGAATGTGATTACTTAATATGGTTTGGTTAGAGAATGGTTGGTTTACAAAGCAGATCTCTATGTAGGAGTAAAATTGCTAGTGGATACGCTGTAAGCAAGTCATGTACGCATGCATAACAACCATATATAACATAGATATACTCAATACTTCAATCAACAGCTATGGTGCCCTGATTATACAAACAGGCTGAGTCTAAAATCCTGGAGTTGCATGGGGAGTTTAATTATGAAAATGTGATTACGATAGCTTGTTAACAGTGGCCATGATATTGTGACAACAAACAAAAATGGAAGCTCCAAAAGATTGATGCCTATTTTCTGTGTCTTTGCGCCTAGATTCGATTGTGACTCCAGCACATAATACACAAACATGGACTCATGCATTACATAACTGCAATACTGGCTATGAATGCACATTGTTTTCATTGTGTGTAATATACTTCTATTAACTGCTGGTGTAGACCTTGGATCATGCATGACTTGTGGAGGAGGGCCATAATATTATATTTGTGTAGTGTGTGGTATATTCGCAGCGCTCATAAGCTCCTGTTTATATATACATTCCTTCTAGCTTGGTAACACAACATGGACAATCAGAGATCACACCAGCAACAAATAGAACAAGAGTTAGTTCACTTTTTGCTGAAATGAGCATACAAGGAACCCAGGCCAAGGAGAGAGCAGATCAAGTATATATGGCACTGTATAATAATATAATAAAGCATCTTGTAAAAGTATATTGTATGGATTGGGTGGGTAAGACATTTCTTGTTTGCTTCTAATTTAGCAAATCTTTGTTGATTATGGACACTTCACCCATATCCATAGCAACTACCTGTGTTTGGATACTGAGTTCTGTGACCATGGCACACGTATGCACTTTCAAGGATTAAGTCCTGTTTTCATCTTTACCTTTTGTCACTTTCTGTGAGAATTCTTAACCAATACTTAGCTACATTGTACGGCCAGTTTTGTGGTATGTAATTGAGGTACTTTATCTATTCAGCTGCTATCAATTATACACCAAAGATGGTTATACTGACAAAACTTAAGTGATCACGTCCACGCAACTGCAAACCTTCAGCTAGCATAGTGTTAGTGGGGTGGTATACAAATGTTTATATTTCAGCACTGAGTACTTCTCTTTGATCTTGTATTGGTAGGTGAGTTTGGTTACCAAGCAATGGGCATATGTGATCCTGTGCATGTGAGAGAGTGTGCCCATCCTAGTTGAGCTAAGAACTAACACTATAGCACTTGCTAGTCTTCTAAATTGAGTGACACGTGCCTCTGGATGAGTAGGCAGGCTGTGAGGATCTCTAGCACACGTCCTTGGCCCAAGTAGAGGTGCATGCAATGATGTAATATCATGCAACCATCTTAGTCTTTTGCCTTCATCTTAAAGTGGTCACCCACACAAAACAAACAAGCTATAATTTTTGTATTATGCTATCATTGCTTACTGTTTATATCGATTGGTGTAGTATTCTCTACTGTAACTTTTGCCAATTTTTGTTTGCATATTTTCATGAAAATATCAACAGCACGCACACAAAAAAACAACACAAAACCACAAGATACAAACAAGTAATAAGTGACCAATTGGGTTTTAAATACACACAAACATGTAGCATCACATACATACACAAAAGTGCAGACAATCTGCCAGTTAAAATTAACACAAGAAAAAAAAAAGTATGTCAGTGCATGTACACAAGTTTTGAAAGTCAAAAGTTTAGTCTTTGAATAAATAAATGAATCAAAATTATAATCTTCGTACTACAGAAGCTTTTCTCCTCCTGTGAGGAGCAGGTCCAGCTCTAACGTGTGAGGGAATAACAACTTCCACCACTTGGTAGATGTGACTGTTTTTGGAGTAATGTCCGTATTGGCGCCGTCTCCTTGGTGGTGGGGGTGGGGGTGTGATGGGGGGAGAGGAGGGACGTGGGGGAGGTGGTGCTGGGTAGGACGGGGGAGGACTGAGACCGACAGTGTGATAGATGTGTTCAGTCTTCTCTGTCTTGTTGTCAGCGCTCCTCTTCTGTTGTCGATGGTTGTTCCTTGGTGTGCGAGCTGGGGGAGGTGGTGGAGGAGCAGGTGAAGTTGGAGGAGTGGAAGACATTGAAACTGGAGAAGGTGAGGTTTCTAGTACATGATAGATAGCAGAGTCCTTCATCTTTTTCAGACTTTTTATGAGTTCGCGTGTTTCTTGGTTCTTGGCTACATCCATGCAGTCTCTCCCAGTGATGTCAACTTTGTCAGGATCAGCACCCAGCTTGATAAGAGTTTCGATGCAGACTTTGTTGGCCTTTTGTGCAGCAATGTGAAGTGGTGTAGCAAAGTTAAAGTCAGTGATGTTCAAGTTACATCCTCCTCTTGCTAGTGCGACAAGAGATCGATCAACATGATCTGTCGATCCAAATTGTGGTTCAGCATTGATGACGACCCAGTGTAGAGCACTGAATCCCCCTTTGAGGTCAACTGCATTCACATCAGCTCCTCTGAAGAGCAAAGACTTGATGACTTTGTCTCTTGCATGCATGGCAGCATGATGGAGAGGAGTCATTTGGTTCTCATCAGTGGAATTCACATCAATTCCAGTATCCACCATTGTCTCAACTGCTTCGACATCTCCTCTTGCAGCAGCAGCTAGGAGTGCTCTCTGGTCTTGTACCATTTTGATGTCAGCTTCGATGCTGATCATTCGTCTTGCTGCACGACGTTTCCTTCTAGCTTCACAGTCAATTCCTCTGCTCAGGTTTCTCCTCTGGATGGATCTCTTTCTCCTAAGACTTGCTGATCTTGGTGTGTATCTTCTTTGCAAAGATGTTGCTCTTGAGATGTGGTGATAGTAGAGAGGTGATTGTTCTTGGCCTCTTTTGGATTTCAAGATTTCTGAGTCACTGGCAGGTCTCTTGTCCATTTTAGAGATTGCTGGTCTTCTTGTTGGCGGGGCACTTACAGCAACGTGCTTGGAGACAGCAGAGCTTTGAGATATTGCAGTAGAGGTATGTTCCTCTTCAACTTGACTGTTATTATTACCCATTTTCAATGGTGATTTCAACTGTTAGAGTCTTTCTCTCTTTCCTTAGTGATCTGTTCTATTTGCAAAACTTGTGACCAAGTGCAACTGCAGTGGCTCTTTATAGATTGCTGATGTCTCTGTGGAATTTCCACCTAATCATTATCTCATTTCCTGATCAATGACGTCATTCTGCGCATGCTCGGTCAAATTGGTAAGTGTCAATCTGCACAGCATGGCTGACAAAGCTGAGTTAGACAAGCAGTACTCACCAAGCCGGTGGTCCAAACGGCTGTCAGCTGATGTTATAGTCGACAAGACTATAGAACTTCTTATAGAAGGTAAAATTATCTCTGTAGCGAGACTCGGACCATAATTAAATTGTGCCATAATAATTTTAATTAAATTATAGGTACTCAACATGCCCAAAGTACTATGAAATGTGACCTCAATGTTGTGTATGACCCAGAGAGTGGACAGACACTGGATATTTACTATCCAAACAAAATGGAAGGTAACTGCAACTTCGTGTGTTTCACTGCAAGTGCATGCCACTCCCACCATTGAGGTCTAAAATTCATAATCTGTACAATATAATCTCATGATTAAGTCATGAATCCACTAACTCTAAACCCAGAACAGGAAAAACCAGTTGTGTTTCTTCCATAGTAGTCATCCCCGAAAGTACGTTATTTTTAGTTTTGATAACACAAACTTTCAGAACATCAAATGAAACTCCCTATGAACACAACCAAGCATCAAAGAACAATATAACACCCACTCAATTAACTCCACTAACCCTTTCTGTTAGGAAATTGAATTTAAATGGGTCTTTCATCTTTTCTTTAATCCCCTACCCCCAAACTCTTCTGATAGACTATATCCTTACCCCCTCACAGATTACTGACATAACTAGAAGCCCCAGTATTCAGTTCCTAGGTTTGTGCAATAGCTTGTTCACTTACATGATGCAGGTTTTAAATTTGTCGCGTTGGTAACATGTGTACAGTACATGGTTTCTGTTGGGCAAGTACTGGAACTGGAAGAATGCTGTTATGTTACAAAATAAGCATTTTTAGGAGGCGTGTGTGTATGCTATATACTCACATATATCATGCATGGCCTACGATTAAAAAAATTCTTTTTAGGTCATCATTTTAGCACTCGAGGTTGGATATTAAATATCTGAACTAATCAAGTGCCTTTTTGAAGCATTTTTAGTGCCTTGTACATGCATGTACTATTATGTCAACAAGAATGTCAGGCATTCATTTATGTGCATTCGCCTTGATGGTTGATGATCTTTTATTACACTCCCTCTGCACACACACATACTCAGCTGATTCACCTCTCCTTATCTTCATCCATGGAGGCTATTGGCAGGAGCTAGGGTGAGTGGCACTTTGAAGTGTCGTTGGGACTTGTTGCCATGGAGTGAGGCTGCCAGAGGGAGGGACCATGGGTGCTATTCAGGGGGATATTAGTGTGGCATGTGTGACATTTGAATATTGGCTGTTTATGTGTCTCCTTCTCTGTGTACTTGTGTGTGTGTTTGTGTGTGTGTGTTTGTGTGTGTGTGTTTGTGTGTGTGTGTGTACATGGTGGTAAGTGCTTGCATGTGTGCATGTGTGTCTTCTTGGCTGTTTAAGGAAAAATTGTAGCCACCATTGGTCCAAGTATACATATGAATAGAGAGAGGTAGAGCTTCTGTATACGCATCCAAAGGCTTTGTATGTACATGGGTGGAGGCTGTAGTGTAGTCACCTTACTTGAATACCATTGCATGCAGTCATTTGCACTATTATCAACAACACAAAAGCTGTAGCCTCTCCCTAAGCCCCACCCTCAGAAGAGAGAAAGAGAAGAGAGAGAGAGAGAGAGAGAGAGAGAGAGAGAGAGAGAGAGAGAAAGAAGGGGGCTCAAGGGGCTTGGAAACAAGCCTACAAAAGTCACATATGACACCAAAACCTCAAAACATTGTCACAGTAGATCTGTAATGAGCCATAATCACATAGCAGTCTTCCACATAGTGACAATTTGTGGATATGCCAATGTTTCAAGTAGTCAGTTAAACCTCATTAATGTGAGTGGGTGTGCGTGTATATATATTATAGGGTGCACAATTTGTCAATGTAGCTATATACTTCAGTGGAGTGGAGCTGTACGGGAGGAATGCTGTTAATTTGTTACATGATTTGATTTTCACTCCCGGCCCACGATGTTCTACCAATGTACATAATTATAGTGATGTTTATTTATTAGTGCCAAAATCATTTTTTAGCAGTTCAGCCTGTGTTCTAAGCACGTGTGCAGCACACGCACACACACATTTTCCCTCTCGAACACATTTGCTGACTTTCTCTCTCTCTCTCTCTCTCTCTCTCTCTCTCTCTCTCTCTCTCTCTCTCTCTCTCTCTCTCTCTTGCACACACAATTATATGTTCAACAGAACTGAGCACTCTGGATTTCTAGCTCCAACATTTGCTAAACAAGGCATTGTGACAGTTGCTATCGGCTACGACTTAGCTCCCAAGGGTAATGACGCATTGCATGACTACCAGAATTAACTTTAATACTGCATGTATTATAGAGACTGCAATTAATAATATATACAATGCCAAATAAAGTCTTGCATGTGCCGTGATACTATAAGATCACTTTATTTCTTGTGGGAGTTGAGACACACACGATGTCAGTATTTCCTCTAGCTGTTGGAGTCTATTGTGCAGTACTAAGGGAGGGAGGATGTGCATCAAGAGAGTGCATGTACTGCAGCTGCCCTCAAAGTATATGGGGCAGCGTGTCTACTTTCAACCATAAAGGAGTGCAGTACAGTATGTGTGTGTGTCATCAAGTTCGTGAACCTTCAGTGTATGACTGAAAGGTCACAGGCCAGAAGAAAGAGCTAGTTTACACTCTTTTGTATGTTATGTATCTATGGATGTATGGATGTACGCCTTTTGACGTAAGTAGCTATTGTGTCACTCATGGTTGATTAAACATAGGTGAGACAGTGATCAAATTTGCCAAATAGTAGCCCGGAATTACTGATTGATCTCCCACTCAAAATACATTAATGGCATTATGGGGTCATACTTATAAAGGGAGAGTTTGGTGGTTAGGAGTCAAGGTTTGTAAATGATAAAATTGATGCTTAACTGTGTAGAACAATTGACTTTCAATTGGGGGTGTTCCTAAAGTCACCACACACACACACACACACACACACACACAGCCTCCATGACAACGATTGTTGAGCAATGTAGAAAAGGTTGTGCATATGCTATGAAGAAATTTCAAGGAAGGTAAAAACTAAGAAAAGAGAAAACTATTTCAGTTTTGGTATTGCATATGAGTAGGTTAGTATCTACCTACTGTGATGATGTCACGAAAGTGCATGTTCATAAGTGGGTGGAGACAGTTAGTTGTTATACCTACACACACACACCGTAGTCATAGGTAGGCTGAGGAACGTTTACATGTGTCCTCAGCCAAACAGCTCCCAGTGTACACATACCAACATTGTTTGTACCTGACGTGTACTGCTACAGACTCCATGCTCCCCAGCCTCACAACAATTATTATGCAGTGTGTTGTAATAAGTCAATGTGTGTCACCATAGGGTCACATGTGGATCACATGTTCACCATGCAGTATCATCATGAGCCTTCCAGGTGGGTATGGGGATTTATTAATAGCATACTCTTGAACCAGGAAATGATGATACCAACACACAATGGCATGGGGATATTATCTAGAACTGGCTGAGGCTGCCATTGTTATCAGCTATTATACCTATAAACCTGTACTTACTATTGTGCTAAGATCTCATTAGCATTCTCTACTTGATGTGTGCCTGTAAACATAACCCGACAGAGAGCCATAATTACCGGTAGATCAAAGTGACCTTTTGCCTTGATCAAGTTGACCTTCCCTTCATTGTGTGAACTCACACACACTTTCATTCAGTCAGATCAATCTAGAAGGATACCTCATTGCAGGGATAACACATGCACCTCATAGAATCAAATTCATTGCATGTGCAGTTGTGTTGGTTGTACAGATATATCACATGACGCTGGCTCAGTTTAGTTTTATGGCTTTCAAACTCAATCCACATGCAAACATTGTGGCTATTCCAGGTCCAGGCTATAATATTATAGTATAACTTAATTATACAGTGAAATTTGTACTAGTCTGCAGCTGCTTCACCCACTCATACAAGCACATACAGCAAGATGCTTAGCATGTATGTGTGAGTTAGTGAGCAGACCCATGCTGTGTCTGGCAGAACCTCGTGGTGTAGATATTTGAAAAGGCTCCAAATCTCATGGCCAGGTAGCAAATTAAAGTGCATGTGTGTGTCTATGGTATTGTGCACAGATAAGTGTGGTGTGGGGGGTGGATATGTTTTGTTTGGTCGCCGTACGTGTGCATGTGTGTGTTGATCATAATCTGTTTATGTGTGCGTGCGTGTGTGTGTGTTTGTGTGTGCGCATGCATTGTTATGGTATATGAACTTGTTTGACCTGTGTCATTAATAACAACACAATTGATGGAGAGAGAAGGAATTGATCTAATAATAAAAATTTAATTTCTATCTTGGAATTCTTGCTGCATCCATATAGTTAACGTCACTACTCATTCATTGTCCATCTATACTAGTACATGAAAGTATTGTACCATTTTAAATTTCAAATTTCCCACCAAAAGTTGATGATACATAATGCGGTCATAGTCTCGTGAAGTCATCAAAACACGCTAATTATCCCATTTTATTACTCTCCTGGAGTCCACACAACTGACTTTTTGCGTAAGGAGCGTAGACCACTAATTGTTTCAACAATTCAGCTACACTTATGGTATGATGTTGTTGCTATTCAGGTTGCTGTTGTAGGTGTGTGTGTGTGTGCCGAATTGACAAACTGAGGAACAAAGGATTTTAAATGATGGGCTCCTGCAATTATTAACCTATTCAGTTGTCGTTAGCAAACCACATTTAAATGGAATGTTTTGATTCAATATCACGTCATCTGAGGTGGAATCGATGATGCACACTTTCAATTGTGCAATAATTTACAACTCACTTGACCAGCTTATAAAGCATTATGCAAGGAATTCGTGCAATTGTTTTACTAGACTCTTCTAATTGTAAATGATGTTTATAGCTGTCGTTGCGAACACTGCCAAAAAGAATAGAGCAACTTGTTGTGTTGTTGTTGTTGTAGTTGTGAGTTGCTAACGGCAACTGAATAGGTTAATGATCACGAGAGTCTGTGCCATTTTATTGTCTTTGTTCCTCAGTTTGTCGAACGGAATGTTTTTGTCAAAAATCATGTAATCTTAGATCAGGACGCACGGTTTCAATTATGCAACAACTTACAAGTCACCTCATTCAACTGTAACCTTAAATTGATTCATTCAAGCAAACAATTGTTGACATGTAGCTACTTTAAATGTTTTCTTTTTGTTGTTGTTGTGTTACTAATGACAGCTGAATAGGTTAATGATTTCAGGAACTCATGTCCATCATTTTAAGCCTTACTCTATTGGGTTCCACTAATGGATGCTGCCAAAAAGAATGGAACAATACATTGTCTTGTTGTTATAGTTGTGGGTTGCTAATGACCTCTAGTGATTGCAAGAGTCCATGGCATTTAAAGCCTTTGTTCCAGAGTGTGCCAAATGGAATGTTTTTATCCAATATCACGTAATCTTAGATGGGGACACATGGTTTCAATTATGCAACACATGACAATTCACTCTACTTGACTGTAGGCATTATGCAAGCAATAAATAGTGTGTAATGACTCTAAATGTTTGTTATTGTACTATTGTGTGTTGCTAATGATAGCTGAATAGGTCAGTGATTGCAGGAGTCTGGGCCAATTCTCCTCAGTTTGTCCATTGTCCATGCCATGCAATGGTAGAAGTCGATGCACAATTTCAATTGTGCAACACTCTACAACTCATCTCTCACTCAACTGTGGCCATTGTGCATGCTTTGAATATTTCTTGTTGTTGTCATTGTGAGTCACGACTGAATAGGTTAGTGATTACAGGGAACAAATGCCATTTAAGCCTTGGCCTATTGGGTTCCACTTTTGCTTATATGAATGCTGCCAAAAAGGATGGAGTAGCCCATTGTTTGTTGAGTCAATTTTTATGTGTGTCATGTCACTTAGCTTTTATGACTCACTATGACTCAGTATGATGCATTATTGTTTTTAAAACAGATGACATCATAGCCAAGGCAGCCTCAGTGCTAATGGAGTGCATAGACACACAATAAAAGTCCTCAAAGTTTTACTTTTTTGTGACGTACGTAGCACATTATGGTGTGTTGACTGACTTCATTAGGGTGTCCAAGGCAGCTCTGGGCCAATGCCTGAAAATGAAATACCTCACCTCCCACTCCATACAATGCTATATGTGCCACATACAAGTCTGTCATCATCAGGGTGGGTAAAAGGGGGTGTAATTGGAGAGTGTCTGTTACCGACTGTTACCAATGGAGATAGTTTTTTTCAAGTTGTAAGTGATCTGTTTAGCACATCCCTTAGGAATGTCAGCTGGCCACGGACCTTGTGTGTTGCATGTATTAATGTTAGAGCCTCCATCTTGTTTTCATAGAGGTATATTTTCTTACATAAGGAGGGAGGGGGCTGGGGACGAGACTACAAGATACGTGTGATAGAGAGAGTGCCTTATATGTAGTATAGTACTTGAGCTATCTGGTTATATATATAGGATATTTGGGACTCTCAAGTCGGGATGCTGCATGGTTCTATAGGTTGTGTCCCTGTATGCATGAGATAGGAAGTCTCTAAAGGTGACATTCATATGATCACTCAACTGCCACATAATGCTGACATCCACACCAGCTTATAAGCTGCTGTATAATAATTAAGCTGAGCAATTATTTTCATAGTAATTAACTAATGAAATATGATTTCCTGTTTGGAAAGTGGCTAGACCATGTGTGGAATGATTCCCTATCAACACCACCACTACTACAATTGTCAGGAGACTTACTCCTTTGGTGGACCTGTTATGGCTGTGTGAGCCTTCTTTCCTAAGACAAACATCCCCTCTGAATGTCAGCTGCTCTTCCAAGTTAGGCAACACTTTTGAGTGAGTATAGTATACATGCTCAAGTGGTAATTGCTATTAGACACAATGGGATATTGCAACAGTCGCTGAGAGAATACAGGCATTGTACTACTTAAAGTGTATACACATCAACTTATTGTTAAGTATGATGTAATCTAGATTATGCATATAGCTACTGAAACAGTAAACATGAGTATGTGTGTGACTAAAATAGATAATGGACATGACACACATGGTCCATGAGACACACAATTTGGTACTGGTTCCCATGACTCCCTAGTATATCCAATAATAATTGTAAGGGACTCTGAGTGTGCATATATACTTTAATACTTTATTGACACATGCTACACACACACACACACACATACACACACACACACACACACACACACACACACACATCCTCA
>CAXIPT010000003.1:4301774-4318369 GCA_964030475.1 Tethya wilhelma | reverse complement strand
CACACACACACACACACACACACACACACACACACACACACACACACACACACACACACACACACACACACACACACACACACACACACACACAGTCAAGAGGTTGGAGAGTTCAGTCCTCAGCTGACATTGGACAAGCTTCCAGCTGCTCTAAAACAAGACTTCTCTTGCCTGGTGATTGTTGGTGAGCAGGAGTCGCCTGAGTTCATCAGACAGTCGAAAGAATACTCTCAAGTGAGCACATGCCAAGGAGGGTTAAGTCGTTGTATACGTTGCTAGTAGAGGCACACACAGAGAGAAAGAGAGAAGTAAAGGCTGGATGGATTGTTTGTCTATGTTGACAATTAACTATATTATATTTCCTATTACTGCAGGGGCTTCAAGCAGCTGGAGTGACTTGCAGTTATCATGAAATTTCAAATGAAGACCACTTCTCAATCGTAGAGAGGCTGGTGGAGAGTGACTATTCACTTGTAAAGTTGATGTTGGAGACTATTTGTTCAGCTGCATAGCTAATGAGCTGGCCCTAGAATCTTGGCAGATATTATTCAATTGTGTTGTGTTTCCTCTCTGTGCCAGTAGTGCATAGTTTTGAAATTACTCTCATAAACTATTATCATTACAATGTGGATATTAACACATAAAATAATGACCATAGCAAGAGCTATGAATACAGTTGTATAAATGGCCAACTCCTAAAACAGAAAAGAATTTGGACCTGGGACTAGTTATCTTGGAATTAAGCCTGACTTAACTAGTGTTTGTTGATAGTCCTGTTGGAGTTTGCTCAAGTTCTCTGCCATTGTGCCCTGCTTTTGTTCATTCTCCTTAATAAGGCCTTCATAACGTTCACTATGTGTATGTATATAGGTATCAACATGTGAATGGAAATGGTCGTCAATTAAGTTTACAACATTTCATTTGACGACCACTACCGTATCTTTTCTATAACTTACACTTCCTTGCCTATGTAGTCCAGTCTTTTCTGCACAGTTTGCTTTGCTTCAGCCAAATCTTGTTTCACCAAAACTGGTCCAACTAGTTTATATACAACTGCTCCATCTTCTAGTAAATCCAGCTCCTGCAAACAATTGATTTACAACTTATAGTTTACTGCATACCGATGAATGAACACTATACTATAATATGCACACCTCTTTAACATTCTGGTTCTCTAGAGATTGAGCTTCAAGTTGATTTTTGCTTTTGTTGCACTTTGAAATATCTAGGGATGGTGGTGGGTGGGCTCTTATTAGACAAACAGCATTTCATAGGACAACTGCCTGCATACCATTTTGAACGCTTCTGAATTTAGAAACTTCATCCTGGAGAATCTTCTCCTTGGCCTTTAGTTCTTCAGTAACAGCTTTACCAGCCATAATTTTTTTTATTCACATGTGCATGACCAATATTTCTTAATTTTCGTCTAAATAGAACATTTTTGCAGACAGTATAAATTATGATTTTAGGTGGATGGAAGAGGCTCCTGCAGTTCAGAACAGCACCCACACTTGTCAATATTGCTTGCAGTGTCCGGCAGTGTACTACAGGTAAACATCTTTGCATAAGCATAAGAATTTATTAGTGATTTAGATCCATATCTACACACAGTATTGAGATGCCATGCTGCTGCCATTTACCCAGTGAGGTCTGTAAGGAGTAGGTCTGCTCGCTTCTACTCCTCCTCCACTCTTGCCGATCCCAAGGAGAGACGTAAACTGTGGTTGTTGATCATCCCCGTGACAACGTTCTGTCTCGGTACATGGCAGATCTTCCGTCTCCAGTGGAAAGTCGCTCTCATTGAGGAGCTTGAGAAAAAGACACAAATGAGTGCCATTGATATGCCTCCTGAGTTAGTTGTTCTTAATAACTTGTATTTTTTACTATACACAATATCTTGTATGTGCAGCTAGTCCACACACACACACACACACACACACCTACAGTATCTTGGAGCGACTGGATGAGCTAGAGTACAGAAGGGTACGACTACACGGCCATTTTGATCACTCTCATGAGCTCCACCTGTGGCCTAGATCTCTCAATCAAGGAGAAGTGGCAACCAACCAGAGGTCGAGTGTACCAGGATCACATGTCATCACTCCATTCTTCTGCAATGAGCTGGGCCAGAGGGTGTTGGTGAATCGAGGCTGGGTACCCAAGAAGAAGATGGATCCACAGACAAGAACAGCTGGACAGGTGAGGCCAGGAGAAAAGCATGGTTTATGCTGTTCATAATAGCATTGCACCTCTTTCAGGTAGAAGGGGAGATCGTATTGACAGCTGTAGTCAGGACGCAAGAAAAGGTGCTCGAAATCTTTTGAAATCTAAATGGTTTGAACTTGTGTGTGTATGTAGAGAGCTCCATTTGCTCCTGAGAATGAGCCAGCAAAGAATCATTGGTCGTACAGAGATGTTGAGGCAATGTCACAGTACGCTGAAACTAGTCCAATCTTTGTGGATGCAGATGCAAGTAAGTAGTATACCTAGCTGCTGCTGTTGAAGATGAAAATTGAAGAATACATATTATTACAAGTAGTAAAAATTTTCAAAAAAATAAGCAGTGTAGGAATGGGCAGTGCTGTAAAAAGTATTGGAACAAGGAATGGTCTCAATTTCGGCACATGACTACTTCATTTTCATTTTTGATCCCTCATAGCTAATTGTAAATGGTTCAAAGAATGATCTGTACTTGAATAGCTCACATTTTAATGGTTCAAATTCCTGCCAATCCTATATCATTTGGCTAAAAAGTAGAATAAAGTATAGCAGGCAGGATTAGATTACCGGCCAAGACTTGGGCACAAAAAATGAAGTAGTCATGTGCCGAAATTGAGACCATTCCTTGTTCCAATACTTTTTACAGCACTGCCCATTCCTACACTGCTTATTTTTTTGAAATTTTTACTACTTGTTCATTCACTTTTTTCAACACTACAGTGAGGAGACTATCAGAGACTGGTTAGTCCCTACAAAAAGCTTGAGTTATCTGAGTAGAAGCTGCTAAAGCAGCTAATGCGCATGCGCATTAAAATGCCACGTGGATAATTAATGACCTTTGAACTCTACAGGAAAATGGCTACATTGAAGTACATGAATTTATACTCTCAGTTTCAAAGCTTTCTAGTTTTTGTTTAGGCTTATTTGTGATTAAAACGAGTATCAAGGAATGTAGTACCTATGAAAAGGAGTTACTTTGTGCTGTCAAAATTGGCTCAACACATTCTGGTTCTCTGGAAATGCTTTTCAAGTAAGTCAGTTAGGAAGTACGTACGTACGTACGTACGTAAGTTAGAAGAACAAAAATGGCACTATGGTGGCTTCCCACTAGCTCTCTCTACGAGTGCTAAGGAAAGTTTCTGTGAGTTTTAGATCGTGCATGCAATTGGTAATCTGTCATTGAGAGCCTCTGAGCAAGTTTGAAGACGTAATTTTGTTTTGCTAGATTTTTATGATCATAAACATTTTGTATTGTGTCTATGGGACATTCGGCCCATTCCTACTATACGTACTACCGTACGTATGATTGCAGCCACTACTGTCCAAGGAGGTCCTATTGGAGGTCAAACAAAGGTCACTCTCAGAAATGAACATCTCCAATACATCTTCACCTGGTTAGGAATGATCTCACAGAGCTAATAGAATTAATATGAAGTGATATAATTTGATGGCTGTTGTCTTGTAGGTATGCGCTCTCCTTAGCAACCTTTTACATGTTTTACAAGCTGTGGACTGGCTACAAAAGGAGAAGAACATGAATTATTATTTTCTATCAATTATGTCATTGAGTCAATTGAGTCATAACCACTTTTGGAATTATGTACTCTAGACTCTAGAGTTTAAAATGATTATTCTTGCAACAAGTAGTCAATACATGAATTGAAAAATGATTCCCTGTGACCATCTGTCGTTGCGATGTGTGGCAAGAGGGATCCAATATGGTCATCTCCATCGTAACAATCATTCAATAATTCTTCACTAGCTTCAATGTGCACACCAGTTAGCAATGCCTTGCCTTTTCCATAGGCACACAGCACAACAGCTGCCAACGAAACATCCATGGGCAATGTTGAGGAGTGATTTTCTTGGCTAATTGCAGGACCAAGTTCATCTGGAGAGGCATGATATGTTGCGAGCACTTCATAGGTATTTTCCTGTGTGTTGGATTGTTCAGCTTGTGGTGCAGCGTCACTTTGATGATCTATATAGTGACATCCACCATTGAAGAAAACTGACAGAGATGATTTTTTGGCAAGGCTGTCGCAAGTGTCATTTGACTCTTTTAGTTGTGATTTTTTAAGTAGAGTGCTTCCAGCTGGTGTAAGTGAGACTCTGGCTGCCAAGGCTCCTTGGTGACTAGTGTAGCTGAAGTTTGGAAACACGGGACCTTGTGCAATTCCTGGGTAGAATGAAAGTTCTCTTGTACCTACCACCTCAAATTGGGGGTCACCCTGAGCAAATTGTACAAATGAACAACCATAGTATCCTCCTGCACAAATACCAAGATAGCTTCCACCATTTTTGACAAACTCTTTGATGTGTTTGTTCCCCATACCATTCAACTGAGCAACATATGGTAGGTCTCTGCCACCAGGCATTACTAGCAAGCTGCAGCTGTCCATCCATTGACCAGCTACAAGTTCTTCAGAATTTGTAGTCCCAACTTCATATTGAACTCTGGATGTAGCATTAGCTGAGTTACTGAGAGTGGAATCGAGAGCAGATATGGCCTTTCTCAAACTTGCCAAAGTCATGGCAACACAGCTTTTAGAAGCTCCCAGTCCTCCATCAGTGTAAACCAGAACTCCTATAAAGTAATATGTGTTTGGTTACAATAATATGGAGAATGAAAAAGAGGTTTATTTTCATAAACTTACTTTTCAGCATATCAGTTGGTGATGGTAGGTGGGGCTATTCTTGGTGTGCTTTAATAAAAAAATGATGCAATTTCTGACTGCTGGCTACTAACCTAGCTGCCTAGCCTGCTCAAGAATATCATGTATCACACATCAAGATAGCTATGAGTAAGAATTCCAAAAGCCAGCAGAAACCAGTACCGGGTTTGGGACCAAGTTCTGTCCATCCTGCAAAGATTGGAGCAAGTATGGACTCAGCTGAACTTCATAAACCCATTGTCTTTGGAAACTACCAAAAATCATTTAAAATATTTAGCTGGGTTGCTTCAGGAGGTATAATAAGTGTATTGTACAGTCCATTGACTTTAATTTGAATATCCCAATATATTGTATCATATCTCTGCAGCATTGCTATACTACTGTGTTTTTGTCCACGATTTTGGACCAAAGAGGCATGTGTTCACATCGGTAGGCAAATTGCAATACACTCCTTAAAATTACATTTAGTATCATAGTTTACTATTGTGTCTATAGCTTCGTGAGTGGAAGGAGAGTGCTTTAAAGAAGTTCTTTTACATTGATCCTAACGACAGTGAACTGAAGAAGGCCAGGGAGAGAAAGAGAGAACAAGAACAAACCAGAACAAGAGACAACAAATAAGACACATGTACACACAATGTAAAAAAAAACTTCACTGCTTTCAAAAATGTCAAACTTTGTGATCATGATTCCGGGAAAAAAATAAGCTAAATAAGTTATTTCTTGTTTCAATTTGATGACGGAGTTCTTGAGAGTCCAACAACATATCTGGACACATAAAGGAAAAGAGTTGAAAACCTAGCCAATGTACAGGTACACAATGTGCTCACCCTTTGTGGGCAATGATGCCTCTCAACTTGATGACTGAGCTGTATCTCGTGACCCATTTGTGGCTCCAGTGGGTGTGGTCACCACTCCCACCCAGCGAAGAGGAGAGGGCAGTGTGCAGTTGAGTCAGAGGGAGAATGTTATACTCATCGTTGTGAGTGGTCAAAGACATCTTGCACAGCTTCGAAAATTCAACCATATCCTAAATATACAAGACCACAATAATTACACTGGCACCAATGCTAACATTATTCATGAATATTAAATTTTACTACATAAAATTAATTTTATTATATGAAAATAGTAGTACACTGAGTGCAGGGAAATTGCCTTGCACAGATTTACGCGCATTCACTGAAAGCAATGTAAGCTAGCTAGAATTGATTGGCATTAATGATTTGAAGCTGATTGCCGGTAATCATGATCATTCTACAGTAGTGCAGTAAGCAGGCTAGCTCTCATCTCTTCTGGTGTTAGCTAGAGTATAGATAATGCTATACCGTATAGCGGGAAATTTTCGTGCGGTTAAAATTTCGTTTCAGGCCTTGAAAACAAGTTTTCGTGGTCTTATTTTCGTTCTGGACCCATGACGTGACCACGCCCACGAAATCCTGCATGCACAGCCACGTGGATTGATATTACCCGCGACCACGTTTTAAAAATTTCAGATTTTCGTGGGCAAAATTTTCGTTTTCATGCTGTCTGGAACGAAAAGAACAAAATTTTTCCCTCACGAAAATTTCCCGCTATACGGTATTATCTATGGCTAGAGTATGGGCATTGGCAACCAGTGAGCACTCCAGTGCTAGTGGCTAGTTGCATCACGGATATTATGGAACATGGTTGCATATCCGCATGCGCATAAATATAATTGGTAAATGCCTCACACCAAGACGCTTGGCAACTAACAGAAAATTGTGTCCCAAAAATTGAAGCATTAGAGTCAACAAGCCTAACATCTAATTTTGCTGTGGCATAGAAGTAGTTGCAGTCACTAGAAAGCTTAATAATGGGTATATGAAACTAAATCTCTTCAAGCTGATCGCAATGGTACCAACCCCAGCTCAATACGACCTTCCTAGACAGAGATATGACTACATCTACAACACTTGCCACTCAACAAAAAACTACAACAACACTTGCCACTCAAAAAATTCATTGGGGCAGTGACGCTAAATGGAATGCAGTTAATTGATTCAATTTAAGTGACGTAATCGTACGCGTAATGGAATGTAATTAATATCGCGCCGTAAAATGTGAAAACAGCTTCTCTAGGCTTCTACAAAAGGCTAAGCCAACTATCTGTGGCATAATGGCTTAGCTACCAATAAATCAGCTATCCAAGTATATATTCTTTAGCTTGAGAAGCTGAAAATCCTTTGCCCACTCATGCCTAGGTTCCTCCTTCTGTATATCGAAGACAGTCTCCATAATACCACTGAGTGCAGGGAAATTGCCTCGCACAGATTGGCTCTACACGATTACATGCCTCACACTAAGGCACTCGCAATTAAGCTAGGACCTTGTTTCACTGTTGCCTAAGGGTCTAGATTGATACACTATAGCACAACGCACCTCTGGCATAGTGCAGCAGTGTGCCAAGTTGACCTGATTGATTGCTGGTTTGACAGCAGCCCAGTCATAAAGCTCCTTCAGCTGTGGCATGAAAACATCAGCTGTACCAACTGAATTAGCCAGACCACTTCTGGTCAGCTCTTCAACACGGGACCATAATGGCTTGAGCCTTGAGAGCAGCTCATCCTCAGGGCATTGAGGGAAGGAGAGAATGAGAGTGTCCACTGAGGTTAGGCCAATCTCAGCAAATGCTATGTGTGTGTGTGTGTGTGTGTGTGTGTGTGTGTGTGTGTGTGTGTGTGTGTGTGTGTGTGTGTGTATGTGTGTGTGTATGTGTGTGTGTGTGTGTGTGTGTGTGTGTGTGTGTGTGTGTGTGTGTGTGTGTGTGTGTGTGTGTGTGTGTGTGTNGAGAGAGAGAGAGAGAGAGAGAGAGAGAGAGAGAGAGAGAGAGAGTAGTGAATTATAAACATCTCTGCATCAATGTGTGATATTATCACAGCTGTGGTGATTGCAGATACATGTGGTGACTCACTTTTCTCGACAGCCTCCTGAACGAGGTCAGGCTCCCAGTCAGAGAGGAACACCTTCAAGGTGAAGATGTAGTTCTGTCTTTCCTCTCCATTCACCTTCTGACTCAAGCCAGCATTCCTCACTACAGTGGTACCAGAGTCACTGTCCTAAATTGAACACACAGCCAAATTATATCAAATACACCTTTATTTGGGTTCTCTCCTATAAACTCACCTCACTCTGTCTACCAAGCCAGCTCTTGAATGCTGCTTCAGTTGCAGAAACTAACTGTATTGGAAAATTAATGCATGAATCAATACTTCATATCCAGTAATAATTTGCAGTTGTGTAACTATTAAATATAGAGCACATACTTCATCTGTGGATGTTACAACACCTCTCTTCCTTAGCTTATTCCAGCTGGCAATGTTGCCAGAGTGCAGTAGAACACTAGAAGATTCATCCAACTGGCTGCTTGTGTTCAACGCGCTCATCTTTCTTCGCCAATTCAATACTGATCTGAGAATGCCACCACTGCTTCCAGACTTTGATAATAATAAAAAATTTAAACTTTATTAGTGCGTATCGGATAATTAGAACAGTGCTTGCTGACTGTATACACAAATCATGGGAAGTGAGAAAGGATATACAATAGGAAATCATAAAGCTACCAGTGAACTGCCAAAATACACTAGAAGGTATAAAACACTTAGCTTAAAGTATACAACACTGCAAAAGCACACAAAGTTTTAATGCAAGCAACATATCAATGAGTTTTCTTCTGATTTAGAACACTCTTTGCCTCCACAAGGGATGAGTGGGTCTGCAACACTGTGGACCAAAAGAGAAAGGAAAGGGGAAAAAAAGAATTAAAAAAACAAATTCACAATAGAAAACTGTACGAATGGACTCACATTGCTCATAGAGAGAGGACAAATCCACCCTGCCCCCTGCACCTCTTCCCCCTGTTGCTCTAGCACCCCCTGAACCCACTGATACTCTCGTTGGTCCAACGTGACCATTCATCTCCCCATAATCTGCCCCGAGGCCACCACCAGAGACACCAGACGTGGCCGAAGGTACGGTGCCTGACTCCACTCCAATGTGAGAAGCAACGGGGACCGACTCTCCCTGCTGTTGCTGCTGTTCAAGCTGCTCCAAGAGCCTTCTGCTCTCGTCAAGCTGATGACGCTGCTGACGCAAGTAGACCAACAGCTCCTCTAGGAAGGCTCTGTCAGCACCCTGAAGAATATGAGCACATTGTCACACACACAATCACAGCACTCTCTCTACACATACACACATACATAACAGCCTCATTCCCAGGCTCCCCACATATGAGGCTACACAATGACATACATTACACTGAGTGCAGTAGGAACATTATACTACTAACCTGAAGAGATGAAGAGTTCAGCGCCTGTTGGAGTCTTGTTTCAAGCGATTCAAATTCCCGTGAAGAGAGTCCACTCGTTGAAAACGGACCTGCTCCAGTTGTTCTACGTGCCCCACCCCCTCTTCTCCCTCCCTCTCCAACTCCATCTGTATTCACACCTGTCGTAGTGGTACGAGTCGTTCTGTGCAGTCTCTCGGAAGATGTGTGCGATGACCTCAAGCCAGAGTGAGGGGTTGATGTGTCTTTGGGAGGAGTGAAAGTCACGGTGGTTGTCTTAACGGAGACCCTCTCTCCACTTCTAGGTGGCAGGGTGGAGGAGCTCGAGTAATCGGGCTGAGAGAGGGAGCTGGCAGATGTGTCGTGAAGTGACGTTGAAGAGGTGTGCTCGGAAGTGTGTGAGTGCCAATGTGACGAGGTCCCAGTCGATTTGTCCAACCCACTGGGAGCACGAGAAGAAGTGGTTCCTCTTGTCCTTGTTGAAGTGCTTCTCTTGGTGGTTGATGAGGTTGTCTGTGTTGCAGCTGGTCCACTGGTGGCAGAGGGAGAGGCGTGCATGGAGTAGTGGAGAGGGGTGGTGGTCGAGCTTTGAGACTCATTCAATCGACTCCGAAGCTGGTGAGCGAGAGCACTGTTGCTCTGAATACTCTGATTGAGTTGTTCTCTTAGCTTGCGGACTTCTTCTAACAGCTGTATCACTCTCTCGGCAGACAAGTTCAACTGCTTTGGAGGCCCACATCCTGTGGCTCCCTTGGTTTGATCACCAGGCTTGGCAGTTGTTGAGTCTTCCAGAAGCTTCTGATAGAGGCTCAGCTCCTTCTGTAAGATCCTGATCTGATCTTGACACGAAGCTAACTGACTGTTCAAGACGGTCTTTTGCTCATTCAAGTTGTGTTTTCTGTAATTGGAAAGAAAATAGAAATAAGAATGTGTCATGCACAGTGTACTTGAACACGTACAAAAGTGGGTATGGATAAATGTACACTCTTTATACCAAATCTTGGGGAAAAGGAGTGTGGGAAATGAAGTTTAACTCAACACAAGCAGTTATAACTCAAACACGAGCAGTTATAACTCAAACACGAGCAGTAATAATTCAAATGTGAACAATTCTACATCATCACCAGCAGCAATAGCAATTTTACACTCTTTCCCCCCATGGTTAAGAAGGCAAAAAAACAGTGTGACCACATTCTTTTCCCCATCATTGATGGAACCAATTTGGTGTGTACTACAGAACCTCTTTAAGTTTCACATTAAAGGCTAGCACTCACTGTCTCTTCACTTCTTCCAACTCTTCTAGTGCCTGTGTCAGTTGGTGGCTCAGAGAATCCACCGTCTCATGGAGTCCTTGCACTTCGGTCTCTGTCGTAGCTCCTTCCCCTGGAGCAGTGCCACTAGTGGCTAGTCTACTGCTCTCCAGCACTTCAACACTGTGTTGAAGCTCCTCGTTCTGGTGCTGAGCTCCTTCAAGCTGCTGTTGAAGGCTGTGTACCTGGGCCTCTAGCTCAAGAATGGCTGCATTCTTCTTTGACAGAAGCTGATCGATCTGGGCCTCCAGTGCTCGGATTTTTTCTTTAGCTTGTGAAAGATTTCTTGTGAGACTGGGAAAAACAAACAAACAAACAAAAACACATGATAATGTGCTACATTACATTAATTTTTCTATCAAAAACCTACTTCAGAATTTCTTCATCTTTTGCTCTCTTTGCAGACAGAGCTTCAGCCAGTTTACCCCTGAGGCTGTCTGTGGTCCTTGTAGCATCAGAGAGACGAGATTCCAGCTCAACAACTTGTCGTTTCAGAGCAGACTCACTGGCTCTCCACTCAGCCTCTCTCTCAATGTACCTCGACTCACTCTCTCTGATCTGTGACAGGAGTTTCCTTTCTCTCTCAAGCATTTCGGCCCTCAATGCCTGCTCCTGTTCTCTCAGCTTGGCCTGCCACTGAAGGGTAGCTGAAGTGTTAGAAGCTGAGTGAGCACTTGAAGGTCTTGAGTGAGTCGGAGTAGTCTTGTTCAGCTGCTCGTGACACTTGCGTTGAAGTTCTTGGTTTAGTCTCGTCACTTCTTCGTGTTTCTCACGGAGTGCTCTCACATCGGGTCGTTCCCCCATTGCCCCCACTCCCCTCGGAGGACTGGTCCAACTGTCGGACATTGCTATAAGTGGAGTTTCAGGAGTGAGGAGGTTAGGCAGCGATGACGAAGCCAGTGTGCTCTTGTCTTGTTTCTGTGGAGTGGCCTGAACACCGAGACTGGATAGCTCGGCATTCTGTTGGGCGATGGTGGCTCTTGCTTCGTCCAACTCCTGTTGAAGACCGTCGATTTCGTTCTGCAACGTTTCAATTGTGTTTGCATCTGTTGAGGTGGTGGCGTCTCTCGTCATGGCTGAGCGAAGCTGCTGCTCAAGCTGCAAGACTTTGTTCTCAGTGTCTCTCAGCTGCTCTTGGAGAGCTTCAAACTCTTCCTGCTGCTGTTCACGCTCAGCTTGCGATCTCTCCTTCTCGGAGTCAAGCTCGGCTAACAAGCGATCTACCTCCTGCTCCAGTTCGTGATACTTCTCAGAAATGGACGTTGATTTCTCTTCAGCGAGTTGATCCTGTAGTCTCTTGTTCAGTGTTTTCACCTCAAGCAGCTCGGACTGCAAAGCACTTATCTGCGACAGAGCATCCTCTAGTGCCGCTCCGAGATCTTGATAAGGACCTTTTGGAGTCGAGCTGTGTTTCGGTGTCTTCTTTGGTGTACTGCTTCTCTTGGGAGTGCCAGATGTTGGAGCAGCTCCACCCACTTCTCCATCAGGGGAATCCCCCTCCTCACCTTTCATGAAGTAGTAGGTGTTGTAGCTGGTGTTGGCTGAAGCTGGTTTACTAGTGTCTCCTTCGTTGGAGCCTTGGCCACTTCGGATGCTGTCTTCCAAGTGGCGCTGTAACTCAGTGAGGTGTTCCAGTTTACTGGAGAGAGAACTGTGTGCATAGGAAATGTTCAAATCACAGTCAAAACACGGAGAAAATGATGACAGGGTACAAGAAGTGGAAAGAGAACAGAAATACTCAAATCTTGGTCAATATAAAGAGAAAGTGGATAGAAAAGGGAACAAAAAATTATGGAGCTGGGTGTGTTTACCTGGTAGCTACATTGTTGTCAGCTCGACCAGCTGAAATCTCGGCATAAAGTTCTTGAAGTCGTTGGAGGATTGTCAACAGTAGATTCTCAGACATTGAGCCAAATATCATAGTTGTTGAGCCGCCACTGGCCCCGCCCTCTTTGTCACGCCCACTGGTTTCATCGGTGGTCGTTGTGGTGGAGGTCTCGTGGTGTGTCACCGTGACCTTAGGGGGAGTGGACGACTGGAGCTCTCCAATCTGCTGCTGGAGACGCTTGATCTGAGCTTGAAGCTCATCACACAACTTCTGGAACTTTTCATTAGCTGCATTCTACAAAAAGAAACAAAGAAAGAGACAGTCCCTCAATACATAACTGGGTCTTTATTTAGAACTTGATAAAACATATTTAGGTTAGAACACTATTAGGATATAAACTTTCCATATAATTATATTGACCACATAGACACATGAACACCACTCCTTTACCTTCTCCTTCAAGGCCTCCTCGGCCTGTTGCAGTCGTCTTGCTAGTTCTTCTCTTTGCTCGTAGGCCAGAGTCAGCTTTCCTTGGAGGTCATCAGATGCCAGCTTTGAAACACGACCCTGAGACTTCAGATTACTGTTCTCATTCTGGAAAAAGAAGGGAAAAAGAAAGCATGAAGAAGGAGGGAAAAAAGGAACAAGAAACTGTACATGTATCAAAATAGTGGTCTTATCATTTTTATTTTTTTTTTGTTACACAAACTTACTTCAAGTTGTGCTCGCTCAGCCTCTGTCTCTCTCAGTCTCTCCTCCAGCTTGGCCTTCTCTGCCAAGAGTCTCTGCAGCTGCTGTTGGAGTTCCTTGATGGTGCCATCCTTGAGCGCTACAGTCTGCATGAGGCTGTCGATCTCAGCCTCTTTGTTGTGCAGAGCATGTTCCATTGCAGCCAGCTGTGATCGCAGCTGAGCCTAGAGAACAAAACTCCATTGTAAGCAGGCTACATTTTTTAATGACGAACACATTGAATCTCTACACTCACCAGTTCAGCAGCTGTTCCTGGCTGCTGACGTCGCAGCTCATCTACAACTTTTTGTAAGTCAGCAATCATTTTTCTATTACCAAAAATAGAATCTTGATTATGGACAAGCAATGGTACAACAATTACACAAAAGTGAGTTTGTGCAGCAAATCAAATTCAATAATATAGAAGTTTCAAAGACATTTACTTTCTTGGAACCAACAAGCCACTTGTATAAAAGCTTCTCTTGTTTCCCACACAGCATCCAAGGACACAAATAACTGCAATTCTAAAAGCATCCAGTGGCGTGAGAGAATCACACACATGATCACTAGATGCAGAGGGAGTTTCAATCTAGCTACCGTGAGTTCATCACATCCTGCCCACATTGAGGTCAGTGATGCTCTTTAGAGGTAGCCACCCACCCACCCAGCCATGGTGTCCAAACACTCTCCCCAGTAGCCCTATTCCTCCTCCTATGGACTCACTCTGCCTGTTCAAGAGCCTTTGATTTGGTGGCTAATTGGTTCTGAAGGTCAGCATTTTCATCACGAAGACCCTGGAGCTGCAATTGAATAAGAATGCAAATAAAAAATAGTGATATGCACGAAAGACTCTATCTTGCACACCTCTTCCCTGAGCTTCTCAATCTCCCTCACCAAGCTTGCATTTTCGCCCATCAGTTTGCCGACCTCAGCATTTCTCTCCTTCAACAATCCTACACACATACACACAACCATTAACTTTCATGCTACAACCTCTAAACAAAAAAGACTAGGGACCAAAACTGAACACAAACTTACTTTCGAGATGTTCCAGTTGTCTTGTCAAATCTTCAATCGTCCCTTTCAGAACTCCCTATGGAACAATGTACATGTATATATCCATACACAATATCATACAGTAGCTATAGTTCATGTGGAACACATGCAGAGTCTCCTAGTCAACCTGATAACTTTGTCACTTTTTCGTGTGATGCATTTAGATAAGTTGAAGACAAACCCAGATGGGTATAGTAGGTAAAATAACACACACAAACCTACAACTTACAATTTCAGCCGCCTTGCTAGCTGTGAGGTGCAGTATCTTTTCATCGGCATCATCTAGCTTAGCCTGCAAATCTTGCACCTCTCTCCTCAGCTGTTCAATCAGGGCCTCCTTGGCAGCCAGAGCAGCCTCTAGATCACGTCGCAGCTCATCCTGGTGCTTCTTGAGCTGATTGTGGAGAGCTTCAATCTCTCTCTTCAACTCAGCAATCGTTTCTGCCAGCTTTTAAACGAACAAAAGAAAAAACAAAACAAGCAAAATTAATATTATATTTTCACTAGATAAAAGCCGCCAATTACCAATGAAGTGTTAAAATAGTTTGGTACCTTTTTGTTTTCCATTGCAGCATTGTGTGTCGACTTCCTAGCATGAGACAGAGACTCTTCTTTCTCTCTCAGTCGAGACTTCAATCCAGTGATCTCCTCATCTCTATCACCAAGCTCCTGCGACAGACGCTACAATTGTACAAAAGGCAGAGCACACCATCAACAGTGATACAGGTTTAAATATTAAACCACATGAGGTAGGCCTGGGTATAAGGCTAGGTATACTGTATACCACATACATCTATCTCTCTCTGTTTGGCATCCAGTTCTGGTCGTGATCGATCAGCCTGATTCTGAGCATCTGCCAATCTTCGCTTCATATCGTCAGCTTCTCTGTCTTTCTGACGATCCTTCTCCCTCGCTTGAGCCTCTGCATCGTGGAGCTGGTTCTGAAGCTCCTGCACACCACAACCATCACAATCATGCTACATCCTATGCTTCATACGTGCCACTTACCTGGATCTCTTTGTCTCGCTGTTGGATCATCGGCTGCAAGCGTTGAGCAAGAACTTCTGCTTCACGAGCCTTTTGCTGAGCTGCTTTCAGCTGTCTAGCCTGATCTTCAAGCTCTGCCTCCCTCCTACGAACTCTCTCCTCAGCATCTCGGAGTTTAGCCTGGAAAGAAAGACACACATACACTCACACTCACAGTGACACCTACATATACTCATGCCATCTAGCTGAACTAACTAAATAACCTTATAGCCATCCATTTCATCTGCTTGGTCCTGTGCCTGCTGTGCATGGTCTCCAGCTTCGGCTGCTAGTTTCTGACTGGCAGTGAGCAGTTCTATCTCCAACTGTTTAATAGCTCTGTCCCTGTCTCCCAGAGCAGCCTTCAGTTCAAAGACCTCCTTCTCCTTATAATCCAAGTCATCCTTGGCAGCTGCCAGCTCTGCCGCAGCACTGGCAAGCTGAAAACAGTTATAGCAAGAATATTATAATAGTACCATTCTCTTGGTTGTTGAAATACACCATTACATCATTGCATACATAATGGGTAATTGTGTGAGCTTTATTAAAGTTCTGGAACTCTAAGCTCTTACTACAGCACATGATAGAGTTGAGATACAACATCATGGTCAGTACAAAGTACAGAACACTAGGCACCAAGGTGCATAAGCCTCGGCGCAATCAACTAGCATGATGCACCATACATATATGCATGACCAGTCCCATCTCAATACGACCTTCCTAGGCTGAGATAAGCCTGGTAATGTGTTGCTGGGTTCTTGGTTTCTCATCACGTATGATGGTTTTAGGTTCTTGGTTTCTCATCACTGTATGATGGCATAGGTTCTCAACACATTATCAAGAATATCTCAGGATAGGAAGGTCGTATTGAGCTGGGATTGGTACCATTGTGATCAGCACAAAGAGATCTTTCAAATGATATATTTTGATGCCAGATTTAAATTTTGATGAAAATCATAAAAAAACATGGATTATAGCCTTTGGTCAAGTGCGATTTTGACAAAAATTACCATTTTCCAATTTTACAAGTAAACCATATCATTTGAAGGCTCTCATCACTCTGACCACAATGGTGCCAGTCCCATCTCAATACGACCTTCCTAGGCTGAGATAAGCCTGGTAATGTGTTGCTGGGTTCTTGGTTTCTCATCACGTATGATGGCTTTAGGTTCTTGGTTTCTCATCACTGTATGATGGCATAGGTTCTCAACACATTATCAAGAACATCTCAGCATAGGAAGGTCGTATTGAGCTGGATCAGTACCATTCTGATTCGCGTGAAGAGATCTTTCAAATGATATATTTTGATGCCAGATTTAAATTTTGATGAAAATCATCAAAAACCATGCATGGCCTTTGGTCAAGTGCGATTTTGACAAAAATTACCATCTTCCAATTTCACAAGTAAACCATATCATTTGAAAGCTCTCATCACTCTGACCACA
>CAXIPT010000003.1:4237613-4296194 GCA_964030475.1 Tethya wilhelma | reverse complement strand
CTGTATGAAAGCGCTTGGATTAGACAAGCACATATAAAGCTTTAGCTTACCTTTCTGTCCATGTGCTGTAGCAAAATTTTGAGATTAGTCAGCTTATAAGTCAATAAGAACACCAAATAAAAAATCATTTTTAGTGGCAGCTGCCTTGCTCATAAATATTCGCTACGGTTTGTTGCACAGCATAGTAACTGTCCTCCGTGTTAGCAACTAAGTAAAAATGAATGAGGCTGACATTGCTGTCTATATCTCTGCAACAAAAGCAGCTCCAACCCTCAAATTTTGCGTGGAGCATGCTGAGATGTAGCGCAGCACATCCGTACAGAAAAAAATTTTGCGCAAAAACGCGAATTAAACTAAAACCGCATTTTACTCCAAAAACAATAATTTCCTAACCGGCACGTTTTCCCTTGACAGGTCACAAATATGGTATAACTATCTTCTTTTATAAGGAATCCCTGGAATGTCGTAAACGACAGCTACCAGTAACTGAACGCCGCACTTCTCCTCAGAAGAAACTTGCCTTTAACACTCCTAACAAGGTTTTGAATTAACTGCTAGCCTAGAGCTATTAGCAGGTTAGCATTTGAAATACTACAACCCCCATCATTACAGTTTGATTCTACATTAAAATTGGTTGTATTTTAATCAATCGACAATCATCCCACGTAACATATTATAATCACACAATGTAAACAACCCAAAACCTACTTATAGTAACATACTGGAACCACTAGGTATGGATATGGTTCACTGATATTTTCATAACCATTTTAATCCCAAGCCAACTTACCACTGAACAAGTGCCTTATAATCGTCTTTGTCCAGAGGAGGTGCGAAAGTACGTTTCGCCTACATCATGCATGGATAATATTATACTCTGGGCGCCGGGCGGGCGTGCACAGGAAACGCGCAGTACTCACGTGTAAATAATGCTGATGCAATGATATACCACATGGTTGTGGTTTGTTTACTTGTTGTGGAAGGTGCAAGGAATTCGATAGCTTAGTAGCTCTCCAGTGGTGTTACCTGCGTGCGTGTCTAAATAAACTTTCCCGACAGCAAATCCCAGAGACTCTATTATCATTCACCTACCGGAAGTCAGAGTATTAATTCGCCTACGCGCTTTCAAGTGGAGGCGCATTAAAAACAGTGATGCGGGTGCGAATGCACAAAGACAAGGCCCTGGGCCTAAGGACTGGAAAAAATAGAGTTACTAAGATCAAGCAGCGTTCCTAAATTGTGAGGCTATCAAGAAAATTCGTAAAAAGAAGCCTTTTCTGACTGCCAAACCACTGACAACGCAAAGTATCGAACGTGTACTTACTGAGTAGAAACTTTTTCTAATTCTGCGTCAACCGACTCGAGCTCATGCTCGCTCAACGTTTTGCGTCACGGCTGCGTCACCAAAATATAAAGTACTAATACGCGTCAATGCGTCATATTCTGAACCAGGCTGTACTGAGATGCAGGGATAGCTGTGCAGCAATGGCATCGCTTTTAATAGTTAGGCTACCAAGCTCAGGAAAAAAGCTTTAGACGAACGGCAAAATTAGAAGTAAGTTCTTGAGCTGTCTTTGTAAGTAAAAAAAAAAGGCCTAGCTACTTAGCATTATTGTGATAGGCGTTTTTAGTATTGTGCGCATCACCTACATTATAGTAATTCACGGTGTTACGAAACCAGCTGTACTAGACATGTTAACTACAAGTTCCAAAGCAACTTGGTTAACCGTTCATAATAGCAAGAATTGGGCGGCTAGACTATTTAAATAGCTCACACAGCGTAGCGCTGCACACCTGCACATGACGTATATGCTTAATCAATTTGACAAAGCTAATTAATATTAAAAGGGCTTCCACAGTTACGGACGTATCTGATTGGTAACGAATTGAGTTGTCAGAGCAGTGTTGCACTAATAATTATAAATTATTGTGTCAATGAATAATTCAAACATCATTTCTTTTTCTTTGCAAATCTTTCTTTGGCCCCCAGCACTTGCCCCTGCATTTCCTCAGGGATGCTGCCAAACACTGCCGAGGGGATGACCTGCTTCTCTAGACCCAGTGATACTTCTTCCACTTCCTCTCCTTCACTTTCCTCCCCACTGTCAGCGAGGTTGATCTCATCAGGATTAGCAGAGGCTTTGGCTAGCTCCTCCATTTCAGCAGATGCTTCAGCACTCCTGAATGATACAAATAATGAAGGCACCGATGGTGCACAAGCCTCGGCACATTCAACTAGCTAGCTAGCGCATGCTAATTACACTGTGTAAGAGTGCATCATAGCTACATGAGTACTACGAGTTCATGTATTTGAAAAACAATCACCTTATAGGTGCACAGTGACACTGTCACAGCCACATCACAACTCTCAGTGTGATGAAGCAGCACTGAGTAAGTCACACATAACAAAGCCTGATCCGTGTGTCAGCCTAGTTCTGAGCCAATAGATCTGGCTCAGTAAGAAAATCAGTGGAATGGTAAAACTTGAACGGTTATACTAATTTTTATACTGCTCTAAAGCTGATATTCAGCTACCCTGAACCATTCAGGCCACATGTACTGCATGACATGATGAAACACTGACACACTTGAACTAAGAAGTAAACTATGATGCATAGTTCTACAAAATATTATCTCACTAAATTTAACCTACAAAATCAATTGAGTTTAATAATACTTACCTGTGCAAGCAGCTAAGCCAACTAAACCAAGCACATCCTGATCAGATCCAGAGCTCTGATCTGATGGTGTCCAACTGTATTCTAGATAACGCACACTATACATGGGCGTGATCGATGAGTGTGGTTTCGAAGCTAAGCGTTCAAAGAAGCACAAAAGCCTCAAATCTCAGAAACTACAGCGTTTTGTAAGATTCTACACAACAAATACCTAGATAATTTCGATTCAGAACGTAAGTACCTTCCGTTTGGATCACAGAGCTGCCATTTTTCAGATAATCTAGTAACAGACAGACAGACAGACACACAGACGAAACGACTACCGCAATCCTCTGCACATGCTTTGCACGTGCCGAGGCTTAACTCTGGTGGAGAACCCAAGAACCTTTTCTCATTAAAACTACTGGAGAACCCAAGAACCTTTTCTCATTAAAACTACTGGAGAACCTAAGAACCTTTCCCATTATAACTATACTGGAGAACCCAAGAACCTTTCCCACTAAAACTAGTGGAGAACCCAAGAACCTTTCCCACTAAAACTAGTGGAGAACCCAAGAACCTTTCCCACTAAAACTAGTGGAGAACCCAAGAACCTTTTCTCATTAAAACTACTGGAGAACCCAAGAACCTTTTCTCATTAAAACTACAGAGAACCCAAGTATTGACCAAAGGCTATAATCCATTGGTTTCTCATCACGTATGATGGTTATAGGTTCTTGGTTTCTCATCACTGTATGATGGTATATAGGTTCTCAACACATTATCTAGAATATCTCAGCATAGAAAGGTCGTATTGAGCTGGGATTGATACCATTGTGATCAGCACAAAGAGATCTTTCAAATGATATATTTTGATGCCAGATTTAAATTTTGATGAAAATCATCAAAAACCATGAGATGCCTTTGGTCAAGTGCGATTTTGACAAAATTTTTCCAATTTCACAAGTAAACCATATCATTTGAAAGCTCTCATCACTCTGACCACAATGGTGCCAGCCCCATCTCAATACGACCTTCTTAGGCTGAGATAAGCCTGGTAATGTGTTGCTGGGTTCTTTCCCACTAAAACTAGTGGAGAACCCAAGAACCTTTCCCACTAAAACTAGTGGAGAACCCAAGAACCTTTCCCCATTAAAATGAAAGGCACCATATGCATGGTGCACAACCCTCGGGGTATAGACACTGTGATACACACCGTCTATACAATACAATATTTATTGCATGCATTATAATGAGGCAATGAGGAAGGATATCGAGGCATGATTGTACGTATACTGCCAGCATTGCAATCTCATGTAAAACACACTTTCTATACTTTACTGCAGCTGTATAACATCGAGGCTGGCAATGCATGCAGACTGTACTGTGCATGGGCGTGGCTACTTAGGCAACGTCGCGATCATAATATTATCACAAGCTATCTTGCTGCAGAGTTTGCAAAACACAAGCGCTTGGACTAGAAATACTCTGTTACGTCTAAGCATTTATACTAGAGTCAGTGTCGCTCTCTCAGACTTCCAGTGTTCTAGCGAGGTGCAGCTAGCGCACGATCAGGCAACTCTCGTTAGCTCGCTATACATATACGTATACATATACGTATACGTAGTGCTATAGTGGGTGGGGCCACGTAGCCAAAATGGCCACCCGAGCGATGGCTCGGACTGAAAATCCTGGCATAGCTCAAGAACTATAAGCTTTTAGCTTCTGATACACATATTTTTTTTAGATGAACATCAGTACTCCATGCCTATGTCCTTAATTTTCAGAGTAGACTTGCTGTTCTTCAGATTAAGAGTGAACACACACACACACACACACGCACACACACACGGAAAAAACGACTACTATAACCCTTTCGGCGTGTTTCACACGCCAAGGGTTAACTAGTGGAGAACCCAAGAACCTTTCCCACTAAAACTACTGAGAACCCAAGAACCTTTCCCACTAAAACTACTGAGAACCCAAGAACCTTTCCCACAAAAACTAGTGGAGAACCCAAGAACCTTTTCCCATTAAAACTAGTGGAGAACCCAAGAACCTTTTCCCATTAAAACTAGTGGAGAACCCAAGAACCTTTTCTCATTAAAACTAGTGGAGAACCCAAGAACCTTTTCCCATTAAAACTAGTGGAGAACCCAAGAGCCTTTTCCCATTAAAATGAAGGGTGTAACATAACTCAGTATCACTGAAAACTTCAAAACTACAGGCTATGATCCATCTAGTGGCCGGCATAGCTAACACGGCTATGGTGAAGCAGCACATGTTACAGACTATAAACCAGATGAGCTCTGCTACAGTTATGTACATGCATTGGAATACTCAGCTGCCGTCAAAGTCTAGCACTGAGCTGGGCCTCAGTAAGAGCCAGGCTAGCTAACCACAGCTAGCTATAATGATCTATAGCTTAGCTGTCTTTCTTGAGATTTCGATGGGACAGACAGACAGACAAAACGACTACCGTAACCCTCTGCACGTGCTACGCACGCACCGAGGCTTAATTAGTGGTCATGTACCTTTGCAGCTATGGGTTCAGTGGTCTGAATGCCTGTGCTTCGAGTTGGTGTGCGAGCACGCTGGGCATCCTGTGCTTCCTTCTCTGCCACAGCCTCTTGAAGCTTCTCTAGCATCTGCTCGAGTTGATCCAACTGATCATTCTAGGATGAGAAGAACACAGCAATGAATACTGTATTGCAGTGCAAGACAATTCCTTTAATACTTTGTTTTTAAGTTCATCTTCAAGTTGGTCATTGAGTGCTGTCAATTTCTCCTACACAATACATGTACACATGTGAGTGAGTGTGTATATATACAGTAAATGTGCAGAAAAAAAGCTTACAGATCTTCTAATGGCATCCTCTGCATCCTGCTGTGCCAGGGCTAGATCGTCTTCTTGCTCTGCCAGCTTCTGTTCCAGTTTCTCCAGTTCCTCGGTCTGTGACATGGCACTCTGGTTCTGAAGCTCTCGGAGATGGGCCTCGTGCTGCTTGGCCATCTTGTCAATAGCACCTCTGAATGAAATACAATAATATACACATGTGATGTATGTGACTGTAAGAGTCGGGAGGTGAGAAATAACTAGGCACAAGTGCAGCAGCTTTGCTGACTCAACAAGTGGGTGCACGTGATCAAATCCCAGACTAGTCAGCTCGGTGAAGTTAGCCTCATAAGACAGGCCTTACCCACTCCAATAAGCCGAGCGGGGAGAGGTTGGTTTACGAGGCTATAGCAAAGGAGCAACTCGTATCCTACCCCTCCTCTGATAACAGATGTCAACTCACTTTGCTTGCATCAGCAGTTCGTCTTTCTCTGCCATGTCCTTCTTCAAGCTGTCCATCTGGACTTGCAGCTCTATGTTCTGTAATTCAATCAAAATTAGATTTTCACTGACAGTACCAACTCAGCTAGTGCCTCACCATCTGCCACCCATCATCTTTCTCACCCCACTGGCTACGTAGGGCCTCTTCAAGATGATAGATCCGGAGCTTGAGACCAAAATTGTCCTTCTTCAACTCGAGAAGTTGCTGCATTTGGGAGTTAGAAGTGTGCGTGTTCATAAATAGGTGATATTGTTGTTCAAGTGCCTATAGTTTGAATACTGACACAGGACTAGTTCATCAAACCAATGAATTTAAACCATCGCAACAGTGCTGCACACACACACACACACATACCGACTCTTGGTCTCTCATCGTCCTGGTCCTATGGGGAGACATCTTCCCAGCACTGGTCAAGTTACGAAATGTCCCTATACACACACACACATCAGACATTCACAACACAGTCATCACTACGAAGCTGTCTGCATCATTTCACTGACTCACCAGGCTGCTCCAGTTCACTGGAGATGGACGATGTGAGATCATTGACCGTTGAGTCGTGGTTGGACATCACCAACTGGTTTGATCTGGTGTGTGTGTGTGTGCGTGCGTGCATGTGTTTTGCAGTGTGGTTTGCACATACAGTAATCTGGCATTCAATGTTATGCGTACAGTCGTTGACACTGTGATATGACTTCCTTATATGAGTCATCTAAACATACATTATCGTTTACACTGATGAACTTTCAATACACAAAAATCCATCCAAGAAAGAACAGGCTAGCGATGCTTCTCCAAAATTATCATTTTTACTCTTTATGTGCTGTTCCACTATAAGACGTAGATTGAACTTCCTAGTGTAAATTCTGTACTGAACTATTTTACCACATACCACAATATATCTAGTTTATGAACTCAAGTGCAACCTTCACTTAAAACTTACGTTCCATTTAAATCTAGAGGTAAAGACTGATCTTCAGCTATAGAAGCCATCTTTGCTCCTTCTATCACTCTCCCCAGAGAATGAAGAATGGTAATCTCAAGTCGTTTGAGCAAGAGTCAGCTTTGTGAGTACGAGTAGTTCACCCGCCACGAGCTAGTGACGTCATGATAGTGCGCTTTAGTTAGAATTTGTTTGGTGGGCATTAAATAGAACAGTCAACTCTGAAGAAAGTATGGCTTCAAATAAACAAAGCACCGACTCTTCTTCACCAGAAAAATCTAGTTCAACCTCTTCCACCACCCCTCCTCTACAGCTGAGCCAACTCCCAGGTGGTGCAACTATAGCAGGATCGCTCGCACTTCCAAGAAACACTGGCAGCAGTAGTTCAAGTTCAGACACTACAATCTTCCCTCCTTCCTATCCCTACATACAGCTCAGTAAGCCCGTAAACAGGAGTCCCTCGCCGGCAGTGAATGCCATCCTCGGTGGTCGAAGTCCTTCACCAGCTTTAGGCCTCTCCCATCTTAGCAGTGGACGCACTCCTTCACCTGCACCCTCAGCTGCTGTCTCATTCTCTCACAGTAGCACTTCAAGCGGCCATGATGGTCCACCTCCTGCAAAGAAACGCCGACTGTTCCACAGAGAGTTGAAGTACATGATGCATGGTTTTGGTGATGATGCTAACCCCTATTCTGAAACAGTTGATCTTGTGGAAGAGCTGGTGGTACAGTTTATCACGGAGATGACAACAAAAGCTATGGAGGTTGGAAAGAGTGGGAGAGTTCACGTAAATGATATCATATTCATCATTCGTAAAGACCCAAAGAAGTATTCGCGAGTGAGAGACTTGTTGATGATGAAGGAGCAGATTGACAAAGCCAAAAAAGCATTTTCTGAAGAGAGTGAACCTTTTGATTTGTGAATACATCATCTTCACAAGTGCACAAGTAGTCTTCATCACTATTCCTTTCATCTCTCTCTCTCTCTCTCTCTCTCTCTCTCTCTCTCTCTCGTGCTCACAAATGACATCAAGTTTCTGTAAATCTACATTTATTATTACTGTTCATCACTTGAATGCACCAATCAACTTCTTTAGTAGCTTTCATGCTCTCTCTTTTAAAATTAATATACCTTTGTTTAACGTTATTCTCAGATAAAAGTATAAAATGGGACAATATAAAATGGTATTGATTTAAGCTACACTAAGCTACGCTAAGTGTCGTCAAGGTCTGCTAAAAATTCATTTACATCTACATCAATTGTCAAGCCAGGTGTCCAAGCTCTACCATCATCATGATCAGTTTCAGTTTTAATTGTGTGAGAGACAACAGCCACTCTCTTAGTGGGTGTGTTCAGGGGACTTCCCTTCACTGGTTCGATGGGCTGAGGGGAGCTCCATCCTAGGCTCAATCGGCCACTGCTCTGTTTGCCACTTGTGTGACGTTTGTACTTTGCAACTTTACTTTGAGATTCGACCCCTTTATTTGTCTCTCCGATTGACACAATGCTGACCTTCATTGGGCTGGTGGATGGTGTAGAGTTCTTGACGGGGCTCTCTTGGACAGTCTGAGGAGGGGGACTGGTGGAGGATGGAGCGGATGATTTTACCTCTTCAACACTCTCTTGTTTGACTTTCTTTTCTTCTGGACTGGCTTGAATCTGAGGTAACTTTGGCTGGCTGTCTGAACTGGAATTTGAAGCCGGACTCTTTTTAGGAGTACTAGCAATCAGTGACTGATCAGGCTGCCGGGGCGTGACTGATTCATGAGATGTTTCTGAATCAGTCACTTTGTGTTTTTTCAATCTTTGAACTTTGATTGTCATTCCAAGTTCCCCGTGTTGCACCACTGGTGGAAGAATGCCTGCTGGTGCTGCTGTTGAGGATGAGGGGGAGGAAAGAGAATGTTTGCTTCTAGGTGACAGTCTGTCTTGCGGAGCTGTGTTGTTTGTATCAGATACATTGTCCATTAGTCCATTACTTGAAGGTACAAATCCAGTATGCTTTGATATAGAGAGCAATTGTAAGAGTTGTTCCGTTCTTAATTGACGGGTGAGAACTGCCGAATAGCTTCTTCGTTTTAAATTTACTTTCTTACTGACTCTTTCAAAACTGTGCATTTGTGAGTTTGAGTCGGGAAGGTCGAAATGAATACCAGGAGCTGTGGAAGATCTTGGCCTCTGTTTTCTTGATGGGCTGGCCTTTGGACTCACTAGAAACAATGAGACATCATCATAGAATTATCATCACATGCACTTGATTGAAGCAATAAGACTTACCTGGAATGACTCCCAGACAATCTGTAGGCAAGATAACAGAATCACTGACAACACCTAAGGGTTGCAACCTACAGTGGATATCAGATACGTATCTATATATAATCAAATTAGCACACTAATATTAAAGGTACATAATAGCTCAATATCATTACCTGCCATGTTTTAGTTGTCCTTTATGTGAGTATGCTTTCTGCAACAGTGATAAATCGTCACCAGCTTCTTCAACTCTCTGCTGCTCTGCCTGTTGCCTTGCTAACAACTCCTTGGCTTTGAGGATCCCAAGCGAAGTCTTCAGCTCTAAAGCTCTACCAGGTTGAACTCCACACACCTGCATGGATAAATAAATAAATAAATAAATAAATAAATAAATGTTGTTTTTTTTTCACAAAGCAGCTGCAGCTTACAGGAGGTTGTATAGGCACTCTCTGGACAGCTGCTGATGAAGAATATCTCTTCTTTCTCTTCTCATTTGGAGGTATTGATTTCAAGTATGCTGCACTTTTTGGTACCTTCTTCTGTCCTCTGGATGCCATTTACATTCCACCTAACAACAGATCAAGTGAAACATGATCTTCCTTTTGCTGACAGGTTTGGGTTTAGTATTTTTACCTTGCATTGCACTAAAGGGGAGGGGCTCACAAACTCGTCCACACGCAAATGTAGATTTGCTTAAATTGCCGGTGACTGACTTCAAGTTACGTCTAGGGAATAGACCAGCACAACACATATAAAAGGTTCCAGTGTAGCAGAAATTGGACAGCTATAATGTTCCTTGCTAAAATATGTGCCCCGCCCCCTTATGGAACACTCATGATTTGCGCATGCGCTTTGAAGTATCCCACGTGTACATCAAAATGGCAGAAGAAGGAAGTTGCTTGGAACCTGACTGTCAGATGCCTCTGCGGGTCCCTATCACGCTAACACATGTGCAGTACATTGAAGGTGAGTGCTAACTTATTGCTTATGGATGCTACAATCCGTTTGAGTGTACGAATTGTTGAACTTTGACCTCATTTTAGTTATTTAACACACCTGCAATTAGGTGATCTGCTTGGCATGCTCCTGGCTTGGTTCAGCCTTACACCCATCTTTCTACTGGTTGCTTTTGTGACACTAATACTATTTAGAAGAGATCTACACACTGTATGTCACGGTAGATCAAACTGTGTGTGTCTAAACTGTACTACATGTCTGCATATATCTGCAGGTTGTATACTTCATAGGAATTGTACTGAATGAAGGTTTTAATTTTCTCCTCAAGCACATTATTAAAGAGCCCAGACCTAGAAATGGTCAGAAAATACATAACTTAGTATTCATCACTTTGTTCACACATATGCTCAGCTATACATCTACCACTTACCTATGCAGATGTGTACACCCACTCCTTGTTTGTGGAGTATGGGATGCCTTCTAGCCATGCTCAGTTCATGGCCTTCTTTGCAACTTACTTTACCCTCTTTATTTTCACGAGGTGTGTGTACTTGTGTTGGTACAGAGTCAACTATCTACACATGTATCTGTGTAGTTTGGTTTTGCTTGTGTGATATTTTTATACACACACAATGTTGTCAGTTGTACTTTCTTTCTGTCCACAAACAGAGTAAAGTTGTCTGTAGGAGTTTATGATTATGTGTGGAAGAGTTTGGCAGCTGCAGCTTCTGTGTTTGCTGCATTGGCTGTGTGTGTGAGCAGGTATGCTTGTGCTAGCACACCAATTTCGCGAAAGTTCACATTCAGTAGTACTATATATCCGTACACATTTGCATTCACTTTCAGGTTGTATTTGAGCTACCACACTCTGTCTCAGATTGTGTGTGGACTGGGGGCCGGAAGTGTTTGTGCTGTCTTGTGGTTCTTGCTAGTGCAGCACCTTATCTCTCCATACTTCCCTCAAATCTTCTCTTGGTATGTCAATCTCACACTATCAAAGATGCTGAGGCTGTATATTATGTTTGTGACAAGTTGACATAAATGGTATTAGTACTACTGCTACTGGTGTGACAGTGTGTTTGGTGTTATCATTAGGCGGATCTCGGAGATGTTTCTTATTAAGGATTTGTCACAGATTCCTAACTATCTCTGGTATGAGTACACCTCGGTCAGACTTGAAACAAGGTGTGTTGTCATCCCAAATCACCACGACATTTTGTTGTCTGTCACTGTGAGCTTGGTTGTTTCCTCTCTGTGTGCAGGAAGAGAATGAGAACTAAGATGTCTTGAATACTGTGTGTAGTTTTATTTTAACCTAGTTGTACATGTAGAAGAGGAAGTGTGCTGCATGGATCTATAATAAATTATTATGATGTGTGTGCAATTATGAATAATTATGTGATGAGGCATAATTTGTATTTCTAACGATCTTTGCCTATTACTGTTGCTCATGCTTACTCATGCTTTGTGCAATCTCCATGACAGTGCACAGGTGAGCCTTTTATACTAGTAAGTTTGCAACTAGAATTGCATTCTAATGGGATTTGATGATAGTTACTTTGTCTACCTCTCTTTCTTCTTCCTCCAGATTAGGAAATTACTAAAGTACTACTAGAAGAGAAACTGTACTGATCTACCACCATGTTGGAAGTACGACCAGGCCTTCTGTTGGGCAGTGCAGGAGATGCCATGGCAGTGTTTTCACGTATGAAGAGTGTCACTAAAGTATATAATGTGACACATGTACTCACAGTCGACAATGAGCGTGTGGATCTGTCCTTCTGTACCGACCAGCCAACAGTACCTACTGGGAAGGATCAGGTTGCTACTGAGAGTGGTCCCAGTGTCGATAAAGAGGTTGCAAAAGAAGAAGCTACAAGTGGACAAGCAGCCGCTGACTTTAAGACAAAGTTTGTTTGTTTACCAGACCTTCCGTCTACCGATTTGTTGCATCATTTTGAGTCGTGCTGTCATTTCGTCAAGGAAGGTGTTCAGAATGGAACAGTATTAGTTCACTGGTATGTGTGAGAATGTACTCTGTATGTATACCACATAGACTATTTAATGTGATGTTTATATGCTTTTAGCCAGTATGGTATATCTCGGAGTGTTACCGTAGTATTGGCATATCTTATGTGGTCTGAAGGAAGACCGTTCAAAGTTGTTCATGATGAATTGAAAGAGAAGAAACCAGAAATAAGGTCAGCTCTTTAACTAGTAGGCTTCTGCTATTATAATTAATCTCTTTCCACCATTGTTCCTCTGTGCAGGCCAGAGAGAGAGAGAGAGAGAGAGAGAGAGAGAGAGAGAGAGAGAGAGAGAGAGAGAGAGAGAGAGAAAACTGTCTCTAAAAGCACATGTATTATACTTGGTTAGATACTGGTATTGTGGAGAACTTGCATGCATCACCAGACCCTTTTGTTCAAGCCATTGAGTCAACAGCATATTACAAGTGTAGAAAATGCAGGTAAGTGATGTGATTCCACTCCAAGCCTAGATGCATACATTTTTTTTTGCAGACGTTTGTTATTCACTGATGAGAGTGTATTGCCACATGTGCCTGGTAAAGGTCAAAGTGCATTCAAGTGGCACAAGCGATCCAAACCAGAGTCTACTCCCGACACAGATGAAGCTATTTCATCAGATGTAGCCTCTCCTCTAGCACTGAGCAGTCAAACTTCCAAAGCATGTAGCTCCTTCTTCCTGGAACCACTGCAGTGGATGGAGTCTGCACTGCTGGGCACTGTTGAGGGAAAGGTAAGTTAACATTTAAGAATTTTAGAGTTCTGTGTTTTCAGCTGCTGGTATTATTGTGTGTATTTAGATATTGTGTCCGAAGTGTAATGCTCGTCTTGGGTCGTTCAATTGGTCTGGGGAGCAGTGTTCCTGTGGACAGTGGGTGACTCCTTCCTTTCAGATACACAGAGCTAGAGTAGATGAAACTAGAACTCTGACTAAAAGAAAAAATGTGCCCAAACAAACTTGAATATAAATGTGTAGTACTACAATATTATTAAAATACAAGGAAGAGTGATGTTCAATATAGTCTACCTTGTTCTCAATACAACCATGGTACCAGTATTTTTCTATTTATGGGATAGTCTTCAAATTTTTCTTTGTACCACAAGTGCACCTGTCTAGCACTCAGCGACAGTGTGCATATTGTGCTCAACACGACACACCACAGTGCTGTCCACCAAGCTTGACACATCACTAGAGCCACATAGATCAAAATCTCGGCAAGAAAATGAGGACTGGACACCAGTTCAAACCAATCACCTCGAGGCAATCCATACTCTGCTTTCCCATCTTTCTTCTTCTTTGAGTTCTTTCTCAAATCGGCCAGTATCTGGTGGCACCTGTACTGATGGTAGCTGGCCCAGAGAAACAGGAGGACTCCCACGATGTGATACCAATGAATGGCAGAGTCCCAAGAAAGAGGTGTAGTGTCACGAAACTGCATGTGTAGCAGAGCAGTAGTTCCAACCATGGAATAGAAGTAGATTCCCAGGAGGTAGTGTACAGGGTGCATGCGAGCAGCTGCTGAGAAGACGCTGACAAAGAGACACTCGTAGAGACGACGAGTGACTTGCACACACACCAGGAACATCACCAGAGTCGTGTCAAAATGGTGCTGTGTGAGGCCCCCTCTTGCACACTCCTGGCCACCAACCGTAGCATTGATAACCTTATCCACTAGTGGAACAATGTGATGGCTTCCAGAGATGCAGGTGAGGAGAAACGTAGCAAAGAGAGAGTAGTTCCAGACGACTCCCCATATGTAGAAATGGGTGAACCACCTGTCATGATGGAGATATTTCAAATCATACATATACCAATGTAGACTTATTGAAATACAAGCTATGACACTGTGATATTAGACCTCTTTGGGATGTTGAATAGTCCTATTTGAGTCTTCTTCTCATTCCTCAGCTTTCCGTACTCCAGCAGATCCCTGATCAGACTGGGAAGGTAGTGCTTTAAGTGGACTCCAGCATGCAGTACCACGCCAGCTATCACCCAGGCAAGCCAAGACAAACATACACTCACATACACACTTGCCATCATGTGTCACAAAGTGATCTGCACTGCTCGAATGCTGAATGCTTGTTAGTAAGTTACGCCGACGACCATTACCTTAATTGCTCCAATTATAAGGGAAATCGTGAAATTTTGAACTAATACGAGGGGTAGTGTTTTGTGCGGTTTCCAAGACGAGACCAGGATCTGATCTGCTGAGGATTTGAAGTCTTTCTTCTCCCGTGATGGATGTGTGGTCGGTGTGTTTGAGCTTGTGGTTGCTACTCCTCACTCAACTACAGTCCTGTGAAAGAGTTCAATCCATCATCAGTGCCCAAGAAAAACGTTTCTACAAGTGAGTTTGTAGCTATGGTTTTGTGGTTGAAGACAGTGTGAGTGTGAATCTGTTGGTCAATGTAAAGTTCAGCTTATTTGCTGAAAAGAGAAAGTTTTGTGAAGTAGCTATTGACAAAGTCTAGACCATATTAAGTTATTTTTTTAATTTCAATTAATGTTTGTGGTTTGATATCATGATGAATAATTTGGCACGACTGTTGTGTACAGGGAGAAAGTCCGAGAGATGTTTTTCCATGCCTACTATGCTTATATGGTGAGCCAGTGAGCTTGTGTGTGTGTGTGTACATGTCTCTATTTACGTCATGTGATCTCTGTTACACCAAGGACCATGCCTACCCAGCCGATGAGCTGATGCCGTTGACCTGTAAAGGTCGAATACGAGGTCAAGATAAAGGGAGAGGAGACATTGATGACGCTTTGGGAAGGTGTGTGGTTGGTTGGTTTCTTAATTACGTTGATCTACATAGTGATGGTCATTTTGGTTGGTTACCGTTGTTAAAAATTGTCTTTCAGATTTTCATTAACACTCATTGATACATTGGACACACTAGCAGTAAGTTGAATTATATATTGCACATTGTCACTCACACCCTCACACTTCATACCCTCACACCCTCACACCTTCACACATCCCTCTGTAGGTAATGGGTGAAGTTGACGAATTCAACAGTGCAGTAAGAACTGTGATACGAGACGTTTCCTTCAACAATGATGTCATAGTCTCTGTGTTTGAGACCAACATCAGAGTTCTTGGGTAAATCACACCATCGTGTAGTTTAGCTGCTTTAGTAACTCGAAAGAGAAAATCTGTGAATACATAGTTAGCGTGCCTTCTACCTTTCTCTTTCAGGGGTCTCTTGGGTGGCCATTTTGCAGCTGTAGAGTTGAAACATAAAGGCTACAAGCAGCTGAACTGGTATGATGGAGAGCTGCTCACCATGGCTGAAGAGCTAGGGAGAAGACTGCTACCAGCCTTCAACACATCCACGGGACTCCCGTATCCCAAGGTAAGATATATTATGGTGTTTTAAGAGTATACAGAAGTATGTATAAATGTTTTGTTTGAGTGGCATTATATATACTAAGTCCTAATCCCATTATTTGGGTGCACATTGCAGGGTTGTGTTAATTTTCTATCTCTTTAATTCTGTGTGGGTTTTTATGCTTCATCTGTTAGCCATTCAAGGAGTATCTGACTCATTGACCGCTTGCCAACTGGTACAAATCTAGATGTCACACTATTAGATGTATACCTTTAGAATCAACTGCTTCTGTTTATGCTTGAGCCAAGTTAGCACTGTACAATTATGGTGGATGTTTGCGCATGTATGCTAGTCGCAACAAATACCAACAACACACGAGTCTATTATCGCCACTTAATACCACCAGTAAGCAATGCACCAACAACAAACCATAGATTTAAAATAACAGAAATTGACCAATTGGTAAAGTTATACATGTTTTGAAAATTAACGGGATAATGAGTCACTTTGTGAGTATATAATGTTTACATGGCTACATAAACCAAACTCACACCGCCATCTTTGAATCTTTCCTTCCGTCTGTCAGATCAACCTTCGTCACGGGATGGGATTTCTCAACAGTGACAAGACCACATGTACAGCATGTGCTGGTACCCTCTTGCTGGAGTTTGCAGCACTCAGCAAGCTCACCGGCGATCCTGATTTCGAAGTGAAGGCGCACAGAGCCATGCAGGTTCTCTGGGAGAGTCGCACTCACAATCTCGTCGGTACCACCATCAATATTCACAACGGACAGTGGACGAGAGCTGACAGTGGGGTGGGGGCTGGGATTGACTCCTACTACGAGTACTGTCTCAAATCCTACGTCCTTTTTGGACACCATGAGTATCTTCACAGGTTTGAAAAGGTACGGGGTGTATGTGTAGGTGATAATTTTTCTGTTTTGACTCTACTGGTTTTAAGTATAATATTTATATATCTATATGAGTTGCATGGCAGTGTGTTGTTGTGGTTTCCGTGGTGATATATTGTGACTGTTTATGCTCATTCTTGTAGACAATATTAAAACATTCCTTGGTCCAAACACACACACACACACACACACACACACACACACACACACACAGCACTACGATGCCATTAAGCGTTACATCTCCAATGGTCCTCTTCTTGTCGACGTGAGCATGAAATCTCCAACGAGAATGACTCGTAGCTTCATGGACTCTCTGCTGGCGTTCTGGCCAGGCCTCCAGGTGCTCTGGGGCGACATCGACGCTGCCATTCACACCCACGACATGTTGTACCACGTCACAGAGATACACAACTTCCTACCGGAGGCTTTCACGTTGGACTTTAGAGTGCACTGGGGAAACCACCCACTGAGGCCAGAGTTCATCGAGAGCACCTACTATCTCTACAAGGTAATGACAAGAGTGAACATCACTAGAGCAGCTTGGCTTGTTAGTGTGATGTCTAATAGAGACCATTGAGCTAACATCCAATTCCCTACCAAGTACTAGCCTCGTACCCAGGCTCTCTCCCAGTGATAATTTATGCACGCATGCACCTGCAAAAATAGCCTGGGAACGAGGCTAGTAATTGAGTGGCCAGGGATGTGTATCAATTCTGTTCACTTCCCATGGGACTCACTCCCACACTGCTGCCACTCTTCCTTTCCACTCACACACTCGTATGCCCTCAGGCTACCTGTGATTCCTACTATCTTGATGTTGGTAAAACCGTGGTGGAAAACCTCGACAAATTTGCTCGCGTCTCGTGTGGTTTTGCTGCCATTAAAAATGTCAAGACAAATGACCATGAAGACAGGTGAGAGAGGAGATCAAATTTAGTTAGCGAATCAACTATGTGTTACATCAAGTAACACTGCATAACATGCATGTTGGGATCTTTGATATCAATTGATATAATATTGTGTATAGAATGGATTCGTACGTGCTGGCCGAAACGTTCAAGTACTTGTTTCTGTTGTTTGCTGAAGAGGACGAGCTGCCCCTTGACATGGATGACTTTGTCTTCACCACTGAAGCCCATCTCATTCCACTCACACTTGCTTACCATAACACAACTCTGAACAGAGTCGTCGAGAATGCTGTAAGTGCTCTGTGTGTGTGTGTGTGTGTGTGTGGGTGTGTGTGTGTGTGTGTGTGTGTGTGTGTGTGTGTGTGTGCGTACGTGTGTGTGTGTGCGTGTGTGTGTGTACGATGTTATAAATGTTTTTCGTTGTATATACTGTACCTTAATGGTTTTATAATTCAATCTTCTTAATGTATATTAATGCTCTTTAACTCTATTGTTCGTAGCTTGTTGAAGTTAACGCCAAAAATGTTACCTCAGAGCCGCCCAATGTGACTGCCAACTTCCAACCTCCTTCTGTTCCACCACCAGATTCTAATTCAAGCCCACCACCACCACCGCCGCCACCACCATCAGATGCTACTCTAAATAAAGACCACCATCAATCTCAATCTACTGGCACCTCCTCACAACAGCAGTCGACATCATCGGGAAAAGATTCGCTAGTCATGACCGTTTCACTGCAATGTCCGAACGAACTCAGACCTTATCTACTCTTGGATCAGTACGAGAAACTAATGTTGAAACAGTGCACCAGCTCCAGATTCAAGAAGAGACCTGAAAAGTATGTCAGTTTCATTTACTGTCTGTTGTGTTTGTGCATGCACATAACCATAATGAGAGGTAAATGTCATGCTGTTCTTAATTCTCTCTCTCTCTCTCTCTCNCTCTCTCTCTCTCTCTCTCTCTCTCTCTCTCTCTCTCTCTCTCTCTCTCTCACTCTCACTCACTCTCAGGCCAAGGACCAAGAATTTGGCGCCACCTCGGTTGTCAGTGGACACTCTGAACTTTAGCAATGTGGAACATCTTGCCATTCTAAAGGACATGGGGATCATGGTTGACCCACTTCCTGGTGGGCGTGTCCAGGTGTCTCATTTGATTCAGAATGCGAGGTCTCCTGAGGATGCAGATGAAGGGTGGTACCTCATGCAGGACATCATGAGAATCATGGGACAGCAGCAGAATGCAGGTGTGTGTGTGTGTGTGTGTGTGTGTGTGCGTGCGTGTTGTTTGTGTGTACCTGATAATTCAATTAGTATTGTTGTTCAATTACATGCAAAATCAAATTATACTAATATCATCCCTCTCCCATGCAGATGGAACAGCCAAGCGTTTGGCTAAAATGGTTCGACTTTTGAAACCGAAAGTGAACGATGATGAGAAAGAGTTCATAGTAGGCCCAGCGCTGTTTGGTCCAGACCTGGGTGACAAGGAGTTCCAAGTGGGGGGTGAGTTGGTGGAGGTGGAGCCAGTGGACGGGTGTACGCCGCCCTCCGAGGAGATGGCCGATAAGATGAAGGGGAAGGTTGTGTTGATGACCCGAGGTGGATGCCTCTTTGTCAAGAAGGTAGGTAGGATGTAGCCTCGTTCCCAGGCTCCCTCTCCGTGAGTCCATACCCACCAGAGAGGGAGCCTGGGAACGAGGCTAGGTAGGATGTGTGTAAAGTGAGGTCTGGATGTGCTTGCATGATCAGAAAGACTCTTGATAATACCGTAAACTTCATCGAGGCATTTCATTAACCACAAGAATTTAATAGTCGTAAGTGATTGTGTGTTTATATGAATGTAGGTTCGCAATGCCCAGAGAGTTGGAAGTGCAGGAGTCATTGTAGCAGGTAAAGATGAACCCAACCACCACTATTTCTTACCCATTGTCAAGCGTTTGCTAAGTTGTAACATGTATAATATATGCATTCTTTTCTCTCTCTCTCTCTCTCTCTCTCTCTCTCTCTCTCTCTCTCTCTCTCTCTCTCTCTCTCTCTCTCTCTCTAGATAACATTGAGGACAGTAACTCCTCCACCTCCCTCAAGACTCCCCTCCCATTCTCAATGAGTGGAGATGGTGTTGATGATGTTAGCATTCCAGCCGTCTTCATGAAAAAGTTTGACGCTGATTTTTTACGCGAGCTTCTCCCGATTGAAGACTCTGTTTATGTTCTACTGACATGGATACCTGAGGAATATAAGTTTCTTAATTCAAATGACGAAAAGTTGAACGTTGATTCTCAAAACGAAGAATCAGACTCGTACTGTGCAACGTCTGATTGCACTGAGGACAGTACTGATGAGAAATCTAATTCATTATTTGATGATGGTACGTGATCATGTTAGATTATAGTTGTAATGGTCGTAGTTTTCTTTCCTTTCTATCTTTTTTCCTCCTTAATTCTTGCTTTTATTTTATACCATCCCATCACTGGAGTTGTATATTGTTGCACCATTTCACATTATGATGACTGAGTATAAATTATGAATATGCTATGTATATAATATATGTGTCTGTTCACTCGCACTTCCTTGTCATGTGTTGTGTGTGTGTGTTATGTGTTGCTCTGTCATCATATTTCCGCACTGTATGCAATGCAACTCGTGGTCTTGCACTCATGTGATCTACTGGTATTATTATGTAATGATCATGTGACATATTGTTATTATCACAAGTAACATTATAATAATTTATTATAAAGATGACGATAAAAATTTTAATCCAGTCAAAACTAGATGTTTAACCTGACTTTGTACGCACTGTTCTCTTCTGTAATGCGTGCCGTAGCTTTCAATGCTCCACTGTTCACTTGGTCTAGGAGGTTGCTTCTAGCTCGCTCTCCATTGCGGTTTCGTACCAAGTCAAAATAAATCTTAAGTTGTGTATGTGTACATCAACCGTGCATGAAATGCCACAAGGTACACAATGTCATATTTATACTCATTGTAGATCAGCTCTAGCCTCGTGCCCAGGCTCCTCCTTTGTCTGAATAATTATTTTCCTTCGAAAATAAGCAACCTCCTTAATTTTGTAGGAAATATTCGCGAGGGAGGAGCCTGGACACAAGGCTAGACCAGCTCACCTGTACTAGAGGCCTTTCAAGCTTCTCCACAGTAGATATCAACACATTGCTGATGGTTGGCCTAGCAACCTGCATTCAACAAATACACATGAAAAGTTGACACATGTACAGCAGGTACTTCTTGGGTTTTCAGTCTCCACAAAGTTTTTTTTCCCCTGAGAAAATTAATTTTAATGATTCATTCACCTGAAGTTGAACGGTTAAGAGATCGTGCATCATGTTCTGTAGATCAATGGAGTTGTCCAGTCCAGATATGTTCACTGAGTAGATGTCGGTTGGCAGTTCCTCTTGAAGGATGGCCTCCAGGAGGGCCGGAGGCACTGATGGATCCGCTGTGGGGAATGGAGGATCATGTCATATGATAGTCATGTGATGATCATGTGACAGTATGCTTATCTATATATAGCACATACCACATGTGTAGGCATCCTCATCTAATGGACTGATGTAATGTAGCATTGAGGGTAGCTGATGAGAGTAGAGACAAATCAGCTCTCCAATGCAGTCTCTGTCGTGAAGACACCCCTGTGTGATATTACAGGGGTCACAAAAATCTCCCCCACAATCCACATCAGTCTCGTGTGAGCTCAATACTTCATTGAAACAAGTCCATTCTAAAGTAGAAATAGCAAACATCAAGTTGTACTGACAATGTTTCACAGTAAAACGTTCATAGAATACCTAGAATTGTGATGGTGCTGCTATTGCTTTCCGCAGTGCCATTCACATTTTCAACACTGCATTGGTACTCCCCAGAATCGCTCAGCTCCAGTGTCTCAAACACTAGTGATCCACTGTACGTTGATATGTGAACCCTGTCCGTGTAGTTCACTGCTACGCCATCTTGAGTCCAAGTTACTGCAGGGAATGGTGCTCCTCTGATGTCACATGCAATGGTGAGGGTTTGGTTGGACAAGAGCGTGGCATTTTGAGGACTTTGAGATATGCTAGGAGCATCTGTGATGGAACAATTAAATCACTGAATGAACTTAAGTTGTGCATTTATCCACAGATAATCATCTATGATCTATTCTTTACAAAAAATTCAGCTATAATTATACTAAACTGATAGTTTGCATGCTACAATGTCATTATTTCTACATTTGCTCACAGCATTCAAAGATGTCTGGAGAGGGTGATGCTATAGAGGCACTCCGGTGTTCTGGTGGCCAGCTGCAGGTAACATCCTCGACCAAGACAGTTGGGTTGGAGCTCAGATATCCGGCCAATGGTTGGAGATAACAGTCACATGACCAAATATTGTCGGACAGATCCCTGAAGATTAATCATAATAATAATTATAAGGATGGTGTAATCATGATGTAATGCTTTTTTTAAAAAAAAGATTTTAAACTTACACTCGTGCCACCGTGGCATTGACCAGATCAAAAATTCCTTCAGGTAGAGTTTGAAGATTATTTTCTGTTAATGAGCTATACACAGGGAGACCAGATATGCACACATACTTAGTCACAATATCTATGTAGAAACTCTCTCATATGCACGCATGCAGCTTACACATATTGTATCTGTGGTATCTGCTCAAGAAGATTTGGTGGTAGCGATGTCAGTTGATTGTCATCCATAAACCTACAGGAACAATACAACACTCACTCAAAATTTGTGGTGCAAGCAGGCCAGAGAACATACAAGTTGACGAGACTGCCCAGGCCTTCAAAGTCACTTCCATTGAGTGTTGTCAGTGGAGTCCTTCGAATGTATCTGATAGGACACAATGTGTACATAATAATACATGATCAAAATAATGATATGCACCATATCAAAATTTGCATAAAGCTCTCTACTTACAAGTGTTGCAAGGATGAGAGATTGCTGAGTCGCCCTGGTCCCAAACTAGTCAGTGGATTACCATCAAGAGTTCTGCAATTTAAGAGATCAGTCAATGCCGTTATTGCATGACAAAGAGGGCTGGTAGTGTGAGTGCATCGCCATGCATGTGTGGTTGCTCACAAGTTTGTCAGCTGTGAAGCATTAAGGCCAGCCTCTGGAAGCTCTGTGAAGAGGTTGTCATTGAGTACGAGTGTCTCCAAGAGGGGGTAGGAGGAGAGGTTGCCAGGAAGGAGGGTGGACAGAGCATTGCCCGACATGATACTAGGAGAGAGAGAGTGAAGACTTAGAGGTTCAGTCTCATTGACACAAAATATTGGTCTCAAGGTTCACACAAATCATGCAACAACTTCATACATTTGCCTAGATCTGGGTATACTCTAGTTATAGGAATTTTTCCTTACAGTACTCTAATGTCTGCTGGACAATCTGGCGGGATCACAGTGAACTGAAAGAACTCTCCAACCAAGTCTGGTCTTGGTGAGCAATCAGCTGTATCTGTGCTCCCGAAATAGGCACACACATCAGAACACTGGCTGCTTGCATCTTTCACCAGCAACAGCTGCAAGACGGCAAGCAAGAAAGCAGTTGCTATCTTCATCGTTAGACAGATTTGTTTGTATTTTGCTGTTGCTTGGGGGCGGGGCTTTGTAACAATTTTGTCATAAATAAACTTATTAAAAAGCAATAAATATAATTAATAAATAAATACAGTAATGATGATAAAAAGGTGCCTAGGCTTGTTCTCTGAGAGCTTTTCTAACAAGATATCTTTCTCTGGCAGCTGAAGCTTTCTTCTGCAGTTCCTCCTGGTCCTTTGCCTTCTTTTTCACAGCTTGCTCTTCGATCTGCTGTCTCTTGGCAGGAGACATAAGGTCAGCTACATCAACCTCCTCTTCATTTTCTTCGCTCCTCAGTCTCTTGCGCTCACAGTCGCTCAAACGATAAACATCAACATCGTGAAGTTGTGGCAGTAACTCCTGCACCCATGAGTATTGAATGGGACAGAGGGTTTTCATGTATGTTTTGGCCGTGTCCACCAGCTCAAAATACACCACCCAGTCGACAGAGTGCTCGAATCCAAACAGAGTTGAGCTTGGATGAATATAAGCAATGGTGCTGTGACCGTCCATAGTTCTAAAGCTCCTTCGGTTAGCTCCGATGCGAGCTACGTTACAGAACAATCCATAGCACAGAGACTGTCGCAGCCGTTGACTGAGTGGAACTTTTGAATCAGAAAAATCCGGTGTGATTCCTTGTCGATTTAGAATAGAGTGAAGCTGTTGGTGAATGCTCTGAGCACTTTTTATGGACCTCCAGTGAATGAAGTTTTCGCGACACCATCTTCTAACGTTCCCACTCTCAGTTGCAAGTGTATAGATGGCTAGTAGAGTGGCAAAGTCGCTCGTCCCTCCTCCTTTGTGAGAGAGCTTCTTGTGAGCTTCAAGGGCGTCTTCAGCCTCTTCTTTGGTTGAAGGTCTCACGTAGACATTCTCAACGGACAGCATGGCCACGATGGGAAGTAGAGCTTCTTCACATTTCAACTGCTTCGACCTAATCAGTGCTCTTGCTAAGCTGGGCTGGAGTGGAAATTCGACCAGCTGTTTACCGAGGGCCGTCACTCGACCTTCTTGGTTGATGGCTTGGAAGTAGTAGAGCTGACGGAGAGCTTCTAGAATCATTCTCTCCTCGGGTGGATCGAGGTACTGAAACTCGAGCACGTTTGTTATCCCCATGCACTTTAAGCTGAGCACAACGCTCGTGAGACTTGTACGCTGGATCTCAGGGACGGTACACTCGTCCATCTGATCGTAAAACTTTTCGCTAAACAATCGATAACATCTTCCAGGTTTGGTCCTTCCTGCTCTTCCAGTTCTCTGAACAGCTTCTGACTTGGCAATGGCCACTACATCGAGGCTATCGAGACCAGTCCGTGGATTGTAAGCCAGCTGCTTCACGTACCCGGAATCTACCACATACACCACTCCATCGATAGTGAGAGAAGTAGCGGCAATGTTGGTGGCCACGATGACCCTCCTAATCCCTCTCTCTACGGGCTCAAACACCCTCTGCTGCTGCTCGGTCTGTAGTGCACCATAGAGCGGGAGAATGAGCATTCCACGTACCGAGTGGCAGTGCACATCGTACTCATAGTCGATCGTTTCGGCTGCCTTGAAAAGCCGGTTGCACAGGTTTTCGATCTCGGATTGTCCTGTCAGAAAAATGAGTATGTCTCCTTCGGGCTGGTCGAGGTGTATTTCCATCACAATACGACTTGCTTGAGACATATAGGTCAGTTTCTGAGAGTCGAATGTGTCATTTGAACAGCAGTACTGGATGCTGACGGGATAGGTACGACCGGGAATGGTGAAAATGGGACAAGAGTTGAAAAATTGTGAGAATTTCGTGACGTCCAAAGTAGCAGACATGACGACGACTTTGAGAGGCGTCTTTCGAGTTTTCATCTCCAAAAAAGACTTTCCAAGGAGATTCTTCACCAGACCGAAAAGGATGTCTGTCGATAAACTTCTCTCGTGGGCTTCGTCCAGAACAATGACACTGTAACGCGAGAGCTCTCTGTCGTCTAAGAACTCCCTCAACAAGCACCCGTCAGTCATGTACTTGATTTTAGTCGAAGGAGAAGAACAATCGTCAAATCGTACCTGATAGCCCACCACACCTCCAAGATCGGCTCTCATTTCATGGGACACACGGTGTGCTACAGATATGGCTGCCACTCGTCTAGGTTGAGTGACGCCTATCACTCCCTCCTTGCCGAAACCAGCATCGTGAAGGTACTGAGGGAATTGTGTTGTCTTTCCACAGCCCGTTTCGCCCGTAATGACAACACACTGAGACTTCTCGACGGCTTTAATCAGGTCTTCTCGATACTCCTGTATAGGAAGGGTCTTTGTTAACTGCTTAGATGAATCCTCCTTGTCTGCCATGGTCTCTTGAGCAGAAAAACTGAAAACGTTCAGTTGTGTCCTATTCTAATTAAAGCACATTGGGGGTGGAGCTTCGTTCTAATTAATGCGCACCAGAGTCACATGAACTGACTGACTGTAGCTAGCTAGCTGTACTTGAAGAGCTTTCGGTAGGTCATTCTGGGAGGATGGGTAACGAGCAAGGCAAGCTAGCTGGTGGGCCCACGCCCTCTGGCATCCAGTCAATGGATGAGAGTCTGCAAAAGAAGTTTTCCAAAGGCATCCAATTCAACAGTAAGCTAAAAATATTGTTGTGCATATTACCAATGATACAATGCATACAACAATTGATGGTACACTATTATGGCACTTCAATACAGTGAAGATTATTCTTCGTGGAGATCGTAATACTGGTAAAACGGCTCTGTTTCATCGTATGGAAGGGAAGCCATTCTTGGAGGCCTACATCCCTACTAATGAGATACAGGTGCACAGTCAGTTAGCTAGCTGCAGTGAACCATGCACACACAAACCAACCACTGGAACATGACCATTGAAGATGTTATGAAATTAAGACTGTTATGTTACTGTTTGCAGCATTGAAAGAGGGTACAGAGTTCATGTACAATCTCACAATAGATTGTATGATAATCTGTTTTAGGCACACACTCATTTATCTGCCTGCTTTCATGTATTGACCGTATTGTATGTGTTTTACGTACCTCTCTCTCTCTCTCTCTCTCTCTCTCTCTCTCTCTCTCTCTCTCTCTCTCTCTCTTTCTCTCTCTCTCTCTTCATACAGGTGACAAGTATTCTGTGGAGTTATAAAGGTATACACGTCTGTTGTACTTTGTGCCTTGTGCATTGCTTGTAGTTTGTGTTCCTAATGCTCCGTATGGTGTGTGTGCATGTGTCATTGAACAGTGGTTCTACTGTAACAGTATCCATACACCCCAAGTATAGCCAATATACAATACATAGCACAGAAGCTCACTAGTGATACGCATGTACCTCAATCATCTCTATAATGTTATCACCATACATTGTCATCATTGTGGTTAGCAAGTGCAATAGAGCTTCTCCAAAACAATAAACAACAATCCCATTACTTTCAGTATCGTGGTTTATCCCTCACCTCTTCTCCACACAGTCACCAATGACACGGTCAAAGTGGAGATATGGGACGTGGTGGATAAAGGTCGCTCACAGAAGAAGGCTGGCAAAGGACTCTTGAAGATGTTCAATGACCCAGAGGAGGAAGAAGAGCAGGGCTCGGGAGATAAGGTTCTGGATGCCAACTTCTTGGACGTCTACAAGGGAGCTCACGGAGTGGTGTTTTTGTTTGACATTACAAAACAATGGTCAGTTGTTGTAAAAAACAGATTGTCGATTTATGAAGTTGTATCCTTCAGAGCAGTTTCTCCTCTTCTTTCCTGCAGGACGTGGCAGTACATTGAGAGAGAGCTTCCGAAGGTTCCTCTCCATATCCCAGTTATATTGCTGGTGAGTTGGTGATTGTAATGCTAATCTTTATGTGCATCAAAGATAACCAACACATTACTTGCTTGCAGGCTAACTTTTGTGACATGAGAGATCATAGAACAGTGAGCAAGGACATCTGCAGAGCCTTCATTGACCATTTGGACAGGTTAGTCTGTGAACACAAGTCATACTGTTAGCCAACCTGTACTGATGTGAATTTTATTGATTTTCATATTGTGTTGGGCAGGCCTGATGGAGCAGCGGATGTGAGGTATGCCGAAAGCTCGATGAAGAATGGGTTTGGACTGATGCATCTTCACAAGTTTCTCAGTGTTCCCTTCCTACAGCTGCAGGTAGAGAATTCTAATATTTACTTTCTTCTGTGCATTCACCTACGCATCTCTACCATAATGTACAGCAAGAGACCCTCTTGCAACAGTTACAAGTGAACAGAGAACAATCTCTGGCAGCTCTTGAAGAACTCGACTCGGCTACTTCCACTGAAGACCAAAACTACGACTTGTAAGTGTTGTGCATAGGTTGGCTTGTGTGGACTAGGAATCATGCAAACCTTGCCTCCTCCTTCAAGGTATCAGCAAAGGCTCCAACGGATCTCGGACGAGAAGAAGAGGAAAGCGAGAGAAAGAGAGGAGGTGCCCATCGGAGATGAGAGCCCCAGTGAGGAGTGTATGTATCGCGTGTCTACGATAATAATAGCATGACCAAATTATATGCATTCAAGTTATACATGTCATAATGAATGTTCATTAGCCTCATTCTCATGCTCTCCCCTTTGACCGAGTATATATACACTCATCTTACACTTACACTGCCAAAGCGGAGAGCCTGGGAATGAGGCTAATGTTCATATAGGTGGACAATAGTTTTTTTCTTTGCTTGGTGTGATGCACTTCTTTTGATCATAATCATGTCGTCAATGTGTCCTCCTAGCTTCTCCCATACGAAGAGACACCATGGAGAGTATCTCGAGCAAACAGCCTTCCTCGGAGAGCCCGGCTGAGATCCGTCAACACCAACAGCAGCCGTCGGCAGTTGCTCAAACAAGAACTGAACGTTCGGGATCTTTCAAGTCAAAACTCACTTCAAAATTTTCCGGTTTTCTCTCTCGTAGCAAAGAAGAGGAAGGAAAGCCAGCTAGTCCAACCAGTAAGACCATTCAAGATGATATCTTCGACTTTATTATTGTACTCTGTGTGTGTGTGTGTGTGTCTTAGTACCCAAACAGAAATCTAAAAAAGGACAGTCGTCTTCAAACATTGATGACTTTGTGCCAGAAGGTGAGGTGGACTCAAAATTTTTTGAAGATGAAGAAGAGTCTGATGAGGAGGATTCGGAAGAGGACAGGTATGTGTGGCATGCCTTTGATGTGTGGCACTGGGATGTGAAGTATGCTTTGATGTTGTGTTCTGGAATGCAGTGATGAGGATTCGGATGATGGAAAACCACAGATTGCTGGAGATGAAGATTTTTCCAGCCCGGAAGAAGAGGTAGCCCCTGCAATCATACCACAGAAGACGGCAATATCGAAGCAATCTCCTCAGACACAAAAGAAATCTCCAGTCGTCAAGAGATCACCGAAGGTCCTGAGATCAGCCAAAGATGTTCTCCTTACGGACAGTGAACCGGAGGACGATGAAGGTCCCACTGTGATGATGGACGAGGAAGAGGTCGATTTCAACGATGATCGCACAACAACTAGAACTAAAACAACAGCCTCTACTGAATCTACCAAAAAAGACAACCTAGCCAGTATTCCTCCCAAGAAACCCAAGAGTTCTGGTCTCATGCTGGAGTTTGATTTGTCCCCAGCGGCTCTAAGCAAGGTAGCTGCTAAAGATGAATCTCCAAAGGATTCTCCCGAGAGCAGTGGACGGAGAAAAGACTCAACGAAGAAGAAGAAACGATCAAAGAAGTCAAAGAACAAAGATGAAAGTGATCCCACCAGTCCAAAGACTGACAGTACACCAGCAGCTGCTACAACTACTGCTGCTGCTCCTAACAGCAACGATCCATTTGGCGCTATTGCTGCATTGGATGCCTGGCTCAACTCAGACACAACTGATCCAGTAAGCGCACGAAAACTTATAATACTCTTACATACATAGGTATAGCAGTACCTCCATGGATGACAAAACCTTATCTTTATTTGAGAAAATGTGGGTAACTATTTAATGCCCACCGGCCAAATTTTTTCCTCTTGCAGGATGTTTCTGGAGTGTTGCAGCCTACCAAAGTGGAGCAAGGTGTGGAAGAAGGCAAGGAGGCAGGAGAAGAGGAGGTCGATGATGGTGCCTCTGAGCAGAAGAAGCCCAAGAAGAAGAAGCACAGGAGTGGGGAGGAGGGTGGCGGTGAGGAGTCGTCTCACAGGAAGAAACATCGTAAATCTAGGCACAGAAAGACTGAAGAGGAATCTGGAGATTACGATTTACTTTGAGTGTGTGTAGTTCACTTGTAGAGTATGTGTGTTCCACTTGTCTATTTACGTGGTGTGTGTGGGTGATGAGAGATGTGTGTGTGTGTGTACATAATGTATTAACTCCAGTGTTATTTTTGTTGAGATTCTATCACTTGTCTATGTTTGCTACAATATTTCTGCAACCATTCTGAAATTAATGTTTGCAAAAACAGCACTTTATAAGCTGAGAAACCATACATCATGCTTCAAGGCACATGATGATGTCATAGGATATTAAAAGTTGGCACAACCCCGTTCCACACTGACCACACAGCAACTAGACCAGACTGAGCGACAATGGCTGAAGTACCTGAAGGTTGGGAGAAGAGAACATCTCGCTCCAGTGGCAAGGATTATTACTTCAACCTGTTCACTCATGCCACCCAGTGGGAGAAGCCTGCTGCTGTTGGGCAGGGACAGGTATGTCAGAGCACAAAATTTTGAATATTTCAACACAAATGACTAGGCAATGTGGCTCCATTGCAATTATGTCATGCCTCAGTTGTGTGTCCTCTTTGTCAGGTGCAAGCATCTCATCTTCTTGTGAAGCATCGTGAGTCGCGACGTCCCTCCTCGTGGAAAGAAGCTAACATCACACGCTCAAAAGATGAGGCTTTGGAAATCATCAAACGTAAGCTATTACAGGTTTCGTATTACACTCACACTGTCACTGCATACCAAACTTGTACTCAAAGCATGCAAATATAGTACTAACTTTTCCATATTTGTCAGCACCCATTTTGTGCTTATATATATATAACTCCTGATTTAGTAAGCCAACTTTTGGCTGATCCCAACATTACCTTTTCAGAGTTCCGAGCAGATATTGAGTCTGGAAAAGCCACTTTTGCTGAATTAGCTTCGAAGGAGAGCGATTGTGGGAGTGCAAAAAGAGGAGGTGATCTAGGTCCATTTGGAAAGGGACAGATGCAAAGTAAGAACATTTTATTTGTTGATGATGATCACATGACGTGCATATTTGAATTATCTTTTTACAGAGCCATTTGAGGAAGCAACGTAAGTTATGTTAGCCACATGCGGGTAATCATAGCAACTTCTAGATTGTTCATCTCCATTCTGTTTGTGAAATGCAGCTATGCTCTGAAGGTTGGTGAGCTCAGTGAGCCTGTGTTCACAGACTCTGGCATCCATATTATTTTGAGAACAGCTTGAACTCAATATGAACATGAAGACAATGCCAAATTGAAAACAGGACACAATCATGCACTTTTGTGCTATTTTTAGAAATTAGATCTACCCACTAATAATCTGATAAGTTTTCTTCCATTTATGATCATGTTTCTATTAATAGTAACACTTCTAACTACGTATAAAACCTGCGAGAGTGGTGAATGGCCAAAACAAAACAAAAATGCTCAGCAGTTGACGTTTCCTAAGCTCCAATAGCGGCTAGCTATCCAAGTGAAATGGCTAGCAAGCCTGCCTCCCCCGAGAAAGTGTCGCTGTGTTCTGTTTCCAGCGGCTCCTTGAGTCTACAATCCTCTCAGTCTGAAAACGCCGTAAGTATCGAAGATGGTGTACCACTCAGCTCCAGCTCGGAGTGTATCCCTCAGTCACTGGATAGGCCTGACAACATGGCCAGCGTCGGAGTCCCGACAGACGAGGACCTCTCGTTGAATTTCACCCCGTCCGAGTCGTTTCACTTGTGGAAGAAGGTGTCCAGCTGTGAGGAGTTTGTAGGAACCAGACGTAGCAAGCACACCATTGTTGCTTGGAACGACAGGATTTATGTGTTTGGAGGGGATAATGGTAGACGAATGCTCAACGATTTCCTTGTGTCACACATCAGAGACTCCTCTTGGGCTCGAGTTGTGTTTACAGGTATGAAGAACAATTTTTGTGGTTTTAAATAGACCCAGATTTTTTAAAATGACTGAGCTATGATGTTTGAGTACCCATCCTCATTTGTGGTCCATACAGGTACCCCACCAGCTCCACGATATCACCACTCGGCAGTTGTCTTCATGGACAGCATGTTTGTTTTCGGTGGCTACACGGGGGACATCTATTCCAACTCAAACCTGCGCAACAAGAACGACCTGTTTGAGTACAAGTTCACCACGAGTCAGTGGATCAACTGGGAGGACAGAATCACCGGTGACCTCCCTCCTGCTCGTTCGGCTCACGGTGCAGCCGTCTACAACAACCGCTTGTGGATATTTGCCGGGTACGATGGACATGCGAGGCTCAATGATATGTGGTCCATTGATCTTACGAGCAGCCAGCCACAGTGGGAGGAAATCGACCAGAGCGGAGACAGCCCACCGACATGTTGCAACTTCCCTGTGGCTGTCGTGGACGACAGCATGTATGTGTTTTCTGGTCAGAGTGGAGCTAAGATCACCAACAATCTCTACCAGTTTCTGTTCAAGGAGAGACGGTGGATTCGCATCCGCACTGCTCACTTGCTGAGGGGTTCACCCTCCCCTCCCCAACGAAGGTACGGTCACACTATGGTGGCTTATCGGAGAGGTCTGTACGTGTTTGGAGGAGCAGCTGATGGAATTCTCGACAATGAAGTTCACCGATTTGATGTTGATTTTCGTTCGTGGAGCATCATTACTCCGTCAGAAGGAAGTGAGATCCCCTGTGGGAGAGTCTTTCACTCGGCAGCTGTTTGGGACAACGGTCTCTACATGTTTGGTGGAACTGTCGACTCCCTAGCCAACAGAAGTGGTGATCTTTACCGGTTCAGTCTCTGTCCCTTCCCCAAGTGCACACTCATTGAAGACTTTGCCTCTCTTTTGAAGAAGGAGCTCTTCTGTGACGTCAACTTTCTCCTTGGAGAAGACAAGGTCCTGATCAAAGCTCATTCTGCTATCATGGCTGCACGATCTCCATTCCTTAGACAGAAGATCCTTGAAGTGTACGAAGCCAGTTCTCCCTCCCCCTCCCTCTCCCTCACGCAGAAGAGCACCACCAACTCTCCTCGTTTCATTGTGAGTGAGCCACTGACAGTGGAGCTGAAAGAAGTCTCGAGTGAAGCTTTCAGTCTTGCATTGTACTCGCTGTACAATGATCGCATCCATCCCAACCTGGAGAATCATTCACGTGCCGGGATGACGGTGTCACAGATGCTGCTCATCGTGGAGGTGTACAAGCTGTCGCTGCTTCTGGAGACTAAACGACTCGAGATGCTCAGCATCCAGTACATTGAAGCCTCCATCAACGAAGAGAATGTACTGCTTGTGCTGAAGAATGCCTCTGAGCTTCATCTTAGCAGTCTAAAGGAGTACTGTATGCGTTTTATCGTGAGGGAGCCAAACTTCCGCAAAGTGATCATGAGCAATGCATTCGAAACACTCGATCGTGACCTCATGGTCCAGGTCATACGCCGACAACAGTTCCGATCTCGTCCAACATCTCCCGACCCTCCTACATTGGGAGATGCTTTTCCTCCTTCTTCACTTCAAGATGATCTGAAAGCTTTTCTCGGCAGTGAAAATGGTCTTCCCTTCACCGACATTGTGCTTCGAGTTGGGGAGGATGCTGTATTGGCTCACAAAGCCATCCTGGCTGCTCGCTGTTCGTATTTCGAGGCACTGTTTCGCTCGTTCATGCCAGAGAATCACGAAGTGGAAGTCACGTTCGGGAAAAACGTCCCCACCCTCCAAGCGTTCATGTCCCTACTGAGATTCATCTATCACGGCGAGGTGAGGATGCCTCCCGAGGACTCACTCTACATCTTTGCCGCTCCAAATTTCTTCGGATTCACCAACTCCTACCTGCACATCAACTGCAAGGCCAGCCTAGAGAAGGACGTGGGGAAGGAGAATGTGCTCACCATGCTCGAGGCTTCGGATAGAATCAATCTACAGGTCATGAAAGGTCACTGCCTCGAAATAATCTCTGCTAACTTTGCTGAAATTGTTCAGCAGACATACTTTCGCGATCTTAAACGTGAACTGTTGCTAGACATTCTAGATGTGTTGGCAAATAAAATGAACTAAGCATGTACTTTGTATCTAATCAATGCTGCTGTGTGTGTGTGTGTGTGTGTCCAAATATTCATTCTTTTTACAACATTTAATACCAACATTTCTATTTTTAGTCATTAAATGACTTTGTTTGCAATCTCTTTCTTTACTGCTGAATACCAGCCTTCAATGTTGGTGTGGCTAACAATATCATTAAAGGTTGTCAGTCCCTCCATAGCATTTAGAACACCATACACAGCCTGTGTGTGTGTGTGTGTGTGTGTGTGTGAGAGAGAGAGAGAGAGAGAGTACAAGTAAACCATTCTGCTCACCAAATCTGCTAGGTTGGGTTTACTTCCACCCATAAACTGTCGATCATTGCCGATGGCTTTCATCCATGTGTTGCAGTAGCGATACATGCTCTCTCTAACATCGTCATCAAGATGATACTTCTTCTTCAGTCTCTTGCTCAACAAGTACATGCCCGCTGCTCCGATGTACTTGGCTCCCACACGCTCAACACCGCTGAAATTTCCTTTCTTTGTGACATTGTCAAAGGTCTCCAGAGCTTCTGATGGTGTGCGATAGATGTTTGGTGGTATTGCATGCACCAAGTGGTCATCTACCCACTGACGCCATTCACGCTCCTCCCTATACAAATGAGGAGTTAGAGAAATCTTCAAAGAAGCTATTGTTGGAAAGGAAAAATAAGTCCTTTCACCTTCTTTCTGCCAGTGAGACGCCACTCTTGTCCCCTTCCTCACCAAACATGATGAAGTATTTGTTCACCCTCTCTGTCTTTGTCTTCCCCTTGCTGTCAGTGTAGTCCATCTCAGGGTAGAGATTGAGAGCTGCCGAGAGAGACAAGCGACCATCACTTACCATGACGGTCTTTAGAAGACTGATTATCAGACTGGAATCATTCACCTGATTGAATGGCATATGCAAATGCATGAAAGTACATGTACATCAATGAATTTTAGTCCATGCATGTACATGTGAACCTGTCATACCTGCACTTCACCTTGCACAATGAATGGTACTGCCTTTTGCTTTGAGAATTTTATTTCTTTCCTCGTGACGGGGCTCACTTCTACCACGTTGTACTTGACACCATGGTAGTCTAGGAAGGCTCTCGTCTTACAGCAAAATGGACACGTTTGGTATTGGTACAACGTAATAGAATTGGAGCCCTCAGTCACAGCATTGGTAGTGTCTGCGCTTTTGCATTGAGCACTTGAGTGAACCAGCACATACCCGGCTACTGCTACTCCTCCTGCGGTTGAGTAGAGAAGCATTTTTCTGTTGTCAAAAATGTGGTTTGAACTGTTTGTGAAAAGCAGCCTGTTTTGTGGGTAGTGGTATGCTGTTCTGAATGATCTGGAGCTCCAGTTGGCATACAGCATCAGTGTTCTTGGCAGGTGCACTCTGGCAGCATTGAAAGACATCTTGCTTGCCTGTAGATAGTCCCACAGGAAATACCAGTCATAAGGGTTGCTATGTAGTGAGCATCATTTAGAAATAAATGTGCACCATGTGACTTGGAATTTAGTGACCTATGACACAAATATCCATAATCAAAAGGTGAAAGATGTCGTGGAAGTGGCTGTTTCTCTTGCTTCTGGGAGTGGGATTCGCTATTCTCTGGCAGAGCGAGGTTAGGAGGAGGCAATTCTTTGGTGAGGTACAACAAGCCAGAAAGTTCATAAACAATCTCACCAGTAGGTATGAAGGTTGGCAAGTGTTGTTCATTTCTGTTGGGACAACTCTGATTCTCTCTAGTGTCTACTCTTTTCTGTTTCGTGAAGACGAGGCATTGTGGCCTCGAACCAAGCGTGCTTTTTTCCATGTAGTCCGAAAATTACCAGTATTGAAAGCAAAAATTGACAAAGAAGTTGAGAAAGGCATTACACATATTGCAGAAGAGAGCTTTCCCGTCAAACCGGGAACAAAGATTCGATTAGTACTTCCAGAGAAAGGTCTTTCAAATGAAGAGGTCCTACGGGAAATAAAAGATCTTGCTGCACTCTCTGAAGTCAAGTGGGATAAGGGTTTCGTGTCGGGCGCCCTCTACAACTGCAGTCCTGAGCTGACCAGTCTCTCGGCCAAAGTGTTTGAAATGTTTGTGTGGAGCAACCCTCTTCATCCTGAAATCTTTCCCTCTGTTCGTAGAATGGAAGCAGAAGTTGTCCAGTGGGTTGTTAAACTCTTCAACGGATCTAAAGATGCTTGTGGCTTGATGACTTCTGGAGGCACTGAGAGTATTTTGCTGTCTATGCTTGCTTACAGGCGGATCGGCTACGACAAAGGAATCGAGTATCCAGAGATAGTGTGCCCCGTTTCCGTCCACTGTGCCTTCAACAAGGCAGCCGAGCTGTTCAGAATGAAGATGACTCAAGTGCCTCTTGATCCTCGCACTAGGAAAGCAAACATGAAAGCAATGGCCAAAGCTATATCGCGAAACACCGTCGTTCTTGTCGGCTCAGCCCCACACTTTCCCTACGGAATCATCGACCCGATAGAAGACCTCGGCAAGCTGGCAAGCAAGCACGGCATCGGTCTTCACGTTGATTGTTGTCTCGGCGGGTTTGTAGTGCCCTTCATGGAGAAGGCCGGCTTTCCTATTGAACCTTTTGACTTTCGAGTGAAGGGAGTCACGAGCATCTCGGCCGACACTCACAAGTACGGGTACACACCTAAGGGGACATCTGTCATCATGTACGCCAACAAGAATCTCCGTTCTAAGCAGTTTTTTGTCACTGCTGACTGGCCGGGTGGGATCTATGCCACGCCCACTATGGCAGGGAGTCGGGCCGGTGCTCTAGTTGCTACCACGTGGGCCACACTGGTACACATGGGAGAGGACGGCTACGTCGATGCTACGAAGAAGATCATCACGACCACTCGCAAGGTCATTTCCGATCTCTCCAACGTCCCTGGTCTTTACGTGATGGGTACCCCCAAAGTGTCTGTGATTGCTTTTGGATCTGACGACTTTGACATCTACCGTCTCTTCGTCGCTCTGACAAAGAAGGGGTGGAATTTAAACAACCTTCAGTTCCCTCCAAGCTTCCACATCTGTCTCACGATGATCCACACCAAGGAGGGTGTGGCCGAGAGGTTTGTGAAGGACGTGAAGGAGTGCACCAAGGAGATCATGAAGAGTCCCAAGTCCAAGAGCACCGGAGCAGCAGCTCTTTATGGGACAGTCCAAGCGATTCCCGATAGGTCCATTGTGAGCGAGATTGCTCATGGTTACTTTAATGTCTATTACACAGCAGCACCCAAAGGTGAATAACTTTATTGAGAATCATTTTAGTGTGAAGTTTTTAGTTAGCTCGCTTCTCTTGAGAATTATTCTTAGTTATTAACTATTAACATGACGATTTTTTTGGTTTGTTTTTCAGATCAATAAATGAAAAGAAAAAAAAAATTCAGGGGGTTGATACAAAGTGATAGAATGCCTGATTCAATTGACACACACACACATAATAGTTGATACAGCAATTACATAGTAATTACATAAAGCTTGAAGAGCAATAAATCATGGGGTAGGATCAAAACGTATCAAATCATGTAAACCATTCATTATAATACAATTTGATTGCATTCATTGTCACACACAAAACAAATAAAAATCACATTTTTGGGGAAAAAGATGATCAACATTATTCTGACCAGGTGATATGGTAATAGGTAGTCCAAATGTTCAACACTCGGTAACGTGACACTCCACAGGAACAGCAAACTTACGCTTAATGGGCTCCTGTGTGTGTGTGTGTGTGTGTGTATGTGTGTGTGTGTGTGTGTGTGAGTAGGTGATGAGTGTGTGAGTGCATGGGTGATAACATACAATTCCTAGCCTTACAAAGATGCAAACACACACGCACATGCGCAAACAGAAACTTACTGAGAAACTCTGAGAGGTTCTAGGTGAAACGACTTTCTTCTTTCTCTCCATTTTGGGTGGATTAGGATAAAGATGATGAATGGCTCCACCCACTGTTGTACCTGGTGGCACTGTCTTGGAGGAGGCCGTGTTGGCACACCTCAACAACAAACTAGGGGAAAATATCACAACAATGATGTTTGCTCACAAGGTTGCTTGGATTCACGTGGGAAAGATATGTGCACCATTTTCACGAATCAAAATAAAACAAAAAAAAACTTACATCACATCGTTGTATTTCAGCTCTGTCTTGGGAGGAGGGTTGGGCAGCACAAACGACTGACACTGTTCGTAAGGAGGCTCTTTGGCTGTCCGTGTGGAGGTGAATACAAGCACACAACCATATCACATTGTTACTAACTTACAGATTAACATGTATACCGTATAGCTGGAAATATTTACAGTCAAAAAATTTACTATATGTTTGATACTGTATACTGTATACTGCATACTGTATACTGCATACTGCGTACTGCGCACTGCGTACTGCGTACTGCGTACTGCGTACTGCGTACTGCGCACTGCGTACTGCGCACTGCGCACTGCATACTGCGCACTGCGCACTGCATACTGCGTACTGCGTACTGCATATTGTATACTGTATACTGTATCAAAGGAGTGTTAGAGAGCTCACCAAAACTTAGCGTGTCTTGCAGTCCAAGGCTGGTCACTCTTGCGTGCAGGAACTGAGCATCACTCTGAGACGATTCAAGCAAAGACGTGACCTTCTCCTTGTGCAGGTCAGGACACTCGCTGATGGGTACAGTACGATAGATGCCAATGGGGATGGCTTTGTGCAGGGACACCAGCCTCTGGAACACTCTATCATAAGTCTGCAGCTTCATGAGCTCAGCATTCATTTCAATCTAGGGAGACAAAATTAATACAAGACAATTGAAATGCTGGGTGTTTTTGTTTTGGTTTTTTTTACAAATTTTTGCATATTAATTTTTTGTACCCTCCAGAGGAATCCTGAGCCTAAGACATCCTTGCAACCGAGCATTTGTCTCACAATCTCAATCATGTACGGTTTCATGTACGTCTAGCAAAACAAACATAACAAATAAACAAACAAACAAAACAAAGATAATAATATACCTTGAGGGGCAAACAAACAATATAATAATGTACAAATAAAAGGATTGACTATACCACTCTGTGCAAACACTGAAGGAAGCATTATGGTGTAGCTTACAAAGGTGACTTGTTAATACCTGGAAGAGAAGTGTGTCGAGCATGCTGGAACAGAACACCCGTCCAGCTGCAAATTGCGGAAGGAAGAGATAGGTGAGGTGGTCACTCTTACGAGCCTGTCAGAGAGGGGGGAAAAAATGAAAATGTAATATTGTATGGGCCACTAAAAATGTAAGATATAAGTTGCTTTCTCTGGGAACACACCATTGTCTTGAAGTTTTTCATGTTCAGTCCCTCGCAGGAGGAGGTCTTCATGAACCTGACGTTGTAGCGGTAGTGGATCTCCGTGAGGATCTTCACTTGAGGGAACAGCTTGGCTAGCTTCTGCGTGGCCATGATCTGAGCTGCGTCCACCATGTGCTCTTGGAGCTCCTTGGTGCTGTGTTGTAGGGTGGCACGGTCGTTCAAGATGACCACAGTATCAGCGAGAGAGATGCCGGCCTTCAACCAGTCATTGATGCTAGAGGTAGTAGGGAGGAGGAAGACATCATTTACATGTCACAAAGGGGGACAATTAATTTAGGGGGATGGAGAACAAAATTCTAAAAAATAAAATTAAAAAAAAAAAAAAACAGCTAAACTTCAACTAGGCCTATCATTTACTTTGTATAGACAAATTGTTCCATTAATGACTACAACTACAATAATATTATTAGTACGTACGAAGAGAGGTTTCCCAAAGAGTAGTAGACCAGTGGTAGCCAGGTGAGGGTGTCAAGATTCTGATCAGATGGCCTACAAGAAAACAAAACCTTTGTATGAACAAACCCTTTGCTAATAAGAATCACACACGCTAAGTTAAATCAATCAACTAAAACATCCTTGGATGCCATATTAACACAGTCCAGTACACAGCCATAGTCAGTACTGTAGAGCACATAATCCAGTACACTCAAAAGACTCACTTCTCTTCGAGCATGATGACCAGAGGCTTGATAGAGCGAGGTGAGATGTAGTGCGCTCGCAGAGGAAGGATGAAATGGTAGAGATCCTTACAGAACTCTTTGGCGTACACAATCACCATGCCGCGAGACATGGTCCTTGAGATTTCGTCTTTGAGAGTGCCCGTCTCTTCATTATGAATGAGGTGGATCTGATCAAGGGTGCGCTGGTGGAGGACAAGATGACACTCGGGAGATTCGAATCCCAGGTAAGGAGAGATGGGTAGGAAGCCTTTCTCGTAGCTGTGTGTGTGTGTGTGTGTGTGTGTGTGTGTGTGTGTGTGTGTGTGTGTGTGAGTGTGTGTGTGTGTGAGTGTGTGTGTGTGTGTGTGTGTGTGTGTTATGACTGAGGGCCAAGTGAACACTTGTGCATCATCTGTAATAGACAGACCCTTTTAGGACTAATAGGATTAGTGCATAGTACATGCCAAATGAGTAACAGTGCATGTAGAGAACAATTAACCTCCAAAACTGTACACATACTTGCAATGCACACTCAACAATGCGGTAAACAAACACACACTGTTACCTACCGCTGCTTCTTTGGAGAAGGTCTCGGCTCTTCGTCAGATACACTTGGCTTTAATGGAGAGCCCTCTCGACTGTCAGTTGTCATGCCATCTTCATCATCGTGGCAGTGGCCATCCTCCAGCTCCTCCAGTTCCTCCTCTTCTTCAAGATTGTCCAATTCCAACTCAACCACCTAAAGAGAGAGAGAGAGAGAGAGAGAGAGAGAGAGAGAGAGAGAGAGAGAGAGAGAGAGAGAGAGAGAGAGAGAGAGAGATGAACAGTGACTCTATTCTGACGAGTATATGCTAGAACACAAAATCAATGCCTTCTTTACTACGTACACAATTACACAGTGTACCCAGAAACAAACAATAGCAATGATAATTCTTACATCTTCGTCAGCTATATCTTTCGGGTTGCTGGAACTTGCACTGTTCACTCTCATCGTGTTCCTAGAATGAACAGTCATCTGCCTCAAAATGCTCGGACGTGGAAAAAATCTATATCTGCGCATATTGGGAGAAGGATTGCCCTCTACAACAGCTTCGACCTGCTGCTTGATCTCAGTGGGAGAGTAGATGAGGCTGAGTGTGCTCGAGTAGAGAGCCGTGGTCTTCAACAGGTGAGGGGAGTCTGGCGCTTCGTCTTCCTCAGGTATAGCAGGGAACACGTCACTGTGCGATCGTGCCAACACTGGGATAGTGGCACGACCAGTGTCGGAGCCATCGATGTCGCATCTGGCGGTGCTTGAGGGGTCACTGTTTGAGATGTGAATGACAGGGCATGGCTGATAGGTGGCGTGAGGAGAATCTGCCGAGATGGATCGCTCGAGGGAAAGCCGATGCGGTCTGTGTTTGGTGTATGAAGGAGGGGGTTTTTTGGAGTGTGCTTCGGGAGGACTATCATTCATGGAGAGAGCCACGTGGTCCACATCAAGTGGCCGGTAGTTACCGTAGTGAGTCTGATGAAAGTTGTGCTGATGACCCGAGAGGTAGTGTATGGGATGCACCTGATGGTGGTGGGTGGCGATGTGCTCGGCTGCTTCAATCTCAGCCCTGAACGAGGAATGGGAGGAGTGGTTGTGAGTTGGCATTGAAGTGATCGATTGCCTCGGGGTGCTGGTTACAGTGGGAGGGGCGGTGTTATCGGCAGAGTGAAGGTCCGTGTGAGAGGAGGTGAGCTTGCACTTTACAACGGGGTTAGCGTGCATGTCGATACGAGAGTGATATCGCAGCAACTGTAGACCACGTCTTGCCTCATGGATGGCCTCGCCCGTGGTCTCTCCACCAGCCGGTGGGGGAGGTCTAGTAGGCGTTGGAGCTTGGAGCGATTCCTCACTGGGATACTGAGGGATGAAGAAGTTCACTTTTTCCTGTGGTGCTTTTTCGGTGTTTTGAGAATTAAAGTCTACGTGCTCTTCGGTGAAGGGCATCTCTGCAGTGCTACCGGATGTGACCTTCTTCTCGTCAAATTCCATTGGATTTATTCCACTTGTGACCATACTCACCACAGCTATGTTGGCACAGATGTCCTTGAGGGTGTGGTGAATGCTCGTGGCCCCACCCACTCTGCTGTACTCCTCTTGAGAGAAGCCGATGAAGTAGCATATGTCGTCATTCTCCATGATATGGTCCAGGCCCGGGTTGAGCTTCACTTCGTCACTGCCGGCTGGTGTGACCGCCAACAAGGTCACATGATATCTGGAATAGATCACATGAGATCCACATGACCATGAACAAGTAGAGTTGGACTTTGCATGATAAAATTACAATTGCTTGTAAGTTAATTTTACTATTTTCTTAAACAATAACAGTTGTTTTATGCTATTGTTTCAACTCACTTTCTGAAAGCAACGACTGCAGTGTAGAGAAAGTTCTTTCCAGCAAAATGATGAAAGTACTTGGACTCTCCAAGGCGGCTGTGATAGATCTCACAGGGAGCACACTTGCCATACAACTGGTAGTCTTTGCTGTTCAAGCCGCGAGACTCAGGTTTGAACGTGTGCAGGAACAGGGTCAGCTACATATGTACAAGTAAAACAAGAAAGGAGGGCTTCATATGGGGTTGGTATAGACCATTGTATGCTGAGTGATGAGATGCTAGTTTATACCAAAGTATGTATACTTGGGGTTGATTTATACTGTGCACACACACACGCACACACACACACACACACACACACACACACACACAGAGTGGGTGTACTTATGATTATACACACATGCTTATAAAAACAATGGACTACCACTGCCAAAAAATTGTACAACACTCTCTCTCTCTTAGAGTCACACACCAGTGTGCTGATCCCAGGACAGTGGCTGTTGTTGGCCAAGAGTGCATGCTTCAGCTCTCCCTCACACAGGATGAAGTCAGCGGTGTCCACAAGATGGATCTTGCTCTCAGGTTTCAGAATCTGAACGTAGAGCTTGCACTCTGGAGCAAAGTCTCTGATGGTCCATGCACTCATGATGGTGTGCTGGTCCTGCACAGAAACAAGTTTAAGTACAAGTGTGAATACAGGCCTTGTGAAACAGTCTTACTACTTGAAGTATTATGAGTACATAGCAACCTGTATGTAGGGGAGATTAAAATTACTATTTTATCATAACTTTTCCAGTGGCTTCATTTAAGTTAATAGTCACACAACAAGACACAATACATTAAGAATCCATTAGGGGACAACAGTCAGCTAGGTTTGTCAACACTGAGACTGGAATAACAAAGCCATAGGTCAAGTGGACTCACAGCTGTGAGGGGGTCAGTGTGGTCCCTGTACGTGTGAATGAAGCAGGCGTGTGCAGTTTGAGCTCGAGCTCTGAGCAGGTCGGTGGAGCGTAATGGCGTTCCAATGAGCACGGTGATCCTCTTTGTCCAAATGGGGTGACTCAAATACATCTGTAAGACATCTGCCAACTCGTGCTCAACTAGCACAACACAGTGTACCTCCTATAGTGCAGAATACGAGAGTAAAATGGACACACTGTAGCAAGCAAAGATGGAAGTCATAATTGCCTCAATCCCAAGCCTTACCCCTTCTCTTTTGTACCTGATACAACAGTATATACTCCACATATAATAATATTAAAGTAGAGAGCATTTACAATAAAATCTCTCTTGTTTCATCATCGTCTATATTATTACAAAGAGAGAGAAGGCCTTGGAATGAGGCTACTATTGTGAGCTTACGTAGTTGTTGGGGTCAGAGTAGAGCTCTGTCAAGAAGTCACGGAGCACAAGTGGCTTCAACCGACTTGAACAAATCAAGATGTGCCTGGTGCCAGCTTTAGTGAAACTGACAGAATTGTGCAACTTCTGCTGTATCTGGTAGGCCTCGTAGAGCTCTTCAAGGAGGGGGACGAGCAAGACCAGAGCAGAGATGATGAATATGGTGACAAGGAGACGCCCGGTCCAATGTCTTGGAACAATTTCACCAAAGCCCACAGTGCTCATTGTGACCATCACAAAGTAGAAGGTATTGAAGAGAGATATGTTTGTATCGATCCGAAAGAAATGGTGAAGGAGGCAGGTCCTGCAAGGACAGGCAGGTGGAGGGTAGGATATTACACAAGAGAAAAACAAACAGGTAAAGTAGAGTCATAGTTTTGTGGAAAGATATCAAATTTTTATGGTCCGGTCTAAACATATTCATGAGAAAATTATCGCCCATCATTGTTTGATTTGCAACCCCAGCCTATGTTTGGATACAATCCCATTAACACATTTAAAACTATTGATCACAGGCTTAAGTTGTAGTATTTCACACATACCACGTGAAGACAAAGCTGATCAAGAAGATGACCAGGCTTATGGACTTGACCTTGAAGTTGTTGGGAGCAACATGGAACTTTCTCGATCTCTGAATTTTCTGTATGACGGCGGCTGTCAAGGCCTGGGAGGCCGGCCAGATGTAGAGGAAGGAGGGGACAAAGAGGTTCTTGAGTTTGACAGGGTAGAGGAGGGTTATGAAGTAGAGGCTGGGGATGAGAAACATGACAAACACATTGAAGTCCCAAATCTTGAGAAGATTCCTCCAGCCCAAGCTCTGTTGTGTGTGTGTGTGTGTGTGTGTGTGTGTGTGTGTGTGTGTGTGTGTGAGAGAGAGAGAGAGAGAGAGAGAGAGATTATCATTACATGTACAGTACTAATAACAGTTTTCTGAGTGTGTGTGTGGCAATCTTTACAAAGCATATTCATGCACAAAATACATACCTCAGTCACGTAGAGTATAACACATGCAAAAAGGAAGATGATAAATGCATCAAAGATCTGCAACAAGAGAAGTGGACAATGCATAATTACACACACAAATACACACAGACACAACAGGAATAATTACACAAACATTATTATGATAGCTAGGTGCAAGAAGCAACTGTTATTTGAAATCTCCACAAATGTTACGAGCACGTGTGCTGAAAGATCAGTGTGAATCGAAAGCAAAGATAAAACATAGAGGGGTGTTGTATTTACTACAGGACTCAGACTACACCAGAAGCCTCACTACTGCCAACTGTCACAGAATCAAAGATGAGACACAGTGACTTGTAGGGTAGCAATTTGTGTTCAGGTATGGCAGTATAGGTTCCATGGGCAGCTGGAAGGCTACTCACTGATTGAACCACTAAAGCCACACAGTCTAAGCTTTATAAGTTACAACAACAACATGTGTTTAAGTCCACAACAATAACAGAGATAAAGTCACTGGGACAACAACACAGCACAACAAATTTCACCTGTAGCAACCAAATGGGTACAGGAATATCATTGAGGAACACCAAAGTAGAGACCCTGCAAAGAAAAGAGTAGGAAAAATAAAATCAAAACAGAGAACAAAGAGAAAGACAGAGATATTTGATATTATCACACAACACACACAGCAAATGACATCTTATCAGCAAATTCCCACCACACCACATACTGCAACATCACTGGTATTCAAGAAGCACACAACTTCAGACTAGTAGGACAATGAATTATCAAGGCTTACTGCTGCCTGATTGTCTCTCCCAGAGTGAGATTAGCCACCTCCAGCTCCTCAAGAGTGAAGCTGGTTTTTTCTTCAGCAAAGTAGTCAAAATAAATTGTCTCTGCAACATAAAATAGAGCTCCAAGGCAACAGAAAAGGAACCGTAACCAATGGATACGAATACCTATAGAGAGGGGGAGGGAATTGCATAACTCTTTTTTTTTTCTTATTCTATTCGATTCACAAACATCTTCAGTTTCATTTTTCCAGTACAATGTTTGCAATATTACATGATGTTATACCACTGTGGGTTCAGTCAAGTATACGTACCAATCTTTGAGTTGCTGAGAGAAAGTAAAATCAGCTTCCTTCGCACTGACTTATCATGGATGTAGTGCTCCACATCTACTTGGTCACTGGGAAAAAAAAGGCAACACAGACACAAGTGGCTTAATAGGTGTAGAGGGAGAACAAAGACAATGTTTTCAAAATTTTGCCACAAAGATAACCACTACTTTCAACAACACAGGTGCTAAATCCCCATCCATCCTGCAGCACAACTCAAGTCGGTACACAACAAAAAATTCTCCAAACTGTAGTGGGAACGGCGTTGGCAAGCAATTCAATGCATGCTGACATGCACACATACCCTAACCCCTGTATTGTTATATGTTTCCTCTATTAGGAAACACAATGATATCAGAGATGTCATCCTTTGATCGAGAACTGGATGCTAGGGACATACCCTTGGCTGTATTCATGATTGTAGTCATGATTGGTGTGATGAAAGAGCCCAGAAAATACATCTCTGACACGAACAGCTGGTGCTTCTTCCCCTTCAGTTGGGAAGGGATCATCTTCACCATCGTGGGTCATAACTGGCACTGAGTTTGCATCTACAAATAGTATTGATAGCAGAACAAAAGATACAAAATTATGTACACAAAGGTATTAGTTTAAATAGTTTCTTACATGCTTTCATGAATATTCAATTTTTGAAAGTTCTCATGGCCGGCTATAAGCAGACCAGAGCGAATAGGTAGTTTTTCGCTTGCATTTTCCGTTCACAAAAGTACAAAACTATCATAAAGTTGCTCTTACCTACAGTACTTCTTCTTCTCATAAGATTAGGAGCTCTGTTGGACAGGATAGTTCCTATTCGGTTGAAAGAAGTGGGCTTCCTGCTTGGCCGCCGTTGCTCGTCTGAGCCAAGCATACTAAATATTGACTGTCCAGGGATATACAAAAAGACAAACAGGAATAAATTCGAGAGAAGGTTCGGCTTGGGAGTGGTGAGATACTTTGCAGAGGAAGTACCAAAGTGCACTTTCTTTTAGTTCTCGCGTGATATCCACGTGCCACCTGATCACAACCGACGTAATTTAATCCAGAGGAGGTACGACACGAGTGCGCCTTTGCTGAGCTGGCAAACAGGTGCACATGATCAATTCTCATTATGAAGTATTGCGGTCACATGACTGGAATGCAATTAACAGACTTGCCAGCTCAGCAAAGGCGCACTCGTGTCGTACCTCCTCTGAATTTAATCTGCAGATCTGGCGGACTTCCCCTTGCGTCACGTCCGGTCAGGTGCTCACATTACTCAGGTATGAAAGAGAAGCCATATTTTTCGCTCAGGAGACTCACTTCAGGTTTGCAGAAAACCGATAAACAAAGAGAGAATGGGCTGTATTGGGAGTAAAGTCAGTAGTGAAACAGACAGTGGTCCTTGTCCTCCAGAACAGAGACAACCACTGCTTCTCAACAGTGAAGAATCCGAGTACAGAGTTTCTCCTCTAGCACCGGACAGTCCCGTGGTGAGTGCTGGTCAACCAGCAACACTATATCCTCAGCAATATGCTGGTGGTAGAAATGGGCTGGTAGTTGATGCTCATAATAGTAGATTTGAACATTCTGAAGTCATCACAAGTGGCAAATCCACCCCTGATATGTACACATCGGCTCAGCTTGATGCGAGAAGTAACTTTCCTCAAAAGTCTACCCAATCCTTACCGTACAATACCACAAACAGCACCCAATCACAGAAAAGCCGTTTCTCCAGTAGTGACAGCCACGTCCAACATCACCATACCATGCCGGTCAGAAATACAGCGCCTGTTACTGCAGCAGATGTTCGTACTGGTCGTGGCATTACCATATTGGAGAGCCTGCAAGAAGCCTACAAGTGGAAAGAAAGATACAGCCAACCAGTTCCCGAGTTCTTGTCACTTATGGATCGCCTCTACATGGAGTGTCAGCTTCACCTGACCAACTTGTCATCACGTTCGGAGGAGGAAAGCAGGAGAGAGGTGGACATGATCGTGCAAGAGATGATAACGCTTCGTAACCACTGGGGACAGAATTTGCTACCAAATTCGATCTGTAATGCATTCGTTCGTGAGAGAATCCCACTAGCCCTCGGCCATAATCAGCGACAGTTTAGAATAGACTGTGCTCAGTTTTTCGAACCTGTTCCTTTTTATGGCAATCAGCCTGGCAATCCCGGTGAACTGATGAAGCTCTATCGTTTCTCCATCTACGACTTGTCCAAGAACGAAGTGGTCCTGCGCTACTACCTGGAACGAAGCAACGTCACACAGGTGTACCACGTTTTGTGCTTCACGTGTGACAACTACAGAGGTCAGGTTAGTCCGTATGGCTCAGAATGTCCCTCCTACTGGGAGATACGAGAACACATGCTCACAGACGTCAACTCCAGACTCCTGAGTGCTCTCTCCCAAGGTACCATTCAAGCTCCACAACCTCATGCGTCCACCATATTTCCAGCTGTTCAGGGAGGAGGGCCAATAATAATTCAAATCCCTTCTCAGAGACCTGTGTCGGTCAAGAACTGAGAGTGAACTAGTGTTCTGGTATAATGTGTGCATTAAATAATAGACATTTCTGTTGGTTTTGTTTCGTTGTTTTTTTTTTGTTTTTTTTTTTGTGAGTGTGAGTTTGTGAAAGTATTATGATTTACGTTTCATTCTGTCTTACTACCAGTAATCTCAACTCTTGATGCCTGTTTTTTGACTGTGTGCTGGACCTTTTGTTGCACACAAACACACTAAATCTCCTCTCTATTTTGGACTTGCTAGCATTTTCTTGTACGTGCAATGTGTATAACCTTGTGTTCTTTTTAACTTGCAACAATGCACTTTAATGCACCTGTCTATATGAAATTTCTATTCTGTACAAGGCGATGCTGCCACCATGCATTATATATGTATGTATTGAGATGTAATAATTATTATGCTTTTACTTTATACCATTCATGTGACAACAAAGCCATTGATGCTATTATTATACTTAATACACATAGTGTGTGTGCGCCATAGGTCGGTTTTGTTTGCACCATGTCTTCGTATATGGTGTGCAATTCACTGGAATAGTAGTAGTACTCCTTCACAGCACAAGCCCTGGCACAATGCAGTAATTGAAAAAAATATATAGATAGTACTTTGTAGTATGTGCGTACATGATGAAACACAAAGGATGGAGTGAACTTTTAGAGCAACAAAGGAAGAGATTGTAGTAATTTATTGAGCAATAGCACACGACAGTTCAGTTACACATGATTTTGAAGAGCGCGGAACAGAGTCCTGGGAGTATCGGTGACAGTTGAAATATCTGTTTGGAAGTAAATCGTAACATTACCTATGCACATTTTATACATTTTGAGGGTAGCACAGTCACAGCAATAACATACCTAACTGGGAACTCTTTATACTGGTGGTTGCTGTTTTCAACTTTTGCCTGATCAACTCAAACTCCCTGTCAATTTTAGACTTCTGCATGGAGTGGATTCCACAAGTATGAACATTCCACACAATCCTGGGATTAAGATTCACTTACTATATCATCAAGCTGTGAAGTGACTTCTGATACGAAGTTTGAATCCATCGTTTCCGTCTGCTCAAGGATCTCAAGCTGCTCTGCTGTGAGGTATGATCTTAGAGCTGTAATATTTTCAGGCGGGAGGTTGAGAAAGTCGGTGCGCTTTTGAGAGCCATAACTATGTTTGACTTGTTCGAGTTTTGCCGAACTCTCTTTGTTCACTTTATCCCACTCTCTCAGTTCACGTTGAAAGTGATCCATGCTCGCCCTCAGAGAGGCAATGCTCTCCTTCAGTTCCTTCTCAAGAGGGTGGGTGGGAATTCTGTGAGTATGTGTAGAGATATAGGGGTATGATACGAGTACACATCACATGCAGTACTATCTAGTTTACTTTTTAGATTCGGGTGTTTCCAAGAATTGATGGTACAAATCGGGTTGCTTCAAATCACGAGCTACCAGTTCCAAAACTGTATCAACTATATATTCAAGTAGAGATAATATTGAAAACAATAAAAATCAATACGCAAAAAAACATACTTTCACCAGCTTTGTCTGCATGAGTAGTAAGCAATGCTTTCTTGAGTTGTACCATGAATCGTTTCAACTCCACTTCCTTCCTCAGTTCTGTGCCAATTGTAGTTGGTCATCTACATTATATACATCAATAAGCCACAGCATATCATACCTTCATCTCCCTCAACCACTTCAAAATTTGAGTCGTCTAGATCAGTCCTAGCAGTTGAATCATTATCTTTGCTTGTGCTTCTTTCTTCTTCTAATTCTTGGGTAGGCTTTTCTGGTGATGATGGAGCAACATCAACGACCTGCTGCATTCTGGGCTTTCGAAATATGAAGCCAAGCTCATCTTCTTCAGTCTAGTGGTGAGCATTAATTAGAATAAAACGACATACTGGTGAAATTATATTCAGCTCAGGATAGACATTGGTGAGAGGCTTACATAAACGCTTTTCTTTCTCTTGTTCTTCCAAACTGGCTTGTTACTTGTTCGCAGCTCCATGAGACCAGATTTAAAAAAGACCCGCCAAAAATTTCAAGCATTAACCCTTTTCTTCTCCATCTGTTTCCATGGCAATATCAATGGCCCTCAGGTGCACTGTATACACAACAACAAAGTGATGCTGCCATAGCCCAGTGTTGGCTGTCGTATGTTCAAATCAAGGAAATCAAAAGTCCAACCCCAAGTAGACGCTCACATCATTAGGAGATATGAAGACTTGGCTGTTTGCATTCATAAGGAGATCAAAAACGGTCAGGGACAACACAACTTTTACGCTCCATGGCTTGAGGTGATGCTGGAGAGACTACCAGAACACATTAGAGAAGAACACTCACTTTTGCCTAAAAACCAACCCACTAGTAGTCAAATACCAGTGACAGATGCTCAGAAATGTGTAGCTGGGCCCAGTAGATTAACAGCTGCGTTTGCTCCTCAGTCGAAGCTGCATGAAGTGGATAACAGAGCAGCAAATCAGAATGAAAGTCTGAGTGTACTTTCCACAAATTTGAGTGGCAACTCAACGAATACCATGGTGGTAGATAGCGATCGTTTGGAAGGAGGTCATGATCGTACTACATCTGTGGATGCTGTTCAGGCCACAAAATCAGATCACAATCAAGAAAGAATTATAGACATAGCTGTTACTGACAATACTCCTAGAATAACAGAAACCAAATCAAAATTTTGCACTATTCTATAATTTTCATCTTTTGTAAGAAGGTAATTTTGTCTTGTGCAAGTTACTTGTCGACCTTTACCACAGTACTATGAAATTTTCCCATTTCGCGGAAGCTTTCCAAGTAGGAACATGTTTGGAGTACAGACTGTACTTCAGGTGACGGTGCAAGTTTAGCTTCAGTCTACTCACTACAGAGAAGCAGATGGAAGTCATATGCGAGGTAAGACAACTTTAACCATTTCAGAATCATATCTTGTACACCTGTTGACCCAATATATAGTTTTGTTTGATCTCTGACAGTATGAGCCAGCTAGGTGAGTTGGCTGTGGTCTTGTTTGTTCCAACCCCATCAACTCTAGAGGGAGAGTGGTCTGGTTTATAATAGCCACTAAACATCATCTCCTCCTTCTGAATGACCACTATAAACTAAATTATCTATGAGTTTATATTATTTTTCACTGGGCTACCTGTAAGTATGTGCCCCTGATGGTAGTGTGTTTTGCCAAATTGGCTATGGGATACCAAGAGTTATGGAACATCTGATATTATCTTAATACTACTCCAATGCTCCTTGTTATTCCTTCACAAGTGTGTGGTGTATAATGAACCAACTTGTTCATTGTTGTTGAACCATAGCCTCTTAATTAGATGCCACGAGCAATGTGTGTACAAAGTAATTTTTCTGATTTCGTGAGGATGTGGTTTTTTGAACTGTCAACGATGAAGCACTTCGGTGTATATCACCATGGAAATGCAGTTTATAGCTTCTTTTGTCTACTTAACCCACCCACCCACACACACACAAACACACACACAATATCGCCCTGTACTGGTCCATAAACAAACACACAATGACACGCACACTGAACTTCCTCGTAATATGGCATTTTCATACCTACCAGCTACTATTCTCATTCTGTAGGGTGTTCTTGACTTTGGCAGCAAACCTTCAAGCTCCTCCTCAAAGGACTGGACACCTCGTCTGTGTGTTCTTCGTCGTGACAAAGAGACCACTTTTGAGTTCTACAAAGACGCCAAGAAGAGATGGCAGAAACAGGTGCCAAAGGGGACCATCTCGTTGGTCCCAGCTTTCGAGCTCTCCCTGGCCCACAACTGCTCCTATCAATTCCCCATCAAAGTGGTGGACGGGAAAGGAGACACGTTTTATCTGTCTGCCAAGACTCACCAGGAGATGAACAGATGGTACAACTGTTTACAGCGACTGAGGGTGCTGGAACGACCTGTACAAGGTGAGAGAGAGAGAGAGAGAGAGAGAGAGAGAGAGAGAGAGAGAGAGAGATGTGTGTGATGTTTGGTGAATCCATTGTACAGTGTGTTGATACCCAGGCTCTCTCCCTTGCCATTAGTGAAAGGTCAAAGCCGAGAGCCTGGGTACAAGGCTAGTATTGATCTGTGTTGTTATGGGAGCTGGTATCACATGGTAGCCTAGGAGTATGGATATAAATTGTTGTGAATTTCTACAGTAGTATATTATTCCAAACAAATTCCCCTGGAGACTTACGTGACTTACCGTATACTATAAATGGACATTAGCTTTCAACATGTACAGTGTTGTACATTGTTTGTTTTTTTCAGCTTCATAAACCAGGCTTTCCTGCTTTGTATGCTAGAAAAGATCCCAAGAAAAACAGAGGTGGGAAAGATGATTTACATGGCCAGGTTGTGTATACATGTACTGTAATATTGGTATCAATATTGACACACCATACAGATATGCCTTATAGCCACTGTTTATACTGTCCATCACTACTGTATGTGCTATCACCAGATTGATAACAAATGTGCACATTACTAAGCAAACATGTATTCAGTTTTACAAAAACAAACTAGTTTTAACACCACTATAGATAAGACCAGACTCATTTCATAATGACCTTTCCTCTTAGGCTATCATGAGTACGAGCTCAAACCGAAAGACTCTCAGTCCATGACCCTCATTGGTGCCACTGGTCCCACCTGCCTCCTCTCCTTCACGCCCAAGAAAGAGATCGTCTGTGCCAATGCTCAGAGCCGTCAAGTGTTGGGGGTATGGCCTTTTGGTAGTCTCAGGAGATACTGGCACGGAACCGAGCTGTTTGGTTTTGAAGCTGGTCGGCGATCACCGCGAGGTGAAGGAAAATTTGAGTTTGTCACAAGTCGAGGCGAAAGACTCTACAAAATGTTGGACACTTTAACGAAAGCAAGTTCGCCAAGAAGTAGCAGAGTTTTGGATACACGACCTCCAGCACCCTTGCCACCTGATTCCACCCCACCAGTTGGCAGCAATGAGGCAAAGAATAGCAGTCGATCTCAAACCCTGAAAATGACGTCGGGCACGACAGAGATGTCCGGTCCCAGTCCTGCCTACCAGCTCAGGAGAGTGAACACCACTCCTTCAAGGACACACAAGTACTTACACGAAAACGAAACCATTCAATCGGAGAGTGGCGAGAGGTGGCAAGGGGGTAAAGAGGTGCGGTCTCCTCCCCCCGGCAGCGTTCCTCCTCCCCCAGCTGCTCTGAGAGGAGAGCATATCTCGACGAGAGATCCTGGAGTGGACGACACCTACTCCCACACGGTTCACAGGATGCCGGAACACTTTCAACGCAAGGCCATGGAACACAGTGCCGTCAGTGGTGGGTTCTACAATGCACTGGTCCATCGTCAGTCCACCTCCAGCATCAAGTTAAAGAGCAGTGGTTCGGAGTCCGACGAGCTGGTGTACGATATAGCTTTTCCACCGAATGCTGTGAATCGTGCCGTTATACCAGCCACTCAAGAGGGGGAGTATGCCATTGCTAAACATCCCGATAGTCCAGACGGACGGAGCAGAAATATGGCACCGTCTCCAGAAAATCAGCAGCAAAGAACTTTGGTGCCGGCAGCAGCAAATCCTTCTAATCTACGATACGTGCTCACGGAGACAGTAGAGAAGAAGCGAATAGACAACCCTCTCTATGGGTCAAAGGAGGACCTCACTGATGGTGGACAGGATGCCAGCGACAGTGGATTGATGGACAACCCCCTGTACGGTTCGAAGGAGAACCTATTCAGCAGTCCGGGGGTACACATGGCTGGATTGACAACGCCGGGGAATAGTAGTACTGGTGGCAATGCAGCTAGTAATGGAATTGATGATAATAGTCTCACTGTAAACCCCATTTACGGTACTGCTGGTGGTTTTGGAACATTGAGTCGAGAACAGAATGGCGGGAGACTAGGAGAGACGGAACAGACACCGTCAAACAATAATCTGGAATCAACCAAACACAGTACTGCAGCGTCATGTTCAACTGATTTTCAGACGGGTCAAGTGACTTCGGGGGAAGAAACGCCACCATCGCAGGCCAAAAGTCCGTCACCCCGACCGGCAGCTGGATCAGAGACAGGGACAAATTTAGCAAACCGAGAACGAGAATTGACTCCCGATACTATCCAACGAGACACTAAAGGCTACAGCAAGATCGACAAGAACAAGAAAACAAACAAGACCAGTCCAGAGGCTGATGGCAAACAGACAGTGGAGGGTGACGGGAGCCGTGGGGACGAGGAGGGGGAGGATGAACAGCCCCCTCCCATCCCCCCTAGACAGTACAGCATGGAGGGAGAGTCACCGCCTCAGTCAATGGAAGAGCAGCAGGAGTAGAGCTACATGTGTAGTATATTTTTGTTGTTTATCAATTACGACAATAAATGTATTCAGTCATTGTCTCCTTTTTTATTAACACTTGTCTTCATGTATATACATGTCTTAATTATTATTTCTTTTTGGCAATTATATTATAATCAGTTGTTTTACTCACTTTCTGTGTGTGTGTGTGTGTGCTTCTATCCATGATACAGTACTTACCATGCATTATGTAAACACCATAGCTTATTTTAAACTTTATAATTAATTTACAAATTATACGTAATAAATACTAGCCAATAAGGGGGCCTATATATTAATCCAACACAAAAAAAAATATCCCTCTGCTAGTCAACACTATAATACACTGTTTCTATGTTAGTTTTTGTTCGCTGTCCTCTCTCTCAATGTCACCAAGATCGTGATACTTTACCTCGGGACCTGCTCCCCTAATTGGGGTAACGGGGGTAAGAACCCTACCGTTATCTACAGTGATTGGGTTGCCGACGACAACCGGTGGTTCCATGTCAATGACCTCATGGGAGGAGCTTGGTGTGGGAGTGTCTGGAAAACTAGTGGGTGTGTCTTCATCATCATCCTCATCATCATTTGGTGCCTGTCCAGCTTCCACATCACTATCCATATCATCAGAAACGGAGTTCTTCTTGCATTTGCACAGGAACACGCAGATGTTCACCACAGACATGATGTGAGAGTAGAGCTAGGAAATTGTACACACATTATAAATTTTATGTGAACACTGATATAATAGTAAAATTGCTCTGCTTGTAATAGTAAAGTACAGCTGTAGTTTGGTTGCACAAAGACTCGGATCATAACATGACTCACCCACACAAAGAAGAGTGCAATCTTCTGGCCAACAAATTTCAGTTTCTCCACAAACGTCATCTTGTGCTTGTAACGGGGCAGCCAGGACTGATTGGTAGCAGCATCAGAGCTCTCACTGTTTCCATCCGAGGTTGGAATGACCAGCAGTTTAGGGTTGCCACTGTTCATCAGCAGGTACCTGCGTCAAACCATTGCAGTTGGTACAGAATCATCAAGCTTAGAAATCACCAACTCAATTCGCTTAATTATCATAAAGATAACCACTGGAATGTTGATTAAACTTTGCTTTGTAAAGATAAAACGTCTTCTAAATAATTTCCAAACACCAATCCACACAAATATAACAAAATAAACATAAGTTGCTGACATACTTGACATTCTTGGGCACAATACAAGGAGCTGTGAGCTTTTCACGTGTATTGAGGCATCGTACTTCTCCACTGACCACGATCACTTCCTTGTGGTTCTCCAGAATCTCAAATGTCGGCACAGGCTCAATCGGAGGAGAGGCAATGAAGGCACCTTCGCACAGCAGCAGCAGCTGGGTGGTAGACCAATCCTATATGTGCAAGGATGGATAGTAATAATTATTATGACAATGACAAAAAAAGTGTAATAATTATGTAGAACAACTACAATTATTAGTGAACTATGTTAACTTCAGTGAATCCAATGCTATATACAATTCCCAGAATGACATCATTATTAGGTCATGATTATCATGTCACACCCATGCACCATCATTGGTACCCAGCTCATGCACGGCACCTGGTATTCTGGCAGCTGAACCAGCAGCTGGGTAGCAGTGTGGATACCATTGACCCTCCACAGTCGATCCTCCACAACAGGGTGGGATTCCAAAACCTTTTGCAAATGGTCTTCCTGAATGAGGAAAGCTTGAACGTCCGTTTCACACTCCACTGTCATGTTGTACTCCTTCCGTTCGAGAATGACAGTCTCTCCCATCACTGTGCCCGTACCATAGTAATCAATGCTGTTCTGTACACCGTCTGATGATTCAATGGAAGTCTTTCTGTTGTTGCCTTGGTGGGAGCTCGCGTGAGAGCTGGTGTGAGAGTCGTTTCGGATTAGCTTGGTGAAGAGTTGGTCTTCCTGCTTTGAACTAGACAGTGATGTCACCTATATATGTGTGTGTGTGTGTGTGTGTGTGTGTGTGTGTGTATGTGTATGTGTGTGTGTTTGTTTGCCATTGCCTAGCAACCAAAGTTTTTATAGGCTAATTGTTGGATAGTGGCTACATGAGTGGAGGTTAGTCTCGTTCCCAGGCTCCTCCCAGCTCTTCAAGTTACACATCCCAATTCTTAGTGTGTAACACTAAAAGAGGGTGTGGCCTGGTACGAGGCTAATGGGTCAATGGCAAACAAAATAGTTGCATGCCCTTTAAAGTGCGCAGCACTCGATGTGTGTGTGTGTGTGTGTGTGTGTGTGTATGTGTGTGTGTGTGTGTGTGTGTGTGTGCGCGCGCGTGTGTGTGTGAACACTAATTAAGAGTCAATCAGCAATGTAGTACATTTAAACACAGTGTATGAGTATGTAACGAGCCTGAAACATGTTGCTTATGACATGTTGCTTCGTGGATGTTTTCAAAACTTGTTGCGTGCATCATGTTGAACATATTGCCATGTTGCCATGTTAATTACATTACCAAAACCACCATACGTGGAGTAACATTGTTCCAACAATGTTGCATCAATGTTGCATGGGTCTGTGAGCTCTGTACATGGTCAGTCCCTTAATTATAAGGTTAATGTACTCTAGGCAACAATAACAGTTGCTTGCAGCATCTCAAACCACACAGCAGACATTGAGAGAATTCAGCAACTTATATTGCTTGAATTAGAGAGGCAGTAGTGTATATATGATACACGCACATACACACATGTGCATGTGAGGGACTATAGCTACACACTTAAGACTTGTTTATAATTATGGTTGCAATTTTGTTTGCCCTGTGGGTGGCCTGGGTACGAGGCTACTATAGACTGAGGCTAATAATAAACAGCACCCTGTAAGTACCTTCACTAGGCCAGAGACGATGATGTAGATTCCTTTGCATACTTCACCAGGACTGATGATCTTCTCGTCGTGCTCAAACTGTATGAGGGAGGCCGAGCTCTGGATGGCTGTCAGTATCTCCTTGTCCAATCCACTCAACCAGGGGACATTACACAGCACCACATAGGGATCAGGAGGGGGCAGGCTGGCCGGGGTCCTCTCCAGTCGTTTCATCTTCACTTCAATGCCCTATGTGTGNGAGAGAGAGAGAGAGAGAGAGAGAGAGAGAGAGAGAGAGAGAGAGAGAGAGAGAGAGGGAAGGAGAGAGAGAGAGAGTGGAGAGTGAGAGTGTTGCTAAGCTTAGCAAAGCCAGTTTACGAGGTTATAGGTTACTTTGTATAACAGCTGTCACAAAAACTGATCTTTTAAGAGTAAACCATTATGCATCATTATACTTTTTGTGGCATATATAAAATGAATATGTACTCTTTTGGTGCCACTAAAATTGTCTGTGGCAAGGAAAGGAACCATGTGGAATCACCCTCGACACAATGTATTGGGAGTGTTGGGGTAGCAACAGCAAGGCTGTGGTTGTAAGCATGAGAGCCTGCTTAGGGTTGGCATGAGAGCAATAGCTCCTGACAGCAACCAATTAGACTCTTGATTTGAACCATCTGGACAGAGCATGCCCAATGTACACACATCTATTAGTCCCCACAAGCTTGAGTGACCTTCCCCAGTGACCCCTACCTCCCAAGAGAGATAACACCTTGCTCAGAAATGCCTACAATCTTTTAATGTCTTTGAGGGTCGAATCAGTGAAAGTAAAAAGAAAGGAGAAGGTCAAATAGAACAATGTCGCTTGGGATTTCTAGAGCTGATGGGGCAAATTTTTGAACTTTTGGAGAATCTAACTAATTGCATTTCACCAAATCCCTCTAGGCCAGCAGGAGGACTCAGCCTTCAATAGAAAAATATTCAATTACAAACTATTTCTGGGAACACAATCTATTAGATCCACAGACAACAACCAGTGGGTGAGCTAGACAGACAGGAGTGAAGCATAGGGCATCTATGTCTATATACTGACACCCACTCTCCTAAGCATCCAGCCATCCTATGATTTAGACCAGACGTGAGAGGTCACGTCATTTATCGTGTAACCAAACTAGGAGTTAAATTCATAGCATGTAACAAGATAATTATATAGGGCATTTCTTTGGCACATCCCAAACTGACAGTTCATCCCATAACAGTCACAAAAGTATCACCAAGTTACATGTACACTTGAGAAATGTACAAGTATGCACAGGAAATGGCCAATAAAAATATTGTTGGTCATGTATAAGGCTTATGTGTGCATTGTGTGTACATACAGTGATGCCTATTGTGTACTAACCAGTAAAAGCTTCTCTGCATCGGATTCATCGAGTAGTCCACTTCCCAGCAGCTGTCTGATGGTGTCACGGCAATGGTTGAGGACAGAGCGGATGGCATGGTGTGTCTTCACCGACAGGGCCACTCCAGGATGCTCCTTTCTCATCAGTCCTGAAGAGGAGGAAATGGAAACAAGGTTCATAATATTATGAGTTTGGAATCCTCATTTATATTCTAGGTGGTTAATTGTTCATTACTTTAGATCAAAATTTTAAATTTTTAGTAATTCGTAGTAATGACCCTGTACGATGATTATACATTTACGTTGCTGTGGGCATGTATAATTATTGTAATTGTATGACTGTAGGTGTGAAAAAGAATGTTTGTTTGGACACCAAACACTCTCTCACTATCTTAAGCATGAGCTCTTGTTGCACACACACACACACACATACACACACACACACACACACACACACACACACACACACACACA